>OZ038494.1:16681610-16699110 GCA_964036315.1 Acanthosepion esculentum | reverse complement strand
CACACTGATGAGCTGTCTGTGGATGACAATAATATATATATATATATATATATATATATGTGTGTGTTTGATTAATAAACAGTACAATCTAAAATCACCTCGTTATATATATGAAAGAAATGACAAGCGGGAAACCTTTTATGCCAACGTGTTTCATTCCTTCGGGATGTTTATCAAGGTAAATGTGGAAATTTTAGTTAGGAAACTGCAGTTATACACGCAGAATAAGTAACGCTTTGTAATAGAATAGGCCTAATATATTCAAAAATCTGTTGGCGTTAAAAAGGAAAAGGAAAACTATGGAGGACGCTAAGTGACATTCTTTTAAATTTTATTATAACAACTGTTAAACCTTTTCGCTAGACAAGCATGCGCTGATAACCTATTGGCACCAGCAACCTATTTTTGTTTTTGGGTACACGTAAAAAAAATAGGAGCATGTTGCTGAGAATCTCAGGAGGCAAGTACTTCCTTTCCAATTTCTGCTGAGGTCGTGATAGGACGCTAAAATTAGCTATTTCAGCGTATAGCTTGAGTTCTTAGGGCAGTGGTTCCCAACCTTTTTTTTCCTCTGGGCAGCATTTTCGGAATTAAAATTTGCTCGCGCCTCACCAAATTTTATGTGATAAAAAATGAATTTTAAAATAGAAAAATGGATTAAAGGGAAATAACCGCGGATTCGCAGTTATAACATTATCATTCTCTCCTCCAATTTGCAGTGAGTTATATTCAGCACTCACTATTTTTGTTACATACAGTGCATATTCTTTGCACTGTAGGAAACAAAAATATATAACGACGACTGAAGAGTGAATCGGCCGAAGTGTTAACAACAGCAGCAATATTATTTTGTTTAATCAATTCACCCCAACCAAGGTGAAAACACTACTAAGACGCAAGGGGCTACTGGAAATGAAAGATAAGAAACAAATATTAGAAGGAACCAGAAACCCAGTAATACTACTCCTGTTCAAAAGACCGAGGAGGGGCATGAACCGAAAGAAGAGGTTTGAGTGCACGAACAACGTTGGATTTGTTAATTTTTTGCTCCTGCTTCTATAATAATAAACCACAGTGTACGTGTGTCCGTCTGTCCGTCCGTTTTTCGATATCAGCACATCATAAACAACCTGAAGTAACAGGTAGTAACTACTGTAGTTACAGACGATTAAAAATTAAATAAATAACACAATTAAAGTTGAATTTAAATAACGAACAGAGTGAAAAGTTTCAAAAACAGTCCTTTATTAAAGGTTTAACTTTAATTTCGCTTTTCGTCGCAATTGCAATTAATATCGTCTAATTAAACCGTAACTAAAACTTAAGCGGGGCACGGTACGTTGCTCATGTGTTTCTTTTTCTAGCACGCGTACTGTGACATATTCGAAATATTACACAGTTCGGGTCCCCTAATGTCTTACAAGTGACTTTATGTAAACGGATCATAAAGAACGGTGATTTTAAAAGAAAATAAAAATTGTGCGAAAAATAAATATAATCAGACTACGGAGATCGGTTGCGTATACGAAGAAAGATTATGCCGAATTCAGGTGTGGAATAAAGATAAAATAATTCTATTACTTTTAAATTCTTATGACTTTTACGTACATAGGACGCTGAAAGTAAAACAGCTAAGGCCCAAATGCAGTCCGCAGGACCTTGCCTGAACTCCAACCTTAAATACGCCTTCTATTCTAGTTTTAAAAATAAAATTCTCAACTGATCCAACTGCAATTGCCTAATATTTGTTATTCAACATAAAATGTATATTTGCAATTTACATTTTAATGTTTTTCATGGAAGTGGCACTTTTATATAGTTTGAAATAATCATCTTTAAAGGAATTTAGTAAAAACAGAATTTGTTTTCTGAAAGTTTGAGGAGAGTCATAAACATATCCACTATTGTTTAGTTGCTCAAATTTCCTCTTTATATATTTGCTATTGCTAACACTATATCATTGAGGAGAGTCATAAACATGTCCGCTATTGGTTGCTTGCTCAAATCTCCTCTTTATATATTTGCTATTGCTAACACTATATCACTGAGGAGAGTCATAAACATGTCCGCTATTGTTTGCTTGCTCAAATCTCCCCTTTATATATTTGCTATTGCTAACACTATATCATTGAGGAGAGTCATAAACATGTCCGCTATTGTTTGCTTGCTCAAATCTCCTCTTTATATATTTGCTATTGCTAACACTATATCATTGAGGAGAGTCATAAACATGTCCGCTATTGTTTGCTTGATCAAATCTCCTCTTTATATATTTGCTATTGCTAACACTATATCATTGAGGAGAGTCATAAACATGTCCGCTATTGTTTGCTTGCTCAAATCTCCTCTTTATATATTTGCTATTGCTAACACTATATCATTGAGGAGAGTCATAAACATGTCCGCTATTGTTTGCTTGCTCAAATCTCCTCTTTATATATTTGCTATTGCTAACACTATATCATTGAGGAGAGTCATAAACATGTCCGCTATTGTTTGCTTGCTCAAATCTCCTCTTTATATATTTGCTATTGCTAACACTATATCATTGAGGAGAGTCATAAACATGTCCGCTATTGTTTGCTTGCTCAAATCTCCTCTTTATATATTTGCTATTGCTAACACTATATCATTGAGGAGAGTCATAAACATGTCCGCTATTGTTTAGTTGCTCAAATCTCCTCTTTATATATTTGCTATTGCTAACACTATATCATTGAGGAGAGTCATAAACATGTCCGCTATTGTTTGCTTGCTCAAATCTCCTCTTTATATATTTGCTATTGCTAACACTATATCATTGAGGAGAGTCATAAACATGTCCGCTATTGTTTGCTTGCTCAAATCTCCTCTTTATATATTTGCTATTGCTAACACTATATCACTGAGGAGAGTCATAAACATGTCCGCTATTGTTTGCTTGCTCAAATCTCCTCTTTATATATTTGCTATTGCTAACACTATATCATTGAGGAGAGTCATAAACATGTCCGCTATTGTTTGCTTGCTCAAATCTCCTCTTTATATATTTGCTATTGCTAACACTATATCACTGAGGAGAGTCATAAACATGTCCGCTATTGTTTAGTTGCTCAAATCTCCTCTTTATATATTTGCTATTGCTAACACTATATCATTGAGGAGAGTCATAAACATGTCCGCTATTGTTTGCTTGCTCAAATCTCCTCTTTATATATTTGCTATTGCTAACACTATATCATTGAGGAGAGTCATAAACATGTCCGCTATTGGTTGCTTGCTCAAATCTCCTCTTTATATATTTGCTATTGCTAACACTATATCACTGAGGAGAGTCATAAACATGTCCGCTATTGTTTGCTTGCTCAAATCTCCCCTTTATATATTTGCTATTGCTAACACTATATCATTGAGGAGAGTCATAAACATGTCCGCTATTGTTTGCTTGCTCAAATCTCCTCTTTATATATTTGCTATTGCTAACACTATATCATTGAGGAGAGTCATAAACATGTCCGCTATTGTTTGCTTGATCAAATCTCCTCTTTATATATTTGCTATTGCTAACACTATATCATTGAGGAGAGTCATAAACATGTCCGCTATTGTTTGCTTGCTCAAATCTCCTCTTTATATATTTGCTATTGCTAACACTATATCATTGAGGAGAGTCATAAACATGTCCGCTATTGTTTGCTTGCTCAAATCTCCTCTTTATATATTTGCTATTGCTAACACTATATCATTGAGGAGAGTCATAAACATGTCCGCTATTGTTTGCTTGCTCAAATCTCCTCTTTATATATTTGCTATTGCTAACACTATATCATTGAGGAGAGTCATAAACATGTCCGCTATTGTTTAGTTGCTCAAATCTCCTCTTTATATATTTGCTATTGCTAACACTATATCATTGAGGAGAGTCATAAACATGTCCGCTATTGTTTGCTTGCTCAAATCTCCTCTTTATATATTTGCTATTGCTAACACTATATCATTGAGGAGAGTCATAAACATGTCCGCTATTGTTTGCTTGCTCAAATCTCCTCTTTATATATTTGCTATTGCTAACACTATATCACTGAGGAGAGTCATAAACATGTCCGCTATTGTTTGCGTGCTCAAATCTCCTCTTTATATATTTGCTATTGCTAACACTATATCATTGAGGAGAGTCATAAACATGTCCGCTATTGTTTGCTTGCTCAAATCTCCTCTTTATATATTTGCTATTGCTAACACTATATCACTGAGGAGAGTCATAAACATGTCCGCTATTGTTTAGTTGCTCAAATCTCCTCTTTATATATTTGCTATTGCTAACACTATATCATTGAGGAGAGTCATAAACATGTCCGCTATTGTTTGCTTGCTCAAATCTCATCTTTATATATTTGCTATTGCTAAAACTATATCATTGAGGAGAGTCATAAACATGTCCGCTATTGTTTAGTTTCTCAAATCTCCTCTTTATATATTTGCTATTGCTAACACTATATCATTGAGGAGAGTCATAAACATGTCCGCTATTGGTTGCTTGCTCAAATCTCCTCTTTATATATTTGCTATTGCTAACACTATATCACTGAGGAGAGTCATAAACATGTCCGCTATTGTTTGCTTGCTCAAATCTCCCCTTTATATATTTGCTATTGCTAACACTATATCATTGAGGAGAGTCATAAACATGTCCGCTATTGTTTGCTTGCTCAAATCTCCTCTTTATATATTTGCTATTGCTAACACTATATCATTGAGGAGAGTCATAAACATGTCCGCTATTGTTTGCTTGCTCAAATCTCCTCTTTATATATTTGCTATTGCTAACACTATATCATTGAGGAGAGTCATAAACATGTCCGCTATTGTTTGCTTGCTCAAATCTCCTCTTTATATATTTGCTATTGCTAACACTATATCATTGAGGAGAGTCATAAACATGTCCGCTATTGTTTAGTTGCTCAAATCTCCTCTTTATATATTTGCTATTGCTAACACTATATCATTGAGGAGAGTCATAAACATGTCCGCTATTGTTTGCTTGCTCAAATCTCCTCTTTATATATTTGCTATTGCTAACACTATATCACTGAGGAGAGTCATAAACATGTCCGCTATTGTTTAGTTGCTCAAATCTCCTCTTTATATATTTGCTATTGCTAACACTATATCATTGAGGAGAGTCATAAACATGTCCGCTATTGTTTGCTTGCTCAAATCTCCTCTTTATATATTTGCTATTTCTAACACTATATCATTGAGGAGAGTCATAAACATGTCCGCTATTGTTTGCTTGCTCAAATCTCCTCTTTATATATTTGCTATTGCTAACACTATATCATTGAGGAGAGTCATAAACATGTCCGCTATTGTTTGCTTGCTCAAATCTCCTCTTTATATATTTGCTATTGCTAACACTATATCATTGAGGAGAGTCATAAACATGTCCGCTATTGTTTGCTTGCTCAAATCTCCTCTTTATATATTTGCTATTGCTAACACTATATCATTGAGGAGAGTCATAAACATGTCCGCTATTGTTTAGTTGCTCAAATCTCCTCTTTATATATTTGCTATTGCTAACACTATATCATTGAGGAGAGTCATAAACATGTCCGCTATTGTTTGCTTGCTCAAATCTCCTCTTTATATATTTGCTATTGCTAACACTATATCATTGAGGAGAGTCATAAACATGTCCGCTATTGTTTGCTTGCTCAAATCTCCTCTTTATATATTTGCTATTGCTAACACTATATCACTGAGGAGAGTCATAAACATGTCCGCTATTGTTTGCTTGCTCAAATCTCCTCTTTATATATTTGCTATTGCTAACACTATATCATTGAGGAGAGTCATAAACATGTCCGCTATTGGTTGCTTGCTCAAATCTCCTCTTTATATATTTGCTATTGCTAACACTATATCACTGAGGAGAGTCATAAACATGTCCGCTATTGTTTAGTTGCTCAAATCTCCTCTTTATATATTTGCTATTGCTAACACTATATCATTGAGGAGAGTCATAAACATGTCCGCTATTGTTTGCTTGCTCAAATCTCCTCTTTATATATTTGCTATTGCTAACATTATATCATTGAGGAGAGTCATAAACATGTCCGCTATTGTTTGCTTGCTCAAATCTCCTCTTTATATATTTGCTATTGCTAACACTATATCATTGAGGAGAGTCATAAACATGTCCGCTATTGTTTGCTTGCTCAAATCTCCTCTTTATATATTTGCTATTGCTAACACTATATCATTGAGGAGAGTCATAAACATGTCCGCTATTGTTTGCTTGCTCAAATCTCCTCTTTATATATTTGCTATTGCTAACACTATATCATTGAGGAGAGTCATAAACATGTCCGCTATTGTTTGCTTGCTCAAATCTCCACTTTATATATTTGCTATTGCTAACACTATATCATTGAGGAGAGTCATAAACATGTCTGCTATTGTTTGCTTGCTCAAATCTCCTCTTTATATATTTGCTATTGCTAACACTATATCATTGAGGAGAGTCATAAACATGTCCGCTATTGTTTGCTTGCTCAAATCTCCTCTTTATATATTTGCTATTGCTAACACTATATCATTGAGGAGAGTCATAAACATGTCCGCTATTGTTTGCTTGCTCAAATCTCCTCTTTATATATTTGCTATTGCTAACACTATATCATTGAGGAGAGTCATAAACATGTCCGCTATTGTTTGCTTGCTCAAATCTCGTCTTTATATATTTGCTATTGCTAACACTATATCATTGAGGAGAGTCATAAACATGTCCGCTATTGTTTGCTTGCTCAAATCTCCTCTTTATATATTTGCTATTGCTAACACTATATCATTGAGGAGAGTCATAAACATGTCCGCTATTGTTTGCTTGCTCAAATCTCCTCTTTATATATTTGCTATTGCTAACACTATATCATTGAGGAGAGTCATAAACATGTCCGCTATTGTTTGCTTGCTCAAATCTCCTCTTTATACATTTGCTATTGCTAACACTATATCATTGAGGAGAGTCATAAACATGTCCGCTATTGTTTAGTTGCTCAAATCTCCTCTTTATACATTTGCTATTGCTAACACTATATCATTGAGGAGAGTCATAAACATGTCCGCTATTGTTTGCTTGCTCAAATCTCCTCTTTATATATTTGCTATTGCTAACACTATATCATTGAGGAGAGTCATAACCATGTCCGCTATTGTTTGCTTGATCAAATCTCCTCTTTATATATTTGCTATTGCTAACACTATATCATTGAGGAGAGTCATAAACATGTCCGCTATTGTTTGCTTGCTCAAATCTCCTCTTTATATATTTGCTATTGCTAACACTATATCATTGAGGAGAGTCATAAACATGTCCGCTATTGTTTGCTTGCTCAAATCTCCTCTTTATATATTTGCTATTGCTAACACTATATCATTGAGGAGAGTCATAAACATGTCCGCTATTGTTTGCTTGCTCAAATCTCCTCTTTATATATTTGCTATTGCTAACACTATATCATTGAGGAGAGTCATAAACATGTCCGCTATTGTTTGCTTTCTCAAATCTCCTCTTTATATATTTGCTATTGCTAACACTATATCATTGAGGAGAGTCATAAACATGTCCGCTATTGTTTGCTTGCTCAAATCTCCTCTTTATATATTTGCTATTGCTAACACTATATCATTGAGGAGAGTCATAAACATGTCCGCTATTGTTTAGTTGCTCAAATCTTTTCTTTATATATTTGCTATTGCTAACACTACATCATTGAGGAGAGTCATAAACATATCCGCTATTGTTTGGATTATCAAATCTCTTCTTTGTATATTTGCTATTGTTAACACTATAATTTTAACTTGCATTAACAGGTTTTTTTAGAATAAGAATGATTTTTCCAGATAAAACTACTACTATTTAATCCATATCTGGTGGGTAGAAAATGGATACATACCTGTCCCACGGGTATCCGAGCGAAAGCGAATGTAACAAACTCGAGTGAAATACGAACACGGCTCTCCAATTTTCTCATTACACCACCCGAACATCCAACTTTGAGAAGGGAGATCAATATATCCGACATTGAATCAGCCACGAGAGGCCCACTGATTCGTTTCATAAACCGACTCGTTAAGTCGGACGCATAAAAAAGGACAAAAAACATCGCCGCGGATTGAAGCCGAATCGAACAACTTTAATTTCGATAAATGTCGGTGTTTATATTGAAACCTTCTATACTAGTTCTCAGTCAAACCAGGGAGTTTTTTTTTCCATTTTCTCAGACATTAAAATCTAATATTATCGACGCCATGTTGTCTCAAGAGGTACTGTCAAATAAGTCAGTTAAAAACAAATAAAATCACACAAAGCGAATTCTAAAATAATGAAGACTTGCCCCTTTCTAAGTATAAGCGCTCTTCTTCTTCTTTCCATTTTCTCTAAAAACTTCCTTGTTTACGCATCAATTTAGTCCACGGTATTCTCAGCATCCTTCTGAAGAATCACATTTCTCCTGCTTCTTCTTCATCTGTGAGGAGATCGTCTGACATTCACTCACATAGAGGAGTACCGATATTTAATAACAGTTTAGAACTATTTTCTTTGTTTCTAATGAAATGTTCATGTTTCTTAACAGATTGGCTCCCACACGACCCACCGGAGGGTAGATGTCTTCAAGAACCACACGACCCTCCGGTGGATCGTGTTGGTATGCCTGCATGGTCCACATGACCACCAGTAGATCATGGTGGTACGTCTGAAAGACCAAATGAGCGGTGGGTCGTCGTGGTACGTCTGCAAGGCCCACATGGCCCTCCGATGCGTCGTGGTTGTATGTCTGCGGAGTATCGTGTTGGTATATCTGCATGGCCCACACGACCCTCCGGTGATCGTTTTGGTATGTTTGCAAGTCCCACACGGGCCTCCGGTGAGTCGTGGTGGTATGTCTGCAAGGACCATGCGACACTCCAGTGGGTCGTGCTGGTATGTCTTCAGGGTCCACACGACTCTTCGGTGGGTCGTGGTGGTAAAGGCCCACACGACCGTCCGGTGCGTTATGGTTGTATGTCGGCAAAGGCAACGTGACCCCCATCCCCGGTAGGTCTTTTTCGAATTTCTTTTCTATGAGAACTATTGGGAATGGGATGCTGTAATTGATTGCTCGTTTTTCTTTCCACCTGTATATGTGTTCACGTGTTTTTTGTTGATAAAATCTCCATCGTTTATCACCTAGATTTACATGCCCCTAAAATATTAACATATAATCTATTCATTTTCTGAATTATATTTTCTAACTGGCCACATTGATTTATTTTCCTGAAGTTTCATTTCTCTAAAACTATTTTTTGATTTAGGTGAACAGTCGCCAGATGACGATCCGCTGACACCTGTCACTCATGCCTTTCCTTACCGAGTGAGGGATCAATTTCAAGGACTCCGACCTCACTTAACGACCATGTTCTTTATATTTTTGCTAACAGTTGCTGGATTAATAGTCAGGTGACACCTGTTGCACATGGCCCTTCTTACCGGCCGAGGAGGTAAACGCATTAAACTGGTTGTCACGCTGTTATCTCAGATAATATTGTCGAGAGACACGATTGTACTTAGCGGAGTGGAGGATTACGGCCATATCACACCGGTTCTCGTCCAATTATTGAAGTTAAGCAATGTCGAAACTGGTCAGTACCTAGATGGGTAACCGTTTGGAAATACCAGGTGCTGTAAACTAGCATGTGCGGGTGGTGTAATGGATAACGGCTCGGAATTGAAAATCGGAGAGATGAGTAACAATTTCAGTCGAAACTTACACGAAAATGGTAATAGTAATATGTAGATGCTTCCTTATAAGGAAACATTTGGCATTCATTGATTGGGCAGACAGTATTGTTGTCGGTTGAAATTTATAAAATCTTTCTCTTAAAACAATTTTTTTTCAGGAAAATAGTTTTCAAAATAATTACCTGTGGAGAGTCATGATCGCCAAATTTCTGAATGGATATTGCATTAAAAAAAGAAAAAGAACCTGTGGAGAGTCATGATCGCCAAAGTTCTGAAGGGATATGGCATTATAAAAAGGAAAAGAACCTGTGAAGAGTCATGATCAACTAAGTCCTGAAGGGATATGGCATTAAAAAAAGAAAAAGAACATGTGGAGAGTCATGATCGCCTACGTCCTGAACGGATATGACATTAAAAAAGAAAAGGAATCTGTGGGGAGTCATAATCGCCTAAGTCCTGACGGGTTATGCCATAAAAAAAGAAAAAGAACCTGTGGAGAGTCATGATTGCCTACATCTTGAGGGGATATGGCATTAAAAAAGAAAAAGAACTTGTGAAGAATCATGATCGCCTAAGTCCTGAAGGGGTATGCCATTAAAAAAGAACCTGTAGAGAGCAATGATAGCCTACGTCCTGGAGAGATAGGCCATTAAAAAGAAAAAGAACCTGTTGAGAGTCATGATCGCCTACGTTCTGAGGGGATATGACATTAAAAAAAGAACTTGTGGAGAGTCATGATCGCCTACGTCCTTAAGTTATATGACATTAAAAAAAGAAAAATTACCTGGGTCGAGTCATGATCGCCTACGTCCTGAAGGTATATGCCATTAAAAAAAAAGAAAAAGAACCTGTGGAGAGTAATGATCGCCTAAGTCCTGAAGGGATATGCTATTACAAAAAGAAAAAGGACCTATGGAGAGTCATGCTCGCGTACGTCCTGAGAGGATATGGCATTAAAAAAAGAAAAAAAAACCTGTGGAGAGTCATGATCGCCTAAGTCCTTAAGTTATATGCCATTAAAAAAAGAAAAATTATCTGGGGAGAGTCATAATCGCCAACATCGTAAAGAGATATGGCATTAAAAAAAAGAAAGAGAACACGTGGTGAGTCATGATCGCCTCAGTCCTGAAGAGATATGCCATTAAAAAAGAAAAAGAACCTGTGGTGAGTCATGCTCGCCTACGTCCTGAAGAGATATGCCATTAAAAAAAGAAGAGAGAGTCATGATTGCCGACGTCTTGAAGGAAAAATGGATTAAAAAGAGAAAGAACCTGTAGTCAGGGTCGTTTTATTAACTTACGCGAAAATAGTAATAGCAGTATTAACTGCTTCCTTATAAGCAAACATTTGGCATTCATTGATTGAGCAGCCAGTATTGTAGCCGGTTGGAATTAAGTTTGTGGCGTTCGAGGGAGCATCCATGCAGGTGTATCTTCCACATCCTTGCAGTGTTTCGTTTTTTACGGCTTATCAACACTTTGTTGATTATTTAAACCCAACAGGAATTGAACTCTGGTTTCCGATTATCTCATTCCGAACTACTATCCATTGGGCCACTTGCGCATTCTCATTGGAAAGAAACTTTCGGAGGAGAACGCGCTTCTTATAAATGGAATACCTAGGGAATCAGGATGATTCGGCTCTGTAGATATGACAAGTAAGCCTCTACCTTGATTGGCTCTTGAAGCTTTTTTTATTTGAATCATTAGTTTTTTTTTCTTTTACGTTGATATCACATATCTCATTCTGTTTGATTTGTTTTATATTGTTTACGGTATATCAACCTTAATGGGTTATTTAATGCCGACAAGATTTTTAGGATAGGTTCGTATGAATAGAATAGGTATTCTCTGTAAGAAATCAATTTAGTTTGGTTTATTTTGTTTGACGGTATATCAACCTTACTGGGTTAGTTAATGCCGACAAGATTTTTATTGCTGGTAATATTTGTTCCAAAAAATGCTTTGCTGGTAATATATTTTTTTCTTCAATAATGTATTGCTGATAATAATTATTTACAAAAATGTATTGCTGGTAATATTTTTTCCTTCAAAAATGTATTGCTGGTAATATTTTTGCATTATATTTTTTCGTCTCGCATGCTACCTGAATTTTACCAAAAACAAAATATTTTCCATACCTGAGGATGATCGGTGGAACCGTCGAAAATACTTGCATATTTAAGGAAGATCTAATAAAGTTTATAATTTTAAAAAACAAGGATCATAACATTCATCAAGTGATTAGTGGGTTAATGCATCTCTAAAATTTAGTTTAGTTAGCGAAGGGATTTCGCCATTTTATATCATTCACTTTACTAATTTACTTTTTGTATGAATGATTCATTATAATATATATATATATTATTTTCTATATATATTATATCCGTCCTGGGTATGACGATAAACTACATCCGCGTCCTGGGTAAGACGATAAATTACATTCAACACCAAGGCCTCTGATCAGGAGGTTTTGAGGAGCTTGGAACCACCTCTTAATTGCTGGTGTTCCCAGGTCCACCCTAACCCGGGATGGTAGCACCTGTCAGGGTCCCAGCTCTGGGCAAATAGTTTACTTTTAATAAAAAAAAAATTATTACCAGCAATAATTTTTGAAGGAAAAATTATTATCAGCAATACTTTTAAAAAAATACCAGCAATACAAACAGTTATACATTCTTTGAAAAAAATATCACCAGCTATAGATTTCTTTATGGAAAACTATTCCCCAAAATAGATTTTTGAAGAAAAAAATTACCAGCAATAAAAATTTTGTCGGCATTAAATAACCCATTGAGGTGTTGATATGCCGTAAAACAAACCAAACCAAATATATATTATATCTGTTTTATATATGTTTTCTCTGTTTTATCTGCATTCAAAAATGACTTTTATCAGACTTGTCAAAATATACGCTTTTTATAGTCTCTCTCCCTTAGGTTTTGATAATATACATTTCTAGACGCTAATGTTTAAAAATCATTTCTTCTAGCATTCAAAATTGGCGTATCTGATAAAGGATTCATATTTTAAAAGAACAGCAACGAAAAACAAAATCACTTACCTTGGTGGAAGAGAATATACAGACATGGCAGAAGAATTAGTAAAAGAACCCGAATATATTTCTTAAAACTAAAACGGAGCATTACTCTTTTGCTTAGCTTCTAACTGATAATGTAGACTTATTACCACTGAAGTTATTTTATTTGACCGCATGAAGTACGCCCTCACCACTTCCACTGAATTACTGATTCATAAAGATTTCTATATACGAGATTTCTAAGATTTCTCTTTCTTCTAAACTTACTGAAAATCGATAAAAATCCAGCTAATTTATGTGTTTATAATTTTCAATCGTTAAAAAACCAACTGGGAATTCACCCTATAGAAAATAATAATAATAATATACTCAAGAAGTAACAAAAAAATGTAATGATATGATGGAAGGGTTACGATCCAACAGCTGTTACAAAGAATAAACGTAACGAAAAGACCACAGATGCCTTACGCTAAACTTTGAATTAAATGCATTGGCCTCTCAAAGCCGTGTTTGACCGGAAATACACCAATCCTTTAACTTCTTATTGCATGCGCCGTACCCATTCAGTACGTTGGTGAGCAGGCTCTCCACAACTTCTTATCCTTTGTAACTTTTAGTAACATTTGCCTCTTCATCATTCCTACCATCGATTTACACAAGCTTATTAAGTAGGTTACTCTTTTCACGATGGCCAGATAGTAAAGTAGAACGTAACTCGAGTAGCACTGGCTGCTCGGTCAGCGAATACCGAATGTTTCCTTAGAAGAAAACGGCTAAATTTTCCATTACGATTAGAGATGAAAATAAGAAGTATTACACTTTGATCCGAGTATGATGGCAAATGGAATAAAACAAGGTGCAACTCGAGTAGCACTGGCTGCTCGGCCTGTGAATGCTTAATGTTTCCTTATAAAGAAACAGCTAATATTTCCATTACCATTAGGGATGAGAATAACAGATACAACACTTTAATCCTTGCACGATGGCCAACGAGTGAAGAAGAGCACTGGCTGCTCATGTACGGTGGATTAATGGGTAGCGGCTCGGATTGAGGAATCGGAGAGCAGAGTTCGAATTCCAGTCGAATCCATTACATTCACTTACGTGCTAATACCATTGGGAAAGGTATGAATCTTCTTCTTCTTCTCCCCCCCCCCCCCAGCTATGGGTAAATAGCAGGACAGACCGGGTTCTATAGCCTTGGATGGCAACTGGTCGACCACAGAAAGAAATGGCAAATGCGGGGAAAATCAACCTCGTCAGTCATGTATCGAAAGATACATGATCGCCTAAGCGTGTATCACGTATGGTGCATAACTAACCGATTGGCTGCTCAGTCAATGTATGTCGAATGTTTTCTTATAAGGAAACGACTAATATTACCATTTTTACTATTATTGTTACTAGTTTTACTCAAACTCATTATTGTTGCTTTTTAGATTTAAAAGTATTAAAAGTATTTAAAAGTATTAAAAAAATATTAACAGTATTTTCACAATTATCATTTTATTACGAGTTTTATTTCATCTTATTTTTGTTGCCTAACGCAAACTCTGGCAAAGGGAGATAACTGATACTATGTTATCCGGAAGACAACAGTCCGAACGATGTAAATAGTGCAAATAATTACAATACCTCATCTCAGAAATATAGACAGATCCTGAAGAAGGCCGAGGCGTATGACGGCCGAAACGTTGTGAATATGGCAACAAAGATGAAGACAACAGTCCGAACAATGTAAATAGTGTAAATAATTACAATATCTCATATCAGAAATATAGACAACTCCTGAAGAAGGCCGGAGCGTACAACGACCGAAACCTTGTGAATATGTCAACAAAGATAAGGACAACCGTCCGAACAATGTAAATAGTGCAAATAATTGCAATACTTCATATCAGAAATATAAACAGATCCTGAAGAATTCCGGGGCGTACAACGGCCGAAACGTTGTGAATATGGCAACAAAGACGAGGGCAACAGTCCGAACAGTGTAAATAGTGTAAGTAATTACAATACCTCATCTCAGAAGTAAAAAATGCTATTAAATTTTTTTATTATAGAACTACTTTTTACGCCATTCTTCATCCAATACACAAACCAAGAGCCATCCAACGTAGTGGTTACTGAATGGAGTTGTTGTATGAACCTAAGAATTGTAGATTATGAGGATATGGAGGATAGATAATCATTAACCCTGGACTTGAAGAGGTTAAGATTGTACCGATCGGGGACGCATCCCCTTGAGTGCCTGGTTCACAAAGTAGTGACTCATGGGAAGTTGAGTTAAAAAGAGGATAGTTGAAACTGAAACTGTGATATCCGGAAGAGGCATGTCACGTGTTGCATAGCCCCCTCATGCGAGAGGCCCTGGACAACGGCGCAGATTCGATAATATGTTTTATTCTATCTCTCGTCTTCTCTCGACCGGGGGTCGCTAAATATTTTGGGTCCAGAAATGAAAGACTAACACGGAGAATTTTAACGTAACTATTTTATTCATGTCGACATATACTAACTATCCAATGGGGGTCGTTCCCCCCACCCCAACTGGAGAACCATTTCAGACACGGAAGAGAGCACGTCTGCATTGCTTGACGGTTAAGACTCGACTCGCTGAAAACCTTTCTTTCTCTATCATTTCCACGCTAGCTCAGCTAATCAAAATCGACTTCCTTATTATGTCTTACATCTGACCCCGAAGGTCAACCTCCAGAAGTTGGAGCTGAGATACACTTCCCCTAAAAATAATAGTCTGCTAAACTATTATTTAACATGTAGAACTAGAATAATCTACCCCGGTGGACGAAATAAAGCGATCTGTTCGAAATTCTAATCTCCTGAAAAAGGCCGAAGGGTACAACGGTCGAAACGTTGTGAATATGGCAATGAAGATGAGGGCAATAGTCCGAGTAATGTAAATAGTGTAAATAAGGTAAGGAAAAGTGAAAAAGTCGCAGCTTTCGATGAGTCTTGTCTCTCCAGTCTTGAGAGCCTTTCTATCAAGGAAGCTCCACTGATAATGCACTGAGTACAAATGCACTGCAAGTATAGAGGGATGATTTTTACTCGACCTGTGGAATGGAAGGAAGCTTGTGTAATAAAAAAAATCAGAGTGAAAATGCTTCATCTTGATATTTTTAAAAAAAATGTTTGTATTCTTTCAAATCCTGAAACACACAAAATAATATTTCTCCTCTTTCTTCTTTTACTACACTTATCTATCTATGACAGGGGTCGGCAAACTCCGCCCTCCACCCCAAAGATTTTTGTCCGGCCCGCCAACTTTAACAGCTGGACACAAATTATTTATTTTGGGGAGCAAGTAGCAGAAAAATATCAGTTGGAGTTAATCAACTTACAATGCGAAGAATTTTTTAAAGTCAAAATGTAATTGCGAATCCACTGCTGACTTCAAGAAATACGTTTTGCCAAGCGGAAAATATAAAAGCCTACCGAATAATGCGAAAATGATGGCATTATTATTTGTAAGTACAACTTTTTCGAAAATAAAATATATTAAAATCGTTTTTCGAACAAGGTTGGGTGACGACCACCTGGATGATGTTTTGCTCCTGTCATCGACAATTATATCATCTGATGAGAAAAAGTTATCGAACTATAAGCAGAAGGAAGTGTCTCATTAAATAATTGGCCATTTTTAACTGTATTTCATTTGTAGTAAGGAATTTACATTTTTGTTGATTGTATTCGTTGTTATCTTGTTATACCTGCAGTAAAATAAGGAAACTTGTTTAAATAATATAACATTAACTTCGTTGTTCTTCTTTAAACCTCCAGACCAAGGCAGACTTCTGGACGTAGCGGTCATGGGTCGAGACATTATCATAGTAAATTTAATAAAATGGCCCTCCTCCGAGATATTGAATAGCTTTCGAGTCCTCTCATTAAATTTCGTTTGGATCCGTTCTCATTGATCAAACATATGTCACCTGTATTAAAACCGTGGATAATTCTATGTTCATGTAGGTTTGTGAAGATTCTTGCATGTCTAAGTGGGAATCGGATCGTAATGTCTATTTGTAAATGTGTATGCGTATCTGTCTAGTGGGAGTTCTAATATTTCATCTTTGTGTGGTCAACCCGCGCGGCGGGGTGTCACAAGGTTCTAATTTAGGGCTGACCTCTTAAAGAATGTATTGTTTGTATTAATCTGTTACACTCCAAGCAAGGCAGAAAAACCAAGACACAAGGGGTTACTGGGTATGGAAGAATTAGGAACAGAAACATTACTAATGAGTGGGAAGAGCAAAGAGTAATTAGGAGTACAGTAGATAGCGATTGACATTGCATTTAAATTTTTGAAGATTAAAGTTGGCTGGAAAGCATGGAGCCGGGAGTTCCACAAGGGAGAAGTACGAGAAAAGAAACTGTTAGCATAGAATTTATGGTTACATCTAGCTATGTCAAATGTTAGTTGATGAGATCTCGACGCCATTCTAGTACTGCGCTTAAATTCAAAAAGTCTAGGTACCCTAGCGAAGAGTTCATCAGAACAATTACTATGAAAGTATTTATAGAAAAGGCACAGAGAGGCAAACTTAGGACGGTGGGAAAGTGGCTGAAGCCCTGTCGCCAGATCTGGACCAATAATATTGCTGATTCTTCTTTGAATTTTATCAAGGAGCGGAACAATATTCTAAACATGGACGAATGGTAAACTTATAGATATGC
>OZ038494.1:16606610-16676610 GCA_964036315.1 Acanthosepion esculentum | reverse complement strand
AGCTTTTGTGTTGTCTCCATCTAATTTTAAATTCATTTTTCTTGGAACCTATATATATCGTTTCAGTGTTAGGAGTCTCAATGGATGAGATAGTGCATTGGTATACCACAGATTCTATGCGGCATTTATTTTCCAACGGGCAGTCTTCCGGGTTTCTACAATCACATAATTTTTCATTATTTTTGTCTAATTTTAGTTTAGGGTTTTTATTAATAATATTTGGGCATGCGTGTTTTTCCAGGATTATATTATAATGTTTTTTATGATTCTTTCTAGATTTTCAGTGCAGCTGTAGCTTAATTTTAAGGTGTTTTTATTAAAGATCTTGCTAAGTTTGCTATTAGTAGGAAAGTGTTTTTCAATTAAAGCTAGGAATTTTTGTCCTAGCTTAATACTAAACATTTGGTTCAATGGAGGGGGTATACCAAATGATTTTTCTTTTCCTGTGTTTCTTCTGGTTAGTCCTACCGTTTCTATAATTAATGTTAGCGTTTTTGTATCCACTATTTTTTAGAGCTGTCTTGTAAAAATTACTGTTGTTGGAAGATTTCTTCATTTGCTGAGTTCAAGCTGATTCTTTTCTCTATTGATAAGGGTATATGCTTAATTGTAGATAAAGGGTGGTTTAACCTATGGTGTACATACAAGGAGTTAGCGTCAGGTTTTCTGTAAGATAGGTATACGTTGTTCATTAAGTCCAAAGTTACGTCGAGGAAGTTTACTCTTTTCAATTTTGTATTGACTGTAGTTTTTAAATTTAGTTTTCTGAATTCACTATATATTATCTTTCTAATTTTATCTTTTTTTAAATTTCTGGAACTCTATACTACCATGAGCCCGTCATCCCTGTATAGCTCGATGTCCTTAATGTCTAATTCACTGTGCGCTGTTAGGTTGTATAATATAAATAGACCGACAAGGTCAGAAAACTGTGCAGAGTTTAAAGATCCCATGATGATGTCAAAATGGTCATCAGTGTTTTTAATTCATTGGTCCCCATTATGAATGACGACAGATTTTTTCTTTTGCACTAAGAATTATATTCATTTCTTCTTTTGTTAGGACTGAATATACAGTGGCAAACTCAAGGGCAGATAGATCTCTTGATATTGACTGATAATAATCCTATATATATATATATATATATATATATATATATATATATATATATATATATATATAGAGAGAGAGAGAGAGAGAGAGAGAGAGAGAGAGAGAATTAATATAAGTAAAGATTTGTCACTTGGCTGATTGATGTTACCGTCATCATCCCGACTCCAGTTTCGTAGACAGACCTATCCGTCCACTCCTTGGGGGATATCAGCAATTGACAGTTGATATTTGTCGATTTTTCTTTTTTGACGCACTTATTAATATTTTGATTTGGTGCAATTTTTTTTCTGTCTTGTTTGTGTGCGTTTGCGCGCGTGCGACCATGTACGTTGCCTGATTTTTCCCCTAGAACCGAATCTCTATTGAGGGAAATGCACATACCTACGTCCATGGTTTCTGCTATTATCTCCAAACAAGCTCCCCCACAAGGCTTGCGGACTTGACAGTATACCTACAATTGTCCTTGTACTCCCGAATGGGCTCCTCTTTGCTCCAAACTCGACAATAAATCACTTGCTGCTTCTTGTTTTCTGGCTTGATGGAAACCCTCCTCTGCAGTTGTTATCTTTAAGAACTCTGTTGGACATTCTGATTCCTAGAATTATCGCCCAGTCTTTTACCACTTTTTGGCCTAATTCGAGATGCTATAATCAACGCCGAATTGGTTAAGCATCTCACTTCACACAGCCTTCTTTCGGATAGACAATATGGCTTCGTTTCTCTAGGTCAACTGGTGATGTGTTAACGATTATTACTGAGTTGGTCTATCAGGATTTAAATAAAAACGGCGAAGGCTCGGACTGTGGCTTTAGATATCTCGATTTATTTTAACAGTTTGGTATACTGACCTTCTCCACAAGGGCTGTGGTGTCTCTGGCCGGATGTTTGGCTTAATTCAATCGTTCTTAACAAATCTGGTAATGAAAGACGTCTTGAACGAATACGCCTCTAGATCATTCCCATTAATGTGGGGCCCTCCCAGGACTCCCTCCTTGGACCTACGTTGTTTCTTATCTTCATCAAAGATCTTTCCGATGTCATTAATTCCCAACTAATTATTTATGCTGATGACACAACGATTTACTCCAGTCTTAATAATACGATAGGTCTAACAAAGTAAAGCTGGCAGCTTCTATCCAAAATGACAACCTATCAGTTGTTAACTGGGGTAAGAAATGACTTATCAATTTTAACGCCTCCGAAACTTCTATCATGTAGTCATCATAGAGAACCATTTTTATCTACACCAGCATGGCTAATGCTAACCTCCTGGAGGGCAACTCATTGCGCCTTCATGGTCTCACGTTTTCTACTGACATGAAGTGGAGTGATTATATTGAATTAACTGTTAAGATTTGATTCTGTTTAATGTGTTGTGTAAGACAATTTTTCGCGTCAGAATCCATCTTGCATATTTATAAATCTACCATTCGTCCGTCCATTGAATATTGCTGCCATATCTGGTCAGGTGCCCCGGTTATATATCTCAAGAAAACAGAAGAATCTGCAATGTTATAGGTCCTAACCTGGCCTCTCGACTTCAGTCACTTTCCCATCACAGTCACATGGCGTACCTATGTCATTTTTATAAATATTTTCATGGTGGTTGCTGTACTGTGCTCTCATCCTTGGAACCTCCACCACATAAATTTAAACATATTACTAGATTGCTATTAGGCCTCATCGTTTACTGTTGAAATAGCTCGATGTAACCGTATGTTCTATGCTAATAGTTTCTTTTCTTTCACTTCTCGCTGCCTGTGGAACTTTCTTCCGGTTCCTTGCTTTCATGTCAGCTACAATTTATTAAAAATTTAAATGCAAGAATAACAACAACAAAAAACTAAACTTATTAAGAGCTAGAAGGCACAGGAAAATGTGGAAGGCCATGATTGCCTATATTGTGAAGGGACACGGCCCGTAAAAGAAAAAAGACTAGAGGTTTTGATCAACGCCGAATTAGTTAAGCATCTCACTTTACATGGCTTTCTTTAGGGTAGACAATATGGCTTTGTTTCGCTAGGTCAACCGGCGATGTGTTAACTATTATTACTGAATTGGTCTGTCAGGCTTTAGATAAAAAAGACGAAGGCTCGGACTGTGGCTATAGATATTTGAAAGGCGTTTGACAGGGTTTAGCATGCTGGCCTTCTCTGCAAGCTCAGAGCTATGGGGCCGCTGGACGAATATCTAACCTAATTCAATGGTTCCTAATAAACTGTATAATAAAAGTTGTGCTGAACGGACATGCTTCTAGATCATGTCACATTAATACAAGTGTCTCCTTGGACCGAAGTTGTTTCCCGAGGTCGTCAGTTCCCAGCTAGGTATTTATACTGATGTCATAACTATTTACTCTTGTCATAGTAGCAAGTCCGTTAGGTCCGATAAAGTAAAACTAGCAACTGCTCTCGAAAAGAACCTTCAATCAGTTAGTTGTTAATTGGGACAAAGAATTGTTTGAAACTCCTGCCCCCCCCCTCCATTGAGGTTCACCTTGTACATGGCCAAGAGGCCACTCGACGTAGGGAGTTACAGTAAGAAGCAGGTTATGCAGATAGACGGGGAAGACAACGGTTAACTCTAGACTTGAACAAGTTAAGATTGTAGTGATCGGAGAAACATCCTCTTGGGGGTCGGCTCCACGGAGCAGTGGTTCGCGGGAAGAAGCTATTTGAGTGAAACTTACTTCTCACCGATGGAATACGGGGGCAATGTGGGTGGTTTGCTACTGTGTAAGTGGTATTGCGTGTCCTTGCTGAGAAGGTTAGAACTGGCGGAACCAAGGAATGAATTTCGTCCGAGCACTTTCCAAGAAAGTAGTGATATAGTGAGAGGCTCGCCACACCTCACCTGTGAGGGAGAGGTTGAAGGGTGGAAAATAATTTATCACCTACAAGGACTCTAGCACACTTTTGGACTCTACCGAGATTGGAAAGTGAAGAGCGGGCAGCTCCCCGTCCAAATATGACAACAGTACTACAGTTTTGGCCTGATCTGTCTCTTGTGAAGATAACAGGCGTCAGGTACTTATTGGAGCGGTACAGGGACTACTTTCCTGCTTCTTTAGCATGTACGAGTTCCACTTGAGGTGAGTTTAAGGCCCAATAGCCTCTCAAAGTACGGAGCCTCCCTGAGGGAACATTTATTCATCGTGACTGGTGGGTTATCATGACTGGTTCGGGGTCCAATCGGCGATGATGGAATGTAACTATGGCTAATATTAAGCTCTCATTCTGACCGCGGCCACGCGTCCGACGGCCGCGACCACCACACGTTCGCCGAGGGCAGCCTGCGCGGACGAGGAGCGTTGACTCGCGCGGAGAGAGTAGAATCTGTTTCTCGGGCTCACGTTTTCCACTGACATGAAGTGATTATATTAAATCAATTGCTAGGTATGCTGCTAGGAAAGTTGGTTCACTGTGTCGTACCGGACAATTTTTCTTGTCAAAATACATCTTACATGTTTATAAATCTACCATTTGTCCATGCATTGAATATTGCCATACCTGGTCTGGTGCACAATGTGTCTTTTTTAGCACAATGATGTTCACCCTTTACTAGGCCCGGGAGCCATTCAAGGTAGAGGTTTACAGAGTAAGAGACACAGTTTATGCGGATATGTGGAGATGATAACTGTTAATCCTAGACTTGAACAGACAAGATTGTAGTAATTGGGGAAGCATCCTCTTGGAGGTTAGCATCAGCCATTCTTATGAAAGATTAAAAAAAACGGGGTGCCCTGAGTAAGATGATAAACTACATCTGACAGCTAGGCCCCTGATCAGGAGGTTTTGAAAAGTGTGGAACCATCTCTTAATTGCTGGTGTTCCCAGGTCCACCATGACCCGGGGTGGTAGCACCTGTTAAAATAGTTAACCCCAAACTGGGGTCAAAACGCTATGAAAGTGTAAAAACAAGTTTTAATACCAGCAATACTTTTTTGTAAAATATTATTACCAGCAATGAATTTTGGAAAAAAAAAAAAAAAAAAATATTACCAGCAATACATTTTTGAAGGAAAAAAATATTACCATTATTTTTCAACAAAAATATTACCAGCAATAAAATATTGTTGGCATTAAATAACCAATTGTAGTTGATATGCTGGATAACAAAAAAAAAAAAAAAAAAAGTTCTGAGATGATTAAAAAAAAGAGCAGTTTCACTTTAGAGGCATTAAAATTAACAAGCCATTTTTTGCCCCAGTTAACAACGGATCAAAAGATATTTCTGAGATCAGCTGGCATTTTGACCTTATTGTACTGATCAGACTCTCTATTAAGACAGGAGTACATTGTTGTGTTATCAGCATAGATACTGAGTAGAGAACTGATGACATCAGGAGAATTAAGAATTACATAGGTTCAAGGATAGAACTCTGGCCACCTGCATTAATGTAAAAAGATTTAGAAGAATGACTGTTCAACTTTTATTTCAGGACTTGATAAGAAAGATTGAATGAGATCAAAAATTTGTCCAGGAATCCCATAACCTTTCAACACGTGAAGAAGACTAACATTTCAAATGATTTCACAATATACAAAGCAACAAAGCTTGATAGACTCTTTCAGCGTTAACTGTTAACACTTCAGCAGTTGACTAAGAGAGGTGAAAGCCGTATTTCTTGCATATAAGAGGTTTTGATGAAGTGCGAAATGAAATGTTGGGATGAGGGACAATAGATGTTGTCATAATTTGTAAAAGCAACAAATGTGCTGACTGTATTTGGACAGAAAAATCATCCATGTACATGTTCGACAGGGTTTAGCATGCTGGCCTTTACTGCAAGCTTAGAGCTATGATGCCACTGGACAAATATTTGTCTTAATCCAATCATTTCCAATAAACTGTATAATAAAGGTTTTGCTGAACGGACATGCTTCTAGACCAAGTCACATTAATGCAGGGGTTCCCAGGGCTCTATCCTTCAACCTATGTTGTTTCTTATCTTCACCAACGGCCTCCCTGAAGCCATCAGTTCCGAACTAAGTATTTATACTGATGATGACACAATTATTTACTCTTATTGTAGTTGCAAATCCAAGAGGTCCAACAAAGTAAAACTAGCAACTGCTCTCAAAAATTTTGCAAGTTTTTAACAAAAAAAAAAAAATCATCCATGTACAAATAATCACTGGATATGCTGGAAATTTTTTGGCTAAAACAAGCCAATTTCAAAGACGTTTTTTTTTTGTCGATATTTCTCAGATGAGGTATTGTAACAATTTACACCTTTTACATTGTTCAGACTGTTGTCCTCATCTTTAATGTTATATTCACGTTTTGGCCATTGTACACAGCGGCCTTCTTTCGGTGATATATGCTGGAATTTCAAACCAAACCCTTTTAGTCCATGAGGGCAGATTGTTCTAATTCCACATGCCATGCCTTTTTCTGGATATCTCAGTTAATTCCCTTTACTAACTGAAGTTTTTGTTCACCTCTGGTGTAGCCAGGTATTGAACTCACAAATCTTTGAGTCAAGTCACTGGATTACTTCACCAACTTGCTTGTGGAAGACTCTTACGTCCCTAGGCTTTCCAGCCAGCTTTGATCAAAAATTTAAATACAATGTCAATTGTTATCTTGTGTCGTCTTAATTCTTGTTCTTTTATTGTTCACTCTCAATTTTGTTTTTCTAGTGGCCTTATAGCCTTGCTTGAAGTGAAAAAATAAAAATAAAAAAAACAAGAGATTTTATTCAATTATTTTATTGAGATTTCATTTATTTTTTCCAATCATGTGTAATTTCCATTTCACATGATGAAGTCTGCTTGGAATAGAGGGGTAAGAATCTGAAACAAAAATGAATATATTCATTATAGGTTCTATAAGGTTGAAAATAAATTCAAGCTTGTTTTTATTTCCCTTTGAAACTCCCATAAACACAAGTCTAGTCAGAGAGGCAATCAAATGCTGCTCCATAAAAGAGGAGGATTTAATATAGGTACCTCCAATGAAAAGAGAATAGCATGACGAAAAAGGCCACAAACTTGATAAAAAAGCTTTATCATCAAAATGTTTATGTTATTATTAAGAGGCAAGAACAAAGTATTAGAAAAATTAATAAAATATTTTTAAAAAAAAGGAAACAATTAGGGAGAAACAAGAATGCAGGTAAGAAAAAAGTTTAAAATGCACAGAAGCAAAGAAAAAAGAGAAGAAAATATGAAGAAATAAAACCATTTCACTGAAAATGTGTTGGAGAAATAATTACAGAAGTATTTTGGCTTCAAATCACAAAGAGACAAATGTTTTTGAAATGAATAACAATGATTTTCTCCAGATACAATACCTGCTATTTAACACATAGCTTATCCATAGCTTCCCAGTGGTATTTATGGGTAACTAATATAATGAACAAATCATACAAATGCATGCTGGGATTTTTCCCTAGCCAACAAGATAGGACCACCATATTCATGTTATTTCTTGACTTGAATTGACAGGGAATAACTCAAAGCTTTTATAATTTCAAGAGTTGGTTTCTGCAGACCAGTAGGATGCCACCACTGTCTGTACACCTATTGTCTGTTGACACCATTCTTAGTTTGTGGACCTTTTGCATTAATACCTTTGCTTTGCCAACTTTTGTCGTTTTTATATAAGAAATATACATAATTTCTTACATTAATAGCACAACTCCAAGTTTCATGCCAAAGCAATTTTCAAGTGCTGGGATTATGATATTTCTTTCTTTTTATATTTTGGATTGACATTTTTTTTTTTTAATTAATTTTCTGGTTCATGCAAGATATATTATTGTTGGGGTGGAATATTATGAGAGTTAAAATATCTAAATGAAGTGTAGTTTAATTTTGAATTTGAAATTAAGCACAGATTAAAATAAGGTTGGAAATAAGAAATACAAATTCTAAATTAGAGAGACGCTGATTTTGAAAACGTAAGTAAACAAAAAAGGTGGCATTGGAAAATCAAGGGAGGCAACTATGTTTTTCAAAAAATCAAGTGTAATTGACAATAATATTACTAAACTAACTAAAACTAATGATATCAAGAACAAAGTATGCCATGATAAAAATAAAATAAATTACTAATAAAAATAATAATAGTAATAATACAAATCAATAGAAAGAAAATAAAAAAAAATAAAGTAAAATGAAATAAGAGCCTTATATAGGAATATATAAATATTTAAAGACATTTTTATGTTTAACATTCTTTTTATAGATACAAGTATTTAAGTCAATGTTCTGTTTATAATAAACAGTATTAAATAACATTTACCAGCCTGAATGACGGTTCCGTATAGGATACAGGTTCAAAGCCTGTCGAAGGACGAATATTTTCTATGAAAATTTCTCGGACATTCAGGCCGGTAAATGTTATTTAATACTGTTTATTATAAACAGAGCATTTACTTAAATATTTGTATCTATAAAAAGAACGTTAAACATAAAAATAAATATGCTGAGATGTTTAAACGATTGCTGACTCATATACCTACCTACATTTATCCATTCTGTTATATATATATATATATATATATATATATATATATATATATATATATATATATGTATGAATAAAAGGAAGAGGTTATAGTAGTTCCAACGAGAGAAAAATTTTTATATTAAAAAGAAGAGAGAAACTGCAAACGTTTTTGGTTGTAATTTGGATTTTTTTTTTAAATATTATGCTTTATTTTCCATAATTTTGCTACACGTGTTTCCGGTCTCGCGACCTTCATCAAGCAAAGAGTGGATATTTCCACATGTTATTAAAAATAATTAATAAATGTTTGTAGCAAAATTATGAAAAATAAAGCATAATATTTTTTTTAAAATCCACATTACAACCAAAATGTTTGCAGTTTCTCTCTTCTCTTTAATGTGTATATATATATATATATATATAATATTTTTTACCCAATGCCAATTATTCTACAAGAACGCTGATGCTCAGAATCAGGAAGAGATGGCAGATATTCGTTGGACACATAATGATGAAAGAGGGATTGGAAAACTTAATCCCCATGGGGCGGGGTTAGGATAAGAGAGAATGAGGAGGGTAGCGAGCCACCTACCTGACGAGATTGTGTCACTGTATGGGAGAACAGGGCGGAAGGAATATTGACAAAAGTAGAAAAACTGCTAAGAGACACAAGGAATAGGATGTTGTGGAGAGCCATGATCATCAAGAATTTTGTGTGTTTCTATATACAGATTTTTCAATGAAAGAAAAAAAAAACGTTAAGATCTTCCGCACAAAGTATGCGGCCAGAAATGCATTTCTCCAGTTAAGAATTATTTCAGTTCCTACCTTGGGCTTTATTCGTGGGGAGCTTCTGACCCTGTTGAACAGCTTCGGCAATTACATTGGCAGTGACACCGGGACCAAAAGTGAACTGAAAGGGGGGAAAAAAAATATATACATAAACAATGAAGATTAACTTTTTTTTTTTTCCTAATCATTTCACCCCAAGCAAGGCAGGAGCGCCACGAGCATGCAAGGGGTTACAGAGAGTGAAAGCAAGAGAAAAGAGGGAGGGGTTACAGAGAGTGAAAGCAAGAGAAAAGAGGGAGGGGTTACAGAGAGTGAAAGCAAGAGAAAAGAGGGAGGGGTTACAGAGAGTGAAAGCAAGAGAAAAGAGGGAGGGGTTACAGAGAGTGAAAGCAAGAGAAAAGAGGGAGGGGTTACAGAGAGTGAAAGCAAGAGCAAAGAGGGAGGGGTTACAGAGAGTGAAAGCAAGAGAAAAGAGGGAGGGGTTACAGAGAGTGAAAGCAAGAGAAAAGAGGGAGGGGTTACAGAGAGTGAAAGCAAGAGCAAAGAGGGAGGGGTTACAGAGAGTGAAAGCAAGAGAAAAGAGGGAGGGGTTACAGAGAGTGAAAGCAAGAGCAAAGAGGGAGGGGTTACAGAGAGTGAAAGCAAGAGCAAAGAGGGGTGTTTGAGGAAAGGATAAAGAGAAGGACGGGGATGAAGATCAAGGCATCAGATGCCGATTGACACTACATTTGAATATTTGAAGATTATAGTTATCAGGGAAGCGAACAAGAGGAAGGGAGTTCCACAGACGGGAAGTGCGAGAGAAGAAGCTGTTGGAGTAGAAGAGACGGCTACATTTAACCGTTTCGACAGTGAAAGGGTGGGACTGAGATGGCAACCTAGTAGCACACATGCTTAAATTCATACAGTTTGGGACCCAGTGAAATTAGCTCATCAGAACGGTTGCCATAAAAATATTTGTAGAAAAGGCAGAGGGAAGCCACTGTGAGAAAGTGACTGTAGACAAGATGCCAGATCAAGACCTATCACATTGCATATCTCTTTCTGGATTTTGTTGTGAGGAAAGGATAAAAGATAAACGGGGTTCAAGATGACAGAAGATGTTGATTGACATTGCATTTAAATTTCTGAAGATTGTAGTTATTAGAGTAAGAAATAAGGGGAAGGGAGTTCCCCTGTCAAGAAGTACGAGAGACGAAATTGTAGGAGTAGAAGTGGCACTTGCATTTAAATATTTCAACAGTAAAAGGGTGAGACCTAGATGTCAATCTAGCAGCACGCTTAAATTCATGTACTCAGAGCACCAAAGAAAAAAGCTTGTCAGAGCAATTGCTATGAAAATATTTGTAGAAAAGACAGAGGGAAGCCACATCACGTCTGTGACAAAGTGACTGAAGTCGAGATGCCTGGTCAGGAACTATTATATTGCAGATCTTTCTTTGGGTTTTATGTTATTTGTAAGTGCACTCCACTTACAAACAAGAAAATAGATAAAACATTTACTAAGCTTAGCTTGGAGTGGCACAAGGACCCAATAATAGGTTATCCAGTGTGGATCAAACTCGTTACACTATCAATGGTCTGTAGCAGTATCTCTACATCAGGCATTCTTCAGAAATGAAAACTGATGTGATGAGGTTCTGGTATAAGTAAATATGGGTCACTTATATTTCAGTCTATAAGCATTTATTTGGTTCTGGTATAAGTAAATATTGGTCACTTATATTTCAGTCTATAAGCATTTATTTGGTTCTGGTATAAGTAAATATTAGTCACTTATATTTCAGTCTATAAGCATTTATTTGGTTCTGGTATAAGTAAATATGGGTCACTTATATTTCAGTCTATAAGCATTTATTTGGTTCTGGTACAAGTAAATATGGGTCACTTATATTTCAGTCTATAAGCATTTATTTGGTTCTGGTATAAGTAAATATTGGTCACTTATATTTCAGTCTATAAGCATTTATTTGGTTCTGGTATAAGTAAATATGGGTCACTTATATTTCAGTCTATAAGCATTTATTTGGTTCTGGTACAAGTAAATATGGGTCACTTATATTTCAATCTATAAGAATTTATTTGGTTCTGGTAAACATGGGTCACTTATATTTCAGTCTATAAGCATGATGAATAATAACATAACTTTTTTTTTCTTTTTAAATCAGTTTATCCCAAACAAGGATAATTCCACTAAAATTCAAGTAAGGATAATTCCACTAAAATTCAAGTGGCTACTGGGAATGAAAGACTTTAGAAGGAACTGGAAAGCCAATCCTAAACAGGAAGCAAAGAATAAAACTCTACCCATGTTCAAAAGACTGGAGTGGAGTGTAAACTGGCCAATAGACAAACCTATCTACTCCTGGCATCGGTTGGTTTAGTCATGATTCATGTCAATGGAAATTCTTTAAGTCATATCTAAAGTCAAAGAATTTCCACAAAAGTCTTTCTACAAATCCAGATATCCTGTTGCAATTCAATTCTGTTTTTTTTTTTGTTTTTTTTTTAAATACTTACAGACTGGTTCTGGCTCTGGTCAGTTTCGACTGTTTCTTGCAGGGAGGGTAAGACTTTTTCAATAGTGTCCAGAAAAGAGCTGTAGAAATCCTGCAGTTCTGACGCTTTGTCATCATAATTAAACTGCACCATTGCCAATAAAAGCTTACGAACATCCCCTGAAAATAGATGAGAAAAGGTTTTACTGTAAAAATAAAAGGATTCGAGATAAACTCTTTGAACACCAATGGCTTTATTTTTCCGTTCCAGTTTTTGGCTGATATGTGAAGACCAAACATCACTGCAAAATCAGTTTCCATCTGAACTTCTGCAATTACTTTTGAGTTACAATTATTTATATGCAGACTATTATCCTTATCTTTGTTATTATCACCTTATTGCCTTCTGTCTGAATTTCTGGGATGAGGAGATATCATTATTTACATGTGGACTATTATCCTCATCTTCGTTGTTATTATCACCTTTTTTCCAATAATTTTAGGGATGGGGAGCTATCATTATTTGATAATTATTATACATGCAGACTATTGTCTTCATCTTTGTTGTTGTTATTATCACCTGATCATCTTCTATGTGAATTTCTAGGATAAGGAGTTATCATTATTTAGACTATTTACATGTGGACTATTGTCCTCATCTTTGTTATTATTATCACCAGATCGCCTTCTGTTTGAATTTCTGGGATGAGGAGTTATCATTATTTACATGTAGACTATTATCCTCATCTTGTTTAAGATTTTTAATTATCACAAGTATTATTATTTCTGTAACATTTATAAAGATTGTTATCAGCACATTTTGTCCACAGGGCCTTTAAGCCTTCATCCGGAGTTTATCATTCTGAGTAACCGTCAGATAATTTTGTACTGAACACTTTATACATAATCTATATAACCCAATTGTCCTCATCTTTGTTGTTATTATCACCTAATGGTCTTCTATCTGAAATTTTGGGATTAACAGTTGTCATTTACATTGAGACTATTATCCTCATCTTTGTTGTTATTATCAACTGACTGTCTGAATTTCTGGGATGAGGAATTGTCATTATTTACATGCAGAATATTGTCCTCATCTTGTTAAAGATTTTTAATTGTCACAACGGTTATTATTGCAGTTATAAATGTTGTTATTATCACGTTTCAGCCACTGGACCCTCCAGCCTTCATCAGGTGTTTGTTGATTCAAGTAACTTTCATGGAATTTTGTACTGAACCGTTTAATTAATCTACAGAGGTAGATTGTTCTCATTCTGCGGACAATAGTTCTTATTTAGTATGCCTCAGTTACTGCTCACCCCTATTTGAATTCACTGACTCCAAGGATTGAACTCACTGTCAGCAAATTCAAAAACCAACACTTGAGGCTTGTGGGACAATCCTGAGTTGAGAACTTGGAACATTAAGCCTAGCCTGCCTGATGATGAGAGCTGCTAATGTCATGCTTGATTGCACTCACTGAAGCTTCTCTTTTAACGACATATTAACACCTCTATGGGTTATTTAATGACAAAATCCAAATATTTTGTATACAATTTTATTTTATTTTTTGGAGATAATAATGGTTTATTGATTCAAGTCTTACTATTTAATCCATAGCTGGAGAGGAAAGAGGTGGATTCATGCCTTTCCCAGGGGTATTTGCATGTTAAGTGAATATAACAAATCTGAGTGGAATTAGAATTCAGGTCTCCGATTTCCAATGCCAAACCATTATTGCTTAGTTCTTGGAATGCTTCCTTTGCTATTCTATAGAGATTCTGTTATTGCATCATTAAAACACTTCCCCTTTTGTGATTCTGCAGAATGAGGCATTTCTTTATAAGGAAACATTCAGCATTCATTGACCGAACAGCCAGTACTACTGTTATTTAAAATTTATAAAATCTTCCCTTAAAATAATTCTTCAGGAAAATATACTTCTCAAGTCCATTAGCTGTTATTGCTCTTTCCAGTATTGACAGGGATTTCCTTCCTAACCTTTGATTTGAAGTCATGTGGAACATCAACATCTTGATTATGTCGTCATTTTCTCTTCAAGTCATATGTGATATCCATTTTGGCGCTGTTGAAAATCCTCAAATGATCTCCTTTCCATTATTTGGTACAGTTCTTTGCTTGGGATTCTGTAGTGCCAAATCACAATGTTCGAAGATGTGTGATCTTCACCAAGAATGTCAGGCTTCACAGGATGGTGAGAATACCATTGACTAAACACGCAGTTAATGAGGAAGTTTTAAGGAAAACGAAAACAAAAAATTACACTTATACTTAGAGTCAGAAAGAGATGGTTGAAATTTCTGAGAGGCATATGTAGGAAAGAAGGCTTAGAGAATTTGACACTCAGAGGACATATTGAAGAACAGAAGGGAAACAGTGAGTAACCTACTTAACATGCTTGTGTCATTAAATAGTGGACCAGGGAGAGATGGTGAAAAGAGCTATAAAGAGTAGGAATTTATGGAAATCACTCACGTCCTAAAGGGACAAAGTACATAGAAGATGAGGATGCTGAGAGGAGAAGCAATGGATTTATACTTTACCGAGGGTATCTGTATGAAAGTGAACGCAATGGCCAACATTAGATCTCAACGCACCAATCCCACTTTTTAACTGCAACGCTACATGCACATATAAATTTAGTTTTCACCATTTCTTTTTTTCACAAAACCATTTATACACTGCTAGTCAATTCCAAATGGTGCATGACCTTCGTGAAGACAACTTCACCACTTGGAACAGCATTCCAAACAGACTTCGGCAGATGCTTATCTCGACAAAGCCTAAGTGAATTTTGGAATTTGGCAGATGCTTATCTCGGCAAAGTCAAAGCAAATTTTGAAATTTGGCAGATGCTTATCTCGACAAAGTCAAAGCAAATTATGGATTTCGGCACATGCTTATCTCGACAAAGTTAAAGTGAATTTTGTAATTTGGCATATGCTTTTCTTGACAAAGCCAATGTGAATTTTGGAATTCAGCAGACGCTTATCTCAACAAAGCCAAAACAAATTTTGGAATCCAGCAGACACTTCTCTCAACAAAGCCAAAGCGAATTTTTGAATTCAGCATATGCTTGTCTCAAGAAAGCCAAAGGGAATTTTTGAAGTTATTCACAATGACGGCTGTGTAACTCACTACTGATACGTCTTGTTGGGCATTTCCGACTCTTTTTAGGACTTCTTTTGCATTTGGTGTTAAACATTTGACCAGATAGTATTTAGCCTAATTTCCCAGGATCCAAATTTTCCCTATTCATTACTAAATAAGTTTTTCACTTTCTTATGTTTTTTTAATCTGTACTCAAATCAGTGGTTGCAAAAGGTATATTTTTTCTTTATTTTAATTTTTATATCTCAAGATTTTGGCCAGCAGTGTATATACATGTGAAAACGTAGGGAAGAATGATCTTAAATAGTAATATTAGCCATTTCCTTATAAGAAAATTTTCAGCATACATTCATCTTATTTCTAATGGTAATTATAACATTTGTTTCCTTATAAAGAACCATTTTTCATTCATTGAGCAGGCATTTAGACTTACTATCAGTTGAAATTTATAAAATCTTTCACTTAAAACAATTTTTCAGGAAAATAGGTTTCTCAAGTCGAGTTACTCTTTCCATGCCTTTTGTTTGGGGTAGAGTAGGACCTTGAGTTTTGAGTCACATGCGCTACCCTATATAGTTGCAGCCCTCAAGCGATATGGTTTCTGTTATTTAAGTGCAGTACTGGATTGGTAGATAGGTCTCATCATTTTACAGTTGAAGATGTAGCTTGATGTAACCATAAGTTCTATACTAACAGTTTCTTCTCTTGCACTTCTCACCTGTGGGACTTTTTTTCCGGCTTCTTGCTTTCCAGTCAGTTTTAATCTTCAAAAATTTAAATGCAACGTCAATCGTCATCTTCTGTTTTCTTAATTATTGTTATTTTATTATTCTTTCTACATTTCTTTTTATCATATTCTCTCAGTCAGTAACCCCTTGCGTCTCGGTGGCTTTATTGCCTTGCTTGGGGTAAAATGATTAAAGAAAAAAAAATGTGGCTCGCTAAGCAGATTGTCCAATGGAGCTCACATTCATTTGCATCCGATTTCTTAGGTAGCGCTATGAAGATGGATCTCCGAAGATCTTCCAGTATGCCACCACTGTTGTATATTTTCATCATCCTGTCTATCCTGAACTCGTCTAAGGCCGATAGCATCCCTTTTACGATCCCACTGCTTTCCTCCTGCTTATCTTGGCCAATGCTGATCTTACCTCAGAATTTAATATTTCAGGTCGTTCCATTTTTTTGTGAATTGCAGGCTTCCTGCTTTCTTATGGATGAGTTCAGTTCTCTGATGTACCAAGTGTAACAGCAAAATTATCCAATTGTTAGATTAACATTTAAACCGTTGTATCTTAGAAATGATTAAAGATATCTTACTGGAATTCTCCGAGGTTTTTACAACACTATTGGACTCTGCTTTGAGCAATTAGAATGTATAATTACTCTCCAAGCTTAACAGAAGGATCGTGATGAAATCGATCATAAACAAATATGCCATGTTTATCATTAATTAATCATAGCTAAGGATCGGAAGCTCATGAAGGATTGAAATAAAGTTCAAATATATATATATACTATTCCAGGATCTTTTTTTAACTTATTTAAGATGATCTTTGCCCTCTCTAACCTTCTAACTTTCTGTCTTTCACGTATGATTTCATTTTCAAATCTTTTTTCACTGCTCTTTAGACTGTCATAGCTAAAACTCCTCTCTCACGTGCCAAACGTATTATGGATTGAGTTGGATCTTTTCTAATTGATCTCTTTAGCTCTAAGTTGAAATGATGATCCCTCTTCCTGTCGTGACCTCCTGATACAGTTTTCCTCTCTATTGTTCCCTTTTTTTAAAAAACTTATTCACCGCTCTCTTGATGGTTCTTGAATAGACTTTGAAGATGGAAGCCAGAGAATGAATGTTGGACAATTTGGCGTTACACCCAGTATACCTTCCATCTTTGGAGTATTTTTTTTTCTTTCTCTATTGTGAGTGTTCTCTCTTTCAATTTTATGCATGCCGTTGTCTTTTGTCTCGTTACTTCTTTTATTCTTTTCTGCCCATTTGTCATGTCGCAGCATAAACTACTGTGCAGGCATTTACAAGAGATTAGCTAAACTTCCAAGTAGATCTCGGAGCCCACTGAGTAATGAACGACTCACAAAATTTTATGAATTTCAAATGAGAAAAAAATTAGAAAGGAGAAAAAAGATCAACTTGAAAAAGAAAAAAATAAATAAAATTCAGTTGCCGAATAAATCTCGATTCAGTTTCATTACAACCTGGTAAATATTCAACAACACAAGTACAATGGCCAAAAATAGCAAAACAACAGGACTCAGAACTGCTTAAATTAGAGAAATAAAAAATTGAAAATTAGGTAATCATTTTCAAAAGTGAATATACAATGAACCCAACTCGAGTTAGAACTCAGCTCTTCAATTTTGAGCTGTGATCAATTACATACCCACGTTTATCCAAGTTTACAGCACTTGATATCCAAAATTGGTCACCCATCTAAGTACTGACCAGGCTTGATATTGCTTAATTTCGTTGATCGAACAAGAACCGGTGTTTCAATGCAATGTGGTTGGCTTGATTGATTCATTTTTTTTTTTTACAGCTTATCAACCCATTGCAGTTTATTTAAGGCCAGATTGTAAGATTTTTTGAGAAAATTATGATTTTAGCTTTACAAGTCTTGATAATTAACCCATAGTTGGGGGGAGAAGAGGTGGATTCATACCTTTCCGAAGGTTATTTGCACACAAGTGAATATAATGAACCAAACTGAAATTGGAACTCAGCTCTCTGCTTAACAATTCTGAGTCATTATCCATAACACCACCTGCACATCCAAGTTTACAGCACCTGGTATTCCCAAGTGACCACCCAAAAATAGCAAAACAGTACGACTCCGAATTGTTTAGAGAAATAAAATATTTAAAATTAGGTCATCATTTTCAAAACTCTGCTGCTATATGCTGTGCCCATTCAGGACAGGAGGGATCATGGCTCTCCACAACTTCCTGTTGTTTGTTGTACTTAGTAATATTTTTTGTTGTTGTCCCTAATCCCTGTTCTACCAACCATATACACAAGCTCGTTAGGCAGGGGTCATGCATCGCTTTCCTCTGTCCCTCTTGCCTTCAATGTGCAGTGAGTGTCAATGTTTCCAAGCCTTCTTTCCTCATTATCTGTCCCAGAAATTTCAAATGTCTCTTTCTGATGCTACATAAGCGCCCTTTTTGTTTCCATTTCTCCTAAAACTTTAGTGTTGCTCACATGTTCCTTCCGTGTATTCTCAGCATCCTTCTGTAGAACCACATACCAGGCCAATAAAAAACCAATAAAACCTAATCTCCTTAAACCAAAAAAAAGAGAAATTTTACTTCTACAACAACAAAATTCTATTCCAATTTCAGGATTGGACTCACCTTGAAGAATGTCCATATGAGAGATGATTTTTCCCAAGGCATCAACCAAAGCATATTCTTCATAACGACTTCCTTCTTTCAAAGACCACTTCTTCCTCTCGTCTTTACGACGATTTCGTGATGATCGCCTATTTAAAAAAAAAAAGAAAAAAAGACATTAGACAAATGAATACACTTACTGTATATACTCACATAATGCACAATCATGCGACCCCCCCCCCGCCCCCAAATTTTCATTTATAAAAAGTGATTTTATCATGTATCTCGTGTATCATGCGAGTTCCTTTTTTGAGAGACCAAATTACAATGGACTAACCTCTTTTCCTCTCCCTTTTTATCCCGTCCTCTAGTTAAATAAGTCAAAAAAGTAAAAGGGATTGATAAAACTATTGTTAGTAACACTATACTCGTCACGTAAAAGCATCCAGCCATAAACAACCAAACGAGAATCAGCGAAACATCTTATAAACATAAACAATGGAAAAGATGCATATTCGCTGTTTGTATTTTAGAAAATGATACTAATGTATGAATATTACATGCATTATTATTATTATTAAGTAAAATAATCAGTTTCATTAAAATACGATACTAATATGTGAATATTACATACATTATTATTGGATATTTGCATATTAGTATCATATTTTGATAAAACTGATTATTTTAATAATAATAATAATGTATGTAACCTTCACATATTAGTATTGTATTATAAAATACAAAAAGAGCACATATGCATCTTTCCCATTGTTTATGTTTATTGGAATGAAAAATTGGAGAGCCACGTTCGAATTCCAGTCGAATCCATTACATTCATTTATGTGCAAATACCCTTGGGAAAAGTACGAATCCTCTTCTACCTCCAGCTATGGGTAAATAGCAGAATAGATCGGGTTCTATAGCCTTGGATGGCAACTGGTCTACTGCAGAAAGAAATGGCAATCTAATGCAGGAAAAAATTTGCCTTGTCAGTCATGTATCGAAAGATACATGATTGCCTAGCGTGTATCATGCATGGGCCATAACTGACTATTATTGGATGCAGTAAGGTAAGATAATCAGTTTTATCAAAATCATGTTTATTTTAAATACAGCTGTGATTTTTGACTAAAGTAAATAGTTTTATTAATGGCATTGCCGGTTTGGTTTGGTTTAATTTGTTTTACGACATATCAACCTCAATGAGTTATTTAATGCTGACAACATTTTTATGATAGATTCGTATGAATAGAATATGTATTCTTTGCTTTAGATTGGTTTGGTTTATTTTATTTTACGGCATATCAACCTCAACGGGTTATTTAATGCCGACAACATCTTTTATTGCTGGTAATATTTTGTTTTGTCAAAAATCTGTTTCTGGTAATATTTTCCCTTCAAAATTGCATTGCTGATAATAATTCTCTTCAAAAAAACATTGCTAGTAATAATTAACTATTTGCCCATAGCTGGGAAGCTAACAGGTGCTACCCCCTGGGTTAGGGTGGACCTGGGAACACCAGCAATTAAGAGGTGGTTCCATGCTCCTCAAAACCTCCTGATCACAGGCCTTGCTGCTGGATGTAGTTTATCATCTTACCCAGGACGAGCATTGCCGCAGTCAGCAGTAGATACACTAATTTTATATCTCATGTATTCTACAACCCCCTTAAAATTAGATTCAAAATTAGGTCTTCAAAAGTTACAGGATACGTGAGTATATACATTAACCAGAAATTAGTAAACCAAATTCAAATCTATTAGAGAGTAATCTATTTAATATCATTTATCCTTTTCAAGACCAAGTTCCCATCTTCATCCCAACCTCCCCTTCTACTGTATGTAGCAGCTACTCAAATGCAGTGGCCTAGTTCTCAAATTCAATTAATATTGAATTAACTGTTATCATAGCAGGATATGACAACACAACCACAAAATCCAAACATATCATTCAGCAATCACAATCCTAACAACAATAGAAGTGTAAGATGTAAAAGTTGAATAAATCCAATGAAAAGAAATCCTTGTGTCTTCTTATTAGATTAATTAATATAACGAACATTAGGCTGTCATCATTTTATGAAAGTCAACTCCTCATAACCCAGTTTGGCTTCCCATTCAAGAAAGGGAGGCAATGGTGGCATATATGTCGTCAAACAACTCCAAGAAATGGTTTACCTTTCTAATAGGAAACTGTATACCTGTTTTGTCAACGTCACAGCAGAATATGACCAATTCTATAGAAAGTTCCTCTTCTCTTCCATTAGAAACTGCCTTCCAAATTCCAAATCCATTGAATGTATCATTCTAAAAGAGGATCCGTATTGATCTACAGAATCTTACATCTGGTGAGGACACCAATATGGAAACGTTTTAGACTTGATCAGGAGTACAACAAGGAGGAAATGAGAGTTCCAGTCCGTTTAATCTCTTCTTCATCTATGCCCTGCACATTTATAATCACAGATATTAGGAGATGGGCACTGATCATTTAAACATATCATACTGCATCCCAAATGAGTCTACCAATAGAAGACAACAATACTGCTTTCCCTCCCGAGGTCAATGTACTGACGATGAGTGGACGAGTTATGCTGATGACATAGGTCTTCATAGTTGGGATGAGAATGATCTTGAACAGAAAATCAGCATCCTCTATCAAGTGTTCCAGAAAATGGGACCCAAGATAAACCTTTCCAAAACAGAAACTATGATCTGGAATTGAAATGAAAGGGGTGATGGTACCAATCCTGAATCCATCATACAAATTCAGGATATGGAATTAGTAAATACTAAACACTTCAGATACCTCACAGTGGATGGATCAGCTATAACAAATTAAGTATAGGCATAAAAGAAAGTGGACATAGAATAGGCTGTGACAGAGATAGTTTCACCCAACACTACAAACTGCTACAATAACCAAAGCATCGACCTGAAATCTCTAGTCATATTCTTAAATAACCTCATCAGATCAAGACTTTCATATGGATGACATGCATGGCACCAAATCCATTCAGAAATATCTAAACTGGCAGCTGTATACAACCACTTTCTAAGATCAATGGTTTAAATCACACTGAGTGAGGGAAGCCTGAGGGTCTTGAAAATTGTGGTCTGGTGCTACAGAATCATAAACAAAGAACTGTACCAAATAACAGAAACCACATCACTTGAAGACTAAACAACTAAAATGGATAGCACATGTAACTTATTTTCAAACGTGGATAGATAGATAACAAAAGAATTGGCGTTGAAACATTTGGCTGTGGGTTTTTTAAAAATCTTTTCTGGAATCTTTTCAAAGACAATCTTTCTTGGTTTCATGATCATGAGTCCTGCAACCCATTAGGGTTGTAAGAGCACCACATGTACTTTAGCCACAGTAACAGTGGTGTGTCCTGGGCAAGATAGACTGATGGAACCCACCCATCTCCAGTTTTTCTTCTCCTAAACTAGTCGCCAACCAAGGCTATAGGACACAGAACTAAGGCGTGCTATTTATTTTTTATTTATTTATTTATTATTAGAGAGGGATAGGTAGATAAAAAACAAAAGAATTGGTATCAAATCACTTGGCTGCATTTTTTTAAAAAACTTTCTGGAATCTTTTCGGAGGCAATCTTTCTTGGTTTCATGATCCTGAGTCCTGCAACCCATTAGGGTTGTAGGGGCACCACATGTACTTTAGCCACAGTAACAGTGGTGTGTCAAGATAGCCTGATGGAACCCACCCATCTCCAGTTTTTCTTCTCCTAGACTAGTCACCAACCAAGGCTATAGGACACAGAACTAAGGCATCTTATTTATTTTTTTTAATTTTTTTTTAAGCATATCACCCCAAGCAAGGCTGGAAGCCACTAGTATGCAGGGGGTTAAAGAAGGTTTGGAGGAATAGCAGATAGGAGTGGTAAAGGAGAGGATGTGGAGAAAGATAGTGGGTCGATCAAGGCAAGGGGGTTACAGAAGATTTGGAGCGAGAGCAGATAGGAATGAAAGGTGAAAGGATGTGGAGAAGGGAAGAGGATAGATCAAGGCAGCTGGAGATTTCGATTGAAGTTACACTTAAATAGTTGGAGCTTGTATTTGTCAGGGAAGCAGGAATAAGGAAGGGAGTTCCACAGGTGAGATGTGCGAGACATGAAGCTATTGGAGTAGAAGAGATGTTTACATCTAACAGTTTCAACGGTGAAGGGGTGGGAACGGGATGCCAGCCTCGTGGGACGTTTAAATTCATGAGGCCTAGGAACCAGCGAAAGCAGCTCCTCGGAGCAATTACCAAGGAAGTATTTATAAAAAAGACAGAGCGAGGCAACATCGCGTCTGGGAGAGAGAGACTGCAGATGAGATGACAGATCAGAGCCAATTACATTGCATATCCGTCTCTGGATCTTATCAAGAACCCTGAGGCAAACAGCAGGGGCTCCAGACCATATATGGCAGCAATATTCTATGCAAGGGCAAATGGTCGATTTATAGATTTGGAGGATAGATTCCGGGGAGAAAAATTTCCTGGCTCGGCACAGGGAACCAACTTTCCTTGCGGTGGATGATGCAATTGACTCAATGTATTTGTTCCATCTCAGATCAGCGGACAGCGTGAGATCGAGCAGCCGCAGAGAGGAGCTCTCGAGAAGTTGGTCTTCAGACATTCTAATGGGATGCAGGGATGGATCCCTGTGGTGGTTACTAGAGAGCAGTTTAGTTTTAGAGGCGTTAAAGTTAACCATCCATTTCTTGCCCCAGTTCACAACCGATTGGAGGTCCTTTTCTATCCGAGATGCCAGGTTAATTTTGTCGGCATCACTGGATTTGTGTTTGAGGCAGGAGTAAATTGTGGTGTCGTCCGCATAGATGCCGACTTGGGAATCTATGGCATCAGGAAAGTCATTTATGAATATGAGGAACAGAGTAGGGCCTAGGATGGAGCCTTGAGGAACACCTGCATTAGTGGAATAGGAGCTGGAGATGAATCTATTGAGAACGACCTTCAATTCACGGTTTGACAGGAATGATTGTATTAGGTCAAACAATCGACCTGTGATGCCATAACCCTGGAGCTTGCGAAGAAGGCCGGCATGCCAAACTCTATCAAACGCTTTGGAGATGTCAAGGGCCACAGCACGAGCTTCACTGTTATTATGAATAGCTCACCGTTATTATGAATAGCATTTATTATTAAAGGTGGATAGAGAGATAGATAACAAAATAATTGGTGTTGAAACATTTGGCTGTGCGTTTTTTTTTTAATCTTTTCTGGAATGTTTTCAGAGACAATCTTTCTTGGTTTCATGATCAAGAGACCCATAACCTGTTAGGGTCATAGGGGCACTACACATGCTGCAAAATGACAAAGAACAGTACAGAAACCACATCACTTGAACAGTTCCAACAGCAGCAACAACAATAGTCAGAATATGTAACTAGACATGAAAATAATGATATCATCAAAACATTGACTTTCCACACTATCTTAAACAAAAGGTTTGGAAGGAAACTCCCATCAGTACTAAAAAGAGCGATAACAGTCTGTGGATTTGGGAAATCTAATTTCTTGAAAAGGGGTATTTAAGAAGATTTTGTAAATTTCATCCGACAGTAGCACTAATTGTTCAGATGTTCACTGTATGTAAAGAACTAATTTAACCATTATCACTACAAATGAGTGTGACTGTGTTATTGTCATTGTATGTTTTGACCAATAACGCAAATTGCTACAAAACTGAAATAGTCACCTGAAAATTCAAGCCATGCTCTTAATTAGCCTCGTCAGATCAAGACTTTCATATGGATGCCAGGCATGGCACCAAACCTGTTCAGAAATATCTAAACTGCCAGCTGTATACAAGCACTTTCTAAGATCAATGGTTAAAAATGGCTTTGAGCGAATGAAGCCCAAGGGTCTTGGTGAAGATCATCTTTCTTTGAACATTGTGGACTGGCTTGAATCCCTTTTTAGCCATTGATCTGAGAAAGAGGTTCTATACAGCTGATAGTTTAAATATTGCTGAACAGATTTCACGCCATCAAAACTCCAAGAATGTTACCACAAACTCCTGAAGAAAGTCAACAGGCAAAACTGCCAAAACATTGTGGCCAGGACACCCAAGATGATTATTCTGCTACGAATAGAAATAATAATGATAACTCGTTTTAACCCATGAATATTTCAGTTTTCCTAAAACTCTGATGAATCTTCATTTTTAAGTTAATGATTTAGTAAGCTCATGGCAAGTTCTACAACAATAAAAGATCCGTCGATATCCCCCATCACATCATATTATATATTTGAGCTTAACAACTTCAACATTGCAATAACAATGATAAATATGAATGTTGGTCATTATTTTAAGATGTAAGGGGGTACAAATGAAAAGATTTGAGATTGACAACTAATTCCATTTCACTGAAACAGCCGTTAAACACTTCTATTTTCCATTCTTTCTTTGATTCCACGTGATCAAAATGGAATAGTCCATTATTTATGAGGTATTGGCAGGGCGTAACGGTCGTGCAAACTAAGAAAGGGAGGGGGCAAGCACAATTATAATAGGATTTTTATCTGAAAAATTCCAGTATAAACTATCCAGAGCTTTTTTCACTTCTTGAAAGGCTACAGGCAAAGCAGAATGACATATTTTGAATGCAGATTCACAAGTTTAATTCTGAGCCAGGCAAAATGCGATTAAAAGAGTAGACAGTTGCTCGCCTTGTGGCCAAAACGGTCCCCAGAAATCAGGGTTCAAACCCAGTATAAAAGCCAGGTTTTCAAGGTAGGCAGGTTCGAACTTAGGAGATTGGTGCAATACATTCTTCTTCATCTTACATTCCATTACATGCGATGGTAATTAGTATGACACTTACCCTGTCGAACGGCTAAAATGTGACGAGGTGCCTGACCGTTTACTTGAACTGCTGGAATGAGAGACAACACTGTCAACAGCCACACTGCTTGCATCTGAATAGAGGTCAACATTGGCAGGGCAACCTTCATCATCTATGAAAAAAGTAAAGAAAGAAAAATATAACATTAAAGTCTGCTACATTGGCTTGCTATCTTCAAGGAAAAAATATCTACACCACACAAATTTCATTTTGGAATGATATCTACAGAGTAAAAGAGGTGCTACTTTAGTTTACTATCTTTTCCTTGTAGATAACAAGCCAAAGTAGCACCATGTTTTACTATGTAGATAAATTTGTATGGTGTAGACAATTTAGCAACTTTACATGCTGTATATTGCTAGACTATAAATAAAAGAAAAAATTTTTAATATTTTAATTACATTTTCTTTATGTTATATATATTACATATATCATATGTTTTACAATGTAGATATCCTTCCAAGTTAAAATTTGTATGATGTAGATATTTTAGCCGATGTACATGCTGTTTATTGCTAGAATATAAATAAAAGAAAAATTTTTAATATTTCAATTACATTTTCCATATATATATATATATATATATATATATGGAAAATGAAAATGGCTAAATGTATAGCCGAAAGCACTCGAATAAAAAGAACATTCAGACAGTTTTTATATAATTTATCATCCAAAAAGAAAAAAATTATTAGATCACATGAGAAATTGTATAAAAAACTAAATAAAAGCACCTTGTCTGTCATATTCAATGAAATGTGCATGAAAGAAGGATTGCTGCCTAAATACACAAATTATATATATATATATATATATATATATATATATATATATATATATGTTTTACTATGTAGATATCATTCCAAATTAAAATTTGTTTGGTGTAGATATTTTCCTTGTAGATAACAAGCCAAAGTAGCACCCATTAAAAGCTAATTAGTTTTAAGCCCACCAACCACATCTGTTTAGAGAGATGGTTGGTAGGACTTAATATATTTTGATTCCAAAACCTTCAAGTGATAATCAGTATTAACCTTATTCAGCACTGAGAACATGTCCAGGCTATAAAACTGAGCACATTGCTGGCTTATGATCAAATGTTCAGCTATCATAGAACACAATGCATCAATGCACCTATATAAATTGTCCACCTTTCCTGTGTAGTCCCATTAATTACTGCCAGAATGGTACACCCCTGAATTACTTCCAGTTCTCAAACTCGCTAGGTAGCTCTATAGGTAGGTTAGGCACTGCTTTCTTCCATCTCTCTTGCCTTCAATATGTCCTGTGAGTATTAAATATTCTAAGCCCTCTTCCCTTATTATGTACCCAACAAGTTTAAGTGTCCTTTCTGTTTCCATTTTCTCTAAAAATTGTTTCAAAAGCTTGTCATTTTCCCATCACCATAATGTAGCTTCTGCCATTTCTACAAATATTTTCATAGCAATTATTCTGATAAGCTTTCTTCCTTGGTAGTTCAACTTCATGACTTTAAGCACAGTACTAGATTGGCAGATAGGTCTCATCATTTCACAGTTGAAACTACTAAATGTACTGTAACTTCGGTGCTAACAGTTTCTACTCTCATAGAACTCACTTGTGGAACTCTCTTCCAGCTTCTTGTCAACTACGATATTTGGTAGGAATGACTGCAAAATACTTCCCCTTCCCAATTTATAGGCGGGATTTCTTTCTAACCAATAAAATAGGCCAGTTCTTGGTTTCATTTGACTCAGTCCCGGTCTGTCTTGTTTTGAAGTCAGAATGCTACTATTTTGTGTCAACCCCAATTCTTAGATTGTGAACTTTTTGCCATATTACTGTTGTTTTTCTTCTTATTGTTAATTTGCCTTGCATATATTGTTTGCTTGCTTTATATTATTTTTATAAGTTTTGTCACATGTTTGTTGGGCAGTTCTGCTATTCATTTATCTTACATGCTACTCGCTCCACAACAATTTTCAAAAATTAAAATGCAATATCAATCTTGTCTTCTTGATTCCTGTTCTTTTATTATTCTCTCTCCTCAATATTTTCTCAGTTTCTTTCAATCCCAGTAATCCCTGGCATCTTAGTGGCATTATCACCTTACTTGGGGTGAGATGATTGAAGAAGAAGAAAAAAAAAGAAAAGTGAACTATTCCATTATCTTTCCCAATGAGTTACGGCATTTCCTAGATAATAAAGACAAGAATGTTGTGGAGAGTCAAGATTTTCTGTGCTGAAAAGCATTTAATAGAAAACATGCAGTGAATAGTATAAAATCCTGTCAACTACAGAAAACACATAAGAAACGGCTTGTAAATTTTAACACTTCCAAATTGAAACCGCTCTCATATAACCACCATAGAGAAACTTTCCTGCCTGTCATCAGCATGGCTGACACTAGACTCCTAGTGAGCACACTGCACCTTCTTGGTCTTACGTTTCCAATTGACTTGAAGAGGAGTGACTACATCGAATCAACAGCTGCATCTACTGCAAGGAAAGTTTGGTCACCGTGTCATGCCAGATTAACTTTCCTCGTCAGAATCCATCTTGCACAGTTACAAATCTACCATTCGTCCTTGTATTGAATACTGTTGCCATATCTGGTCTGCTATTCATCTCAAGATTTTTGAAAAAATCCAAAGAAGGATCTGTAATGTAATCGAACCTGACTTGGCATCGCCACTTCAGTCACTTTCTCACTGACATGATGTTGCTTCCCTCTGTTTTGTCTACAAATATTTACATGACGAATGCTCTAAGCTTTTTCCCCCTGGTGCCCCAACTGCAGAAATTTAAGCATGCCATTACATTGGCATCTAGGTCCCACCCATTTACTGCTGAAATAGCTAAATGCATTTGCCACTTCTACTCCAACAGTTTCTTTTCTCGCACTTCCCACCTGTGGAATTTCCTTTCATTTATTTGCTTTCCTGCTAAATGCAATCTTCAAAAATTTAAATACAACATCAATCACATCTTCTATCTTCTTGAATCGCATTCATCTTTTATCCTTTCCTCAATCCTCCCTATTCTCAATCTTCTTCATTTTCGCTCCCTGTAATCCCTCCCCTGCATACTAATGGTACTTATGCCTTGCTTGGGGTGAAATGATCAAAAAAAAAAAAATTACACATAATGGAGATAATGACTGACTGATTGTTTGATTTGTTTGTTACAGGTTATCAATGTCACACATGTTTAACGTAGTCTGCATGCAGAAATCCAACGTAGTAAGTAATTTGTTCAATGAAACAGCACCAATATCTAGTAGCAGCTATTCAGGAATTCTTAAGGTGTTCCATATCAGAGGTTGGCAGTGGATATTCAGAGAGAGTAGGAAAGCGTAGTTCTTCAAGTCTTTCATCTGACAGTTTAGCAGTGGATATTCGGAAAAAACAAAATGGCCGCCTTTATACACATTGAATATTTCAAGATTGGTTAACCTTCTCTTGGTAAACTATAAAATGAGTCAGCTCATTTTGGTTGGCTCACTAGTAAACACCATGTACACAAAATAACCTAACACTCAACCCTTTGCAGGTTATTTAAAGCCAGAAAATATTTTTAGATTGTAAGAATTTTTTTTTTGAAGATAATAATGTTTTACTGATACAAGTCTTAATAATTAACGTAGCTGGAAGGTGGAGGAGGAAGATTCATGCCTTTCCCAAGGGTAAGCATGTAAGTGAATATAACAAACCCAACTCGAATTAGAACTTGGCACTCCAAGTAACAATTCTGAGCCATTATCCATTAAACCACTCGCAGATCCAAGCTTACAGTACCTAGTATTTCCAAGCGGTCACCCATCTAGTTACTGACCAGGCTCAACATTACTTAACTTCGGTGATTGTATGGGAACTGGGTGTTTCAATATGATATGGCCATAAGCCTGGATGTAATGAGAAACAAATCAAGTAACGAACGCAGACAAGAATAAATACTAAAATGCAAAAATAAATCAGAAATACACAACAAAAGGGTTTTTTTTTTAAAAGACATACCCAATATCTCGAGCCGTGCTTTCCGCTTTTCTTCTCTCACAATAAACAAACGATTCTTGTAGTGCATAAAGTCAATGTGGAAAGTTTGCAAAGATTCCATTTGGTCATGAAAGGCAGTAACAATCGCATCCTTTAAATTACTTTCAATGAAATCAGTCCGGTCGTATTTGTGCATCTAGAAAAGAAAAGGAAACTCATTCTTTTTCCCCTCTAAATGGCAGTCTGGCAAAACGGTATCCATTATAAATATTCCTATGAAGCAGATGTTTATCAATAAATTCCTCCATGCAGAAAAAAAAAAAATTGAACTCATTAATATTCCTCAACTTCTTGCTGAAAGTTTATAAAGATCAAACTGGATGTGAGCAGAGTTAAGTATTGTTTGTGTTTCAGTAGTAGCAATAAAAAAAGTTGTGGGTTGTCTGTAAATTTTTTACAAGTGTTAAGAAAATCTTTTAATTAAACTTCTCCAAGTTCCAAGTCATTAAGGTCAAAGACTTCATAGAACTCTTTGATGTAGCCAGAAGACTATACAAAATGGAGGTCTTTCCTCCAAGTATTCATATTAGTTGGTTGGCACCAAAATTAACCAAGTTGGCTGGCGAAGTCAGTTGTTGTAAAAATTTTCACCAGAACGGTCCGTTCGCTACCATTCCCTGACTGGACAAGTATATGCCAAAGGTAACCAATAACTCCCAACCGAAGTTACTTTGTTGAAGAATTTCTAATTTCTTGCCGGTAAGCCTTGATTTTTTTTGATTTTTTTTAACCCACTAACCAAGTCACTAAAATTATAATAAAATTTTTTTTTTTTTGTTTACTATAAAAGACTTTGTTGGTCTTCTATCATTCCCTTTATCACACACATGACACATACAACTTCTCGCTCGCAGTAGTGACTATGCAGAAAAATAGATTTTTGTAGCTGAAAGCTTACTCTACCCAATTTTATTGTATAATGCATCAACGCTGACACTGGGTGCAAAAATGCATAGCCAACGATGCTGACTACATAAGCAAAAAAGATTGTAAAAACATTTGTGACTTTCAGATGAGCAATAAAACTTTCAGTTCAGTTCTCATTGCGGCTTCTCAAACTAACGTTTTCTGCTGGCATGAAATGGAAAGATTATATCGAATCAATTGCTAGGTCTGCTGCTAGGAATGTTGGTTCCCTGTGTCGTGCATCGAGACATTTTTCTCGCCAGATTCTATCTTACAAGTCTACCATTTGTCCATGTATCAAATATTGCTGCAACATCTGGGGCTTCTGCTACATATTTAGAGATTCTTGATAAAATACAAGAGAATCTGCAATGCTAATGGTCCTGACCTGGCATCTCGGCTTCAGTCATTTTTCCCAGCACTATAATATAACTTCCCTGTGCCTTTACTACAAATACTTTCACAGGAATTGTTCTGATGAGCTTTCTTTGTTACCTAGACTCTACAAATTTAAACACAGGACAGGATTGGTGGCAAGGTCTCGTCATTTTAGACTTGAAATGGTTAGAAGTAACCATAAACAGTTTCTTCTCTTGCCTGTGAAACTCTGTTCCAGCTGTTCAAATATTTTAAATGCAATGTCAATCATTATCTTCTGTCTTCTTAATTCCTGTTCTTTTATCATTCTCTCTCATTAATAAAGTTTTTTATCTCATATTCTTTCACTAGTTGCATCTTAGTGGCTTTATTGCTATACTTGGGGTTGAAATGATTTAAACAAAACAAAAAATCTAAATGTTATATTAATAGATAAATTATATTTCTGCAGAAAAATATGTGAAGATGCCCACCCCCACTATATATGATATAGGATTTGAATCTGCTTTTTACGGCTTATGAACACTGTGTGTTAATTTAAATTCAAAACGTATCTTCAGGATAGTTAGAATTGAATATTGCATTAACAATTTAATGATTAACAATAAGTTTTCCAAATACAAATCCTACTATTTAACCCATAGCTAGGGGATGGATTCATATCTTTCCAAATGATACAAGGTAACCAAAAAAGTTCTGTCCGTTTTTTGATTAGTCATTGAATGAAGTTGAAATATATACGAAATGCGTGTAGCAATTGTTTTCAAATTCGGACAGCCGGAAGTAGGAACATCAGACATTATAAAAAACACGCGCACCGTGCCCGGCCATCAGTTATAAGCTGGACAGCTGTGAGAAGGATGGAAGTGTCTAGAGATCTCGTTTGGGGCTGTTTGCTTTACGACTTCAAAGTGGGCTTATCAGCAGCTGCATCAAGTCGCCGCATATGTCAAGCGTTTGGGGATAGTGCTGTGGATGAACGTACTGCAAGGCGTTGGTTTCGAAAATTCAAGTCGGGAGATTTGTCTCTCCATAATGAGCCTCGCAGTGGACGACCACAGGTCTTGAATGACGGAGTCCTGAAGGTGGCCATTGAAGAGGACAGTAGTCTAACGTGTGGTGAACTTGCAAGACAGTTCAACGTTTCCGATGAAACAGTTAGACTTCACCTGCACCGCCTAGGTAAGATGTATAAACTGAGCAAGTAGGTTCCACAAACGCTGTTGGAGGTCCACAAGGGACAACGAGTGGCAGCCTGCATATCGCTGCTTTCTTGCCACCGTACCGCATCCTTAATCAATCGAGTGCTTACCAGTGATAAAAAGTGGGTTCTGAACGAAACTCCCAAGCGTTCCGGACATTGGTTGTCTCCTCAGGATGCTGTCCCTCACACCGCAAGACTGCCTATGCACCCACGCAAGATTGTTTTGTGTCTGGTGGACAGGTTGTAAAGTGGTTCATTATGAACTGCTACCAACGGGCCAAACGGTCACTGGAGACCTATACTTGCAGCAATTGAAATGTGTGCAACAGGCATTGTGCCAGAAGGAGCCAGCACTGGTGAATCGCAAAGGTGTGCTTTTCCTCCATGACAATGCCAGGCCGCATGTCGCGCGAGTGGTCAGGGATACCATACAGCAAATTGGGTGGGAGACTTTGTGCCATCCACCTTATTCACCTGACCTTGTGCCATCCGATTACCACCTCTTCCACTCCCTGGATAATCATCTTGGGAAATCCTTCACCAATGAAGCAGACATGCGCAAAGCCCTCATGGACTTCTTTGCATCAAAATTCCCTGAGTTCTACCGTAAGGGCATTGAACAGCTGGAGACACGTTGGCAGAAGGTGCTGGATGCCGATGGCAATTACTTCAAAGACTAAATATAAGTTACACATACTGTGAAGCGTTTTCTTTTTTTCCTTTAAAAACGGACAGAACTTTTTTGGTTACCTTGTATTTGTACATAAGTGAACGTAATGAATTCAACTGGATTTCAAACTGCTCTCTGATTTTTCATTCTGAGCAGTTATCCATTACACCACCCGCACATCCAAGCTCCTAACACTGCCCTTGCCGAGATTCAAATACCCAATTAATCAGTTTCTGATCAGCATGTTTTTGATTAATGTGCTAACAATCGAAACCAAAAATTTCAATTAAAGATGTCCTGAATTTGTAAATATAAAATACAATGAAACTAAAATATATTCTTTTAAATTAAAATATATTTTCAGACATTTGTCTTGTGCAAAAAAACTAAAAAAACAAAGATAACTGCTGAAAAATTATTTTTAAAAGATTATGAGAAATTTAATAAATTTTTTTTAATTTTAAAAATTAAAAGCTCGCCTTAAACATTATTAATTTTGTCTTAAATTTTAAGTGCAGCTTATCAAGTTCAATTAATACAGCTTCGACTAGAGCAACAGCACTTCTTCATCTGTACTTAACAGTTTTCTGTATGAATTTAGTTTGGGGATTTTGAATTTCACACAAAACAAATACATGTGATTGCAGTTTGTAGAAATCTGAAGTTATTTAGAGTTTATAGTGTTGCAAACCATGCCATGGGTTGAGCCAAGCACTGTGAGTAAAACTATTTGGGAGCTATCAATGATTGAGCTAGCACACAGTCACAAGTCATCGTGACTGAGGGTTTTGAGCATACTGGCCTTGCTCAGATTGTTGTCTGCACCAGATAATGTGCTCTCTCCCAAACACTGGGACTGAAGTCTGCTCAGCATAGTTGCAGTATAAACCACAGGTGGGCTCTGTGGCTGTTGAAAAAACACAAATGTGACTGAGCAAGCGTCTGCAATAGGGATTAGCTAGCCGCCATGGTAGACGGGTATCCTTGGATACAAGTGGCCAGTTAGGGCCAAAGGAGAGATAAGCTGGAAGTGCATCCAGAAGCATCTATACAGTACAAATCACAGGCATGCAGAGTTGCAGAATCCAGTCATCTTGCTGAGGTTAGGTGCCTGAGCAGACATCTGCAATAGGGATTGGCTAGCTGCCTTAGCAGACAGACATACTCAGATATGAGCGGCCAGCATTTAATACAAATATCACAGGTCTCATTTTTTGGAGGAATCAAGAATGCCAAAGAAGAGGATCCCATTATGACATGTTGCCATCCCCGGCAAATCTTGCTCGTTGGAAAATTTCAGATAACCCTAAGTGAGGTGAACATGGCACTCTAAGACACATCCTTTTATCCTGTCCATTGGGCCTGAAAGAAAGACATACATGATGGCATAATCAAGTCTTGAAGGTGTTTTATCTTTCCTTCAAGAAGAACATCGACGATATCAATGAAGGAAAGGGACCTATTAAGCAAGCGATGACTACAGTACAGTTTCACAAAGAAGGCAGAAAGGCCATTATAAGAGGATCTCAAATGAAAACAATGCAGGGTGAAAGGGGGTCAGGAGAAAGGAAATAGCAGCAGACCCCGATTCTGCATTTGTCTTTCCTATTGTAGTAACGAGCCAACGCCCAGACCTAATGTTATTGAATGAAAATGACCAAACAAAAGCACTGTTATTGGAGCCGACAGTCTCTTGGGTAGACAATTTGGAACAGGCAGAGCAAAGAAAAGCTGAGAGATATGAAGACCTGACAGATAAATGTGAAGAATGTAGATGCAAGATTGAATTCTACAACCTCCTGTGGGATGCCATGGTTTTGGCGGGAAAGATGTTGCTCAGAAGATGATTTGGCTACAACAACAAGGAGATAAAAAGCACGGTAGCAGATCTTCAGGAGACAGTGGAAAAAGCATCACTCTTCATCTGGTTAAAATGTGATGATGACAGATGGTTGGAGAACAACTGATGGCAGGAAAGGCCAGTTAGCACCGGTCCAGATGAAGCCTCCACAATGGAGGGACCTCACCATAGCAGAATGCAGTAGAGAAAAAGGGGCCAAAACTGGCTGTTATGCTTCCTCCTGATGACTGATTTTGAATTCGATCCAGAAATGCAGCTTCTAACTGGTCAGTTTTGTGATGTCAACGAACAACCATTGTCACTTTTGTGAGGTCAACAAATACTCATCACTTTCATAATGCTTGTAGTAGAGACTTTGTAATCGCAGATACAACTATAGTAACACCGTTGAACAATACTGGTGTCAGACACCTTTGAATAACACTCGCACTAATAGTACTTGCTCAATAATACTCGCTCGAACAGTAATCCACATAGTGATCCGAATAGAGGAATAGTATAGTGAATAGAGTAGAGAATAGCGGTCCGTATAGTGATAGACTAGACTATAGCGATCCGAACAGTACAGAGGATAGTGTAGAATATAGCAATCAATTAGGCACACACTACCTCCCATATATGTGTTTCCTCTATGGTCACATGGTCTACGTAATTCAATAATGGGACCACCTGTGTTTGCTCACTGGCGATCTAGGTTCAAACTCAAGTGTCGACAGTGACACTTTATTCCTATATAACAGTTAGTAAGACCTTGCTTAATTTTCCCCACAGGTCTCATTTCTGGGAGGAATCAAGAATGACAAATATTAAGAACAGAAACCCATTAATTTGGATGAGGGAGGAGAAAGAATATCAACTGACCAATCGCAAAGATCCATCCCAAAATCCTCCATCGATGAGAGTCACAATGGCCTCTTCAACATCCTGCAAACATAGAGAAAACAATTGAAATCAAAACAAAACGTGCTTCGAATGACTAGTGTTGTATCATCATTATTACAACTGCTATCCTCATCTTTATTGCTATATTCACAATGTTTCGGCTGTTGTACGCTCAAGGCCTTCTTCAGGTGATTGGAATTTTTAACCGAACCCTTTATTTTGTCCAACGGGGTAGACTGTTATAATTCCATGTGCCATGCCTCTTCCGAATGCCTCGGTTATTTCCCTTTAACTCAACTCTTCAAGTTTTTAGTTGACTCACAACTCTTTGGGTCTAGTCACTGGATGTAAACAACGTCTTTAAAAAAAAAAAAAAAGGGCTTGGTTTGAAATTCCAATCCCCTGAAGAAGGCTGGAGTGTACAACGGCTGAAATGTTGTGAATATGGCAATGAAGAGGAGGGTAATAGTCCACATAATGTAAATAATTCAAGTAATCATAATACCTCATCTCAGAGATATAGACAGATACTGTCCTCATCTTTGTTGTTGCTATCACAACATTTCGGATGTCCCAGCTATGGGCAAATAGTTAACCCTGAAACTGGGGTAAGACACTATGAAAGTGCTAAAATAGGTTTTAATACCAGAAATACTTTGTAAAAAAATTACCATCAATAAATTTTTGAAGAAAAAAAATATTACCAGCAAAAAAGATTTTGTCGGCATAAAATAACTCATTGAGGTCGATATGCTGTAAAACAAAACAAACCAAACTAATATATACTTAGATAGATAGAAATAGACCCAGAGAGAGAGAGAGATAGAAATAGAAATAGACCCAGATAGAGAGAGATAGAAATAGAAATAGACCCAGATAGAGAGAGATAGAAATAGAAATAGACCCAGAGAGAGAGATAGAAATAGACCCAGATAGAGAGATAGAAAAAGAAATAGACCCAGAGAGACAGATAGAAATAGAAATAGACCCAGAGAGAGAGATAGAAATAGACCCAGATAGAGAGAGAGAGAGAGATAGAAATAGAAATAGACCCAGAGAGAGAGAGAGAGATAGAAACAGAAATAGACCCAGAGAGATAGAAATAGACCGAGAGAGAGAGAGATAGAAATAGACCCAGAGAGATAGAGAGAGATAGAAATAGACCGAGAGAGATAGAAATAGACTGAGAGAGAGAGAGAGATAGAAATAGACTGAGAGAGAGAGAGAGATAGAAATAGACTGAGAGAGAGAGAGAGATAGAAATAGACTGAGAGAGAGAGAGAGATAGAAATAGAGAGAGAGAGAGAGAGATAGAAATAGACTGAGAGAGAGAGATAGATAGAAATAGACTGAGAGAGAGAGATAGATAGAAATAGACTGAGAGAGAGAGATAGATAGAAATAGACTGAGAGAGAGAGAGATAGAAATAGACTGAGAGAGATAGATAAAAAAATATTACCAGCAATAAAAATTTTGTTGGCATTAAATAACTCATTATGGTTGATAAACTGTAAAACAAAACAAACTAAACCAAACCATATCTTTTAATGTACACTTTAGCTGCACTAATTGAAGGATTCCTATATAAACAATCCATTCTGTGCCTCCACATAAAAGCATAAAAATGAAAAATTTCTGTATTGGTGATTTATCATTATTTACACTTTGTCTAATAACCTTATTTTTGTTGCTATCACAAAAACAAAAAAAAGAAAAGAAAAAGAAAAGTGAAATTGTGTGAGCACTAATTCCATTTTTATTAAATATTTTTATTTTAATGCTTTCTTATTGAGCTGCTCAGACAGGTTATTGGGGTGTTACAATGGTGCTACAAAGGAAACCAATTGCATATATGTTGCCATTATTGAAAATAAATGACTTCTTTCAAACGACAGATTGCATGCAAACTTGGTTATTTGTGGCATACCAATGAGTTTTAAGTTTGCTTACATTTGCATATTGTTCATACAACATGGACGCATTTTGATGATGGCCGAGAGATTTTAACGTTCCTGGAAAATAAAAATAATAAACATTATTTATAACTGAAGAGAATGACAGACGGCAAGAGAATATCTACTTTCAACAGCAACACAATTAAAACAGATAATAGAGAAATTCAGATCGTTATTCTGAATTTTTTTCTGAAAAAATATATAATCTCAACAAGTTATGTAGCAATTACAGCAGAATCTCTCACATCCGGAATTTATGGAAAGAAAGCCAGCATTCAGCTATGTCGATTGCATGAGTTAAAAAATGGCTTTCGTTTTAAAAAATTTCAAGAACAAAACAAAATGAAATGCGGAAAAAGTGGAGAATGACATTAAAAGAGAAAGAATCATCATACAACAGCGATTAAAAAAATCCTTGTTACATTATTTATTTTGCAGACATGGCATACTTAATTTTAATGAATTTTCATTAACATTACATAATTTATTTCTTTTTCCTTAAAATCAATTCCGTTATATTTCACACACCATTAGCTTATTTTGTTTACTATAAAACATTGAAAATAAATGTTGAACCTGATTTCAGTTCTTTTATTTTAATCTAAATATAGCCCCTCATATCCGGATTTTGTAGCTGATTCCTCATATACAGAAGGCCTTGTTAGCCCAGTTGTCAGGGATTCTACTGTATTTTGATTCCCCGTGTTAATTAGAAAAATTACTTCATTACTTATATAAATATAAAAACAGTCTTAGTTCACAATAATGTAAGTGACGGATGGCTGTAAAAAGTCACCATTGATAATTTTTTATTTTTTTCGAGAGGCCAATAATGACGGATTTAAATCCCTTAAGGAAGGCAAAATGGAAAGGATTATCCACTCCTTCATAAAGATCAAGGAATTTAGCATCCAGTTTAGAATATCAAATGATTTAGATATGGAAGCCATGGGCCTGGTGGCTCTAGATTTTTAAAAAGAAAGATTTTTTTTTTAAATATAAAAATGATTCATAAATTACTTTTCTGTTGAATTAGGATGCACCTGTCTAACTTTCAGAGTGCTTTAGTGCACCCAGGTACACCACGCTGGTCTAAAGAATAATAATCTACAAAAATTATTGCTCAGAAAATTGTTCCCAGTTTTTTTTTTTTTTTTTTACAAGTTAATCCATCTATTTAAGTAGGTCCCTGAGAGAAAGTTAACCATGAAAGCTTTCACTGACTTCCATGAAGGCAGCACCAAATGTTTTAATGCAACAAATTACACAACACTTATTTTGAATACCGTCTTACTTAGAATGATTACTTTGCTACTTATATAAATGTAAAAACCATCGTCTTTTTGCCAATATTGATTAAGCAAATAATTATGAAGAAGTAGTTGGGCCAAGTTCTTAACTCAACCATCATAGGCTTACAGTGACATCATGTTGAAACACCAGTTCATGCACGATCACTGAAGTTAAGCAACAATGAGCCTGGTCAGTACCTAAATAGGTGACCACTTGGGAATATCACATGCTGTAAGTTTGGATGTACAGGTGATGCAATGGATAATGGCTCAGAATCACTAATTGGAGAGCCGAGTCCCAATTTCAGTTGGGTTTGTTATATTTGTGCAAATACCTTTGGGAAAGGTATGAATCCACCACTTCTGCCCTAGCTATGGGGGAATTAGTAAGACTTCTATTACTAAACCATTATTATCTTACAATTCTTACAATCTAAAAATATTTTCTGGCTTTAAATAACCTACGTTGATTTGATAAGCCATAGAAAATGTATCATGTCATGCCAATCATATGAAAGTTTGTCACAAAATTTAGCAACGGATTGATCAAGTTATTTTTTTTTTTTTACAGATTATCAACCTTTGGCGGGTTATTTAAAGCAAGAAAATATTTTTAGATTGTAATAATTTTTTTGAGATAATAATGATTATTACTGATGCAAGTTCTATTAATTAATTCATAGAAAAGAAACTGTCAGCATAGAAGATACGATTACATGTAGCCAATTCAACTATGAACCTTGTTGCTAATCAAGTAATGTGCTTAAATTCATAAGGTCGAAGTAACATCTGAACAATTACCATGAAAGTATTTATAGAAAAGGCACAGGGAAGCAACTTTATGGCAGTGGGGAAATGACTGAAACCAAGATGCCAGGTCAGGACCAATAATATTGCCAATTCAGCTTTGGATTTTATCAAGAATCTCTAAATGTATAGCAGGAACACCAGACCATTGGTGGCAGCAATATCTGAGCGTATCCATTCAGTGAGTAGCTGTGAAGAGCCATGATTGCCGAAAACATAGCAAAGTGGAGCTGTCTACCATCTTCAGTTCTACAGTTTTTAATTCAGACAACTTTCTAAACTGGTTACCCCCCAATGCTAGAGAGCCCAGTTTACCCTACTATTTGAGACATAGCAGGAAGGAGATGGATTCATGCATTTCCCACAAGCATTAGTGTGAAATTCTATTATCCACAGCTGTTTAATATTTCACCAGTACTATATTCTCATATTTTATAAAATCATGAAATCCCAACAAATTAAACAGCACTTATTTTGATTACCATGTTACTTAGAATGATTACTTCACTACATATAAATATATAAAAAACTTTTTGGTTAGCAATTATATAAGCATCATTCATTTTATTTAGTTAGTGTATTTTGTTCCACTGTTGTCACCACCATCCCCACCCACAATCTCACAGGGTTCATTCAAGGCAGAATAGTGCAATCGCTTTCCGGTTCCTTTTGCACCAGGGATGTTGGGGTTACCCCCGTCCCGCCTACCAGTGGTGAATTTGTTTTTGAAGCCACCTTCTAGCATTTGCCTAAAGAGGCAGGACCAACACGGCAGGAGGTGGTTTAAATTCAGAGTTTTCCTTCTCCTAGACTAGTTGACACCTAAAGCTATAGGACCCAGTCTGTTCTGCTATTTTACACATAGTTGGGATATAAGTGACAGATGACTATAAAAAGGTACTGTCAATTATTTACAGCTAATTTGTTTAAATAATGCACTGACTATTGTCAGCATCACATGGCAATAATTGTAAGTAAAATGATGCACTAAAATAAGTAACCAAGTAATCATTTTAAGTTCTCTGAATATCGGTGCCAAATAAAATTTTTGTTTGATAATAAGAATAAATTTCTTGTTCAGGAAATCTGATTCTGAGACATTTTTTAAAAAGAATCACACTTTTTATATTATCAATAACAGTAATCCTCGATCTGTTGTCGCCCTCTATTGTTTTATTGGAAGTGTAAGTGCACTGTGCCGAAAGTCACTTATTGCAAAAAAAGGGCACATCTTTTGTACAATATGCTAAAGACAAAATAAATAATAAGTCAGTGGCACCCGTTGCTTTAAATGCATCTCAGATATGCTTTGTCCTATCCAACTATTGACCAATGAAAACAAATTATTCCATCAATAAAAACGGTTAGCATTCTGAAAACGGGGAGCATTGCATTCGTGACAATCATGCTTTTTGGTGTGTTTTGGTTTGCATGTAACTGTTGGATGGTGCGGTGCATTTCTAGCCATTTACAGGTCTTGGGATTTTTGACATTGGACCTATGATTCGTGATTTTGACATTGCTTTCTGCCTGCTGGATCTTCAAGTTTGGACTTGCAATTCATTTGTTTCGTTTTGAACTCGAGCTACCCCATCAGGTGTCTAACACACACCTTTACCCTTTTTGACTATTTGAGGTTCCTTATTGTCATTAGTATTATAATGACAAGTTCCATATTATAGATTACACTCATTAATTGACTCACCTGAGAACAAAATGAGAACTAAGGATCAGCGAGAAAACCGGAAGTTTCTTTATATATTCTCCCACCGTCCACCTCATGTGACTCTGGCTGGAATAGTTCACTAAGCAAGGGGGTGAACCCGAAATAATTTTTTAAAAAAATACAAGACTGACAACACAAGAAAATGAGACATTACCTGCAAAGGATGATGCAAGATTTGCCAATTTTTCTGGGGTGTAGCTGAGTCTTTGGGCCATGCACATCACTTGCTCAGCATTATGGGATGTCTGGAAGCATTGCAAGGCATTTTCCCAATCTGCAGCTTTTACATACATCACAGCAGCTTCTTCATACAACCTATGCGCCTTCAGCTCACCTGCATAACTAGCAGCTACAAGCTGACAGCATCAAAATAAAAAATACGGTGGGGTGACTATATACAAAGGTGATCAGCTCCAGAGCATTAACCAAATTCTTTTTTACATAATTAAAATCATATAATAATTGTGCTTTCCCTCCCACCCTTTGTTAGTACACAAGGCCATTACGCCCTGCCAATACCTCACAAGTAATGAACTATTCCATTTGGAAAAGACACTACTTTCCAGTAAGAAAATGAATGAAAGAAAGAAGATAGAAGTGTTTTACGTCTCTTGCCAATACCTCATAAATAATGAACTATTACGTTTTGATTACATGGAAAAACAAAACACATACCAGAGATGCTACTTGGTTTCAGTGAGAAAATGAACGAAAGAAAGAAAGAAAGAAAGGGAAGATATAAGTCTTTAACAGTTGTTTCAGTAAAATAGAAAAAAGTCAAATCTTTTCATTTGTACCCCCTTACTTCTTAAAATAATGACCAGCATTCATATTTATGATTGTTACTGCAATATTCGGTTAAAATTGTTAAGCTCAAATATCTAATGATGCGATGGGGGAATTTCTACGGATATGTTATTGTCATAGAACTCGTCATGAACTTATTCAATCATTGGTTTAAGAATTAAGATTCATGAGGAAATTAAAATAGGAAGACGGCGGAATTTTCACACGTCTTTCTAGCATATATGTGGCGCCAGTATCAAACAGGAGACATGTTGGATTGTTTGACTTACTCTGCTGGTTGTAGGTTGGAAGAAACAGATTAAGGAAGCTTATTACAAGCCAAAAGAAACTGATTACAAGCTATTTCAGCACTTAATACTCATGGACCAATACGACCTTGATGTTGATACTCGAGTTTCATGGTTCTTCTACTGGCCTATCTGTTGCCGAGAGGGTGTGGCGAAAGCAGAGCTCACTTGCCAATTATGCAAATTGAAAGAACCAGCAACAGTCATTTCTTTGAGGCTATCGAGGATACCTAAGCTGTGTACCAGCAGCGTAACCTTGTGCTACAGTGGCAATCTAAAATGGTCCACCGATATACAGACTTGGTATGTTTTTACCACTGCTTGACCGACACACTGATGGGCAAATCCCATGCAAGAACCAAAACCTCACATGAGTTGTTAATACAATAAAGAAGCACTTGACAAAGGTAACCTCCATCCCCTGCCACATATATGATCAGGAAATGAGGGAAGAGTACGATGGTGGTAGTGAACAGAAGACGTTGTTGGATTATTTGACTTACGCCAAAGTTGGAGGAAACAGATTAGGGAAGCTTATTACAAACCAAAAGAAACTGATACAATCTATATAATAAATGTGAATGTCAGTGTGTCACTATGTCACACTTTTCCAACTTTACCCCTAGAGGCCGTAGCCCAACATATCATACCATTTTGGAATCAGACAGACTCCGTGAACAAATTAAAAACATTTCAGGCTGGATCTGGACCTGCAATCCTGAAATTTTGGATTCTCAAGTTTTCTTTACTGTGATTGTTTTCAGCGATTTTTTTTTTTACCTGATATTTTTGTACGAGAGCAATTTTTATAATTCAGAAATAAATTTGGAAATAAGCAAAACTAATTGTGAAATCCAGCGAAAGTCAGACATGAAATAAAAATAATTTTTTTGTACAGAAAGTAAGGACCTACGTAAATCAGATCGTCTTTAAATTAAGTGGCGGCAGAAGAATTATCGTTGAACTTTGGAAGAAAAGAAAAAAAAAAACAACTCTACACACCACCCCCACAAAACAATTCTACAAATACCCACCCACCAAAAACAGCTCTCCAACTACCTCCGCCATCCACTCCCAAAAACAGCTCTATAACCACCCTGCCTCCCCAAAACAGCTCTATAACCACCCTGCCCCCCCCGAAAACAGCTCTACAACCACCCTGCCCCCCCCCAAAAAAACAGCTCTACAACCACCCTGCCCCCCCCAAAAAAAAACAGCTCTACAACCACCCTGCCCCCCCCAAAAAAACCAGCTCTACAACCACTCTCAACACCCACCCACAAAAGCAGCTCTACTACCATTCTTACAACCCATCCTCCAAAAATAGCTCTACAACCACTCTCCCCCCACAAAAAACAGCTCTACAACTACTCTGCCCCACCAAAAACAGCTCTACAACCATCTCCCCCACAAAAAAAACAGTTCTACAACCATCTCCCCCACAAAAAAAACAGTTCTACAACCACTCTCCCCCCACCAAATCAGCTCTACAAACATCCTAAAAACACCTCTACAACCACCCTCAACCCCCAAAAAACAGCTCTACAAATCACAGCATCATGTCAAGATTTTTAAAAAAATCAGGTTTACAAATCAAGATGAAGAAAAACACATAGTTAATGTTATATATATATATATATATATATATATAAAAAACCATGGAATCGATGCATATGCGTGTCAGAAGCAATCCGCAACATGCCATAGAATGCACAGATTAAGAATACATAATAACAAAATAAATACATGAATAATTAAAAAATTAAAATAATTGAAAAATAAACATTATAATGATAATGCGCATAAGAGCTGATAACTAGAAAATAAAGTCTATGTCAGAATTAAAGTTCATACCTGAAATTCTTCCTGAGTTGGCTCATACAACTGCAGAGCTTCCTTATGGAGTTTATGTTGTTCAATAAATTGAAGACACTCATTAAACCTCTCATGACCTTGAAAAAGACAAAAACATTATAAATAAGCAGTTAATCTTCATTCTGAAATAAATACAGGAGAAAATCATTAAAAGGCCAAATGAAACATTAAAAAATCAATTTCAGACTCTCACCACATTTCGTAATATGTTGCAGGGCCTTGGGAAACCTTCTCAAGTGTTTATCAATCGTATATCTCTGGTAATTAGTTTCCATTTGACGTAAGCTGTTTAAGTAAGGTAGGTATTCTTTCGGATCCTGAAAAAAAGATAAGTAACTTTACTTTGAAAACACCTGTTAAGATAGATAGCAAATTACTTTTTTATTATTTGCGCATAAATAATTAAGGGGAGACTACTCTCTATTTGGCTATATTTAATGATGAAAGAGGAAAAGATATAAAATAAAAAGATTAATAATTTTGACAAAAATAATGACACCCATGAAATAACAAAGTTTTGTTGTTGTTTTTTTTTAAATATAATAACAAAAAAGTTGAGGTCAATAGTGTGTGTGTGTGTGTGAATAAATCTTCATCCCAGAAATTCAGAAAGAAATAGCAGCACAACAACTAAATATGCAAATTAGTCTGAGGTTAAAAAGGAAAATGCTTGCTGGCTTTAATGAGCTATTAAATTTGGAAAAAAAAAGCATGGTGCCAACAAGATGGCTGTCAGTTCAAAGGAACCACGGCTATAGCAAGGGAGCTGTCAAAAGGACCACGGCTATAGCAAGCGAGCTGTCAAAGGGACCACGGCTATAGCAAGCGAGCTGTCAAAGGGACCAAGGCTATAACAAGGGAGCTGTCAAATGGGACCATGGCTATAGCAAGGGAGCTGTCAAATGGGACCACGGCTATAGCAAGGGAGCTGTCAAAGGAACCACGGCTATAGCAAGCGAGCTGTCAAAGGAACCGCAACTCCCGCAAGCGAGCTGTCAAAGGGACCACGACTCCCGCAAGGAAGCTGTCAAAGGAACCACGACTCCCGCAAAGGAAGCTGTCAAAGGAACCACGACTCCCGATAGAGTGAGGCAAAATACATCACAGTTCCGAGTAAGCTGTGTGTCTAAAATAAGTGCCAGTAGGAACAAAAGAAAAAGGTTATAGAAGAATTGATTATTTTTTAGGGCTCATAAAACTGTTCTCTTTCCACTACCCTAGGTCGAGGGATATCTTCAGTTCGCATTTCCCTAGATATGAGCAGTGAAACGAAAATGGTAGAGTTCAGTTTGGAATTACCCGTAAGTTACAATGATCGACATACACCTACTGAAGGCCGGAGGGCACAACAGCCAAAACATTGTGACAGCAACAACAAAGATGAGCACCGGTGGATATTGAAATGCCAGACGCTTTTCACATTACATCAAAAGAAAAATAGGTTTGGTAAAGATTAAGATTTTTTTTTTCAGGATGAGAATGTGTCTTGCCACAAGACAAAGAGTCTTAAAACCGTTTCCTAGAAAGGGGGGCATCAAATCGATGATATTCCAAGCAAATCATGCTGCTCTCGATACGATTAAAACATTATGCTGAACATTTAATAAGTGGCTAATGGAATGTGGCATCCTGTCATACTGATTTTCAAATACTATTTGGAGAATCAGTCGAACCAACTGGGAGAATATTGGTTTATTTTTTTAGAAGGGGGGGGGGTCCTTTCTTTTATGAAATTCAGACATCAAAGAATTTTTGCTGTCATAAAAACCCAAGGAGGAACAACAAAGTAATAAGTGTGACTTATTTTTCGACTCCATACTTTTTTTCTTCTTTTGGTTCAGCAACACTTGCAACCGTGGAATTCTACACCCTTGTGCAAATTAATTAAAACAAAACAAATTCTCGACTGGATTGAAATCAGGAAAGTTTCCGGGCCAGTCTATAATACTTTGATTTGCTCACTGTTAAAGCTTGCCAGTGTGTTCATGCAGCGTTACAATTTCTATATGCTTCCTTGGAGTAATGTCTATCACAGACAATGGCCATAGGACAACTAATCGACAATCAAGACAATAGTGTCTGGGCATGATAAAAATCTGATGCAAGTATGAATGATGCAATATTTTTCAAGGCCAAACAAATTTTATCGTACACCCCGAAAATAGATTCATATTACTGCACACCACTGCAAATGACCTAATCTGAGGAAAAAATAGAAATCGATTACACCGTCACTCCAGTGGGTCTAAAAAATGATCTCATGGTGAAGGAAATGAAGCTAAAGCGGTTGTTTCAATTAATTTGCACCATTGTGTATATAACTTGTCTTGCTAGATCAATTAGGATTTAGTAGTGCGCTCGATCCTCAGCCTTGTGCCACTTCTAAGCTATGCTGAGAAAATCATTTTGGGCACTTTGACGTGGTGTAACAGTTAGGAAGCTTGTCTTGCTAGATCAATTATGACTGAATAGGAAGTTTGATCCACACTGGGAGCCCCATACTTTTGGCCATGTGCCACATTTAAACTACTATTTCAACTACCTGTGGTAACTGTACCCAGGTACAAGTTATGGGTAGTTATACACTAGTCAGGATAATTTGGGAGGTGATGGGGACAACATACAAAATATTAACAGAAATTGATAATAAAAATATACTGAATGTAATTTTTTTTATAGACTTTATATATATATATATATATATATATATATATATTATATATATATATATATATATTATATTATATATATATATATTATATTATATATATATATATATTATATATTATATATATATTATATATATATATATATTATATATATATTATATATATATATATATATATATATATATATATATATATTTTTTTTTTTCCATCAATTCCATAAGGTCTTCCTTTGTTTACATTCGTAAACTTCAGACCATAAACAATTTTTGCTGTCATAAAAAGGAAAAGGGTATGAATCACTCACTTCTTTCCCCAGCTATAGGTTAAATAGCATAGTAGAATGGACACTCTAACCTTGGATGGCAGTCAGTCTAAAAGGGCTACAATTACTACTTTCCTTTTTTGGCTCATCAACAGACAACCCTGGAATTCAGCTACCTATGGTAATTATATCCAGGTGCAAATTATGGCTAGCTTTACAATAGTCAGGATCCAAAACATTTTCTACAACATGAATTTGAAAAAAATAAAAAAAATTGATCAAAAAAGTGAGTGGAACCGTGTGAGTTTTTATGCACTAATATATATAATATATATAATTTCAACACTCTGTAGCCAATCTGGAGATCAACAGCCCTTTCACTTTAAAACAAGATCAGGATCTTCAACACCAACGTCAAATTGGTCCTACTTTACAGCTCAGAAACCTGACAGGTAACCAAAATCAACACCCACAAACTTCAGACATTTACCAACCGATGTCTTAGGAACATCCTCAATATCAGATGGCCGGAAGTTGTCTCCAACGACCATTACACCCCAATCAAGATTGATATCAAGAAATAGAAATGGGGATGGATTGGCCACACACTCCATAAGCCTGCTTCTAGTGTCACCAGGCATGTACGTGACTGGAATCCACAAGGGAAGCAAAAAGCGGGTCAACCAAAACAAACTTGGCACAGAAGTGTTGATGCAGAGGTGAATACAGCTGGCACAACATGGGCCGAGCTGAAGTGGATCAGCCGGAACCATGTCCATTGAACAGGTGTTGTTGCAGGAATCAAGAGACATAATAATATATATATATATACACACACCATGGCCTGACGATTGCATCTAGCATGAAACAGCCTGTTGCCTCTAAGTGTTGACTTCAATGTTCACTTTTATTTTTACACACGCTCTATCTCTGATATTGAGCACTTTATCCCATAAATATAGCACACCTTAAGACTGTATTTATATTATATATATATATATATATATATATATATATATACGGTCGATCCAAGTCGCACGTATTCATCCAAACAAGTTCAATTAAAGAGAACTGACAAGAGCTGTCTGTTTAATTTTATATTATATTTTTCCAACATTCAGATAAGGTGTTGAGTATTGTGCTTGAAGTTCTAGATGAACTGATCGAAGTTCATATTTTGTTATTTTTGTTCCAGTACTTTTGATTACAGTCATTATCAAGGACTGATGTGCTGTCTGTGTGGTAGTTAGAATTCCTCTATGTATATCTTGGTATTCTAAAAGAAGCTGGAAATTTGAAATAGTCTCACATGATATGTGTAATGCCTATTGGAAACCAGGCTGCAAAAGTTGCATCGCATAAAGATGATTTGTCAAATACAATTTGGAGAAAGTTGGAAAAATCCTTGAAGAAGAATACTGTTTTTCATTTATGAAGTTCAGATCTCAAAGAATTTTTGCTATCATTACCGAAAGAGTTTGGTTTGTTTTATGACATATCAACATCAGTGAGCTATTTAATGCCGACAAGATTTTTAAGACAGGTTCATATGAATAGAATATTGCAGAACAGATTTCATCGACATATTTTTGTAAAGAGGGATTTTGTCGAGAGTCTGGTTTATGGTTTATTATTGGTAATTTTTAGTATAAAAATCTATTTTTATTATTTCATAGTATTTTGAAACCGGCTTAACTATTTGCCCACAGCTGAAACCCTACCACCCCAGATCAGAGTGGATCTGGGAACAGCAGCAATTAAAAAGTGGTTCCACACTCCTCAAAACCTCCCAATCAACAGCACTGCTGCTGGATGTAGCTTATCGTCATACCCAGGACACCATAACCCAAAGAGGAACGACAATATATTAATTGCAATTTTCTTTTTCTAATTTTGCTCATGATTCCATATTTCTTATTAGAAAAAAAAAAACAAAAAACATACCATGTTTAAATGCAAATATACAAAACATTCTTTTACCTTTTGTGATTTTTCAGCAACCATAAGGACAATATCAAAGTCATACATCCCCAAAGCGATGTCATAAAGTTGGTTGATGTCAACCATGCACAATAAGTGGCGCAGTGTTTCCTCAAGAGACACAATGTTGCTTGGAGAAACTAAAAAGAAATTTGTGAAGAAAAAAAAAAAAAAAAAAAGAAAGGTGGCTTTCAGTTTCATTTTCTTTAAATTTTTAAGGTTTTATATTAATTTATAATTTCTATTTATCTGCAAAATGGATTTTGTTTTGTTTGCTTATAAAACCAATTAATTAACTTTGGCAAAAGTAAAACGCAATACAGTACAACTCCTCCAAACCGAACATCTTGGATGTTCGGTATTGAGGGCACTGTTTGGATTTGAAGAAGAAAGGGTGAATTGCTAAGACAAAAAAATTAAATGTAATTGATAGTTTTTGTCTTAGCAATTCACCCTTGAAGATGATCTTGGATGAGATTGAAAGTACTTGGGGAAATGAAAGAAATGAAAATAACTATGGCTTCTTCCTTAATCAGTTTAATAACAACATTAAGAAAATGATCTTTGAATTTGAGAGCATTAAAATAAAAATAAATAGACATAATATGCCCAGATTATTCAACCAAACATGCTTATATATATATATATATATATATATATATATATATATTTGTTTTAATAATGATGAAGCACATTCATTTTCTTTTTAAAAAAAAAAAAAAAAAAAAAAAAAAGGAACCTTTTTTTTGTCCAACACTTCTTCAGAAAGATTCATTGGAAAACAAAAACACCGAACTCACAAAAAGAAAAAAAAAAAAAAAAACTTAACCATAAACAGCAAAGGTGAAAAAGTGCATGGGGGTGGTGGGTAAATAAGGAGCCAGAACTAAAATAAATTTATTACTAAAACAATAAATTGATGTAAATAAGCTCCTAGTGAGTATAAAACAAAAACTTTCATACTCACGACCAACCCATGAGACACAGAAAACAAAGAAAGTTCTCCTGTCTGCACAAATTTATATATATATATATATATATATATATATATATATATACGAGAGATAAGCCACTTTTCATCAAAACATTAAGGAAAAATTCTAGAACACAAACATTGTCAAAAGATTTTCAATAAAAAATTTACATGTAAAAGAATTCTTGCTTTAAAAAAAAAAAAAAAAAAAAGAGCAGGAAAAATAGAATTTTAAAAATGTTTGACATCCCAAAATAACACATTGTCATTCATAAATTTTTCAGATCCGTGCGTAAATCATATCATTTACAATATTTCAGTTTTCTTCAGGTTTAGGCCGAGAGTTCAATACTTCAGTGGAGTGTTTGACTTAAAACCAAAAGGACAGAACAAAGAGCAGTCTTTCCTGAACAAAATAAAAAAGGGTGTGTTCACTATTTGTTCAGGATTACCAAACTGAACATACAAATGAGGAAGCCTGGAGAATGTGCTGGTCAAAATGTTCTGATCAAAACAATAAAGATAATGATTATCAGTGAGGAAATAAAAAAAAAAACAGGAATGCTCAAAAAACTGAAGAATTCTTTTACCTTTCAGATTGTGAACCAATTCTAAAGCCTTTTCTAATTCTGGAGGATTCTTCTTCACATGGGCAGTGATAATTGGTAATAAGAATCTGTAAATAAAAATAAAAAAAAACTCCTGCTTATTACATAACAATGTAAAGAAGAAAGAGGGTTTAGAGAATTTAACACACACAACTCTTACTGAAGGAAAGAAAAGCAGGAGGGAACTAAATAACCTACTTAAAAAGTCTGTATGAATTAATGGGAATAAAGCAGGATGGTAACAAGTAAATAATTATCTGCAGAAAAAAAAGGAAATTGTGGAGAGTAATCAATTGATTTATTTTTTACAGCTTATCAACCCTTTGCAGGTTATTTAAAGCCAGGTAGCATTTTTTTGATTGTAAGAATTTTTTTGTTTGAGATAATAATGGTTTTAGTGATACAAGTCTTACTATTTAACCCATAGCTGGAGAAGAAGAGGTGGATGCATACCAGTCTCAACGGTATTTGCACATAAAGGAATATAATAAACCCAACTGGAATCCGAACACATCTCTCTAGTTAACAATTCCAAGCAATTTTCCATAAGACCATTTGCACATCCAAGCGTACAGCACATGGTATTCTTAAGTGGTCACTCATCTAAATACTGACCAGGCTTGACATTGCTTGACTTTGGTGATTGTACTGGAATCGGTGCCTCAATATGATGCAGCCGTAAGCCAAATAAAATTTCAAAGTTTAAGCAGAGGCGTTAGAAGTATAGAGTTAAAATAGATTTTAGGAACCCAAAATCCAATTCAAACAGGAAGCAAGGGATAAACCTCTCCTTCTGTTCAAAAGACAGAGGAGGAGTGTGAACCGGACAGTAGGCAAGCCTATCTATTCCTACTGAGGGAAAGAATAAATAAATAAATAATTAGTAAATAAAAGTTCAGAGTTTAGGCAGAAACATTAGAAGTAGAGAGTTTGAAGTAGACTTTAAAAGGAACAAGAAAACCAAATCTTAAACAGGAAACAAGTGATAAATCTCTACTCCTGTAGACTGGGGATTATTGTGAATCAGACAATACACAAACCGAGGTACACATTTTACAATGTATTCGATAAGATCAGTTAACAGTCACAAGTCCTACAAAAGAAAAAAAAAAAAAAAAAAATTGGAAAAAAGAACCAGGATGTGACAGTGGATTTTTATTGGCCATTAAATTAACTAATCAGCAACTAAGAAGAATACAAGATTTCCTGCTAAAACAAATAAAAGTATATAGTTTTCTTTCTTGCTTGTTGCTTTTTTTGTATGAATGTGACCATGCTTTAAATATGCTGTCTCACACCTAAGAGATTTTTTTTTTTTCAGAAACTTTTCTTTCTTTCTAGAAATTTATAAACAAAAATGAGTGGTGTGTATTATACAGGAGTACATATTATACACAAATAGTTAAGGTAAAAGGAATCTCTAACATTTTAGCAATACTCAACAACAGAAAGTTGTACATACTTTTCTTTGTTAGCTTCATATAAAGATTGGAGTAACGCATCACAAACGACATTCACTTTCGTTTTAGCCTCTGGAACATTCTCCTTAGAATCTTGACTGCGACCAGGATAAGCAGCAGCATACATACTAAGAGTGACATCTTCTTCACTGTAGGAAAAAATTCATATTAAAAATGACAATGAAACGACAAGTCCTATGCACACATATATATATATATTATGAAATGGACAAAGTCCGACAATTATTTTAAGATATTTTTTATTTTTATCTATAAAAAGAACATATAAACATAAAAAATGTCTTAAAATAATTGTCGGACTTTGTCCATTTCATAATATGTGACGTCATTTGTTTACATTTGGATACGCATCAAGCAGATGTATGAGAGAAAATCATGGAGAATTGTAGTTTAAAAACAGTAAAATCGACCTTGCTAACCAAAATGCTCCTCTGTGGCTCAATCGGTAAAGCACGTCAGGCTATACGATGGTTCCATATAGGATACAGGTTCGATTCCTGTCGGAAGACGCATATTTTCTATGAAAATTCCTTGGACATTCAGGCCAGTAAATGTCGTTAATACTGTTTATTATAAGCAGAGCATTTACTTAAATATTTGTATCTATAAAAAGAACGTATAAACATAAAAAATGTCTTAAAATATATATATATATATATATATATATAACGTTAATTTGAATTCGATTTTATTTATGTGTGTGTGTGTATTAATTTGAATTGTATTATATATATATATATATATATATATATATATATATATATATATACGTAAAAAGGAAAAAGACAATAGAAAAACTGTATGTAGTTTTAGCTGTGTTCCATCTAATATGGCAAAACAATCAAGGCAAAAATGAAATTAATTTATTTGAACAAAGTATCTATAAGCAAAAAACAAAATGTTGTTAGTTAATAGAAGAATTTAGAAACACTCGTATATATTCACTGGGTCAACTGAAAAATTACATTTACTTTTTATGTTTGAAGAGAATTTCTCATATGGAGAAATATTGTTTTAATTGTTGTGAAGATGAATTTCAACCATTTTCTTGATATATTTGTTGTGTATGTTGGCTTGGGAGAGTAGTAATTCTGTTATGAAAGGTGAGATTGTGAATATTAAATTTTGCTTTTTCATTAAAAGTGAAAATACATTATCTAATAAAAATGAAGTTGAATGTAAACACTGATGAAATTGATCATATCAAAATGTTTTATGATAAAAATTTATTCAACAACTTCCCCTAAAACTAAAACACTTTTTTTCCTTTATTAAAATAAGCTTATTAAAGAAAGAAAAAAAATACAAACCTCAGATCAGTCAAGAATAAAGTTAAAAGGTTGTCCGAACTGATTTGTTCAATAAATGTTTGAACATTAGCCAAGAAAGACGTACGATTGTGATCATAAGTGAGATTCATATTTATTCTGTGTTTTCGCATCATTAACAACGCGTCCCTGTAAAATTGACTGGGGGAAAAAAAAAAAAAAAAAAAAAAAAATTATTATCTGAAAATCTAATAACAGAAAATAAAAGTTACTCATTTAAAAAAAAAAAAAAAAAAAAATTATTAAAGGTCCTTTAAGTATTTACATTGTTTAAATAATTCAAACTGCTGTCTTCATCTTTATTGCCATATCCACAAAGTTTTGGCCATTGTACACTCCAGCCTTCTTCCGCAGAAGAGCAGAGGTAAAAAAAAAAACAGCAGAGGTAAAAAAAAAAACAAACTTGGAGAGTTGAGTTACTAAAGAGAAATAACTGAAACTGAAATATCAATAAAAGGCATGGCATGTGGAACTAGAACAATCTACCCCGGTGGACTAAATAAAAGGTTTGAATTTCCAACGAGAATACAACAGCCAAAACGTGAATATGACAATAAATATGAGGACAACAGTCCAAACAATGTAAATATTTACAATACCTCATCTGAGAAATATAGACAGAGATCCTTTAAGTATTTACACTATTTACATAATTCAGACTGTCGTCCTTATCATTATTGTCATATCCACAACATTTCAGCCGTAGTACACTCCAGCCTTCTTCAGGTGATCTATGTTGGAATTTCAAACCAAACCTTTTATTTTATCCATGAGAGTAGATTGTTCTAATTCCATGTGCCATGCCTATTTTTGGATATCTCTGTTTCAGTTAATTGCCTTTAGTAACTCGAATCTCCAAGTGTTTGTTCCCTCTGATGTGGCCAGGTATTGAACTCACAGACCTTTGTGTCAAGTCATTTTTTGGATCACTCAAACAATGCTTTTATCCACTTGGCCAGGTGTCCTTGAATATGGCAATAAAGATGAGGACAACAGTCCAAATGATGTAAATAGGGTAAATAGTTACAATACCTCATCTCAGAAATAGAGACAGGTCCTTTAAGAGTTGATTAGACTGTTAAGCTCATTCTTTTTATTGCTTTTCTTGTTCGAATGGACTGACATTGTATGTCTAACTTCTTTGAAGAGAGTCGTCATCATTCCAAATTAAAATTCAAGCCAGTCGCCATAGAATGAAATGACTGAAACATGATAACGACAAAAGCAACAAAAAGGAGTTCAATCGTCTGAAGAACACTGTGACTCACCTCAAAATTATCGGCAATATCTTTACGAGTATTCAAAAAGAAATCAATAAACAAGAAAAGAAAACGAGAGAGGAATATTTCAACATATTCATCTTCACTTGCATTATTTACGTAACTTGGACTGTTATCCTCATCTTCATTGCCATATTCACAATGTTTCGGCCATTGTACGCTCTGGCCTTCTACAGGTTATTGGAATTCCGAACGAAACACTTTATTTTGGAAATAGAACAATCTACCTTGGTGGATAAAATAAACCACCTGTACAATGGCCAAAACATTGTGAATATGACAATGAAGATGAGGATTTCAGTCCGAATAAAGTGAATAATGCAAGTAATCATAATACTTCATCTCAGAGATATAGACAAATATATTCATCTTCATTTAGCAGAAACAAAATCAAGTATCCTAAGTAACAAACATCAAAATCTGCCTGCAATATTGGGTGGGTGGGGGTATATTTTTGGTGGATTTTACAATATTGCAACTCTCTTGGGGTTATTGCATAATGAAATCTGTCTTTATACTTAAGAAAGATGGATTCATGTCTTTTCCAAGGGCATTAGTGAGAAGAGAATGAAAGATTCATTCAGAATTTGAACTCAGCATACCGATTCCAGTTCCTGCACTGATAACCAATGCACTACCTGCACATCCACACGACAATTCAGCAAGAGAAATAATCCAGGTTATGAAGGATATGTGATCAGAACACCCATACAGAAGTGCAGGGTAAATGATTTTATCCAAGTCTGAAATGTTTGGCATTTTTATGACCAGCAGTAAAGTCTATGAAGTAGGATCTTCAAAGTGGCCACTTACTTGACCAAAAAGTAAATAAATAAATGAAAACTTTCAGGATGAACTGCCACTTGACTGGAAGTCAGGAAGTCCAGTTTGCAGGCTTGTATAAACATTCGCAGTTAGAATGAGAGAGAGAATTCCGGGTCACCTGTTAGCTTGAAACAACTGTTTCAAGCTATTTGTGGGCAAGTTGTCTGTCATGATGTAGAGATGGGCAGAGAGGTGGCAAAAGAGAGGCATTGCTGGCCAGAAGTAGTCTTTAGTGTCAGCTACCTTCCTCCAAGATTGTACCAAATGAATTCTTGAAGAAAAATTGGTATATTCCAAAAATGTTGCGTGCACAAACAAAAAGTTACACAGACCCCAAAAACACCAGAAAAACAAAAACAATATATTAAAAAATGTTGTGCACACAAACAAAAAACAAAAAAAACAAAAACGTAAAAGCACAACCACCCTGAAAACACCCTATTCCTACCTGTTCAGTTTTCGTCTTATAGAAGATAACAGCAACGCTCTGGGGTAAATGGTTTCTAAATTTCCACGCGGCATTTGTAAGACAAGTTTTGTTTGATCGTGAACAACTGTCACAATGCGTGAACCTCGCTCCACTCGACGGACAACCTCATCAAACGGCTGGTCTTTATTATCGTGTAATACAGGCAGAGCTAACAAGAAATAAAAAGAAGAAAATTTCTTTTAAATATTTATGAAGAACGAATTCATCTGAAATTACGCATTTATAAAAATTTAGAAGAGAAAAACAAAATCAAACAACATTTATTGGTTATATTTTTCACTTAGACGCCACGCTAGTTCCTATATATACATTTCCTTTACTATCACGTGATCTACTTAATCAAAATGGGATCGCCTGTGTTTGCTCTCTGGTGATCTGTATTCAAACTCCACTGTGAGCAGCAACACTTTATTCTGATATAACAAGAATTGAATTTTGAACTTAAAAACTTTGACAAGATATTATAAAATTTAAAGAAAAAACTAAATATCTATATATTGATCTGAAAGTAGCTTCCTATAAATTTTTAGGCAAACTTGGACCTTTGTGCCAAAAGATGGTTTTTCCCTTGACACCACTATTATTTTAACTACCTTCACTCTTTGGCAATGTTTATTGTTTTAACCTTTACCACACTAATTCCTTTCTAGAATTGTTCCACTGCATTTTTTGAGGGTTCAAAAACATGAACACCTACTGTTTTAAAATGGTTATAACTTTGTATTGTGTGTATAGATTTTAATATTTGTACACAGGATACAAGAATGAATGAGTAATATTATTATGTAGTGCATAACATTTATGTTTTGACTTTGAGAGCAAAAAAATTGAAACACGAAATAAAAAACAAATACATTAAAAAATACATAATTCAACATACTTAAAGTTTTATTACCCCTTGTGGAATCCTTGGGGAGAAATAAGAAGCAAAATTGCTAAAAAGGCTATCATTTAGCCAAAAAAGTGACATGCTTCCTCGTGTTTACATATGAGAAGACACTAGTATTTCTTTGCTCTTTCTTTCAGCTGACTCATAATTATTTGTCTTGTTGACAAATAAAGTTATTATTTCATCATTTATAAATAGACAAAATAATTCACCTTCAGAAAGGCTATCAGACATATTGATGGTTGCCAATAGCTTCCATAAAATTCCTCAGGCATGGATAATAGTAGCCGTTAGTGGTCATCGTCGCTTTCCTCCACATCACTAGTGTGGTTATCATCTCTGGCCACTTCACTGTCAATATCTATTTGAGAAAAGCCTTCAAAATTATCATCGGAGTCTTAAAGAAAAACTCCTGAATCAAGGCTTTGTTGGATATTGACGTGGCCATTTTTGTTTACAAAAAAATTGCGAAAATATTAACATGGGTTTAATTGATGTTACAACTCATGTAGAGTCTAGAAGAATTCAAAATGGTGTTGGAAAACATAAGTTTAGCCTCGTTCCAAAGCAGTAGTAGGTGATTTCCAGCTAATATACTGGAAATAACAGTTGACAAATGTTTATTTATAGCAACTGTCTCAAGATGGCAGAATGCGCCTAGAGTAGCAAAGGGAGAGAATTCTACGGCGACTATTGTCACCCTCTAAAATAGCCATACATTGACTGATCGAAACCAAATTTGGGGGAGAAGCACAAGCAAGTAAAGGGTTACAAAATACAGTTGGTTCTACAAAGCGTAGTGCAATAACTTTTCATTCTTTTTTTGGGGATAAATTACAAGTTTTATTATTTAACGTACAAAATACTCCCATTATTTACATTATTCAGACTATTGTCCTCATCTTTGTCGCCATATTTATTACAATGTTTTGGCCGTTGTAAGCTCCGGCCTTCTTGTCGAACGGAACCCTTTATTTCGCTCACTGGGGTAGACTGTTCTAGTTCCATGTGCCATGTTTTAATGGATGTCAGTTATCAGTTATCTCCTTTTAATTCCCCTCTCCAAGTTCTCCACTGCCTTAACCGGGTATTGAACTCACTGGATCTAACTAACGCCTTTATCCACTGTGCCATGTGTCCTTGAGGACATCTGTGTATGAATTTCTGGGTATTATAAACCTAATGTCTTCAGCAACCATTTTTTTACCTGGCACTCCTTATTACTGGTCCCCATATTGTATTCATTTCTATTCTTTGATCAGCTCAGGAGATTTTTGTGACCTAGCATCTCAGAAATATAGAAAAAATATTCATCAGGCTTACAACAGGAGATTTAATTAATCAGGAATCACACTTTGCCGTTGAATGGACTCATCCCAAACACCTACGGGTCCGCCATATGTGAGCACTTATTAAAGAGCAGATTTTGTGCAGCTAATTTTAGTGTTGACCGGTTCACCGTGTTGTCCCGGTCACACTCGTTATTTCACCTTAAGGTGCTGGAGGCACTTTACATTGGGTCCCGCAAACCTTCCTTGTGTAAACAACGTGAGTGTTTGTTGGGGCTCGCTGTCATTTGCCTCTAGCTCCTTTTGCTCATAATTATTTTTTTTTTTTTTTCCCTCCTCCTCCACATTTCCTTTTCATTGTACATTTTCTGTGTTTTTAATTTAAATTAAATCTCCCATTGTAAGTCTGATGAGCGGGAGCAAAACCGGTTGCTTCGCCCGTTTTTAATATGTCTAGTAATATCAAGCTTCATACGTTTATTGCTGTGATAATATTTTGTACCTTCAAAAATATCTTATATATATATATATTTATTTTTAATTAATGCTTAAATGGCAAAGTAAATATTTGTTTACTTTATATGTCTGCACTTAAAATGTTACCATTCAAAACATGTGACCCAGGTTCAGTGGGTTGAATTGTCAAAAACATAACTTTTTGGTAATATCGGCCTAAGGAGACAGGCTCAACATACAACAGTGTTGGGAAATGACTGAAAAAAAATCTTGCTTACCTTTCATGGCAGTGTCTCGACTGATGAAGCGGCAAGTATGAGAGAGGGAAGTCATCAAAAGGAAGTCATCATGGATGGCCACAGAAGTGCAGTTGGTCATGACCTGTTATCCAAGAATAAATATATAAAGGGGGAGAATAGAAGAAGAAAATACAAAAAAAAGATAAATCAAATAAATCTCCTTTCATTGAGAGAGAAACCTCTGCCTTCTATTAATATGTGCAGGGTGTGGCAGAAATATCTATCACATAAGGGTAAGACATTAGTGGCAATGCATCTAGCTAACGTTTTACCATCATGTAGAAGGTATTTCTGAGAGGTATATAACCAAAGAATTGAGTGATAGATAGATAGTTTGTTTAACCAGCATATCGACCTTCGTTGGGCCATTTAATGCAGAAAAAGTTTTCTGGTAATATTGTTTTTCAAAAAAGTATAGCTGGTAATATTGTTTTTCAAAAAAGTACAGCTGGTAATAAAAATGTGCTGGAAAAGACCTGGAAGTTCACTATTTGCCCATAGCTGGGACCCCAACAGGTGCTACCACCCCGGGTCAGGGTGGACCTGAGAACACCAGCAATTAAGAGCTGGTTCCACGCTTCCTCAAAACCTCCTGATCAGAGGCCTTGCTGTTGGATGCAGTTTAACGTCGTACCCAGGACGAAGAATTGAGTGAGAGTTGGCTGGCAGGTTCTTACTTTAAAGCAGTGGTTCCCAAAAGGTGTTGCAAATCTCAAAGGTGCAATGAAATGGGATAGCAGGTAAGTTAGAATGATTGAAAGACAATCAAACATTTAGAAACAGTTTTAAAAAAATTCATATGCCAAAAATAAATGATTTCAAAATTGAAAATATTATTATGGATTACTTGTAATAGCATGCACGAGTCGCAGCTGAAATAGTTATAAATAATGATTGACCAATTTTATCATTATGATATTTTTGCATTATATCAAGTATTAAGAATATAGTAACTAGGGTCCGCAAATGGGAGGAGAGAGTTATCAATGATAATGTTCTGATTTCTAATTTGTGGTTATCTCCCTTTAACACTGTGTTTTTATTATTAAATGTACTTTTTATCACATAAAGTTTGGTGAGGCATGAGCAAATTTTAATTCCGAAAATGTGGCCCAGAGAAAAAAAAAAGGTTTTGGAAATACTACTTTAAATAATTAAGTAAGAGTCAACTGGCTGGTTATTACTTTATCATTAACAACTAGATTTACCAAATCACCATCCAGCAGTAGAGAACTTGATTTTGCAGTAGAAAATAAAGACATTTTATTCAACCAGTTTTTTCTTTATAATCAATAAAACTGTTGTTAGAGTTATCAACAGTGTTGCACATTTTATGAAAGGAGTTCTTATTCCAGCCTGATTTTGATGTGCTCTTGGATGCAAAGAAACAAAAGTTACCACAGCTATAAGCTAAGAATTATTCCTTCTTAAATATGGTACACAATGGATCGATCTTGTCTAATCACCTGGTGAGAGCATAAAAGGGACTGAATTTTGACTAAACAGTGTACTATCATTATCTTGCAAGATACACAGATGCCTATTAGGTGTAAATAAGCAAGAGAAATAAGATGAAAGAAATAGTAGTCAGAAATGAATAACTGACAACGCTTCATCTAAGAAATTCAGACAACTTAAGATGACAAAAACAAGGAAATAATCTCTCACTTACCTCAGTGTTATTAATATAAAAACGATGCCTTGAAGTCAAGCCTAATACAGCAACCTGAAAAATATATTCAGTCTCTTAAAATAAAAATTAAAAACATTATTGATGCCTTTTGGCTAAAATTATGGAAAATAAATTTCTTGACAATCAAAATATCATTCATAAGATTTACGACTTTTACTACTGCCAGTTTTGGTAGAACACTCTTGTGACATTTAGATGTTGTAGGGCAGGAGAATATCATACATAGCCCCCTTGTCATGAGGACGAAACACAATATCAGCTAGGAAAAAAACTATTTAAAAAAAAGAGAAATTCTGGCAGTCAATTAGACAAAAAAAAAGTAATAAAATTGGTGTTATTTTAAACTATTTGAACTTGGCATATCTTGCTAAGTTTGTGGCTTTTCTCGAGTTGCCCACTGATATTACTACTACTTCACCACGACATCATAATTGGGAAGACTGGCAACAGGACTGAGGCAGATCAGTGAAAAGGCATCATCGAATCTCAACCAGAATCTGAACTCTGTTCAGTGTCCTCTTTTTCTTTCAAAATGATAACCATTACTCCACCTTACACTACTTATATCATTTGGGAATTTTGACATGGTGTATGATTAGCGAGCTTGTCTCACTAAATCAATTACGACAGAGTAGTGAGTTTGATCCTCACTGGGTGCTCCTTACATTCGGCCTTGTGCCACATCTAAGCTATGCTTAGAAAATCATTTAGAGCACTTCGACGTAGTGTAATTGGTTAACAAGCTTATCTCACTAAATCAATTACAACAGAGTAGTGAGTTCGATTCTCACTGGGAGCTCCATACTTTAGACATTGTGCCACATCTAATCTTCTCTTAGTAAGTCACTTACTTACGTTTAGAAAATTCCTACACTACTTATCTCTCTTTTTTCTCTATTTGTTACGTCCCTTCAGGACATGGGTGGTTATGTCTCTCCACAGATTCCTGTCTTTTGTTACTCAATAATACTTGCACTTTTATGACTTTTTATAACCCACTTGTCACTGCTGTCGTCAGTTGTTTTTGTTTAATCAATCTGTTGTTCCCTATCCAAGCGCCACCATAATTCTTGTAGTATTCTTCGCATCATTACTTGGTAGTGTTTTAGATCTTTACCGTTATTGCATGTTGACATCAGCCAGATGGGAGTTAACCAGATTCTACGGAGATTTCAGGTGTGAAATCTTTGCAGCTGTAACTTCTTTCTTGAAAACCAAGGTCATACAGAGCAAATATGGATTGGAATCCGATATATCACCCACCTTTATTAAATCCATTCTGAAAGAATCTGATGTATCTTTATCTACCACAACCGGTGTTTACTTAAAAACATCCACAAATCAACATGCGGACAACCATCAAACATAAATAATACCTACGAGATACACACTTACGATTATACATCATCCGAATCCCAAATAGACAAATTAGAATTATGATACACTTGCATACATAAAATGCAATATTTCCATTTTTTTTTTTAAGTTAGGCTTGGAATCTGTTATTTTTTTGAGATCCAAAAGGGCACATCATCTCTCATGTTCAGATCACCATAACGTAATAATGCTGCTTAACAAGTCAAATGCACATGAAGCCTGCTTAACCAATGAAAATCAAACAACGCAAAAATACCAGAATTTCCTTCTCCATATCTCTGAAGCTTTAATAAAAGTGAAACATGTTAAATTTATGAATGTTTCCTATTTGTTTTTTATCCGTCTAATTTTGATTTATTAAACAATGTATATTGCGTAGATTGCCATAAAGGAAAAATTTCAAAGCACAAATTATAACAATGTCTTCAATGGTAAGAAATTGAAGAATTAAAAAGTACATAAGAAGTAAAGAATTATTAATCTATATAGCCTGGTTGACGTCTTTCAGCAGGAAAATTATTCTAGCAGTAATTGATAATCATTTGAGAGACCTCTTGTCTGTGAATTGATTGGCGGCAGAAACCAAAAGGAGGAGGGGGGATTAAAACTGGAATTTTACTTTCTTGTCATCTGGTCTCTCCAGAACTTATCTCTGTGATTCCACTCAAGTGCTGGCTGATTTGTATAAAGAAAATAATGAACACCTGATATAGATTTATTGAATGTTTTTTTCTATAAGATATTCATGACCTATCATTTCATTGTCTAAAAAAATAAAAAAAAGAACATTGCTTCAATCCAAGTTTCTAATATTTAATTTGGTAAGATATAAATGTTTATGAGGTTTGATAGTTTTAAATAAACATAGCAAGAATTCTTCTTTGAAATTTGAGAAATTTTAGACTACATATCTTGTCATACTACCCTGGTACCCACTAGGTAGGTTGGAGAAGATCTAGTCATTTTCTTTTATTTGCCATGTTCCTTCAGGACATAGGCAATCATGGTTCTCCACAATTTCCTGTCCTGTATAGCTCTTAATAAATTTTGTCCTTTTGCTATCTCTTTTAAACCTTGCACTGCCATCCATTTACTCAAGCTCCTCTTGCCTTCAATCTGTCCTGTGAGTATCAGATTTTCCAAGTCCTCTTTCCTCATGTTATGCCCCCGAAATTTCAACTGTCTCTTCCTGGTGTTCAGCATAAATGTCTTTTTTGTAGGATGAAGATGGTGACAATATTATTTTAAAATTTTTAATATTTCTGATGTAATGGAATAACCTGTCACCCCTATGAGTGACTACACTATAGGTAGTAACTACCTATAAGTATCTGTAAGTCAACGGACTACAGAGACTAGCTGGGATCTGTTGAGTACGACTCAGACTTATGCGAGAACTATCGAACTTTCAATAGTAGCACTCACTGCTGGATTGACTTGTGATGACCTTGTGCATAACTGTTACCTTTATTCTTATTGTAGTTCTTTTACAATAAACCTTTACTTATTTTATCCACCTTGTTTTTCAAATATATATTCCTATTAGCATGGAATATAACAATTTCATTAGAAAGCATAAAAGCAATTTTGCCTTTTTTTTTTACTTTTTTTTTTAATTTTTTTTTTTTACCATAGACAGTTCCTTTAAATTCATCTTCTGAAAACTAAATTTATTTCTTCATATATATAAACTACTTCCAAAACATAAATCTGCCATTAATTATTTAAATCAAAATTTTTAAAAATAAAAAAATAATTACCTGTTGACCAATTTTACAGACATACATGTTTGGGCAAAGTTGTGGAAATATCATCTTCTCCCCAGAAGCCAACTCCCACACTGAAAAGCTTTGGGTATCTGTCAAATGAATTTCAGAAATATTAACAGAAAACAAAGAATATGACTGAGGAAAATGAAATCTCCAAGAATATGCTAAAAAATTTCCTAATGAATTATTAGGGAAAAATTATTAGGGAAAAATTGGAGAAAGAAATCAAATCAAATTATAGCTATTAACAAAATTAAATTATCCTTTTGTTACAATTAAATTGTTTAAGTGGAAGTCCGCCTTCAAATAAACAGTTAATTGGAATGTTGACTTCGAATAATTAAACATTTCATTCAAACGAATCAAATATTTATATAAAAAATTAACTCGAAATTTAAAAACTAAATCTCATAAAAAGGTTGTGAAGAAGAAGTGCAAAAAAACAAACGCTGACTTTTCCAATTTACTTCATAATTACTAAACTCTTGATTTAGAAAAAATTTGGCTACTTTACCTGGGTTATAAGTCGATATTACCCCGTGGTGATTCTGGATGAAGACAAGATTTAATGTTCCACAAAAGATCATTTGGTAAATGTTAGTAGACACTTTTACTTTGGCACTAAAAATATGGAAAGACAAGAACGATTATGGCATCAAAAATAATAAAGTTCAATACTTTTCGATGTCAACTCAGAGTTTCATAATTTCTCAGTTTGTGACACTGTAAGAATGCTGATAATCTGAAGAAAGAAAAAAGGGTAAGGATTATTTTTAGCCTTTTTTTGCATGTAGATGATGCTATTATATTTGTGTTGTCAACAAGTATTTTACAAATAGGGCCCGGTAGGTCTCCATGAATATTTAAATGAGATCTAATTGAACTATAGTCAGAAAGATGTAGAGTGAGTCTTCATGTCAAATATATTGTAGTGTGGCCTATATAATTATTTACAAATTTTGATTGATCAGGAATACAATTCCTTAATGGACATAGGACAAATATTTACAAATTTAAATGATTTTGCGACATTGCACACTCTAAAACATATATCCATCTGTCAATAAGCAGCATAATTTTTAAAAAAAACATCTTTCGGTCTACACATCATCTTAGTATTTGCCTATATATGAGAAAATTGTGCTCTGAAAATAATTTGAAATTGTCGAAGGTGCTTGGCATATGCCTTCCATCTGACAATAACTCGAATATAAGGATCTTATTATTCAAGGAAATTAATCACATTAACATTGCTATTTAATTCTTTGTATAAATTGTTTCTTTATGATATAAAATATAAGCAGCACACTCTAATATATAAGTGAAAATTGAAAATTGTTGACTCCAATGTTTACTTTTATATTTACATATGCTCTATCTCTGACAGTGAGCACTTTATCCCATAAATATAGCATGCCTTAAAACTATACTTCTTCATATATATGTCTAAAAATTTGCTAAAAAAAGTATACCCTCAAACTTGATTAAAAACTTTTGTATTGCTTAAATGTTTATGTCATTATTAAGAGGAAAGACCAAAGTATTTTTTGAGTATTTTAAAAAAATTTTTTAATCCTTTCTAGCTCATCTGAGATTTTTGAGTCATCAAAATTGACAAAATCAATAATGTCTTCCATTATTGACAGCTTTATAAACAAAAGTTAAATTCCCCATTTAAAAATTTTGTAAAATTCAATTATACTTTTTTCAAAAGCTATTTTAGGAAAATTAGAAAATTTAAAGTATACTTAATGTAATTTGAAAGAAACATTAGCAGAAAATTTTTTAAGAGAGACATGTCGAACTGTGGTGATTAGTTTTGGGAGGTGTGAATTGATGTACATCAATGTATCGACAACTTACGTCAGGGAAATTTATTGGATGGTAGGACAGAAGTGACAAAATTTGTGCTAATTGTAAGTGAAATGAAATCATGCAATCAGGGAAAATAACTCTAGAACACGTGATATTTTTTTCAGAAATGTTCATCCATAGTTCTGTCGGAGATGATTTTAATACATTTTTTTGGCATAATCTACAAATCTTATAAACTCAAGGAGAGATGACGTATCCTTTCAAAGCTACAAAAAGTAATGGATTACAAGCCTAACTGAAAAAAAAATGTATATATAGTTTTATGTATGTAAGTGTATCATAATTCTAATTTTCCTATATGGGATTCTGATGATAATGTATATTTGTAAATGTATATGTGTCTTGTAGGCATTATTCATGTTTGGTGGTCGTCCACATATTGATTTGTGTATGTTTTTATATAAACACCAGTTGTGGTAGATAAACATATGTTAGATTGTTTTTAAGAATTAATTTAATAAAGGTTGATGATGTAATACAGCGTTTTTTTTAACATGTGCTTATAGTTGGTAAAATATTTATCAAGATTTCCACAAAGTAAAGAATTATGTTTTTTTTTTAATTAGGGTGGCATTTGTAAAATCAAAGTTATGGCCAGTTTTGTTCCTGTGTATTATGAGAGACTTTAAAGGTTTGCCTCGATGTACATCCCTTTTATGCTCAGTTTTTAGATTTCAAGATGTCTCACCAATATAAGTGATTTTACATTACAAGCACTTTATTTCATACATTGTGGTATTGGATTTATTTTTCTTCTTAATTACTATATCTCCAATTGTTGTGGATGTGGCAGTAAAAACCCTAGTATTCAAGATAACTCATTCATTTTCAGATTTTATAGATAGAGGGTTAAAAGTGAGGATTATGCATTTTGTGTTGTTGATGTCAGACAAAGACAAGAACATGCATTTTTGTGAAATTTTGTTTGTATTCAATGTTTTGGGGCTGGGAGCATTAAATAGTTTGGGAAATTTTTAAAAAAAGATGAAAACGAATTTCAATGAAAAGAAATAAATATATAAAATATAAATATATTTATATATGTCACACTAGACAATTTTTCTTGTCAGAATCTATCTTACACATTTATAAGTCTACCATCCATCCAGGCAGTGAATATTACTGTGACATCTTGTATGCATTTAGAGATTCTTGATAAAAATCAAAGAATCTGTAATGTTATTGGTCCTGATCTGGCATCTCGGCTTCAGTCATTTTCCTACCACCATAACATGGCCTCCCTGTGCCTTTTCTATAAATACTTTCTGATGAACTTTCATCTATGCTACCTAGGCTTTATGAATTTAAGAGCAGTACTAGATTAGCAGATAGGTCTCATCATTTTACAGTTGATATGACTCGATGTAACCATAAGTTCTAAGCTAACAGTTTATGCTATCAAACTTCTCATGTGTGGAAGTCTCTTCTGGCTTCTAGCTTCTCAATTAAAAATATTTAAATGCAATGTCAATCATTGTCATCTGTCTTCTTAATTTCAGTTCTTTTATTGAACTCACTCCTTAATAATGTTGTTTTTCTATTCTTTCACACTCAATAACTCCTTTTGTCTTAGTGGCTTTATTGCCTTCCTTAGGATGAAATGATCGAATATATATATATGAAATGGATTAAATCCAACAAAGAAGAGAGTGAGAGGAGAAAGAAAAAAGGAGAGTGAGAGGAGAAAGAACGAAAAGAGAGAAAGAGGAGAAAGAACGAAAAGAGAGAAAGAGGAGAAAGAACGAAAAGAGAGAAAGAGGAGAAAGAACGAAAAGAGAGAAAGAGGAGAAAGAACGAAAAGAGAGAAAGAGGAGAAAGAACGAAAAGAGAGAAAGAGGAGAAAGAACGAAAAGAGAGAAAGAGGAGAAAGAACGAAAAGAGAGAAAGAGGAGAAAGAACGAAAAGAGAGAAAGAGGAGAAAGAACGAAAAGAGAGAAAGAGGAGAAAGAACGAAAAGAGAGAAAGAGGAGAAAGAACGAAAAGAGAGAAAGAGGAGAAAGAACGAAAAGAGAGAAAGAGGAGAAAGAACGAAAAGAGAGAAAGAGGAGAAAGAACGAAAAGAGAGAAAGAGGAGAAAGAACGAAAAGAGAGAAAGAGGAGAAAGAACGAAAAGAGAGAAAGAGGAGAAAGAACGAAAAGAGAGAAAGAGGAGAAAGAACGAAAAGAGAGAAAGAGGAGAAAGAACGAAAAGAGAGAAAGAGGAGAAAGAACGAAAAGAGAGAAAGAGGAGAAAGAACGAAAAGAGAGATAAAAAAAATGGATGGAGATGACAGAGATACCAAGACCGAGGGGGGATGGCAACAAAAGAGAGGGATATATATATATATTTAAAGCAAAATGATACATACATTTCCTTCAATGATTGCTCATCAGGAGAGAGCGAGACCTGACACAGGACACTGGTATCATTTTCTTCACAACAATAGAGTAAACGCTGAGGACCGATTCCCAAAAATCGGTGAGCATCCATAAGAAAACCATCCGAAAGTTCTGCAAATGGCTGCCTACACACAAAAGAATAACAGTTCATTTATAAACAAACAAAAAAAAAAAACATTTCCCAATTCATAGAAAACTAATCATTGGATTCACATAAATATTTACACTATAACTGTACAGAAAATTTCATACATTTATTTATAGATATATATTTAATAGATATATATATATATATATATATATATAAAAACAAAGTTTGGGTTTTATTAAAATTTTTAAAATAGCTTTTCCAAACAAATAAAAATTGCCGAAGAACTATACAGGAATATAGTGACATCAAGTGTATAACTGTCCTTTTGACGCAGTGTTTGTTTTTAAGGTTTACCATATTTTCTAGCTTACAAGACACTTTTTTTTATAAAAAAATACCCTGAAAAATATGTGTGCATCTTCCAAGATGAATGTAAGGCAATGTCCAGGCTCAAGTAAGCTTGGGCGCTCACCTAATTGGCTTGACTGATAGGGACATGGATATGTATGTTGAGTCATTTCACTATAATGTTAGCTATCTATCTAATTCAGCCTTTTATATGATGTAACCTCAGTACTTAGCTGTTACAAGTATTTTCAAGAATATAAACCTTCCTGGAGCCAAGCCACAAGCTTAAACATGCTCTGTTTACTAGTGGTGGGAGCCTTTCTGCTCTTGACTAGTATGTCATTGCCTTACAAACAAAATTGGACAAGTGATTAATGTAAACAATATATGGCACCAGTATGTGAGGGACGCATGGTGAATGTGTTGTTGTATAAGAATTACTATTTTTTACCTTAGAAATTTCTTTCCAATATTAGGGTATGTCTTCCAAGCCACAGCATCTTATAAGCCTGAAAATATGGTATATCTTTATGCTGACATAACATTTCTATGAATACCTGACTGTATAGACTACTTACTTATAAATGGCCTGGAGATGAGGAAGCAAACATTTCACACTGAACCCATTATCACCAGCTGTAGCAACAATTACAGAATTGTCTGGCTGAGAACCTGCAACAAAATCAAAAATTCATGTGATTAACTAAAAGAATTATTTTCCTTAAGCCAGTTTTAAAGTTAAAAAGCTGAAGACATAATTTAATCAACATAGAATTAATGTATTTTATTTTGGTTTAGTCAACCTCAATGGGTTATTTTATGCCAACAATTCTTATTGCTGGTAATATTTTTTTTCAAAACTATATTGCTGGCAATATTTTTTCTTCAAAAAATGTATCGTTGGTAATATTTTTTTTTCCAAGAATGTAATGCTGGTAATATTTTTCCTCAAAAATTTATTGCTGATAATAATTTTTACAAAGTATTTCTGGTATTAAAACCTATTTTCACACTCTCATAGTGTGTATTTCTGATAACGTTTTTTTCCCTTCAAAAGTATGTTTCTGGTAATATTTTTCTTCAAAAGTCTATTGCAAATAATATTGTTTTTTCAAAAATCTATTGCAGGTAATATTTTTCAAAAAATGTATTGCTGGCAATATTTTGATTGTAATAATTTTCCTTTAAAAATGTATTGCTGGCAATAATTCTTCCTTCACAAAAGCATTACTAGTAATAATTTTTCCTACAAAAATTTATTGCTGGTAATAATTATTTTACAAAGTATTTCTGGTATTAAAACCTATTTTTATACTTTCATAGTGAGTATTTCTGGTAATGATATTACCCTTTAAAAATAGAATTCTTGTAATATTTTTCTTCAAAAATCTATTGCAGTTAATATTTTTTTTCTTTGCAAAAATCTATTGCATATAATATTATTGCTGGTAATATTTTGTTTGTAATAATTCTTCCTTTAAAAATGTATTGCTGGCAATAATTCTTCCTTCACAAAAGCATTGCTAGTAATAATTTTTCCTACAAAACTAAATTGTGATAATAAGTCTTTCTTCAAAAATATTTTGCTGGCCAAAGATTTTTTTCTTGAAAATGTATTTCTGGTAATAATTTTTCCCTCCAAAAAAGTATTGCTGGTATTAATACCTATTTTTACACTTTCGTAGTATTTTGACCCAAGTTTAGGGGTTATTCGAACAGA
>OZ038494.1:16396610-16601610 GCA_964036315.1 Acanthosepion esculentum | reverse complement strand
GTAATCATCATTAGAATCATCCAACTCTTTCCGAATCCTTTGCACTGTGATCAGATTGACACGCAAACACACTGAAATGTTCGCATTGGAGCTTCCAATGTGAATGTCAAGCAGTGCAGCCTGCCGTTTCCAAATTTCTAGAAAGTGAATTGCGTCATGGTGCTCTTTTTCTCACAGACAGTGCCCAACTGACCCTACTATACAGGGCAGTTAATAAAATCAAAAACAAACAATGCACAAAATTAAAAATATAAAATGGCGACAATCTACCCATCGCACCCTGTATGAATGGACACTTCATTCTCACATTTGGAACATGGAGAGAACAAGGGTGACTGAACACCGCAGAAGTGGCAAGGCATGTCCTAGTTGGGAAAGTCTGAACTAGCAAGAGACTGCACTGGATAAAAAGTACGCCCGAGACATCCAAAAGCAATAAGGATAATTGAGAAATTTAATTTATATGGTTGCTGTTTTCACAACCATTCCAATAAACAATATAATAGTGTAAATAAACAATCAAATAAATAATGTTTATTATTTTATCTTGTAAATTCTCAAGAACAAAGAAAATGTGAAACTTATACTTTCATATGTTTATGTTTGGGCATGAAGGTCCAAGTTTGGCTGATTTTTTTTTTTTTTTTAATCTCAGAAAATTGATAACAAGATATAGAAATAACACCTTTCTCTTTTGTTTTTGTTTTTTGTAATGTTTACAGAAATTCACCTTTTGTTTTTCAGATATCTTATTAAACGCTATTAATTAGATTGTTTATTTACAAGAATAATTTATATTGACAGCATTCTAAAAGCTAATACAATTAAAACTAATGAAATGCAATATTTATCATTTATCAATTTATAAAGAAATAAATATGAAAACAATTTTTTACTCATAGATTTATAAACATTTACTAAATTATTAAAAATATGTGAACCAACTATGAGGAAATCTTTATTTACCATTTTATAAAGTTTGAATTGATTAGCAATTAGCCGAAGTTTTGCCAACCATTTCAATAAACAATATAATAAATAGTGTAAGTAAACAATCAAATAAATAATGTTTATTATTTTATCTTGACACTGCTATTATTTTAACTACTATCAATCTTCAGTAACGTTTGTTTTAAAAAGAGTAAACTGGGCTCACTAGCCTTGGTAGGTAACCAGTCTAGGAGAGCAAGAAATCTGAATTCAAAATTGTAGATAAGACAACGTGGGGGGGGGCGGACTATTCCACTACTTCTCCCTAGAATAATCATGGCAATGCACTGTTTGCAGATATTAAAGAAACACAAGCCTTGCAGAGCGTACTTCCAGAACGAATAAGGCATGTAAAAAAGAATGCATCCGAGACCTTTCCATTAAATTTGGTGAAGGTAGCGTGTCTGAAAAAGGCTCCCAAGAATGAATGATGAGAATTCAAATTTTATCTGGAGCTTATCTTCTTTTTTTTTTTGTTTCTTGGCCCCCATGCTGCTTATTGTAGAATGGTGAGCTTTGTGATAAAAAACAACAGAAATTAAGATGGAAGAAAAATCAATCAGCAAACATGGACCGTCGTGGCAAAAAAAAAAAAAAAGTGTCAAAAGGATGGATTTTCCCTTGACACTGCTATTATTTTAAGTGTCTTCACTCCTTGGCAAAGTTTATTGTTTCAAAAAGGGATTAGAATTATAATAAAACCTAAATAGATGATGAAAGTGAATTTAGACATTACTTTTGTTCCTTAGTATTGATAACAAAAATATTATACACTATTTATTAAATTATTTATTTACAAGAATTATTTTATATTTGTAACATTCTAAAAATTAATACAATTAAAACTAATGCAATATTTATCATTTAGCAATTTATAAAGAAATAAATATGGGAACAATTTTTTACTCATAAATTTAGAAACATTTACTAAATTATTAAAATATGCACACCAACTACAAGGAAATCCTTATTATTTACCATTTTATAAAGTTTGAATCAATTGGCAATTAGCCAATGTTTTGCCAACCATTCCAATAAACAGAATAATAGTGTAAATAAACAATCTAATAAATAAATAGCATATATTATTTTGTTGTCAAGTCTCAAGAACATAGAAAATGTATAAATTCACTTTCATATGTTTAGGTTTTATAATTCTAATTATCGCTTTTTAAAACAATAGTGTCAAAGAGTGAAAGATGTTAAAATAATATTGGTGTCAAGAAAAAACGTTGTTTTGACACTCTGTTTTTGCAGGCACAAATGTCCAAGATTGGTGCAATTTTACAATAAAACAAACAAAATGAACAACTTACCACCATCAATGACAGCCACTGTGCTATCAGATGAGACGTCAATGTCCCAGTACCACGTGTACTGTATGTAACAGCCTGCAGCTGTTAAGAGATGCAGGACATAGGCATGCTCGGCATCCCACATAACTGATGCAACTTTCTTTCCCATAATAGCATCAAAGTGTAGACTCTGTTTTAAATACCAGTGATAGTTGTTGACTGACCACAGTTGGACTAAAATCATAAGAAAAACAAAAAAAATTTAAATACAGATTTTGTATTTTTTCCAGAATGCCTACCACTATATAAAGTAGATACAAAAAAAATACAAAGATATTCAAATGATCAGGATTAAAGAGAACCAGCTTAGAACTAGCAGCAATCCTTCCAATTTGGGATTGGAATTATTTATTACTACCTCTGTCCCATAATAATTGGTACATTTGCATACACATTTCATACACTAAATGTACCAATCATTATGGGACAGAGGGAGTCTAATATATTGCAATCAATTTCTATGGGAACACTGTAGCATATCAGGATTAAAGAGAACCAGCTTAGAACTAGCAGCAATCCTTCCAATTTGGGATTGGAATTATTTATTAGTACCTCTGTCCCATAATAATTGGTACATTTGCATACACATTTCATACACTAAATGTACCAATCGTTATGGGACAGAGGTAGTCTAATAGATTGCAATCAATTTCTATGGGAACACTGTAGCATATCAGGATTAAAGAGAACCAGCTTAGAACTAGCAGCAATCCTTCCAATTTGGGATTGGAATTATTTATTACTACCTCTGTCCCATAATAATTGGTACATTTGCATACACATTTCATACACTAAATGTACCAATCATTATGGGACAGAGGGAGTCTAATAGATTGCAATCAATTTCTATGGGAACACTGTAGCATATCAGGATTAAAGAGAACCAGCTTAGAACTAGCAGCAATCCTTCCAATTTGGGATTGGAATTATTTATTACTACCTCTGTCCCATAATAATTGGTACATTTGCATACACATTTCATACACTAAATGTACCAATCATTATGGGACAGAGGGAGTCTAATATATTGCAATCAATTTCTATGGGAACACTGTAGCATATCAGGATTAAAGAGAACCAGCTTAGAACTAGCAGCAATCCTTCCAATTTGGGATTGGAATTATTTATTACTACCTCTGTCCCATAATAATTGGTACATTTGCATACACATTTCATACACTAAATGTACCAATCATTATGGGACAGAGGTAGTCTAATAGATTGCAATCAATTTCTATGGGAACACTGTAGCATATCAGGATTAAAGAGAACCAGCTTAGAACTAGCAGCAATCCTTCCAATTTGGGATTGGAATTATTTATTACTACCTCTGTCCCATAATAATTGGTACATTTGCATACACATTTCATACACTAAATGTACCAATCATTATGGGACAGAGGGAGTCTAATAGATTGCAATCAATTTCTATGGGAACACTGTAGCATATCAGGATTAAAGAGAACCAGCTTAGAACTAGCAGCAATCCTTCCAATTTGGGATTGGAATTATTTATTACTACCTCTGTCCCATAATAATTGGTACATTTGCATACACATTTCATACACTAAATGTACCAATCATTATGGGACAGAGGGAGTCTAATATATTGCAATCAATTTCTATGGGAACACTGTAGCATATCAGGATTAAAGAGAACCAGCTTAGAACTAGCAGCAATCCTTCCAATTTGGGATTGGAATTATTTATTAGTACCTCTGTCCCATAATAATTGGTACATTTGCATACACATTTCATACACTAAATGTACCAATCATTATGGGACAGAGGTAGTCTAATAGATTGCAATCAATTTCTATGGGAACACTGTAGCATATCAGGATTAAAGAGAACCAGCTTAGAACTAGCAGCAATCCTTCCAATTTGGGATTGGAATTATTTATTAGTACCTCTGTCCCATAATAATTGGTACATTTGCATACACATTTCATACACTAAATGTACCAATCATTATGGGACAGAGGTAGTCTAATAGATTGCAATCAATTTCTATGGGAACACTGTAGCATATCAGGATTAAAGAGAACCAGCTTAGAACTAGCAGCAATCCTTCCAATTTGGGATTGGAATTATTTATTAGTACCTCTGTCCCATAATAATTGGTACATTTGCATATACATTTCATACACTAAATGTACCAATCATTATGGGACGGGTAGTCTAATATATTGCAATCAATTTCTATGGAAACACTGTAGCATATCAGGATTAAAGAGAACCAGCTTAGAACTAGCAGCAATCCTTCCAATTTGGGATTGGAATTATTTATTACTACCTCTGTCCCATAATAGTTGGTACATTTGCATACACATTTCATACACTAAATGTACCAACCATTATGGGACAGAGGTAGTCTAATATATTGCAATCAATTTCTATGGGAACACTGTAGCATATCAGGATTAAAGAGAACCAGCTTAGAACTAGCAGCAATCCTTCCAATTTGGGATTGGAATTATTTATTACTACTTATGTCCCATAATAATTGGTACATTTGTATACAGATTTCATACACTAAATGTACCAATCATTATGGGACAGAGGTAGTCTAATATATTGCAATCAATTTCTGTAGCATATCAGGATTAAAGAGAACCAGCTTAGAACTAGCAGCAATCCTTCCAATTTGGGATCGGAATTATTTATTACTACATCTGTACCATAATAGTTGGTACATTTGCATACATGTTTCTGGTCTGGTGCTGCTGCTATATATTTCAAGATTCTTGATAAAAATCAAAAGAATCTTCGATATTATTGGTCTTGGCCTGGTATTTTGACTTCAGTCACTTTCTCATGTAACGTAGCTTCCATGTGACTTTTCTATAAATACTTTCATGGTAATTATTTTGATGGACTTTCCTCTATGGTACCTAGACTTTACGAATTTAAACACAGTAGTAGATTGGTGACAAGATCTCGTTTTACAGTTGAATTGGCTAAATCTAACCTTAAGTTCTATGCTAACAGTTTCTTCTCTCACACTTTTAGCTTGGAGACCTCTTCCAGGTTCTTGCTTCCCAGTCAACTTTGATCTTCAAAAAATTTAAATGTAATGTCAGTTGTTATCTTCTGTCTTCTTAATTCTTGTTCTTTGATTGTCTTCTTTACTTAATAGTATATTTTTCTCATATTCTCTAATGCTCAGTAACTCCTTGTGTCATAGTGACTTTATTGCCTTGCTTGGGGTGTCATGATTAAAAAAATAAGAATAAAAATATACTAAATATGTTAAGTATCATGGGACAGAGGTAATTTGATAAATTACTTCCTAAGTAATACCATCAATAAAATTTTCTTTTTAAATAAAACAGGAATATTCTTTCTAGTTGTTGTTATTGAAAGTTCTTTTCTCTGCAACAGATTTTTATGAGCAAATCAATTTTATTTTTTTAATCAAAACATTATCACAAACCATAAGATTTGGAATTTCCTTCATTCAGTTTCAGATCTTCACACCAAACCAGCAGGACAGTGGAATCGACATTCCAAAAAAGGCCTTTCACCTAAAAAAAAAAAGTTCATTTAATAAGTACAGAATGAAAATAATGTTTGAAAAAGTCTATTTTTTTTAATTAAAACTGTTACAAAAAAAAAATAAAAATAAAAACAAAAAAAAAAACATTAGTATTATTAAAAAAATGACTATGTAATATTTACCCACAATTAATGACTGTCATCCTCAGAAACAATTCTGACAATATTGCTGTTTCATTTATCGATGGCCAACCCCAGAAATAAAGAATTCATAATTCGTCCATACATTGAATATTGCTACATCTGATCTGGCGCTGCTTCTGCTATGTATTTAGAGATTCTTGATAAAATAAAAAGAAGAATCTGCAATGTTATTGGTCCTCACTTGGCATCTTGGCTTCAATCCCTTTCACATAGTTTACCTGTGCTTTTCTATAAATACTTTCATAGTAACTGTTTTGATAAAGTTTCCTCTATCTTATCTAGACTTTACGAATTTAAACGCAGTACTAAATTGGCAGCAAGGTCTCATCATCTTACAGTTGAAATGGCTCAATGAAGCCATAAGTTCTATGCTAACAAGTTTCTTCTCTGGCATTCCTCACCTGTGGAACTCTCTTCTGGCTTCTTGCTTCCCAGTCAACTTTGATCTTCAAAAATTTAAATGCAATATCAATCGTTATCTTCTGTCTTAATTCCTGTTCTTTTATTGTCCTCTTAATGTTTTCTTTTACTTATATTCTATCACAATCAGTAACCCATTGTACCTTAGTGACTTTATTACCTCGCTTGGAGTAAAATGATAAAGAAAAAAAGAAAATTGGTTGGTTGATTTGTTTTAAATCTATCTATGTGTAAAATTCTGTGACTTCCATTAGTATGTCTATCCATCACGCTCTAAAATAGCTAGAAATTTACTAGGGTGTTTTGGAACATACTCTCTACAAACAAAGAGAGACAACTGCAGAATTTTTTAACTTTAAAACTTCTTGCAAAATCTATGTTTTCAAAATAACCTTCTAGAAAAGTCTTTTTGCAAAAGTTTACAGATTCTTTTACGAAGAAACAATACAAAATTCCACAAATTATTTGTCAATTCTCCTATATATAAAGTAAAAGAAATTTTGAAATGTGCATCAAGTGGTTCCTTTGACACAGTTTCTTATGTAAAAATTGTCAGCCAGAAAGAGGCAACTATTATTTTTATTACAAAATTCAGATTTAGTTTCCTATTAGAAAAGACTGTTTCTTCAAATAAATGAAAATGAATGAATTTTTTTTTTTTACAGTACAAGGCCTCAAAGTAGAGGGTTATGATAAGGGGTATTTTATATGGATAGGAGGGGAAAATAACAGTTGACTATCATTGAACAGGTTAAGATTTTAGTGGGAAAATATTCTCGAGGGAGTCTGTTCCATAGGGAAGTAATTCACAGGAAAAAGTTGTTTGCGTGGAACTTACTCTCACCAATGAAATACGGGGGAATGTTGCTACTATGTTAAGTGGCATAGTGGGTCCTAGCTGTCAAGGTTAGACCTGGCAAGACCAAGGAATGCAGTTCGTCTGAGCACTTTCCATGGTAGTAAACGTTAGAGCAGTGAGACTCGCCATATCCTGCCTGTGAGAGAGAGGTTTAGAGTGTGGAAAATAATTCTTATCCAACATGGACTCTGAGATGCTTTTGAACTCTATCAAGATGAGAAAGTGAGGTCTGGGCAGCTCCTGCCTAAATATGGCAACTGTACTCCATTTTAGGCTTATCTGGCTCTTATAAAGATAGAGGATAGTATGAAGAGTCAGGGATTGGACAAGCAGTTACGTCCCTTTGACAAGTAGTAAAAAATGTTTTGAAAAGATGAAAAGTTAAAGATGTCTCCCAGAATTTAAGCAAAATATGACAAGATCGGAAAATGCTCTTAGAAGCAAACAATAAAGCGTTGGACTGCCATGCAACATCTAATATCCTATATGGCAGCAGATTGGAGAAGACTTAAATTATGTAATTAGGGAATCCTACCTTATTTGAAAATCATTAGCATTAATGGATGTATGGATTACATTTAAATATCTGATTCAACCAATAACTTCAAATACATCTCTATCTTAAATTTATCCCTGCATTTTACTGCAGCAACATAACATAGGCTTTATATTAATAAATGCTGATGAGATATTAATGTTTCTGGCCACATGATTTGGTGTTATTCATGCTGAAAATATAAAGCAGTGCTTCTCAAACTATTTGATGGGGCATACAAGCAATTGTTTTTCTTTTAATGGGCAAGGGACCAAGAAGCAAAGCTTCCTAATCCATCTATGGATTTGGTGGGAGGGGTGCATCCGCTGTGCCCTCCTTTTTTAGATATGTAGTTAGACTATGAATCTAAGGAATTAAATGCTGACTTAAAAAATTTTGACCCAAATCCACATGGCTAACCCTTTTTTTCTGCATTCAGGCGAATTTTTAAAGGCCAAATTAGAAATATGTGTCCATGAAAATATTCCCTTTTCGTATTCCTCGATGTAGTTCCTACACAGTCAAATACCACTTCATCAGGATGGTGTTGTCATATGTATCTTGGTTCACTGTTTTGCTATTCATTATATTGTATTCATTAGTTGTGTAGCAATGACTTAACAAGAGTGAGTAATTGAAAAATGTAACCATAATAAATATAAAACTAAAATGAAGATATAAAAAATAAATACCGAGTTTGATATCCCGGCAGTCTCCTGTGCTGTGGAATGTGACTACTGTATCTTTGTTTCTTGGAAACTCTAGGCATGCTGGCAGACAACGACTCATGTAGTGGTGCCAGTACATGTACCATACTTTGAGTAGCACTGACATAAACCACACTGGGCTCACACAGTAGAGCCAAGCAGACAATTGTTGTTTTGTTTTGTTTTATTTGTTTTTTTGAATCAATTTCACCCCAAGCAAGGCAGTAAAGTCACAAAGACACAAGGGGTTACTGGGTGTGAAAGAAACAGAAATATTACTAAGGATTAAGAGTAAAAGAAGTTTGGTTTGGTTTGGTTTATGGCACATCAACCTCAATGGGTCATTTAATGCCGACAACTTTTTTCTTTTTTTTTTCTGTTAATATTTTTTTTTTGTCAAAAATCCCTTTCTGTTAATATTTTTTTTCTCAAAAATGTATAGCACATAATAATATTTTTTCAAAAACGTATAGCTGGTAATATTTTTTTTTTTTCAAATCCATCATTCGGATGGATGAAGCTTTAATAAAAGTGTAACATGTTAGATTGATAAACATTTCCTATTTTTTCTTACACACACACAGATTTTATATATATATATAAATAAATAAAAAGAAAGAACAGTAAGATATATAATCCGGTGTTCTTATAGATATTTTTATTTTTACACAATAGTGCTCAATGTAAATTTACAGAGCATTAATATTATAAATTAACTGATTTAAAATATGTTTTTTTTTCACTACACAGTAATAACCATGTTTCAAAAATAGAAGCTAAAAGCTTCGAATTTAATTTTGTTATTAAATTAAAGACATCTCCTCGTCAAGCGAATTTTGGACTCCAAAATTCACTTGACGAGGAAATGGAACTAATGTATTTAATTTAATAACAAAATTTTTGAAACATGGTTATTACTGTGTATCAGAAAAACCATATTTTAAATCAGTTAATTTATTATATATATATATATATATATATATATATATATATACAGAAAAACTGGAAGGTTTTTTGTAACGCATTTCATCCATCTGGGCTTTATCGACATTGCCACATATACGAGGGTCATTCAATGAATAAGGTGAATTTTTCAGTATAAGGACTTCTTAATACAGATAGAAGCTTACACTTTTTTATTTTTTTTTGTTTTACTTCTTTTTCACATGGATTTAATTTCTTTTGCAGATTAAAAAAGAACTTTGAGAGTTTTGGCGATTAACAAAGATGGCCGACCAAGAAGCATGCTCCAGGATTGAACAGTGGTCAGTTATCAAGTTTTTGGTTGCTGAAGGGTGCAAACCAGTTGAAATTCACAGGAGAATGTCAACTGTGTATGGTGCCACATGTTTCAGCCAAAAAAATGTCTACTAGTGGGCTAAATTGTTTAAAGAATGATGAAGCAGTATTGAGGATGAAGACAGGCCTGGGAGGCCTACAGAAGTGAGGTCTCCTGAGGTGATAGAATCAGTCAATGACCTCATTCAGTCTGACAGAAGGGTGACAGTGGATGACATTGCAAGGACTTTGAGCTTATCTGTTGGGACAAACGCAGGGGTCATCAGTCAGAAGGAGTCATCTTGCATCATGACAACGCAAGGCCTCACACAGCAGCCCAAACAGTGCAGACCATCAATGAGCTGGGTTGGGAACTGCTCCCTCATCCCCCTTACAGCCCAGACCGTGCCCCTTCAGACTTTCACCTGTTTGGTCCCTTGAAAGCGTTCACGAGAGGCACAAAGTTTAAAAGTGACAATGAAGTCAAAAGTGTTGTGAGCGACTGGCTGAGACATCAGTCCAAAGATTTTTATGCTGAGGGAATACGGAAGCTTGTGCACAGATGGGAAAAGTGTGTGACAGTGCTGGGAGACTACATTGAAAAAAAAAAAGAAAAGTAAGCTTCTATCTGTATTAGAAGTCGTTATACCGAAAAATTTACCTTATTTATTGAATGACCCTCGTACATAAGCACACGAAACAGGAGACAGATAGTTTCAAAATGTTTGAGAGAATTTTTTTTTCCTCAATCTAGCCAAAATCATCTGTATCCTTTTCCTTTTTCTCCTTCACCATATTTGTTCCTGATTATCCCACACTTTGACAATATAAAATCTACCAAGAATGGTGATATATTGTAAGAGCCTGGATGCAAATTTATTGTGGCTGAACTAGTGATCAAGGCACTTTCCAGACATTTTCATCTTAGTGGATTATTTTCTCTTTTAATCAAAGTAGCATTTCCCATGTCAAAATTGTGGTCCATTTTGTTATGGTGAACAACAAATGTGTTTAGTGTGTTGTTATTTAAAATGTCCGGATGAAATGCATCACAAAAAAACATTCCAGTTTGACATATTTTTCTAAATACTGTTTATTGATATCTAAAATTATTTAAAATTACAAATGGAGTGAGTTTTAGCAGTCACGTACTGACACAGCATTCCTCACTCCATTTGTAAAAAATTTAACTTTTCAGATAATACAACAATTTGTCTCTGACAATAACAGATACTATATTTACTTTTTTATAAACAATACCATGATGATGACATGGATATATCAAAAGTACTTGGTAATAAAATAAATATGTATAAACACGGTGATTTTCTCCCGTCTTTCAGTAATGAAATCAAAAAAACTTATCCAAGAGTATGAAAGGATCTTAACAAAAATGAGTAGAGACTGTCTAAATTGTACAATGAAACATGTCTATATATATATATTTGGCTCTCCCATCGAATTCAACATATGAGGCTCAAGCAGATCAGTTCCTAGGAAACTGACAGCCCGACACCAGCACATGAGATTTGATTATAGTGGTGAAGGTTTTGTGCAGAACCATCCAAACTTTTTGAAGGGCCAAATACAGAGGCTTGATGCACCATGTGCCACAGGGTCCACAAATGACCCTACACAGGTTTTTGAATTCAGAGTTGTCCTTCCCCTAGGCCAGCTGCCATCCAAGGCTATAGAACCCAGTCTGTCCTGCTATTTAACCATAGCTGGAGGGAGAAGAAGAGGATTCACACGGGTATTAGCACGTAAGCAAATGTAATGGATTCGACTGGAATTCGAACTCTGCTCTCCGATTCCTCAATCCAAGCAGCTATCCATTACTCCACCGTGCCGCCTATATATATATATATATATATATATATATGGAAAGTGAGAAGAAACATCAAAAGCTAGTTACAATGAATGGGTTTGGCTAGCATTAAGATACAACAAACACAAAAGATACAAAAAACACCCCCATATAAATAAGACTCCATCCATCATAAGTCCTTTCAACAGACGAATATGTGGTGAACAGCCCCAAAGAAGCAAGCGAGCCAGAGTGGCTTGCATCTGGTGCATAGGAAAATAAGGGTTTTACCTTAATGGGTGACACGTGACATCAGCAAGTTTGCCCCATGAAAATGCCATTACTCTCCCATCTAGCAGTATGTGCGGTAACGAGGGTTTTTGTACAGTTTGGCATGCCTCCACCAATAGCAAGTCATGTGCTGATTGGTCGAACTGGAAGAGGCTATTTGCCTGGGTAACTGAGAATAAAAGTGAAGAACACTGATTGGTTGGTCAACCGCAGTGTTGGCCTGATAAAAGTGGGCTGAAGCAGTGAAAAGGGCAGAAGGAAGGACGGACATACGTTGTGATGTGTTCAGAAAGCAAGGACGGTGAATTGAACCAGCGGTATCTTGATTTGTACAAGTGACGTCGTAGCAATACAGACTTATTTAAACTACAGATTGTTATGTAAGTGCTTCCCTCCCCACCATATTTGGTCATTCATAATGTAAATTTTAAACACCTCCACCTCCCTGGTAATTAAAACTTTCAAAATTCTTACTTGTACTTGACCAACAGGAAACGGGAGAGTGAACTCGCCATGCCGTAAGCCATTCCGTTCAAAGAAGATGACCTCATGCTTATTTGGTCTTATTTGAGAGCTTGCAATCAAACTGCCACTGGGCCTGACAGAAGAAGAAAACAAATTTGAAGATTTTCAATAAATTTTCATTTTCTGAGCAGTTTGACTTTGTAAAAGAACTACCGATCAACAACTGGATTTCTGTTTTGCATTTTTTCTTTTTTTAAATATTTAAATAAATTAATTAATCTAATTATTTAATAATCGACAGGCATATTTAATTTTGAAATTACACTGGTTATTTCTTTGGCATGAGTAATCAAGGATTTTTATCTATGGGAGAATATGATAGATAAAGTTCTATATATCAGAACAACGTTAGACAAACGAACAACAAAGTGGAAAAAATTTCAGTGTTCTAACATCTCCCACATTTCCTGTCAGTGCAGAATTATAAGGGATGTTTGCACTTTTATGCCCCACCTCCCCTTGCTACACATAACAAAAACATTACTTTAGTGTAATGAAGCCCGGTGCGACCGAAAACATGTTACACATAATTTTTTACACTTTGTCTTTCATTTGCCTGACATTTTTATCTATAGAATTCATTTTATTATCGGCTTTATTTTTTAAATCATTAAAATGAAAAATAACCACAGAAAGCTAATGTGACAATGCAATCCACAAAAGAATTTTAAAATGACAAAAATAAATTTATGGTTAAGGACTTTTAGTTGCATTGGTTATATTCTCTGCATCTGCAATCTAGGATTTTTAGCGATACGATAAACTCAATTGTTGCATGTAAAAAAAAGAATTCTGCTTTTTAAATTTTTAATGGTAAAAAATATCCAAAGAATGATAAGTCATGTCAACAAACTAAATGCTAACCATGAAAAATTTTTTTAAAAATTTAAATACAAAAATATAGAAATAAATAGAATTTTTTAAAGTAGGCTAAAATTGTTTAGCGTCTCTTTATGGGTCATCCAATACCAAAATGTAATTTTCTGGGGAGCATTAGTAATTCCTTTTACAAAAATGTACTCCTGGTAATTCCTTTATTATGAAAATGTATTGCTGTTATTTTTAAAATAAAAATGTATTTTTATACTTTGATAGTGTTTGGACCCCAGTTTGGGTGTTAACTATTTTCCCATAATTGGTACCCTAACAGCTGCTACCATCCTGGATCAGGGTGAACTTGGGAACAACAGCAATAAGGAGGTAGTTTCATGTTCCTCATTACCTCCCGATCAGAGGCCTGTAACTTATAGTCATCCCCAGGACACTGGCTAAAATAAAACTGCTTTAAATGAGACAGAAAAACAAAAAAAAAGAAATTAAATAATAGTAATAAAAATGTGATGGTTAAATTGATAAGGAGCCCCTGGGTACAGATCAAGTCCTGTTCAAATCTGCATAGGGTCACTTCATTGTAGATCAGTATTGAGTAAGGCGAGAGTTGTTCGATAAGTAAAGTCTCCTACCTTGCAGCATTGATAATAGTGGAAATAGTCATATGTTTTTGATATGTATTCAGTTAATAAAAAGTAAAGACAAAAAAATGAACAGAAGATTTTGTTTAACATTGAAAAAAACTGGTAAAATTAAGGAAAGTGGGGGGAAAAAAAAGAAAGTCTGTAAAATACAGAGAAAATAAACCAAGGATTATACTTAGAGAGTTCATTGATAAGTAAGGCCTCCTACTTATTGACCATTATTTTATTTTTATCTAGCATATCCATAAATATATTTTTCATGTGGGATGTTGATAAAATAACAAGACACATTCAGTATTTTAGAAGACAACATCACATTCCCTAACCCACAATTTAGCTCAAAGCTATATATATATATATATAAAATAAATAAATCCTAATGAGCCAGGTACTACCTACCTAGGTTTCACCACAAGGGATCATCAGATGCCAATTTATTTGAAAATTGTGCTATCCAGGTTTTTTCACCCACCAAGTTTAAATATATATATATATATATAACGTAAATCATTCATACGAAAAACAAATAATGAAGCTAATTATATGGCAAGAATCACTCTCGCAAACAATATTTAATAATAAAATACAATCAACTTCGAATCTGTTAATGAATGGTATGATCCTTGTTTATAAATTCCGGTTTTATCAGGTCTTATTTTTTCTACTAGCCCGGCTTTCAATCGTTTCAAACGACCATCATCAGGTAGACATTTAAGTAAGTTTTCTTTAAAATCCAGGTAATAATGAGACATCGAAAGATAGTGCAGACCGAAAGAAGTGTTTTTTAGCAATGTGATATTGTTAAATGTAAGAATAATTTTGGAGCGTGCAGTCACGATGCTGAGGTTGAAATTTTTTTTTCTTTTAAATTTGAAAATTGTGCGTTCTTGTACTGTAGAAATAGGCTTTTTTTATAGTAAAGGTGGCATGAACTAAATTGTTCAATAAATATTGTTTGCGAGAGTGATTCTTGCCATAGAATTAGCTTATTTGTTTTTCGTATGAATGATTTACGTTATATAAATTGAATACGCACTACATAATTGATATTAAAATAACTGATCCTAAGTGCGAATTCCTGATAATAACTGTGACATTACTCTAATTATTGAACAATTTAGTTCATGCCACCTTTACTATAAAAAAAGCCTATTTCTACAGTACAAGAACGTACAATTTTCAAATTTAAAAAAAAAAAAAAAATTTCAACCTCAGTGTCGCGACTGCACGCTCCAAAATTATTCTTACATTTAACAATATCACATTGCTAAAAAACACTTCTTTCGGTCTGCACTATCTTTCAATGTCTCATTATTACCTGAATTTTAAAGAAAACTTACTTAAATGTCTACCTGATGATGGTCGTTTGAAACGATTGAAAGCCGGGCTAGTAGAAAAAATAAGACCTGATAAAACCGGAATTTATAAACAAGGATCATACCATTCATTAACGGATTCGAAGTTGATTGTATTTTATTATTAAATATTGTTTGCGAGAGTGATTCTTGCCATATAATTAGCTTCATTATTTGTTTTTCGTATGAATGATTTACATTATATAAATTGAACAAGCACTACATAATTGATATATATATATATATATATATATATATATATATATATATATATTGGTGTATTTACGCAATAATGATTCATCAAAACAAGTTTTGTTCAATTCAATTGACAAGTTTTGGTTATTTAATTTTTTTTATTATACTTTTCCAATTTCCAAATATGATGTATATTGGGATTGAAATTATGAATAAATTGTCCAAAGTTCAGTTTCAGTTGCTGATAGTGAAGATAGAAACATGTTTGGACATGAATTTGGTAATATATCAAGTCCTGTTCAAATGTGCGTAGGGTCACTTCATTGTAGGTCAACACTGATTAAGACTCGAGTTGATTGATAAGTCTCCTCCCTTGTACTGTTGCTAATAGGGAACATAGTAATCTGCTTTTGACATGTATTCAGTAGCAGATCAAGTCCTGTTCAAATGTCACTTCATTATAGGTCAGCATTGAGTAATAGCATTCATCAAACAAGCATATTATGTCTTTGTTACATATAAAGCAGTAATCAAGGAGAGAATTTGTGGTACTAAAAGGTTGCATGCTAATTGAAATTCACAGACATGAAAGCAGTGAAACCTTGTGAGCACTCCACAGAAGCATCCACAGAAAATTAAATTTTTTGGTTTTGCATCATGACAGCACAAGTCAATAAATGGTGCAAATGGTGAAAAGCTTGAAATGCACAATTGCTGCATACAGACTCAGTTTTGGCACCATTAGACATGTGGCTGTTCCTGAAATTGAAAAAAAAAAAAACAACAAAAAAAACAATCAACATTTTTTTTTATCCAACACCAAAGTCGATATTGCTGTACATAAATGGATGCAAAGTGAACCAGAAACTTTCTTTACAGACAGAATACAAAAAAGAATAGAAAGTTTGGGGAGATGTGGAGCACTAAATTTTGTGACTATGTTGAAAAATAAACTTGTAAATTTAAAGAGATATAAATTGACTCCATTTTGATACCAGTTTCATTATTCTGTTTGATCTGAAACTTGTTTTAGAGGGTTAGAGACCTTACTCATCAATCAATCCTTGTAATTTTAACGAGAAATAAATTGATTTCATTTCCATACCAGTTTCATTATTTGATCTGGTCTAAAACTTGTTTTATAAGATTGAATGGAGACTTCACTTATCAATCAACTCTCATAATTTTGAAGAGAAATAAATTGACTTCATTTTGATGTTAATTCTATTTTTCTATCTGTTCTAAAAAAAGATTTAGGCAGCTGCACCATTTCAATGATCATGTCTACTTACTTCCAGGCAAGACTCTTTTCTTGTAATGAGACTGTTTCCCCAGTAGAATAGAGAACGGCTTCTCGTGTCCATACTCTTAACTGACGAGCACCTACAAAAAAAAAAAAAATACAAAGATGTTTCATTATCATAAAATAACCAGTTTACATTAACAAAAAAGATAAATATACTTTATCATGTAATCTTCTGAACTGTTGCCAATTATTTTTTTTTTTTTTGCTGATTCCTTCTCTACATTTCATCAGCTGATTTTTTCTCTAGTGGAATACGCAGAAATAAATTCAACCACAACTTAAATCCAAAGAATGCCACACTGACTAAAAGAGAAAATAACTTACTTAAATGGAAAGTTCATGAGAATGCTGCTATTGAAACTTATGAAAATGTTAACCTGCCAACTGGATTTTTTTTTTAAAATTTCCTTTCCGACATGACCATAAATTTCTTTTAAATTAAAAGAAAACAGTTAAATCAACATATTCTATTATTTAAAATAAAAATACATAAATAATCTATCAAATTAAAATAAATTAATGAATAATAATTACATTAATAAAAAATTAATTAAATATATATCTATATATATAAAACAGAGGATGTCTGTGTGTCTGTGTGATACCTTTTCACTTGAGATCAATCCAACCGATTTTGAGCAAACTTGGCACATAATTTGTCCAATGTAAGAAATAGGCTCTTAGCATAAAAAAAAACAAAAAACGATAACTTTTTTAAAAAAAAAAATCAATAATCGATAAAGCCGATCAAAAATCAATAAATTCAACTTTTTTTCCTCGAATTTCATTCAAACTCGGTATGTAGGTTACATACATCATGACAAGCTCAACAATACCTCATTTTCATTTCTACGCCACAGCATTTAGTGAAAAACTGCGAAAAATGAAAAATTGATTTCAACACAAATTTTAAACTAAAACTCCCTCAATTTTCAAGCAATCTAATACAAATTTCACTCAATTGTAGCCAATAATAAGTTGATTGTTTAACAGTCATTTAACTTTATAATTGAGTCCATTCATATAGTGACAACCCACGTAAATAGCGAGAAATGGCGATTTTCTATTTTTCTGGTTTCTTTTTTATTTTCTATTGATCTTTCAACCAATTTTCATCAAACTTAACAATTGCTTTATAAATATATCCTCTTTTACATCCCTGGTAGCACACTGACAAATTGAATTTCAAAAACTCAAAAATAATTGTGGTATGAAGTGGGTCTTCATGTTGCTTGTTTTACCCCTTCATGTCCTCGGCTAACTTCAATTGAATAAATACAGACTACTTCTCTTATATCAGTAACTGCATTAATTCAAAATGTTTTTTTAATGAAAGTACGTTAAGTAATTGAAGAAGATAGACTGTTACGTCTAAACATGATGCTGTTTTTGCTCCATTCTAATTGAACACTTTTTCTGATCGCCCAGCTGGCTATGGCTGCTAGTAAAGAAATAAGAGAATAAAACGTTCAACAACGACATTTACTCACTTTCGTTTATTAGGCATAAAATTACATCACTTAGCATCCTTTATAGTAGTTGATCTTCACTTTCACAGTTAACCTTATGAACATTTTTCAGCAGCAATGAAATAAAAGGTTGAAATTTATCTTCCCGATTCAAATTTTTGCAGAGATTACATCTGTTCATCAAGGGTTTAGATAATAAAACTGAATTTATTTACAATGCATCCATTGAGAATTTCAAGGAATTAACAGATTCAATAAAAAAAACCCTGTAAATATTGCTTTACATATGTGAGTGTATATTAATTCTATTTTGTCTATGTGGGAGTCTGTTAATTTCTTGGCACCTCGAATAGACACATCATCTTTTCTTGAATTCAGAACACCACAATTTATACTAACATTGGTTCAACAAGTTGAATACACATGATATATGATTAACCAATGAAAACCAAACAGTACAAAAGTAAAAATACCAGAATTTATTTTTTCTTTTTCTCTGTATCTCATTCTTTGATGAAGCTTTAATAAAAGTGAAACATGTTAGATTGATAAACGTTTCCTATTTGTTCTTCAGCTTATTCTGTCAGATTCCTATCTATATTTGACCCAAACTCATATATACTACATTTACAATAATTAAAAAAAAAAAATAGTCAAATGTATTTTACTTCTTTGTTCAATAGAGAAATTGTACTTACCTGTTTGGGGATGAACAGTTGAAGTTACAAAGTATTGTCCATCTCCACACCAACTGATGTAGGTTTTATGATCATCCCATTCAAAAGAAGGCTTGATATTTTGCTGACAAAGAAGACAAGAAACTCTTTTTAGACACAAGAGAAAAAAAAAAAATGAAGGCCATTACAGTAGGTAAACAGTAAATATATTTCTTACCCTAGAAAGATGAACATCAAAATTGTTGCATAAAAAAAAAAATGGAAGTCACAAACTTATGCCTTATCAGAAGACAGCCTATAAAATATGCTGACATCAGTTTAATCAAAAGTTGAATCATAAAACTGGTATCAAAATGAAGTCAATTTATTTTTCTTTAAAATTACGAGGGTTGATTGATAAGTAAGGTCTCTAATACTAGAAAACAAAGACTAGCCAGAAATGAAGATGAAAGCAAATATCAGTCAAAAATTAAGAATAATGGCTGACAATGCTTCATCTAATATATAAAAAAAAAAAAAAAAAAAAATCAAAAAAAAAAAAAATCAAATGAAAACTACTAACATCTCACCTCAACTTTCCTTTGAGCTGCTGCCTTTCCTTCAGATCCATGGAATTGAGTTTCCTTTTTACCCCAACCAACATTCACAAATTCAGCTGGAAAGAAAAAATTCGCATGTGAAAAATCTGATCACAAAAAGCATGAAAAACATCTGCGTCATCTTAACATCAAGAGCCCTGAAGAATTCAATCAAAGTTGCCATCAATAATCCTCAATATCAGGTGAGAGGACAGAACCACTAACAAGTCCTTAAAGACACCAATCGAATGACTCATGAGGCTACCATTATGTCTCACCAACAGGCAGGACATGTTTTCTAAATGGAGGGCAACAGAATCTCCAAGTGAATTCTGTATTCTTCACTCAGAGGAAAAACAAGAAGAAAGGAGAGTCCAAAAGAAAACAAAAAAAGGATCAACTGAATGCTGCCTTACAAAAATTCAAGTGTCCAGTAATAAAGCATTTGTTTTGTGTCTGGACAACTTGGAGAAAAATTTGCCATGATGAAATGAAAACATTTGATACCAAAACAAGATCAGATGCAGAAGCCAAAAAGGAAACAAGTGGTGGCAAGAAGGCTTCTATAATCCTTGCATTGACACCATCAACATAACATCTGGGACACATTCTCACTAACAAAAACAGCCAATGATATTAAAAACATCTTGGTAAATTTTGAATAAGCTTTTACTGAATTTACATAAACTCATATCTTCCTGGCATCATAATGGATCGATTCACTTTCTATGCTCATCAACCCTTTGCAGGTTGATTAAAGCCAGAAAATGTTTTAAGATTGTTAGAAAAAAAAAACGGAGAGTCAAAAGAATGGTTTTTGCATTGATGCCGCTATTATTTTAACTACCTTCACTATTCAGTAATGTTTATTGTTTTAAAAAGCAACGATTAGAACTGCAATAAAATCTAAACATCTGAAAGTGAATTTATACATTTTCTATTTGTTCTTGAGAATTTATTACGTTTATTTATTAGATTGTTCAAATTTAAAGGAAGAGTCTCCAAGATATGTTACCTTCTCCAAATTCATCTGGGTGCAATACCGTTTCGTTCAAAGAATCAAATTCTTGGGTCATTAATATCAGTTTATCGTCTCCTGTATTGGGAAAAAAAAAAAAAAAAATGAAATATGAACAAATTGAATATAAATTCGAACATTCATAACAAATTAAAAAGCAGGCTCAATACAAAATTAGAACAGTATTCTTTATTTTAGGATATTACAACACAAGAATAACTCTTTTCCCCTTTTTTTGCATGAAAAGAGGTTGTATGTGGTTTTAAATTTAAATAAATTGTCTACTAACCAGTCATTTACTAATGCCTGATGAGATGTGTTGGTACGCATCGAAATACGATTGCATTTATGTAGCATTTATTCTCATGTTGATGTAATATCCAAAAAATAAAGTGTATATATATATATACATATATATATATATATATATATATATACATGTGTGTGTGTGTGTGTGCGATAACAATATATATTTTTATATACCAAGAACAATATTTTCCCTTCAAGGGTGAAATGCTAAAACAAAAAGAAATTAAAGTAATTGACAGTTGGGAATTGTTTTGCAGGTGTGCACGAAACACACTCCATTAGTCAATTCAAAAATTAACTGTCAAGAAAATGTAAGGGAGGTAACTTAATTTATATTTTTTTATTATTAATGTTTTAATATACTCTTTCAAATTAACATTGAAAAAAATAAAAGAAATAACCAAAACTATGGCATCTGTCTTAATCCGTTTAATAATACTAAGAAATTAATTCATGAATTTGAGAGGATTAAAATACAAATAAACAACTATTATATGTCTAGATTATTTGACCAAACATGCCTGAATGAAGGTATGCTGCCTATATATATATATATAAGAAATTATTAGGAGGATTTGAGATAATCATAATTAAGCAATTCATCGAGTTTTTAGACGAAACCTCAACAGAATGCAGAAAGCACTGGACGACCGTTTCTTCCTATATTTGGGACTCATCAGCAGTGCGCATCCACTACCAGGAATTGAAACCCGGACAGTTACGTTATCAAGCAAATGTCATACCAACAGTTAGTTCCACGAGCCCCGGTGACGAAGAAGTAACGAATTAAACTAGATATAGCGGAATTTGTGAATGAGTGGCGTTATATCAAGTTTAATTCGTTACCTCTTCGTTGAGAGGAAGGCCCCGAAACGGTGCACATTCTCTCCTGATGACCCCAATTTAAATATAAATTCGAGAGGAACACATCAAAAGAGATTCGGTGAAGTCATATGCCGTAGAGAAGCTCGGTGGAAATGTCATTGGCATGAGGAGCATTACACATTCAGCTCGCTCCAGGTGAGTTTCGATTACTTTCCAGTAATTTCCTTCTTTATATATATATATCAAAGATATGCATACAATGAAAAATAAAAATTGAAAAAATATACAATTGAAAAACAATTACATTTATGAAGGAACACAAAAAACAAGAACACGTTCATAACAAAGTTTAAAAAAAGACGCAAATATGAGGATTGAAGAAAAAACAAAAACATGCATTACAAATGGAAATATTTAATATATGGATTAACCCATTAAAAAGTTGACATATTACTACAAAACTGCGGAATTAAAGAAAATTACAGTTAAGTAATTCTTTTACCTCCAAAGTGTTAATCTTTTTTATTTTTTAATGCAACATATTATAATTACTTCAAACTTCTTCTGCAAAGTGGGGACATGTTCAAATCCTGCCGGAAGGCACATTTTCTTTTACAAGTTTTCTCAAGAGTGCAAGCCAGTGGTCTAAATAAATTAAGTACTGTTTGAAATAAAACAGAGCATCTAGTCAAATACAGGTATCCACTGAGAACAACACTTGAAGTAATAAAAAATGTCAGATTAAAAAAATAATTAAATCCATTAATTCTTCAAAAATTATTGATGTATTAAAAAATTCAATAATTAATCTTTCATGTCTCTGTGGCAATCTTGACTGTCAGAAACTGATATCAAAATTATTTTGGCTGATCAGTGAATAAGTCTATTAATCATGTGAAATTCAAATGCTCGATTGTAATTTTGCCCAGACTGAAAGAGGTATCGGACCATCAGCTGTCAGAAAATCAGTACACTTGTATAGCAAATAAACGCGTGTCATTCAGATAATGTTTTAGCAGTTCCATAGCCTGCTCAACTGTCAAACTCTCTGCCTTGAGCAGAGAGGAACTCGGACAAGGCTTTGCTGAAGAGCAAAATTTCGTCCGGGGAGGTAAACAGGCCCTGACCCCGTTTATACGGGTTCAAAGGGAATATTTTTGGCCGAGTCTACAGGCTCGGAGAACCCACAATAAATTCGGCCTTGTGCCACAGACATCCCGGGGGGGGGCTGTTAAATATAGCAGTGCAAAAAATAAATAAATGAAAAAAATAAATAACACTATGAAAAGCAAAGAGCTCAACCTGTAGCAAGGATCAATAATTCTTGATCAGGACTCCAAGCTGCACCGGTGAGACCACTTTCCACATTGCCAACGGACACCAACTGAAAAGAAACACCAAAATGACATTTTAAAAACAATTGTTAAAAAAATCATTGTATCTGATTAAATGTTTTTTGCCTGTATCTTCTTATTCTCTCCCTGATCCCTAGCAATACATCTAAGATGATCCATTATCCATTATTTCTGCTCTTCTCTCACTCTTTGCCTGTATCTTCTCATTCTCTCCCTTATCCCTTCTAATGCCCATAGCTTATTCATATTTTTATCTAAACTTTATAGGAACATGGAGTTGTTTCATATGTAAATAGTAAATACGGTGCTGTTCGATAAAAGTGACTCACCTGATTTTTTTTTACTAAATGTTCTCTTCTCCGATGAAACGAAAGTTGAGCGAAATTCAAAGAATAAGCGATCTAAAATCCGAAGAAGAAGCTTTGAAAGCTCTTTGGATTTAGCAGTAAGTACTGTCAAGCATCCGTTCAGTATAATGTTCTGGGAATGCTTTTCTTTTCATGGAACTGGTTCCTTAAAACCTATTGAAAAGACCCTCAGGAGCGAGCAGTACAAGAGAATTTTAGAGTCTTGTCTGCTCCCTTCTGCTGAAAGAGTGCAAATCGACCCCATCAAGCTTATTTTTATGCAGGGATAATGCTCCCTGTCACAAATCAAAATTGATGAAGGAATACTTTGATGAGAAACAGGTGAGTGTTATGACATGGCCGCCCCAATCTCCTGACCTCAACCCCATAGAAAACTTATGGAGCATTATAAAGTACAGACTCTCGAGAAAGCAGTTGAGAAACAAAGAGGATTTGATTGTGAATTTCATATCTGAATGGAATCCAATGCTTGGAGATGAGATTTGCCAGAACCGAATCAAGTCAATGCCAAAAAGGGTTGAAAAGGTTATTCAAAATAAATGCGGACCCATAGATTATTAAATATTCCGAACTATATTACCTATTATAAATAAATTATACCTCTATTATTCTTTATTTAAAGCTGTTCGGTTATGTTTCTATTGATTACTAGTTGCAGAAAATAAGTGAGTCATTTTTTTTGCACAGAGTTTTTCCCTAAATCTCATTTATATCCAAAATTATAATTATCAGTAGAATACCTTAGGGTGAGTTAACTTTTTTTACTAGGTGGTCGGGAAGGGGTCTTTATATTAGTAAGATTAAAAATAAGTTTGACCCCAAAAACAATAGGCGAAAAAATTGTAAAAAAAATCAGGTGAGTCACTTTTATCGAACAGCACTGTATATAATGATTTTTCAACTGCATCCTCTCTTTTACCTTTCTTTTGCTCTATCTTTTAAGATATCACAGTTTTTACACCTTTTCATCCCTAAGCTGCTTTTCAATATTTTGTTTTTGCCTCTTTACATTTGGTCTAGTCAACTCTTAGGTACCTAATATTAGAGGTGGAGCATCTCAAAATGAAATAAACAGAGCATCTAAATAAAAGGGTGGGTTGGAAATATAATTTAAAATGTCAAATAGTGAGAAATTAACAGAGTTATCTTAATAATCTGGGAGGATGGAAAATTACCTAAATAAATAAAAAATAAAAAAATAATTATGTCCTGTGAGTATCAAATTTTCTAAGTCCTCTTTCCTCATTACGTGCCCTAGAAATTTCAACTCTCTTTCTGATGTTAAGTATAAGTGACTGTTTTGTTTCCATTTTCTCTAAAACTTCATCATTGCTCACATGTTCTGCATCCTTCTGCAGAACCATATTTCTGTTGCTTCATGTCTCTTCATCTGTAAGGAGATTGCATAGCATTCATTGCCATATTGGAGGACAGATATCATGTAACAGTTCAGTAGTTTTTTCTTGTTTCCAATGAAATTTTCATGATAATGCTTTTAGTGTCACACTTTCCGTCCTGTTAAAACAATTACTAAACATTTAAATTTTCATTCTTGATTGATTTTCATACCCCCAATTTGTAATTTGCATATTGGGCTGTCCCTTTTGCTGACAACCATACATTCTGCCTTCTTATAATTGATGTTTAGTCCTTTCTTTCTTTTTTCATTGCCACCTTCTGTAGGAGTTCCTTCATATTCCCAATTTGTAATTTGCATGTTGGGCTGTCCCTTTTGCTGACAACCATTACATTCTACCTTCTTATAATTGATGTTTAGACCTTTCTTTCTTTTTTCATTGCCACCTTCTGTAGGAGTTCCTTCATATTCCCAATTTGTAATTTGCATGTTGGGCTGTCCCTTTTGCTGACAACCATACATTCTGTTTTCTTATAATTGATGTTTAGTCCTTTCTTTCTTTTTTCATTGCCACCTTCTCTAGGAGTTCCTTCATATTCCCAATTTGTAATTTGCATGTTGGGCTGTCCCTTTTGCTGACAGCCATACATTCTGTCTTCTTATAATTGATGTTTAGTCCTTTCTTTCTTTTTTCATTGCCACCTTCTCTAGGAGTTCCTTCATATTCCCAATTTGTAATTTGCATGTTGGGCTGTCCCTTTTGCTGACAGCCATACATTCTGTCTTCTTATAATTGATGTTTAGTCCTTTCTTTCTTTTTTCATTGCCACCTTCTCTAGGAGTTCCTTCATATTCCCAATTTGTAATTTGCATGTTGGGCTGTCCCTTTTGCTGACAGCCATACATTCTGTCTTCTTATAATTGATGTTTAGTCCTTTCTTTCTTTTTTCATTGCCACCTTCTGTAGGAGTTCCTTCATATTCCCAATTTGTAATTTGCATGTTGGGCTGTCCCTTTTGCTGACAACCATTACATTCTACCTTCTTATAATTGATGTTTAGACCTTTCTTTCTTTTTTCATTGCCACCTTCTGTAGGAGTTCCTTCATATTCCCAATTTGTAATTTGCATGTTGGGCTGTCCCTTTTGCTGACAACCATACATTCTGTTTTCTTATAATTGATGTTTAGTCCTTTCTTTCTTTTTTCATTGCCACCTTCTCTAGGAGTTCCTTCATATTCCCAATTTGTAATTTGCATGTTGGGCTGTCCCTTTTGCTGACAACCATACATTCTGTTTTCTTATAATTGATGTTTAGTCCTTTCTTTCTTTTTTCATTGCCACCTTCTCTAGGAGTTCCTTCATATTCCCAATTTGTAATTTGCATGTTGGGCTGTCCCTTTTGCTGACAGCCATACATTCTGTCTTCTTATAATTGATGTTTAGTCCTTTCTTTCTTTTTTCATTGCCACCTTCTCTAGGAGTTCCTTCATATTCCCAATTTGTAATTTGCATGTTGGGCTGTCCCTTTTGCTGACAACCATACATTCTGTCTTCTTATAATTGATGTTTAGTCCTTTCTTTCTTTTTTCATTGCCACCTTCTGTAGGAGTTCCTTCATATTCCCAATTTGTAATTTGCATGTTGGGCTGTCCCTTTTGCTGACAGCCATACATTCTGTCTTCTTATAATTGATGTTTAGTCCTTTCTTTCTTTTTTCATTGCCACCTTCTCTAGGAGTTCCTTCATATTCCCAATTTGTAATTTGCATGTTGGGCTGTCCCTTTTGCTGACAGCCATACATTCTGTCTTCTTATAATTGATGTTTAGTCCTTTCTTTCTTTTTTCATTGCCACCTTCTCTAGGAGTTCCTTCATATTCCCAATTTGTAATTTGCATGTTGGGCTGTCCCTTTTGCTGACAGCCATACATTCTGTCTTCTTATAATTGATGTTTAGTCCTTTCTTTCTTTTTTCATTGCCACCTTCTCTAGGAGTTCCTTCATATTCCCAATTTGTAATTTGCATGTTGGGCTGTCCCTTTTGCTGACAGCCATACATTCTGTCTTCTTATAATTGATGTTTAGTCCTTTCTTTCTTTTTTCATTGCCACCTTCTCTAGGAGTTCCTTCATATTCCCAATTTGTAATTTGCATGTTGGGCTGTCCCTTTTGCTGACAGCCATACATTCTGTCTTCTTATAATTGATGTTTAGTCCTTTCTTTCTTTTTTCATTGCCACCTTCTCTAGGAGTTCCTTCATATTCCCAATTTGTAATATGCATGTTGGGCTGTCCCTTTTGCTGACAGCCATACATTCTGTCTTCTTATAATTGATGTTTAGTCCTTTCTTTCTTTTTTCATTGCCACCTTCTGTAGGAGTTCCTTCATATTCCCAATTTGTAATTTGCATGTTGGGCTGTCCCTTTTGCTGACAGCCATACATTCTGTCTTCTTATAATTGATGTTTAGTCCTTTCTTTCTTTTTTCATTGCCACCTTCTCTAGGAGTTCCTTCATATTCCCAATTTGTAATTTGCATGTTGGGCTGTCCCTTTTGCTGACAGCCATACATTCTGTCTTCTTATAATTGATGTTTAGTCCTTTCTTTCTTTTTTCATTGCCACCTTCTCTAGGAGTTCCTTCATATTCCCAATTTGTAATTTGCATGTTGGGCTGTCCCTTTTGCTGACAGCCATACATTCTGTCTTCTTATAATTGATGTTTAGTCCTTTCTTTCTTTTTTCATTGCCACCTTCTCTAGGAGTTCCTTCATATTCCCAATTTGTAATTTGCATGTTGGGCTGTCCCTTTTGCTGACAGCCATACATTGTGTCTTCTTAAAATTGATGTTTAGTCCTTTCTTACTTTTTTCATTGCCACCTTCTCTAGGAGTTCCTTCATATTCCCAATTTGTAATATGCATGTTGGGCTGTCCCTTTTGCTGACAACCATACATTCCGTCTTCTTATAATTTATGTTTAGTCCTTTCTTTCTTTTTTCATTGCCACCTTCTCTAGGAGTTCCTTCATATTCCCAATTTGTAATATGCATGTTGGGCTGTCCCTTTTGCTGACAACCATACATTCCGTCTTCTTATAATTTATGTTTAGTCCTTTCTTTCTTTTTTCATTGCCACCTTCTCTAGGAGTTCCTTCATATTCCCAATTTGTAATATGCATGTTGGGCTGTCCCTTTTGCTGACAACCATACATTCCGTCTTCTTATAATTGATGTTTAGTCCTTTCTTTCTTTTTTCATTGCCACCTTCTCTAGGAGTTCCTTCATAATCCCAATTTGTAATTTGCATGTTGGGCTGTCCCTTTTGCTGACAGCCATACATTCTGTCTTCTTATAATTGATGTTTAGTCCTTTCATCATGTTTTCCTTTATTAAATGTTACTGAATTAAAATTTAGCTAAAAAATTCAGATATCATTAACCTTCTTGATTAAATATTAAATTAAAAGGCTGCCATACATTTTAGAAGAAATACTGTAGGATTTCTCTAGATTTCCATGGCCAGCTCCTTGTTTCCTGTTAGGGCAGCTAACCAATTCCTATTACAGACACCTGCTCAGGTACATTTGTGTTTGTTCAACACCCATAGAGGCCACCTGTGATTTATTCTGCTACTATGCTTAGTGGACCTTAGTTACTGGATCACATCATCTGGCATGATCAACAGTTTGAACAAGGACAGTACACTCACACAATCGGTCACAATGACTTGTAAAATTTGTGTTTTCACAACCATTGACAGCCTATGAACATATCCTCAACCCAATGGTACTCACAAGGCTTCAGTCAACCAATGGTATAGTTTTCAGGTACATTCCAAAGGTGCCACGTGCTAAGAGCGCCTCCTCATCACGATAACATCAGAAAGTTACTTCCCTAAAAAAATCAACCATGATGAAATTAGAACTTGAGTCTCATAGTCCGAAAGCGAACGTTCTCACCACTGAGGCAATGCCACATAAAAAATAATTTTCACTGACAATAAGATGAGTTATTGCCCTTGACCAAACGATAGCTTCAGTTATCTCCCCTTGGCACCTACAGCTAGAAGAAAAATCATCCATTATCACACGTTAGTTTTGTGTGTACCAACTGGATCTGAAATCTAAGACGTATAAGTTTTACATAGATAATCGATTTTCGAGAAAGTGCATTCGTAATATTGTCTAGAAGACTCCAAAAATCCCACAGCCAGTAAGAGAAATCAATTTACTTACATTTAAAATGAAAGCTTACAACACTTAATTTTCAATGGCTTTTTAGATATAGGAATTTAATTGCAATATCATTTATTCATATTTTTCAATAATTTAGTTACCACTACAAAGATTTAACAATTAAAATCTCTTAAGGGCTAGCATGGTTAATAAAAATGTTGATTTCAAACCTGGCAGATACTAAATTTCACTGTTAAAAAAAAAAAAAAAAAAAAAAAAAATATAGGGATTTCTGCTTAAATATGTTCAACCAACTAAATATAAAGTTTATAAAGGGTTTTCCAATAACTTGAACTGATTTTAAATGTGAATTAAGTTTAAGCATCTAATGATTTTGTTATAGCCCACCAATACTATTTATATTATTATACATTTAATGTACAGGATTCAAGTAAACGACAAAACTCCAAATGTGAATCAACAAGTATATATATTGAAATAACATACAAAAACAAACATGCAATAAAATTGTATTCAATGTACAGGTTAAGGGAAAGAAGTTGTTCCCCTTTAACTGTAGATTGATTTGTAATTGATTGTTCAAAGAAAGTTCTCTTGAGAGAAAAATGTTCAGGAATCAATATTAGAACATGGTCTGTTTGTTAGAATAGATAACACAAGAATACAATTGATCAAAAATGTGTTGTGTTATAGAATGGTTCAAAATCGACAGAGTCCTGGTTGATTGAGCTTGGCGAAGTCACGGAGAGAAATGTAAGTTTATGTTACGAAAATCTGTGTGTGTGTGTGCGTTTGAAATGTTATGAGCAAGATCGTGGACTTGTGTGGACAGGCGAATTTTACTGGATCTTACTGATGACTTGTGAAAAAGTCGCCTCTTTTAAGGAAAAAGGATAGGCTCCCACGGAAGTGCAGGAAAAGTTAATCTTGCATTAAAAATGTGATTGGTTAAAAATTAACCAATCACTACATTCGTACTAACAAAACAGGCAAGCAAGCTAAAAACCGAAGGATTCAAAGAAACGACTGCGATGGCTAAATTGTCCTATAGAAATGTAGTGATTTATTAGCCAATCGCAGATGAATAAAATGTGGACGTGGAAAAACATAGCAATCGCTACAATTTTTTTTTTCTTTATCTTTCAGATTTGGCAGACATTTGGGCAATATTATTTTTCACACATAATTGCCATGAATTAAATAACATGATCCAATAGAGAAATAAACAAATTTTCACCAATAATGCTGATTTATTTACTGCTGACTTGAATCCATCTTAATGAAACACGCTTATATATAATCCATCTTAATGAAACACCCATTAGAAATAAGAAATAATCTGTTTTAAAAAGTCTATTAAATGTTTAAATAAATTATATATGGGTCGAATAATTAGATTATTTCCCCTCGACTCGCAGCAAATGATGACTCAGTTAATAGTTGTATATTCTGTTACACATTTTTACAGAATACATTATAAAACCTTATTTTCTGACGATATTTTAAAGAATATAATTTTACTACCTAACATAAAACTTTATTCCCCGATGATTTTTGAAAAGAATATAATTTTAGAAAATCTGTAAAACTTACCGACTGCTCTATAGTGTACCACAGAAGGACGCTGCCATGATCCGTAATGATGCACAAGGCTTGCTGTTCTGGTTGATACTGTAAATTAATGACACGCTTGTCGAGAGGTAAGTAGCCTTCATCGGGAAGAGAAACAGACTCCACGAGCTGTGAACACAAAAGAATCAATAAAATAACTATGAAATAATATTTACTGAACAACTTTCACCAAAAGTTTTCTCTTCAATTCTCAATGCTACATAAGAATCAACATCTGATGTTGTACACTATTAAAATACTAAAACAATTTTACAGCAGTATCAACTCATCTGAAACATCTTTGACAAAATATTATTAATATTTTTTTTTTTTTTCACCTTACATTTATTGTCCACCTAACATCACAATCTTAAATTATCCAAAATAATTTCAATGGTTCCAAACCGATTTGGGGTCATCCTCCACTTTGGTATTTCTAAAGTTCTGGTGCCCTCGCTGTAATATTTAATTCTTACATATTCAAAATTTTACTGCAATTTATGTGAAGGAAGTTAAAAAGGCCATTAACTGGGTCTCTAAACAAACCTCCAAAGACCATGGTGCCCATGAAAGAGAAAAAATTTAAAAAACAGTTAAATATATATGTATAGTTTCAAAACATATAATACAGAACTGAAAGGCAGAAATATAAAATATTTGAATGAAAGCTTATTCTGTAATATACTGTGATCATTTTAATCATGAAATAATAATGCAAAATGAAATCTGAGCAGACTAGAAAACAATTCATTGTTAATAACTCATTCTCGAATTGCCCCCTTATTCTGTTGGTATAGTAAGCCGAAGGGTGCACATCCTATGCATGCCCCACCAAAATATTACCATGCCCCACCAGTGGGGGTGGGGGCATGCATCTCACGTTGGGAATTATTGCCTTAAACGAAGCCTTGTCAATTGTTTATTTTTGACTAGTATTTTGTTTTCATCATATGTGAGAAATACCAATTGAAAATTAATAATGATTAACTATGCATCTTCTAAGAAATTCACACAAGACTATAATATTTTTCTTTTAAATGCCATGTCTCTTCAGGACAGAGTTGATCATGGCTCTCCATAGTTTCCCCATCGTTATCATTTATGAATTGTCATGACTTCTTGGGAAAGACTGTGGAAAATTTTCCTATTGCCTTCAGAGTGGTCCTTTCTCTTAGACTGGCTGCCACCTACAGCAAGAGAGTAAAGTCTCACCTGTTATTTTACTTATCGCTTGGGTAGGGGAGAGATGGATTCATGCCTTTCCAAAAGGCATTAGAATGAAAACAAATAAAAATGACAAGTCTAGAATTTGAACTTGGCTTCATGATTCCTCTTTTTGTGCCAATAATATTATGTTACCCACATATACCAGGTGTCAATAAGAGAAATAAGAGTAAAAAATCTAAATAAACAAACAGCAAATTCTGTCTGTCCACCCAAGAGTCTGAAGCTCCTAAGACCACACTTGCTCTATGTAGACATATACATTTTTGGGATCACAATGATCCCGGGATTGAAAATCTGCCCTTCATCTGGCGCTTGAACATCCAGCATTGGGATTTGGGTCCCAGATGAGGCGGAAATAGTTAAAAATTCAAATTTTAAAAAACTGAAAAGAATTAGTGATTTTTAAAAGTTTTTCATTCATATTGAGTTTAAAGTAACACAAAAACTTTGTGAATTTAAGAATTTTTGCTTTAAATTCAGTTTAAAATATCGCCAAAACTTTGTGAATTGAGGAAATCAATTTTATTTCTTCAAAATGCCAAGGAATCATAATTAAAGTTCACAGAGTTTGTGATTTAAGAATTCAATTTTCGACCTGAATTGGAATTTTAGCCCAAATTGGACTTATAGCTCAAATCAGAGTTAAAATGAGGTTTTTGAAGTCGGACTGAATTAACGAATCTAAAGTTATTTCTTCAAAATTATCATTGCTGTTTTTTAAGCTGGACCAGAAGTACCTTTAGTTTGGAGATGGAGGCCCAATTAGCCCTCTGGAGTTTGGCTTTTAAGCTAGTTAATAATAATTGACAATGCTTCTTCTAAGAAATTCAGGCAACTTAAGATTATTACATCTTATTACAATTTGAATAAAATATGCAAGAGAAATAAGCTGAGATAAATAAAATACTAGTCTGATTAATGTATAGGATAAATATTTTTAAGTTTTCTTTATAAAACTCATAAAATATTGATGTCATTTATAGTAAAGTTTACTGTTGTAATTCAGCTGAATTTACCGTTTTTGTTGACGGATCAATCTGTATTATCTCCCCTTTGCTCACAGCAACGAACACATAGCCTGTGTCACAGTCAACAGCTGTACAGACACAATCTTCTAACAGAGAACTCAAATTCTCAATCTGTTTTCTGTACAGCAGCTTCAAATTTTTCATGATTGAACCTTTGAAATTACCAAATCAACACCTGAAAGTAAAAAGAGAGAAAATTACTACATTTATCTCGGCTAACAATTTGTACATTTCAAAATTAGGCTCGTAATTTTCTCAAGATAAATTCTTAACAAATATATTGTTAGAAAAAAAATTCAGAAGAAACCTGCTAAGAAGGAAGGGGTTACTGAGTGCGAAAGAATAAAAGAAACAGAAAAACGTTAAGAAGAGAGAACAATAAAAGAACAGGAATTAAGGCAAAAGATAATGATTGACATGGGATTTAAATTTTTGAAAATCAAACTTGTGTTATGATTCATGATGATATTTCATTATAAAAAAAATAATAAAAATCTGAAATTTCATCATTTTAAAAATAGCTTTTCCACTGTCACCAGTGACAGTCTGAAACAAGGGATGTGACTGTTTCACACAACAAGAGAGAAAGAGGAGTGAAACTGACACAGACTGAAGAAGACACATTTTCTTTGCTCCGTGAAAATCCAACAGTTGATCGTTTTAAAAGCCTCCCTCAACCACAAAACTTTAAGCAAGACAAAATCTTAATAAAAAATAAATGAATAAATAACCCTGAGAACAGTTAACATATACAAAAATAGTACTGTAATAACATCATGAAAATACATATTGTTATCATTAATTTCAACAGGTGTTGCAAAGACTTGTTTGTTGTATTTCATTGATAACTGACATTGCATTTAAATTTTCGATGATCAAATTTATCTGTAAAACAAGAGACTATTTTCTCTCCAGAATCTATCTTGTATTGTGTGAGCATCAGTAAAAAAATTTAAAAAAAAAAAAATTAGGAAGAGACAGTTAAAGGTTCTGGGACACACAATGAGGAATAAGAGCTTGGCAAATTTAACACTCATAGGGCATATTGAAGAACAGAAGGAAACAGTGAGTAACTTACCTAACATGTTTGTTTAAATGAGAGAGAGAGAACTTGGAGGGATAGTAAGGGGACAAATGTTGCTTAAAGCTACAAAGGATAGGAAGCTGTTGAGAGCTATGATGCCCTACACCCTGAAGAGACACAGCAGGTGTGGGTAGCTGAAGTTATTGGCACAGAAAATGGAATAGGCAAGGCAAGTTCAAATCCCATCCGAGTCTGTTTACTTCCACACAAATGACCTTGGGAAAGACATGAACCATTTCTTCCCCCTCTATGGGTTAAACAACAGAATTGACCTGGCTCTCTAGCCTTTGGTGACAGTTGGAGAACAATGTAAAATTCAAAACTGTGGAAATGGCAACAAGAAATCACTTCACTATCTTTCCAAAGGAGTGACAGTAATTCACAAATAATAAAGAAAATGAAGCTGTGGAAAACCATTATCACCTACACCAAGGCATTAAAAATGTGACTTACTAAGCAGACAGTCCTGGAGGAAGACAACAACTTGAATAAAACAGTTAACGAAATGGAATTGATAAACACATGTACAGTACTGATAATTATGGCCACAAAGAATGAATTCAAAGAAAACCAAAGAATAACTGTTGTAGGATTTTATGTTGTTTGAATAAAAATAAGTCACCATGATGTTGTTGGTATCACGTCTTTGGTTGTGATGGGTATAGACATTTTATATTAACAGATCATAAGATCTATCAGAGATAAATTTTTATTATTGCATTATTCCAAAATTTTAACACATCAGCAGATAGCTATTAACGTCAACAACTGAAGCCAGAAAATATTTTTAAAATTGTAAGAATTTTTTTTTAAAATAATAATGTTTTGGTTTGGTTTATTTTATTTTATAGCATATCAACCGCAATGGGTTATTTAATGCTGACAAATTTTTTATTGCTGGTAATATTTTGTTTTGTCAAACATCTGTTTCTAGTAATATATTTCCTTCAAAATTGCATTACTGGTAATAATTTTTTTCAGAAAGTATTGCTGGTAATAGTTAACTATTTGCCCATAGCTGGAACCCTAACAGGAGCTACCACCCTGGGTCAGGGTGGACCTGGGAAAACCAGCAATTAAGAGGTGGTTCCACACTCCTAAAAACCTCCTGATCAGAGGCCTTGCTGCTGGACATAGTTTAATGTCTTACCCCGGACAAAGATAATAATGGTTTAGTGATACAAGTCTTACTAGTTAACCTAGACACCTCCACTAATTTACGATATCTAAGGTGTAAAATGAATTTTTATAAATGAAAAAGCTTTCTTGAAGCTTTAATTTTAACTTTAATTGAAATCTAAAGGATTAAATTTACTATTTCCAGTAACTAAAATACTCTGGTGTATTTCAGAAATTATATTGATTGGAATCGATTTTTTTTAAATAGCTGATTAGCACCCTTTTTTAGTTGTCTTTCATTGCAGCATAATTCTCTGTATTAAAAAGTCTTCCAAAAATAAAATATACTTTTCTGAAACTTTATGAGGAATATTAGCTGATTTAAAGTATAATTAATCTTATTTGAAAAAAAAAAAAAATTTTATTTACTTTACATTTAAAATAACACAGAAATGTATTTTTGAAACCTAACAGTAGCTGTGTTTTTAACCGACAAAGTCATGTTTTATGTAACTGATGAGGCGATGACAGGTGGTGTCATAATGATTGTTGTTTGACGGAGACTTTATCTGTAAAGCATAATTTAAGAAAATGACATGAATGCCTTTTTTATATAATTTTTAAGTACTTAGTAATCTTAAAAATGTTGGAAAATATTCTACGTAATCTAATTTTAGGAATGTTGACTTTAAATTTACTATAGTCATCGCTCTTATTTTCTGATAATGTTGTGTATGGTTGACCATACTTTCAAAAATGGGCACATTTCATAATATTTTATATACATAAAAAAATTAAATATTATTTTAAAAATCTTGGTGCAAAACGATTTGTATTAAACTTTACAATTTTTGATTAGTAAATATAGTTTTCACTTATTAACAATATCACCTAACGAAATTAATTAAACTAATATAAAATTTTATGATTTTTTTAAAATTATTGTAATAAATTATTCTAATTAAAATTTTTAAAAAATGAAAACAATTCTTGTAAAAATTTATTTTCTTAAGACAATAGTGTTCTTAATAAATTTTATTTATTAAAGCAATTAAAAAAGTCTTTCTAATTAAATGACGTCAGTTTTATTGAATTATTTTATGATTCAGAGCAGATTTTCGGGAAATGAGTAGCAGTCTGAAAAAAAATTTAAAAAATTGATGATTTACATTCTCCAAGGAACCCTGTTTTTTTTTTAACTAATAAAATAAATTTTGGGATGAAAATTTAATTTCTCGAAATTTCATGATATTAACTTGAAATTTGGAGAAATAAGTAGCAGGTAGCATATGTATAAAAATGTAAGTATTTTTTTTTTTTAACCAAGATTTTCTAAAAAAAAAAAAAAAAAAATCTATTCATTTGGGAATAAGACTTGAAAATTTCATTAAAATCCGACAATTATTTGATTTTTCAAGAATTTCAAAAACAATGTGCTTTTACCAGAAAAAAAAGGTACTAACAAAGTTACAAAACACTAATTGTAAATTAAATATTACGTCGACCGCTAACGCAAAAAAAAAAATTAACCAAAATTTTGAACGTGCTAGAAAGGATTTTAAAAAATTAATAAAATAAAAATATTTTTTTGCTTTTAAGTTTGGGGGTCTTTTCTCATCATTCTATGCTGGGTTTTTTTTTGGGGCGGGGGGGGGGGTCAGCAAAAAAGTGAATGTCCTAGAGGAGAAGAGGTATGCATACCTTTCCCAAGACTCCCAAGAGTATTTTTGCATGTAACTGAATATAACGAACCGAAACTGAAATTGGAACTCGGTCCTCCGATGAACAATTCTTCTGAGTCATAATCAATTACACCACCCGCAAACCCAAGCTTAAAGCACGTGGTATTATTCCCAATCGGTCACCTATCTAGGTATTTGACCGGGCTTGACGTTGCTTAATTTCATCGTCGTACGGGAACCGGTGTTTCAACGTGATGTGGCTGCAAGCACGATGACTCGAATAAAAAAATGGAATTGATAAAAAACACACATACAAGTAACAAGAATATGGAATGCAAAGAAAACTCAAGAAGAAGAATAACTAAAAATCAGATAACAAAAAAAAAATAACAATAGTAGTTCAATTTTAGGCCTGATGTTTACTTATCAAAAAATAGTCATGAAAGAGATTGTTAATGTTATTACAATAATGTATCACGACCATTTACCGGGCACGTAATCCTGGGGGTGACTTCACTTAATTACTGTGTTTTAGGTTTACCAGAGGAAGACAACGACTTTAATAAAACAATTGATTAATAAACAGAAACTGAATTGATAAATACACCTACAGTGCTGATAATTACGGTGGTGAAGGATAAATTCAAAGAAAACAAGAATAACAAAAAAAAGTAATTTCGCCTATTATTGTGCTCGATCTACTTTTCAATAAGCAATTATAATTCAACCTAAACACAATTATTAACGGGACTTACATTTTTTAAATTAGTAACTAATAGTTCGATTATGGTGATCCGAGTATTCAATGAAGGAAGCCTGAAGTGTACTTGTCAAAACTCAAAAATCAAAATATACTGATGAGATTACATCACTATTTTTTAAACATTTTCGGCTTTCGCTTCTTATCTCATTTATTTTTATTCAACGTGTGCGCAGTAAAAATGTTAGTCAAGACCAAATGTATTACGTTCGAATTTAAATAATAGAATCAACATTAAATACGATCCTGTAGAAATTATTTTCTGTTCTTATGACAATCGTTCCGCTGATTAAATGCTAAGTTTTTTTTTTTAGGGGGGGGGGGGTTAAAGTCAAATTTTCGGCTTTCCATTTTAATTAGAATTCAACAATTTCGGGATTTCTTTTTCAACGATCTCTAAATAAAAGATTCGGTCCTATTATCAAAAGTTTCAAAATCAGGAAAAAAAAAACTAATTACCAAATAAAAATAAACAAAGAAACTGGAAACAGTCGAGAAAACATTGTTTGGAAAAAAAAAAGATAACAACAGTAAATGCCGATTATACTTAGCAAATCTATCGTATAATGCATATTTTTAAATAAAAACTCTATAAAAATCATGAATACATTGAAAAAAACCTTACCAAAAATTTTACAAATCAAACTCGGAACTAACATGTGGTCAAAAATACGCCATCTTAATAATTCCGCAGTAAATTTACAAGTTTATAATTTTAAAACGTTTTACTTTTTTTTAAAATAATATCATCAGAACAGTTCTTACAATCTTTAAAACTAAAAAAATCTAAGTAATTATTTATTTTATCAGAATGTATACGTTTTAATAATTTTATAGAAATTATATTTTTAGTGCAGAGAGCTAATACGTTGTCATAGTTACAAAGTAACGCTTCAAGAAATTACGAGCCATTCATTTATCAGCGATTTAAAACAAAATTTCATAATGATTCCTCCTAATACTTCTTTGGTTAAATATGATTGCGCGATTTTGGTCAGCCGGAATACAGAGAAAAAAACGACGCGCGTGAGTTCTAGACTTTTGAAATAGATTTTTTCTTTTACTATTTTTTATTTGTTTTTTAAAATTCTGAAAACAGTGTGGTACCCTTATTTGTTTTATATTACTGACATAAACTGAACATTCCTAACACTGTTTAAAATAAATTTAAATAAATAATTTAAATAAATAATTTAAATAAATAGAGTCTAATGTAATTAAGCTTCTTTTTATTTTATCTTAAGGGGGGGGGCTTGATTTTAATCTTAGTATCTGGTCAATTATTTTCCTTAAAACATAATTTCATTTAGAAGAGGAAAAAATAATTTTTAAAAATCCTTTTTCCCATTGACTGTCAAATAAAAAAAATCAATGTTTTGCTTAAATTATTATTTCAGACTGTAACTTCTTTTTTTCTTAAGCATTTCACCACAACGAGGCAATAAAGCCACTAAGATGCAAGGGGTTACTGAGTATAAAAGAATATAAGAAAAAAAGAAAACTCTTTCTTAATATTGTTATTAAACATATTCAACGGCTCCTTCAAAGCAATTCCTTCATGAGCGACTTTAGTTCTTATTTATGCTCTCTACACTCATGACCTTTTGTCAGACTTAGTTAAACTTAGCAAAAGGGATATATCAACATCATGAAATTTGTTTCAACTTGAAGACACACTGGAAATTAGCGTGATTTAACATCTTCAGTAATTTTATAAATAGCCGCTCGCTTTCCAGTCAACTGTTACAGAGTTGACTGTGTTATTAATGTAAATTACCCCATATTACATATATATTAGTATTTGATAGAGGATTCCTTTTTTCATACTGAAAATGGAAATGAAGAGAATGTACAACAAATAAGACTTTGTGACATGTATTGAAATTAATGATAAGAATGTGTATTTTCATGATGTTATTACAATATTGTTTTTGTTGTATATGTTAAATGTTCTCAGGGTTATTGGCGTATCAAATGTAAATAAATGACGTCATGAGCAGTTATGAATGTACGTGAGCGATTCATGGAAGATTGAAGTTTATAAGCAGTAAATTTGACCTTGCCAACCGAACGATCCTCAGTGGCCGAATCGGTTAAGAAGGCACGCCAGGCTATATGATGGTTCCATATAGGATACAGGTTCAAATCCCGTCGGAGGATGAATATTTTCAATGAAAATTTCTCAGACAGTCAGGCCGGTAAATGTTATTTAATACTGTTTATTATAAACAAAGCATTTACTTAAATACTTGTATCTATAAAAACAATGTTAAACATAAAAATGTCTTTAAATAATTGACAGACTTTGTCCATTTCATAATGTGTGACGTCATAAATATATAAATATTATCCTAATAATATAACAATATATAAATATTATCCTAATAATATAATATGTAATTATTATCCTAATAATATAATATATACGTATCCTAATATATAAATATTATCCTAATAATATAACAATATATAAATATTATCCTAATAATATAAAAATATTATCATAATAGTATAATATATAAATATCCTAATATAATATATAAATATTATCCTAATAATATAACAATATCCAAATAATATATGTAAATATTGTCCTAATAATATATGTAAATATTATCCGAATAATATATAAATATTATCCTAATACTCATAATTAAACAATTTCGAATTAGATTACATCATTCATAACGAATTAAAATATGGCCTTTTTGTAACATCTTTTATGCAAGATGGTATCTTTGAAGAAATGGACTTGTGTCTAATATAAAAAAAAAGTTTGTACATTTAGTAACTGCGATGATATGCAGTTTACAGAAGACAACATATAGTTTCATTTTTTAGTGAGTCTTTCAATCTCTAGCCACTTGGCTTTTTGCTTTAAGGTAAACGAGTCGTTTGGCGTAGATTTGTGTATATGAAATTGTCTTTTTGAGATGACTGACTCTCATGTTTTCTGGTGCAATAGAATGAGCTGACAATTTTCTTCAGCATCTTTGGCAATGGATTGCATATATTGTCATGTCCATAAAGAAAAACATAAATGAAAAATTAATTGTACTGTCACTGTTTCATACCCATGAAAAATAAATAAATCAAAATTAATTATACTGTCACTGTTTCATACACATGAAAAATAAATAAATCAAAATTAATTATACTGTCACTGTTTCATACCCATGAAAAATAAATAAATCAAAATTAATTATACTGTCACTGTTTCATACCCATGAAAAATAAATAAATCAAAATTAATTATATTGTCACTGTTTCATACCCATGAAAAATAAATAAATCAAAATTAATTATACTGTCACTGTTTCATACCCATGAAAAATAAATAAATCAAAATTAATTATACTGTCACTGTTTCATACCCATGAAAAATAAATAAATCAAAATTAATTATACTGTCACTGTTTCATACCCATGAAAAATAAATAAATCAAAATTAATTATACTGTCACTGTTTCATACCCATGAAAAATAAATAAATCAAAATTAATTATATTGTCACTGTTTCATACCCATGAAAAATAAATAAATCAAAATTAATTATACTGTCACTGTTTCATACCCATGAAAAATAAATAAATCAAAATTAATTATACTGTCACTGTTTCATACCCATGAAAAATAAATAAATCAAAATTAATTATATTGTCACTGTTTCATACCCATGAAAAATAAATAAATCAAAATTAATTATACTGTCACTGTTTCATACCCATGAAAAATAAATAAATCAAAATTAATTATACTGTCACTGTTTCATACCCATGAAAAATAAATAAATCAAAATTAATTATATTGTCACTGTTTCATACCCATGAAAAATAAATAAATCAAAATGAATTATACTGTCACTGTTTCATACCCATGAAAAATAAATAAATCAAAATTAATTATACTGTCACTGTTTCATACCCATGAAAAATAAATAAATCAAAATTAATTATACTGTCACTGTTTCATACACATGAAAAATAAATAAATCAAAATTAATTATACTGTCACTGTTTCATACCCATGAAAAATAAATAAATCAAAATTAATTATATTGTCACTGTTTCATACCCATGAAAAATAAATAAATCAAAATTAATTATATTGTCAAAAATAATTATAATAAAGTAATTATAACAATTATAATTATCATTAATACACTCATCCTAAACAAATGAGAATCAACTCCGTGGACAAGCACTTAACACGGAAAGGCTATCAACAAGTGCATCAACAAAAATCTCAGCTCCTTTTCCTTTTTCAGGCCATAATAGTAACATTTATCTCTTAGTAGTTAACAAAAATTCGATGTAGGAAAACCCCAGACACTTCTTGTATTTTCCAGCTAAATTATCTGGACACTCATTACACACATCTATAAAAAGAAATTTAAAAAGCACATACGAGAAAGACTGCATACAATCTTATTTGTCTGATTCTTTTAATTTCAAAAGTTTTGCTGTGATAAATCAATTGTTTGGATCTAAATACAGAATGTGACAAGTATATTATGGCTTTATCAAATGGCACTACCATTACCACCTTCAATTTGTTTATTAAATTCACTTTCATTTTTGTCTAAATAAAGGTCAGTATACTTCGTGCCATTGTAAATGTTATGGACACTGTAGCTATGTGCATTGCTGGGAATAAACATATTATTATTAATAATAATGTTTGTGTCACATTGATGTTATCAATGGAACTCCTATTCTTGAGGCATGGTGGAAACAAGATTCTTCACAACTATTAGAGAATTCTTACAGACTCGATGATGGTAATTTTTGGGAAGTCTGCAATCTTGGTCTTGAATCAAATTTTCCTGAAGCATTCTTTCAAGTTTAAGTTCCCTCATTATTACAGGAACTACTTCAAAAGTCATATTCAATAGTATCAAATCCTGATATTTTAAAGTCTTTACAGTTTCTTTGGAGTATATTCTTGTATCGTATGGAACAGCAAAATCAATAATTTTCTTTTTTCTTATCTATAACAATAAGGCCAGATCTTCATGCTTCACTGATATGATCTGACTGAACCAAGAAATCCCACATTATTATTATTATTATTACTATTATTATTATTTGCACTCATTCAATTTTCATGTCAGCCATTCTTACAGGCTTTTACTAGAGATCAAGTGACAACAATCCTTTTCAATACTTCAGCACTTTTCTCAGTACTCCAACTGATTTTTGCAATGCCATCATCTGAATGATTCCATTTTTCTCTCAAATTTTCAATTCTTTCAAACTTTTTTCAAGTCTCTCCAAAACTATTCCAAGTGCTCCTATATCGATGGACACTACTATCGTTTTAATACCCTGCATTTCTTTGATAAGGTCTAGATATTTTTTCTAGCATTTCACTATCTTTCAATTTTACTGTCATCTTCTTGAATAATTTTTAATGGGAGTGCTAGGAAAGAGAGAATAGTTCCAGTTGCATTTCCCCATTATGGGTATTAGTATATCTGTGATATACCAAGGCCTTAATATACAGACAGCACAGAATAGCTGAAAGAAAGGAAAGACAAACATATATTATACTCAGAGTTTTTAATATACCGTTGTCATACAAGAAATTATATACAACTATATAAATACTTGTCACTAATTTGTCTCACACAAAGAAGTTCTAACTTATGAATACAGCAAGCAGAGGGAAAGAGGTGAAAAGTGAGAGGGTCTTACTTGTTATATTTCCCAAATGGAAAACAGGCAGGCCAGTGATGTATGTTCTAGTCTGAACTTGTGATGCCCATCTTCTTCACGATCTACATACTAACAGGTGTGGGCAGACACGTCATGCTTGTACACATGCTAAGTAGCAACTGGTGTTCGTTATTCTATGAACTGACGTCAATCACCGCCTGTTATGTGACTCTCATGAATTCATTTTCTTCTCTTTATTCTGGAGGAATTTTTTTTTATGTAAGTCTTCAACTGTAAAGTTAAATACTTTTTAAAATTTCATTTTTCACTAATTCATTTTTAAACACAAATCAAATGTACTAGGTGAAGCTTTTTTACTTGATCTTATTTTAATTTACAAAAACCAGGTTTATGGCAATTTGAGGCTTGGAAGATGAGCAAGACGATTCAAAATTTCAGTTTCTCTTTCACTTTGATAAGTATGAAAATTTAAATAAAATTCTTAATACACACCAAAATATTTCCAAGTAAACCATGAGTTCTATGCTATCAGTTTCTTCTCTTGCACTTGTGGAACTCTTTTCCAGTGTCTTGCTTTCCAGTCAACTTTGATCTTCAAAAATTGAAATGCAATGTCAATCGTTATCTGCAGTCTTCTTAATTCTTGTTTCTTTATTGTACTCTCTCCTTAATAGTATATTTTTTTCTCATATTCTTTCACTCCCAGTAACCACTTGCACCTTAGTGACTTTATTACCTTGCCTGGGGTGGAATGATTAAAAAGTATCTATCACACTTCTTGCTTGGGAAACTATTCTGGCTGCAAATTTAAATTCAGTATCAATCATCATCTTTTGTCTTCTTAATTCTTGTTTTTTATTGTTGTCTCTCCATAATAAGTTATTTATTCTTTTTCACATTCTTTCACGCTCAGTAACCTCTTCCGTCTCAGTGGTTTTATTGCCTTACTTGGGGTGATATGATTAAAAAAAACTTTTTAAATAATCTAAAGAGTAAAAATCATTGTCTTTCAAATCTTGTGATTATGAAAATATATAGAACGAAGGATTGCTGGCATATATTCTCGGATTAATGTTGTGTATTTTAAAAAATTAATTCCTTCCTTTAAAATGCTTAAGAATTAGTTTTCGTAATTTTTGATATTAATGAATTGACAGTCAGTGACTGAAAAAGGGAAATATTTCCAATGGATGCTATCTTCTTCAAGGGCGGTAATTCATGCCGTATTATTGAAATTCAAGGGAAGTAACTATAGAGTTAGTTTTTGAAAACGGCAGAAGAGATCATTAATATTAAATTTTAATTAATATTAATCATTTCTCATGTCATTTCCCACTGTATAAGATTCACAACGTTTACAGTTTCCCCATTTTTTTCGTTCGGAAGAATTTATTTTGTGATCTTCGTTCGGAAGAATTCATTTTGTGATTTTCTGTGATTCTCTACAATATTTGGAACAATAAAAATTGTGCAGCAAGAAAAATACGATTATTATTCTATCGATTTTCTAACAATTGATTATTTATATCTTTCTATCCATCTATTTCGAACATTTCATATCTATGTACCTATTTTCACAATCTATGTCTTTTTAATTTCTCTCTCTCTCTCTCCTTCTCTCTCTGTATCTGTATATGTCAGTCGATATCCATCTAGCTCACTCTGATCTTAAAATACGATCCATTCATCTATTTTAGTGTATTTTATATTCATTAATGATAGCAAGGAAATATAATGTAATTATTTTACAAACCTAAACTTAGTCTGGCACAAGGCTACATTAATAGGAAACCAATTGAATGAATTGGTTTGTTAACAACCATGTTATGGCATGTACCTCCAAATGGAATAAAATGCTACTGTAGCAAATATCAATCTTGTGAATTAATCTCAAGAGATAGTTTCCTGTATGAGAACCATGATTAAAATTTAAATTGTTAATAGAGACGATGGTAAGAATTGTCAGACGACAACTGCAGAAATGTAGTGGATTCACCAGTATAAGTGAGAGAGAATTCAGCAAAATTGTTCCCTTAAGTCCTATCTTGAATAATTTAAGAGAGATCGTTTCACACTTGCTAGTCTTTTCATCACTAACCTTCAGTCATATGAACTTTGAGGCCACATTTCAGTTATTTCCACCCAGGCCAGGTCAATCAATGTCAAAGTCAATCTGTATTTATTTTTTCATTTTTCCATTTCATTTGATTATTATGCGTGGGGCTCAGTTGAGCGAGAGACCAACAAAATTCTTGACCAAAGACGAACTGAAGGCAAAGATTATGACAGCATTCGCCTACTTAAACAAGGAAACAGTCCAGAAGAGTTGAAAGAGATTCTGAAGTCGTCTGGAAGCCGTGGTTGAAGCCAATGGCAATTTTAGTGAATAAATTTACTCTTTCGTATTTCAAGATATTTTTGTGTAATTTTGGTAAATATATCTGTTAAAATGAGATGTCAGTGTTATTTTCATTTTTGCGTAATTTAGACGACGATTTATCCATCGCACCCTGTATATATTTTCATTTATTAATACGGCATATTTAAATCTATTAATTAATCCTTCTCGAATATTCAGGCCGGTAGATAAAATAAATAAGTATACAGTTAAACAAATAAATAAAAATAGAACATCTACTCAAATATGGTTATCCGTTAAAAATAACTTTTCAGCAATAAATTTAATATATATATATGTGTGTGTGTGCGTGTGCGTGTGCGTGGGTGTGCGTACGTGTGTGTGTATGTATGTGTGTAAGGGAGAGGTTATAGTTCTTCCAAATTTGCTTGGACTTGGACAAGTCCAAGAAAATTCACAAGTCCAAGAAAATTTGGATTACTATGACAGACAAATGACAATGGTTAAACATCGGAAAACATAAGGAAAAAATTTTTTTTTAAATAATATGTGGAAATAACGACTCTTCGCCTGATGAAGGTAGCAAGACCTAAAACTCGTGTAGAAAAAATATAGAAAAATAAAGTATAATATATATTTAAAAAATCCACATTATAACCAAAAACATTTGCGGCTTCTCTCTTCTCTTTAATATATATATATATATATATATATATATGAAGAAATATAGTCTTAAAGTATGCTATATTTATGGGATAAAGTGCTCAATATCAGAGATAGAGCGTGTGTAAATATAAAAGTTGCCTGAGGATTGCACTAGCATGAAACAGACTGTCGCCTCTAAGTGCTGACTTCCATGTCCACTTTCATATATATATATATATATATATATATATATACAAGTGTGGGATTGGTATATACGGAGTAAATTCCAATAACCAACAATTATTATTCTTTAAAAAGTGCTCAATACAGAGTAGAGCAGATATAATCATTTATTTAAATATTATAACATAAATATGTTATAAAATCACTACAAAAATAGCCATTTTGTTTCAACACTTCTGGTGTCTTATCAAGTGATGATGTTGAATGTCTTGATAAGACACCAGAAGTGTTGAAACAAAATGGCTATTTTTGTAGTGATTTTATAACATATTTATGTTATAATATTTAAATAAATGACTATATATATATATATATATATATATATATATATATATATATATATATATATATATATATATATATATATGCACATTTTATTGGAAACGAGAGACAAGGTGTTTTTATTTATTTTTTTATACAATTTCTCATGCGATCTAATAATTTTTTTCTTTTCGGATGATAAATTATATAAAAACTGTCCGAATGTTCTTTTGATACGAGCGCTTTCGGCAATTAATGAGGAGTTAGCTCTGACGATGTCTAAATTATTTAATGAAACCTGCTTGAATTAAGCCTAAATATATATATATATATATATATATATATATATATATATATATATATATGTGTGTGTGTGTGTGTGTGTGTGTGTGTGTGTGTGTGTGTGTGTGTGTGTGTGTGTATTTAAATAAAAACAGACCACTTTAAGGTTCCATATAATAAATTATTTCACCACAGCCCCTTTAAAGGACCGCGGATCATCAGATTTTACTTCCAATGGTTGAAACGAAAAATGGTCTACCCATACGGATTACCTAGTTTTTCGTAAACTATATATATATATATATATATATATATATATATATATATATATATTTATATATATATATATAGAGAGAGAGAGACAGACAGACAGACAGAGATAGAAAGAGAAAGAGAAAAGTTCAAACTACTTTTTTAATTAGAATCGTCCCAAGCAAGGCAGTAATGCTACTAAAACACAAGTGTTTGCAGCGTGTGGGAAAATTGGGAACAGAAACTTTAATTATGATCAGAAAAAGAAGGGAGTAATCAAGTGGACAGTAGATAGCGATTAGCATTGCATTTAAACTTTTGCAGATTAAAGTTTGCTGGAAAGCATGGAGCTGGGAGGGAGTTCCGCAAGCGAGAAACGCGAGAAAAAACTGTTAGCATAGAATTTACGGTTACATCTATCTGGCTCAACTGTAAATTGATGAGATCTCGACGCCAGTCAAGTGCTGCACTTAAATTCAAAAACCCTAGGTACCCTAGCGAAGTGCTTATTCGAACAATTACGATGAAAGTATTTATAGAAAAGACAGAGAGAGGCAACCTTACATCGGTTGGAAAGTGACTGGAGCTGAGCCACCAGAGCAGGACCAATAATATTGCAGATTCTTCTTTGGATCTTATCAAGGACCTGAAGGTAAATATTAGGGGCATATGTGGCAGCAATATTCTAAGCATAGACAAATGGTAGACTTATTAGTTCTTTGGACTTTTATTTAGCTTTTAGCATATTTTTTTTAATATTGAACACTTTGTTTACAAAAATCTGTTCACATTCAAACGCATTAAACTCCAATAATTAACTCGGCGACGTGTTTTGTTAGCCGTTAATGATGTATTATAATATATTATAATAAATGATTTATTAAATGATAATAATATATTATTAATTAATGATGTATTAAATGATGTATTATAATATATTATAATAAAATTATTAATCATATTAAGGTGGTTGTGGCGGACTTCACCACATTAATTTAACTTTAGATTAGGAAACAAGGCTGATGCAGAAAAGGATAAGCCAAAGACATTGTTACACATAAAATATGTATTTAACAAGATGTACAATATCAAACAACGATCTGAAAGAAAGCATACATTTAAGTAAGAAAAGGTTGAAATAAACAAGAGTTGTCTCTCTTTAACTGTTATTTTAGTGTTCCAAAGTTCACTGGAATAATGTTCATGGATGTCTCTTGTAATGATTGTTCTTGAAAGATTTGCTGTGTAAGAAAAGATTATGTGAGTGTATACAAGGTATGTTCAGCATGTGAGTAGTGTGTGTGAGTGAGAAGGTTGGTGCATTGTTTGAAACTGTTGTGGATTCTTTTATTCAAATAATTTCACATAACCGCCCATCTGAATAATCTTGTGCGACTCTATCACGCACGAACATACATACATACATACATACATACATACAAATACAACTCACATACAACGCCAAGCATTCATTGGTTAATTAATCACCACTATGTTATTATAGTATAAATCGCAGCAATTTTTATGTAGTCAGTTTTCTGCATTTTTGGGAGAAACGGATCACAGAACTTAAGTCTCCCCAAAATTCGCTCGCTGATTGGTCTATGCCAACCAATCAGATCGTCTGCATGTGAAGAATAACTCTTTCCGCACAGCGATCTGGAGCCTATATTCACTTATTTAAGCAAGAATTTTTCTTAGCTAATTAGTGAGATTTTTGCTACCAAAGGAATACACGACAGTTGAAATCATGCGCCAACCTTCTCACTCACACCCCCCCCCTCATATGCTGGACATACCTTGTATATACTCACATAATCTTTTCTAATATGGCAAATCTTTTAAGAACAGTCATTTTAAGAGACTCTCATGAACATTATTCCAGTGAACTTTGGAATACTAAAAATACAGTTAAAGAGAGACAACTCTTGTTTTATTCAACCTTTTCTTACTTAAATGCATGCTTTCTTTCACATCGTTGTTTGATATTGTACATCTTGTTAAATACATATTTTATGTGTAACAATGTATTTGGCTTATCCTTTTCTGTGTCAGCCCTGTTTCCTAATCTAAAGTTAAATTAATGTGGTGAAGTCCGCCACAATCTCTTGTCGCCCGCCTCTGGTGAACTTGAGGAAAGAACAGAAAAATAGTTTCGGACCTGCATTCCAACAAGAACAAAATTCAAAAGTCAGCAATGTTTCGAAAAAATAACAGCAAAAAAATTCGTTTGGAAAAGGACAAAAAAAAAAAATTCTTGTGATGTCTTCATCTCCAGCCCCTTTTCAATAGTCAATCGTTGCATTTATTGATATATTTTGTTTTACCTTTTTAAAGGCTCGTTCTCTAAAGGTGAGTACGGCGACCCCTGTAGCATCTGGCCCAGTGCCAAGCCCACCTCCGAAACAGAAGTTGCCTCCTACAGACACAAAGACAGCTCAACAAACTGATGAAGTTCTCAATTCAATTTTGCCACCAAGGTAAATAGTCATTTAACGCTCTCATTATATAATTGGCATTCCACCCACAATGTTTCTATTGTAATATGCGGTCTGCCACAATGTTTCTATAGGTACCTCCACTAATTCGGTATACGTGAGGTTTTAAATGAATTTTTAAAAATTAAGAAGCTTTCTTTAAGCTTTCATTTTACCTTTAATTGAAAGCTAAAGGATTTAAAATTTACTATTTTCAGTAAGCAAAATATTCTGTGGTGTATTTCTAACAGAAATTATATTGATCGGAATCGATTTTTTTATCAGTAAAATCGATCAAAACGGACATTTTTTTCATATTTCTAAACATAAGTTTCTCTATTTTAAAAATCTCGCAAAAATAAAATATATATTTCTTAAACGTTATTTGAGGAAAATTAGCAAATTTAAAGTTAAGTTAATCTGATTTGAAACAAATATTACTTATTTATAGCATAAGATGTTATATACAAACGTTTCTTGACTACGGGTCTTGTTTTTCTGATGTGTTAATCGGTTTTTTGACAGCCAAACGTGTTCATAGTTAAGTATGGTGAAGCAGACGATAAAATTTGAGGGATTTGGGGATTTTTCGCCGTAAGGAGGGACAATATTAAAATACGTGACCTTTTTAGATTTATCGGTTTGTACATCCATACTTTAGAAATTCTGCACGTAATCACACATACAAAAACAAATCGAAATTCATTAAAATATTCGCGACCATCAGATTGTAATAAGCTTTACAATATATGTTTAGTAAATATAGTTTTAATTAATAACAATATTTCCTTGTCACATTGAAAATTAATTTTAAAATATTTAAAACTTTGTAAATTATTCAATTTAAAATTGTAAAAAAAATGAAAACAAGTCTTGTAAAACTTCATTGTTAGTCGAAAAGTTGTTTTTCTTCAGACAATATTGCCTTTAATATATATTATTCATAAAACAACTAAAAGCTTCTTTAATTAAATAATGTTCTAGTTTTATTGCGTTTTTTAACTTTTCGATTTAGAACAGATTTTCGGGAAGACTGGGTCCGATTTTGCAAAAAAAAAAAAAATCAGTAATTTAAACTCTTCAAAAAATTCTGCTTTTAACTAATATAGTCACTAAAATTTATCTCATTGAATTTCTCAGGTTTTCATAAAATATATTTTTTACATGTGTTTCAGCAAGGGACTGAAACAAATGTAAAAAATATTTTTACCAAGATTTTCTAATAAAAAAAATTTTTAAATAATTTTAATAAGTCCTAAAGATTTCATTAAAATCCGACAATTATTTGATTTTTGCAAGAATGTCCGCCATCGTCAAAAAGAGGCCCAAACTTTGTTACGCTAAAGTTAGTACAACCGCTAACGCAAGAAAAATATGTTTTAATCAAAATTTCGAATGTTCTAAAAAGAAGTTAAACTTTATCTGAATAATTAAAAATACTTTGATCCTTACTCTTAATAACATAACGATGTTGATGATAAAACTATTTGCATTAATTTGAGGTATGTTTTCATCACGATATGGTGATTTTTTAGCGTTTTCTTGGAGGTACCTACTATTGTCACATACAGTTTGCCACAGTTTTTCTATTGTAGTATTCGGCCTGCCACAGTGTTCCTATTGTAGTATGCAGCCTGCCATAATGTTCCTATTAAAATAGGATGTTTATACAAATAGACAGTGAATATATAGGAATCGTCACTGCACTGTAAATCAGTTTTACGCCACAATTTAATCTTCTGACGATGAACTGGAAAAGGTCGGTTTCCTTTGTCCTCAGAGACATATATATATATATATATATATATATATAGAGAGAGAGAGAGAGAGAGAGAGAGAGAGAGAGAGAGAGAGAGCAAGCACATGAAATGAGGCGTGGCCTATAATTTGGAGCCCTCTTGAGGCGTAAAACTGACAGTCGCCATGCACTGTTGATTCATATGCCCATACTGCCTATACAGTTTTTCTCGCTTGCTCTCTCTCTCGCTCTCCCTCCCCCTCTCACTCTCTGTTTTCTGTTCTCTTATCTATTCTCTCTTTCATTGTTAGTTCAATATAATTATTTTATTACTTCTACCCTTGCTGATTTTACAAGTACACGAATCTGTTCACATTTGTTAATATGTTTGTTGTATGATTTACAGGGAGTGGACAGACAATGGCCAGTTGTGGGTGCAACAAGTTTCCAGCACTCCTGCCACACGCTTAGATGTGGTCAACCTGCAAGAAGAACTTGATCGTCGATTACAGCAGCGCCAGGCGAGAGAGACCGGTATTTGTCCAGTACGCCGGGAGTTGTACTCTCAGTGTTTCGGTGCGTTTACACATATTTTCGATAGTTGCTTGATTTCGTTTAGCGGCCTATCAACCTCTAAGGGTTATTTAATGGCTTGGTTTGATTTGGTTTGTCTTGTTTTACGGCATATCAACCTCAATGGGTCATTTACTGCCGACAAGATCTTTATTGCGGGTAATAATTTTTTTCCAAAAATATATTGCTAGTATTAAAACCCATTTTTACTCTTTCATAGTTATTTGATCCCATTTTTTTGTGGGGGGGTGGGTAACTATTTGCCAATAGCTAACAGATGCTACTATCCCGAGTCAGGGTGGACCTAGGAAAACCAGCAATTAAAAGGTGGTTCCACGCTCCTCAAAACCTCCTGATCAGAGGCCCTGCCGTTGGATGTAGTTTATCGTCTTACCCAGGGTGCCTCATTTGGGGAGGGGGCTCTTACCCCTCTGCAGTGGTTCAATCGGCGTATTCTGAAGCCCCAGCCGACAGGGCGAGTAAGTTTTGATGTAGACTTTAAAATGAACAGACATACAATAAATGTAAGGCTAAATCCTCAAAGACCTCCTGATCAGAGACCTTGCTGCCGGATGTAGATTATCGTCATACCCCAGAACGTGGATATAGTTTGTCCTCATAACCAGGACGTATTTAATGGCGAGATTCAAATTTTTTTGAAAGCAATTTTATGCCTTCAACTACAGATATTTTCTATATAATTTTATACTTTCAAAGTAAACGTATGTTGTATTACATATATAGATCTTAGATGAAAAAATGAATTCTTGGTCATTTAAATATATTACTGGTAATTTCACTACAAAAAATGTATTGTTGGTGTTTTTTTAAAAGTATATTGCTGGTAATTTTACTATAAAGATGTATTTTTATACATTTTTAGTATTGTATTAATTGACATTTTGTTATAAAAATGTATTGTTGGTAATTTTACTATAAACATGTACTGTTGATATTTGTTTGGGGGGTATTATTTCCACATAGCTGGCACCCTAACAAGTGCTACCACCCTGTGTCAGGGTAGCCCTGGGAACAACAACAGTTAAGAGGTGATTACACTCTCCATAAAACATCCAATCTCCCGATCAGAGGCCTTGCTGCCAGATGTAGTTTATCGTCAGTTGTGGGTACACAAGTTTCTGGCACTCCCGCCAAGCGCTTAGACGTGGTCAACCTGCAAGAAGAACTTGATTGTTGATTGCAGCAACGCCAGGCAAGAGAGACCGGTATTTGTCCCGTATGCCGGAGGTTGTCCTCTCAGTGTTTCCGTGCGTACACATATATTCGATAGTTGGTTGCTTGATCAATAATGGCCGGGTGGTTAGGACGTTCGCTCTCCGACCATGAGACGCTGGTTCGAATCCCGATTTGCCAGGTAGGTAAAAACAACAACAAAAAAATAGAAAGGAGTGTAAAACATGGATGCGTTTTCTCACTGGACATTAGATATGCAGATGACACGATGTTGATATCAGACACCGAATGGAAAATACAGGAGACTCCCACAAAAGCCAGTAAAGGAAAGCGGGAAGAAAGGACTAAACATCAATTGTAAGAACACAGAAATACGGGTGCGATGGATAAATTGTCGTCTAAATGACGCAAAAAAAAAAAAACAAAAAAAAAAAAAATGAAAATAAAACTGACATCTCCTTTAACAAATATATTTACCAAAATTACATAAAAAATATCTTGAAATAGTAAAGAGTAGATTTATTCAATAAAATCGTCATTGCTTTCAACCACGGCCCCCTAGACGACTTCTGAATCTTCTGCGTCTCTTCTGGACGGTCTCCTTGTTAAAGTTTTTGGGGTACTTTAATATACTAGTGAGCCAACCAAAATGAGCTGACTCATTTTATAGTTAACCAATAAGAAAGAGTTAACCAATCACAAAGCTCAAAATATTCAATTCGACGTGTATAGAGGCAGCCATGTTGTTTTTTCCGAATATTCACTGCCAACACCCGAGACCTTCGAAGACTAAAGAATTACGGAACAGCTGCTGCTGCTGCTGCTGCTGCTGCTATTGGCAATAAAGTCAGATCCAGTAGAGTGTCTGACTCGTGAATGTTAATTTTTGACGTTGTTTCATTGAACAGATTACGTACTGCGCTGGATTCTATATTCATAGACTACGACGAACATGGTCAACACTCCTTGTTTAAGTTGGTGAATGCTGCCATGATCCTTGCTTTCAGTTCATCTTTGGTATTATAAGGAATTTTGTTGAACTCTCGCTCAACTGCGCCCCACACATAATAATCAAGGGGTTTGCTGTCTGGGGAGTTAGGTGGCCAGATTTAAGGGGTGATGTACTCGCAGAAATTGTTTGATAGCAATGACTGGGTTCTCCTGCTTGTGTTGCATGGTGCAGAGTCCTACTACCAGACATAGGTCTTCCAGCAGCCACCCTCTTTACTCAGGGCAGCACTAACTCCTCAAGGCATTTGAAGTAGGCCTCAGTATTGAGTCTGAGGCCCTGTGGGAAAATGAATGAAGGCATAACGTTGCCATCACTAATGATCACTCCAAACACCATGATGTTGACTGGATATATCACGTAACTCTTTCCGAATCGTCTGCACTGTCCTCAGATTGACACCCAAACACTTTGAAATGTTTGTATTGGAGCTTCCGGCGCGAATTCCAAGCAGTACAGCATGCCGTTTCCAAATTTCTGGTGGAGTGATTTGCGTCATGGTGCTCTTTTTCCCACAGAAAGTGCCCAACTGACCCTACTATATTGTGCAGTCGACAAAATCGAAAACAATGCGCGAAATTTAAAATATAAAATGGCGAAAATTTACAATCGCACTCTGTATATGGTTGCAGGCGAAATGAACAGCCCAACATGCAAATTACAAATTGGAGATGCCAAAATCAATTAAATACAAAAATCTAAATATCTAATGCGGTACCGAAATCCGAAGCCGCAATGGAACACCAAAAGATGCCTTTCAAAAAGCTAAGCAAAATATTAAGAAATAGGAAAATCTCATTAGAAATAAAGAAAAAAAGTACTGAACTGTTATGCATTATCGATTTTCCTATATAACAGTGAATGCTGGACAATCTCCTTAACGGTGAAGAAGAGACTTGACCAACTGATATGGTTCTACAGGAGGATGCTGAGAATACCATGAACTGAACACGTGAGCAACGACAACGTTTTAGAGAAAATGAAAACAAAAAGGAAACTTATACTTAACATCAGAAAGAGACAATTGAAATTTCTAGGGCACATAACGCGGAAAGAGTGTTTGGAAAATTTGACACTCACAGGACATATTGAAGGTAAGAGGGAGCGAGGAAAACAGCGCATAAGCTACCCAATGAACTTGTGTAAATGATTGACAGAACAGGGATTAGGAGAGGTAGTTGAATGACAAAAATTACTAAGAGCTACAAAGGACAGGAAATTGTGGAGAGTCATGATCGCCCATGTACTAAAGGGACACATCACACAGAAAAAGACATTTCTGATTTTGAAATCTCCTTCGTAGCTCACATCTTAGGCGTTTTCTTTTACTGACAACCATACATTCTGTCTTCTTACAATTTATAGTCTGTCCTTCCCTCCTGGAGTTTACGGCCACATAACATTGAAATGTACGATCACCAAAGTTAAGCAACGTTGAGCCTGGGCAGTATCTAGATGAATGACCGCTTGGAAATATTAGGTGCTGTAAGCTTGGATGCGCGGATGGTGTAATGGATAATAGCTCCGAATTTTTAATTTGAGAGCCGGGTTCCAATTCCTGTTAGGGCCGTTATATTCACTTCCGCTTACATACACTTGGGAAAGGTATGAATCCACCTCTTCTCCCCAAGCTATGGGTTAATTAGTAAGACTTATCTAAAATAAATTCTTACAGTCTAAAAATATTTTCTGGCTTTAAATAACTTACAACGGGTTGATAAGCCGTAAAAAACAAATCAACAAATATTTTCTTCCCGCTTTCTTTTACTGCCTTTTCTTCAGTGGGCTATGATAAGTTTTTAGCCATCCTTAATTACAGTAATTTTGGCTCGTGTAATAACGCCTCTTTTTTTCAGACAATACCGTGTTAGTATCAAGCTACTCTCATCTATGAACGATAGTTGACATATTTTGCAATGAAAGTTCGCGGAAGTAAGGAAATTTGTGAATTTCAACGAGGGCAAATAATAGGATGGCATCAGTGTGGCAAGTTAAATAGAGAAAATTTCTAGGTTTTTCCAGGTTAATCATCAAACGGTTAATAATATTGTCAAGAAATTTAATGAACAAGGCCATTGTCGTGTGGAACAACATTCAGGAAGACCGAGCATCGTGTCTGCGTGAACGAAAAGGGAGCTGAAGAGGTAAGTCATCAGAAACCGTCGTCAGAGCGTCAAAGATGTCGTCAACAGCATGGAAATGTCGCCATATACGGTGAGAAAGACTCTGAAAGTCTAGGCTATCAAAGAAGAGTTGAAAGAAAGAAGCCCTTGATTTCAGAACAGGCGTATGGACTGGGCGAGAGAATTCGAGAGCAAAGATTATGAATTTTGGTAGTCTGTAATTTGGTCAGATGAAAGTAAATTCTGTCAGTATTCGAATTCGAGATTTGTTTATGTTTGGAGAAATCAGAATGAGAGTTGGAACATTGAATGTCTGTAGGCAACCGTGAAACATGGAGGGTTTGTAGTAACGGTGTGGGGATCTGTCTGGTTTGGATGGAAATCTGAGCTGATTCTTGTTCATGAGTGGTTTAATGGTTCAAAATACTGTCAAATATTAGAGAAAGGACTACTCCCTCTATTTGAAACCAATCAGGTTGGCAAGAATGTCTACCTTTATCAAGAAGATGGAGCGCCATATCATGCAAGTAAAGTAGCAAAGGCCTTGAAAGAATTGCAAGGAATCAAGTCACTGCCATGGATAGCCTAAAGTCCTGATATGAATCCAATAGAGCACGTTATTTTCACCGTAAACTTCGAGAGCGTGCAACCAAAATCCCGTCAGTGGCAACCCTTAAAGAAACATTGCTAAAGAAGTGGCAAAATATGGATCAGACGATTGTTGATAACTTGATCCATGAAAAATCGAATACAAGCACTGAAACTAGCAAATGGAGGACCTACTCTATACCAGTTCCAAATACTGTTTATTTATGTTAAGTAGGGATTACGTAATTAAATTTTGAAACTGGATGTAGTTTATTTCTCCTGGTTAAAAACTTTTCTGAAGCCATTGTTGAAGTTCATGTAGTTTAATTTCTGTGTTTGCTATCAATACAGTGTCATCCACGTATCTTAGGTTTTGAAGATTGATTCCACCAATAATAAATTTTAATATATGCCTGTCTTTGTGCCAGAATGTAGAAAAGTTCACTTTCTATCACTCATGTAATTTTTTTCCCCACAACAGCTCTTTCAAAGGACACATTCAGTCATTTAATATGTGATGGTTAAAATCTTTTTATTCTTTCTTTCTCTCTCTCCAGATGAGCTGATTCGACAAGTAACAATTAATTGTTCAGAACGTGGTTTGCTGCTGTTGCGTGTTAGGGATGAAATACGAATGACGATAGCCGCTTACCAGACACTCTACGAAAGTAGCGTGGCGTTTGGTATGAGGAAGGCCCTGGCTGCTGAACAAGGAAAGACTGACATGGAAAAGAAAGTAAGTTGATTTAAAGAATACTGAATATTACGTGATATATGTCCTCTTATATGGCAGCGAATGCTGGACAATTTCCTTAAAGATAAAGATGCTTGAAGCAATAAAAATATGAGACACTGAGATCTGAAGACGTATTGAGATGGTTAAAGATGCATTCCAAAAGCTAAGCAAAGTATTAAGAGACAGAAAAATTTCGTTAGAAACAAAGAAAAGAGTACTGAAATTTGTGATATATTTCCTCCCGTATAGCAGCGAATGCTGGACAATCTCCTCAAAGATGAAGAAGAGACTCAAAGCAGCAGAAATGTGATTCTACAGAAAACTGCTGAGGATGCCATAGGCCGAACATCTGAGCAACTACGAGGTTTTGGAGAGAATGGAAACGAAGAGGAAACTTATACTTAACATCAGGAAGAGGCAGTTGAAATTTGGGGGGTACATAATGCGGAAAGAAGGCTTGGAAAATCTGATCCTCACATGACAGATAGAGGAATAGAGGAAAGTAGCGTGTAACATACTTGATGAGCTTGAGCAAATGTATGGTAGAACAGAGTTTGGGAGAAATAACAAAAAAACAAAACAAGGCACAGGAAGACGTGGAGGTCCATGGTCGCCTACGTCCTGAAAGGACACGGCACATAAAAAAGAGGTATATAGGTTCTACTTGAGGTTTGAGGTAAACCAGAGTCCCTATAGACGTTTAAAAAGCTAGTCAAAGTATTAAAAAAACAGGAATATTTCGTTAGAAAGAAACAAAAGAGTACGAAACATTTATGTAACATCGGCTTTTCTTTATGGCAGTGAATGCTGGAGAATTTTCTCAGAAAGGAAGAAGACACATGAGTCAGCAGAATTGTAATTACTTTCTTTACATTATTCGGACTCTTATCCTCATCTTCATTGCCATATTCATAACGTTTCGGCCGGTGTACGCTCCGGCCTTCTTCAGGTGATTGGAATTTCGAACCTAACCCTTTATTTCGTCCACCGGGGCAGCTTGTCCTTGAGGACACATGGGCCAGTGAATAAAGACATTGGTTAGACCAAGTGACTAGACCCAAAGAGTTGTGAGTTCAATAACAGGCTACAGCAGTGGTGAACCAGAAAACTTGAAGAGTTGCCACAAAGGGAAATAACTGAGACATCCGGAAGAGGCATGGCACGTGGAACTAGAACAATTTACCCCCCGGTGGACGAAATAAAGGGTTCGGTTCGAAATTCCAATCACCTGAAGAAGGCCGGAGCGTACAACGGCTGAAACGTTGTGAATAACAGTCCGAATAATGTAAATAATGTAAGTAATCATAACACCTCTGTACCAACAGAGAAATGTAATTCTTTAGAAGGATGATCAGAATACTATAGATTGAACATATGAGCAATTAAATTTTAAGGAAGACGGGAACAAAAAGGAACTTATACTTAACATAAAGAAGAGACAGTTGAAATTTCTAGAGCACATAATGAGGAAAGAGGGCTTGGAAAATCTGATATTCACAGGACAGATTTAGTGCGAGAGGAACAGAGGAAAACAACCCATTACCTAACTAACGAGATTGAGTAAATGGATGGCGGAACAAAGTTTAACCGAAAGACAAAATTTATTAAAAGCTACGAAGGATAATAAATTGTGGAGAGCCATGATCGCCTACATCCTGAAGGGACACTTCACATAAAAAAAGAAGAAGAAGAACTTGACATGAAATTTGCGGCTGGTCTAATTTACCAGCCCGGAATATGAAATCAGCAGCCCGAGTTCAAATTCCGGACGTGGCTGAACGAATCAGCCACGTCCGGAACCTGCCGAAGGTAGAAAAATGTCAGTTATTTCATATTTTTCCCCTCTTTTGCCTGGTTACATTTTTTTAGCCCTAGCCTGAGCTGCAAAACACCAGATCCAAGTCTCTACAATTTCTGGTTCATCCAAATGATTTAAACACCCTATCGGCGACGCCATTGAAATTAAACTTAAATAAATATCTGTTACGTTGTGAAAGAATTGACCTTCAAGTATCATTTACGGACATCGTCTTTTGTTTTGTAGATTTTTGACTTAGAGCAGGAGAAAAAAGAGTTGGAACGCCAAGTGAATGAACTGAAAGCCAAATGCGATCAAATCGAGAAACGGGCAGCTGAACAACGGAAAGTGGAGGAAAAGAAACACGCCGACGAAACGAACTTCCTCAAGAGAACCAATGCTCAACTCAAGGTAAAATTGCATTTTTTTATTTTGATTTTTATATTATTTGCGCTCTCACGCGTGTTTTCAAGCTCGAAGCTTTTTATCAACTCTCAATTTGTTTTCCTTTTTTTAAATTTTTTTGTTAATGGCCGCAACTTGGGAAAAGAAATATATGCCACCCGTCCTAATATTTGTTCGGACGTCTATTTGTGTTGCTTTTATTGACACAATGATTCGGTCGTTCAGTCGATCAATGAATTCAAAAGTCTTATCCACGCTTGAAATCGTCTCCTCCTCAAAATTATAGCATCCATTTTCAGTAAAGTAAAAAGAATGTATGTGAAGAAAGTGCAATTTTAAACCAAATTTAAATTTTTTCAAAATCTGCACAGAAATCATTGAAGCTAAAAATTGCGATACCACATTTATTGCATTTTGTAGTAAATTTCTTTACAGAAGACGTTTTCTTTACAGAGGACATTAATGTTTTGAAAACTGATATTAATATGGATTTGCGACTCTCTTTTTTTTGTCATATCTTGTCAAATACACTGGCGTACAAAAGTTTTGGACCAACAACATCAAATGATTCTATACCCTTATTTTATGAAGACGTTAAGATTGTTCCACAGGGCAGTGGTTCGCGGGAAGAAGCTGTTCGAGTGGAACTTACTTCTCACTGATGGAATACGAAGAGAATGTGTCGGGGTGCTATTATGCAAATGGCATGGCGTGTTCTTGCCGTGAAGGCTTGACTTGGCAGGACCAGGGAATGTAAGTAGCGATAGAGTAGCGAAAGATTTGCCTCATTCCGCCTGTGGAAGAGATGGTGGAGGGTGGAGAATAATTCGTCACACACAAGGGATCGGAGACGCTTTTGGACACTCTCAAAGCTTAATATGAACTTTTAAACTTTATAATGAATTCAAGAGAATGACATTATTTTTATTATTTATTTTTTTTTAGCATTTCATCCCAATCAAAGCGGGAGGGCCACTAGCACGCAAGGGGTTACAAAGAGTGAGATCAAGAGTAAAGAGGGACGTTTGAGGAAAGGATACAGAGAAGGACGGGGTTCGGGATCAAGGCAACAGAAGATGTCGATTGGCATTACATTTGGACATTTGAAGATTATAGCTATCAGGGAAGTAAGTAGAAGGAAGGGTGTTCCACTAGCTGGAAGTGCGAGATAAGAAGCTGTTGCGCTAGAAGAGGCGGTTACATTTAACTATTTCGACAGTGAAAGGGTGGGACCGAGATGCCAACCAAGTAGCATGCTGAAATTCATGCAGTTGGGGTTCCAGTGAAAGTAGCTCGTTAGAGCAGCTGCCATGAAAATATTTGTAGAAAAGATAGAGGGAAGCGACATCACGTCTGTGAGAAAGTGACTGTAGACGAGATGCCAGATCAGGACCTATCACATTGCATATCTGTCTCTGGATTTTGTCTAGGACCTTGAGATGAAGAGCGGGGTCACCAGACCATATATGGCAATAGTATTCAATGCAAGGACGAAAGATTTGGAGATTTGAAGGACAGACTCAGGAGAGAAAAACTTTCTGGCGCGACACAGAGGACCAACTTTCTTTGCGATAGATGAAGCTATTGATTCAATGTAGTTGTTCCACCTCAGGTCAGAGGAAAACGTGAGACCAAGAAGGCGCAGAGAGACGCTCTCGTGGAGTTGAGCATCAGCCATGCTGATAGGGTTCTCTATGGTGGGTAAATGAGAGCAGTTTCGTTCTGGAGGCATTAAAGTTTACAAGCCATTTCCTACCCCAGTCAACCACAGATTGGAGGTCCTTTTCGAGACCGGCGGCCAGGTTAGCTTTGTCAGCGATTCCGGATTTACTATTGAGACAGGAGTACATAGTAGTGTCGTCTGCGTAGATGCCTACTTGGGAACTGATGACATCAAGAAGATCGTTGATGAAGAACAGAAACAGTGTAGCACTCAGGTTAGAGCCTTGAGGAACACCAGCGTTCGTATGAAAGGAACTGGAAGAGAACCCGTTATGGACGACCTTCATTTCACAATTCGACAGGAATTATTGTATTAAATCAAATAATCGTCACGTAATACCGTATCCCTGAAGCTTACGAAGAAGACCGGTATGCCTCGAAGACTTTGCCGAAGAGAGGTGGGAGACTGATAGGACAGTAGTTAGATGAGTCAGAAGGGTTTCCAGAGTTCTTAAAAACAGATACGACAGAGGAGGACTTCCAACAGGCTGGAAAGTAAGAGTCAGCGACGCAATAGTTATATAGTTTAGAGAGAAACTGGAGCCAGCTCAGGAGCACCTTTCTTTAGGACTACGGCTGGTATCCCGTCACCATCATTTGCCTTATGAGAGCCTAATTTGGAGATGATGTCCAAAACTATCGATGGGGTTATGCTCATCTCATTCAATAGAGCCTCAGTTCTAGGGGGGAATCAGCTGTGGGGTACTCCGGATGAGTAGAGTGATGAATTGGATGAGAAGTTCCGAGCAAAGCATTCAGCCTTATCAGCTGAGGAAGTTAAGACCTCAAAATGATTGAATAGAGGAGGCATTGTGGATTTGCTGTTGTTCAGCACACTCTTGCAGAGACGCCAATAATCTTTAGAACCAAACTTGCGAGATGCAATACGTTGTTTTATTCTTTCGACAAATAGTAATTTTGCTTCATTGAGGACACGCTTGCACTCATTACGTACAGAGACAAAGAGACGTCTGTTGCAATCAGACATGTCGCTTCGGTACAGACGGAAGACGTGATTCCGATGGGTTATAGCAGCTGAGCAAGCGGCTGAGACCCAAGGGGGTGAGCGCGATTTAAGGGATGTAAGGTGCTTAAACACTTGCGGTAATGTGGTAGGAGGCTAAGAAGACGGTATTTAGATGGGTCAGAAGGATCTCCAGACTTCCTAAAAACAAGGGCAACAAATGAGAACTTCCAATAGACTGGAAAGCAAGAGTCAGCAATAGTTATATAGTTTAAAGAGAACTGGAGCAGACACAAGAGCACATTTCGTTAAGACTACGGCTGGTATCCTGTTACTACCACTTGCCTTATGAGAGTCTAATTTAGAGATGATGTCCAAAACCATCGACGGGGTTATACTCATCTCACTCAATAGAGCCTCAGTTCTAGGTGGAAAATCAGGTGTGGTTACACCGGATGAGTAGAGTGTTAAGTTAAGACCTCAAAATAATTGAATAGAGGAGGTATTGTAGATTTGCAGTTGCTCAGCACACTCTTGCACAGCCGCCAATAATCTCTAGAACGAAACTTGCGAGATGCAATACGTTGTTTTATTCTTTCGACAAATAGTAATTTTGCTTCATTAAGGACACGCTTGCACTCATTACGTACAGAGACAAAGAGACGTCTGTTGGAATCAGACATGTCGCTTCAGTACAGACGGAAGAAGTGATTCCGATGGGCTACAGCAGCTGAGCAAGCGGCTGAGACCCAAGGGGATGAGCGCGATTTAACTTTATATTTTCTTGCTAGAATGAAAGCCACGATGCCAGCTTTTACCCTAAGAGGAGACCTCAGACACACATTTTAACCGGGGTGATTAAAAACCACATTCCAGGAGACGTCGCGAAGGAAATCACAGAACGAGTCCCCAGTCTGCTCGTTGATAACAGAAATATATTCTGTTAATAGGAGATTCTTTGGCTGGAAGGGGAGTAGATGTTAATAGACACTATGGCATGATCAGAGCTGCCAAGAGGGCAGAGCTGCGTAGAGCGACAAGTCAGGGATGCAGGTAAAACAGAGATCGAGAAGGGGAAACGTGTAGGAAAGTCAACTACTTGTGCGAGGGATTGAGTGATTGAAAAGTTAAGGGTTTGTATGCCAGCGAGGGTCAGTTACAGAATGTTTAAGCCACATGGTATGGTGGGCGTTAAAGTCACCGAAGACGAATATGTGCGCAAACGGATGTAGAGAGATGGCTTTGTCTATATTACCGGAAATGCTATCGAGAAGCCCACAGTCTTGAGAGGAAGGGGAACTATAGAGAAAGAAGAGATAGCTTACCGAATTGAGAAGAGATAGACGGAGACACATCTACGAATGGTCTGGCGATTCAAGGGAGAGTTCCCTAGCCAGCGAGAGATGACCGCAGACATAAACTCCCAGACCATGCATGTGGATTTTAGAGCCCTTTTTAAGGAGAGGAAAGTAACCAAGAATCGAAAAATCAGGGGAGAAGATTGACAAGTGAAGGTTAGTCTCGCAGAGAGCTAGTATATCAAGAGACGTTTCAAAGAGGAATGATTCCACACTGCAGAAGTTTGTACGAATGTCACGGATGTTGGAGAAGAAAACTTAGCTGCATGTATTTTTTTTTGTTTGTTTGTTTTTTTACTAAATAATCTTACAAAATCAAACGGAGTGAAAAGTAGTTTCTTCTTACAAGAAATGAGATTAATCATAGCAATTAGTTTTTTAGACAATGTATGTTATGTCTTCAAATTTAATATAAAATTATTTGCTGGTCATTTTATTATAAAAATGTATTGCTGGTTATTTTACTATAAAAATGTATTCTTCGTCATTTTATTATAAAATGTATTGTTGGTAATTCTACCATAAAATGTATTATTAGTCATTTTGCTATAAAATGTATTACTTGCCATTAAAATGTATTGTTGGTAATTTTTTGTTAAAATGTATTGCTGGTAATTTCACTACAAAAATGTATTTTTAGTCATTTTTTTATAAAAAATCTATTGGAATTTTTACTATAAAAATGTATTTTTATACTTTCCTAGTGTTTTGACTTCTGCTTTTTTGTGGGGAGGGTCATTATTTGCACATAACATGTGCTACCATCCCTGGTAAGGATGAACCTTAGAACAGCTGCAATTTAGATGTGGTTCGACGTTCCTCAAAACCTCCAGTCTCCCGATCAGAGGCCTTGTTGCCGGATGTAGTTTATCGTCATACCCAGGAATATATTTTTTATTTGTATTTATATTTGATTCCCTTTGCCTTTTTTTCTCATAGCAAAATGAAACGAAATTGAAATTAATTAAGATCTTCTTCCCTGTGGTTATTTTAGCATCTTCTTCTTCTGTGCGTCGTGTCCCTTCAGGCCGTTGCCGATCACGGCTCTCCGCAATCTCCTGTCCTTTGTAGCTCTTAATAAATGTTGTCTTTTTTTTTGCCATATCTCCCAACCCCTACTCTGCCATCAATTTACTCAACCTCGCCAGGTAGGTTATGCGTTGTTTTCCTCTATCTCTCTTACGATCAATCTCTCATGTGGGTATCAAATTTTACAAGCCCTCTTTCCTCATTATCTACCATGGAAATTTCAAGTCTCTTTCTTATTCTAAATATAATTGTCCTTTTTGTTAGCATTGTCTCTAGAACTTAGTCGTTGCTGACATGTTCGTTTCATGATATTCTCAGCATCCTTCTGTAGAACCATATTTCTGTTGCTTCAAGTCTCATCTTCATCTGTGAGAACATCATCCAGCATTCACTGTCATACTGGAGGACCGATATTACATATCAGTTCAGTTTGTTTGTTTCTAAAGATAATTTCCTGTTTTGGAAGGCATCTTTCGCTATCCAAAGGCGCCATCGGAATTTCGTGTAGCATTTCCCGTCCCCTGTTAAAACGATTCCCAGATATCTAAATTGTTGCACCTATTTGATTTTGGTATCCCCAATTTGTAATTTGCATGTTGGGTTGTCCCTTTTGCTAACAGCCCTGCATTAAAAATTGCCTTAATGTCATCATGTCAAAAATGGGAATGAACGTTCTTTCTAACTTAATATAAATCAAGTTTCGGAAAAAAATATATGTGGTCCCAGATTTATAAATGTTCCGTTTTATATAATAAATGGTATTTTTTTATCTTCTTCTTCCAGACGCAACTTGAAGGAATTATAAGTCCGAAGAAGTGATAATGCCCAAACTTGAAGCTTGCGTCGTCGAAAATCTAATATTATCTTGACTGTATTTTGAAGATTTCAATAAAAAGAAAATATTATTGTAATAAGAAACCTACTTGTGTCATTTTCGGAATTTCTTTTTTATTTGTTTAAAATGAAACGATGTCGAGCGAATTTCATCTCAAAAGAGATTTTAAGATGGAGTCATTCAGTCACTGTTATGGCTTATAAAATGATCGATATAGATTGCGGTGGAAAGATAAATTTAAATGTCTAAATATTGAGATCGATAAAATAATATGAAATCGAAATTGTTAAATGTTTAATCGTTTATAAAACAGATCAATTTTCTTATCTTTATATAAGGAAATTTCTCTCTCTCTCTCTCTCTCTCTCTCTCTCTCTCTCTCTCCCTCCCTCCCTCCCTTTGTCGGACTTTGTCCATTTAATATATATATATATATATATATATATATATATATATGTGTGTGTGTGTGTGTGTGTGTGTGTGTGTGTGTGTGTGTGTGTGTGTGTGTTGGTTTCACGACTACGACACTATCAAGAAGGCTTACTTTACACATGTTGGATTCAAGTTCTATTGCACAACATTTAAAGACACATGTCTGTCGAAGATGTCGAAGACAATTCTAAGAGGATCGGCTGAAAAGTTCATACTCTCATGGAATGCGATCAAATGAGGTTTATTTTTTAACATAGCCTCCATTGCGATCCATATACTTCTTCAGTAGATGTTGCCGTCTATGGATCCCATTGATGAAGAAGCTTACAACACCTGCACTCCGTCTACCTTTGCAATGTCAATCATTATCGCCTTCCTTCTTAATTCTTGTTCTTTTATTGCTCTCTCCCCTTAAAAGTATTTTCTCATATTCTCTAACACTCTGCACCCCAACCCTGCGCCTTAGTAGCTTTATTGCCTTGCTTGCGGTGAAATGATTAAAAAAAAGAAGCTTGTTATGTCTAGATAGCATCAGGAGTATTTAGACAAGATGGTGTCGCGTGTGGGCATCAGTGACCTCAACCTGTAAACCAGTTCAGAATTACACCCTCTGAAGGTTGGCCCTTGTCCGGAGTGAGGTGGCTTGCGTGGTTCATTGATTCTGAGAAAGATACCGTCGGGAGTTCTAAACTCCTGGAAAGGCCACTCTTGACGGCAAGGTTGAAGACGAGGATCCAAACTAAGGGTGGCCAATCCCAAAGACCCCAACGGTGGAAGAAGCGGGTGGTGATTACAAAGATACGCTTCGAGCAATTATGGTCGTTCGAAGGAAATCATAGAGAATTCTAGTTTAAAAGGCGGCAAAATCGACCTTGCTAACCAGACGCTCCTCTGTAGCTAAATACCAGGCTATATGACGGTTCCGTGTAGGATACAGGTTCGATTCCTGTCGGAGGATGAATATTTTTTATGAAATTTCTAGGACGTTCAGGCCGGTAAATGTTATTAATACTGTTTATTACAAACAGAGCATTTACTTTTTGTGTCTGCATAAATAACGTATAACAATGAGTAAATATATATATATATATATATATATATATATATATATATATATATATATATATATATATTGATGCATGTTTCACTAAATAATATAGAAAAGTGTTGTCTATTTATTTTATGTAAATTCGTTTCATATCGTCTGATAAGCTTAATAACATTATCATTAAACGAAGAAAGAAAATCACAATATTGATACATATTTTTTAATCCTATCTAAGCTTTCGGCTTACATAAGCCATTATCAAAGATGACAATTACATTACAATATATTAAGCAATACACGGACAAGACAGTGATGATAGTCTGTTTCTGTTTACATGGAAGATTTCCAAGCAACGACAAACACGTGCATATAAGACGCTGGAAGCAAAAATCGCACCGCAGCGCATGACGTCACACATGACCACGCGAGAGTGAATTCGAGAAGTATTAAGTATGGGAAGTGTTAAGTATAGTTGATAGATAGATAGATAGATAGATAGATAGATAGATAGATAGATAGATAGATAGATAGGAACAGGCTGATATAGCTATCTAACTAGATAGATAGATAGATAGATAGATAGATAGATAGATAGATAGATAGATAGATAGATAGATAGATAGGAACAGGCTGATATAGATAGATAGATAGATAGATAGATAGATAGATAGATAGATAGATAGATAGATAGATAGATAGATATAAACAGGCTGAGATAGACTGAATGATTGAATGATAGATTGATTGATTGATTGATTTATGTACACAACAATTATTCTTATAGTGAAAGAAGCAATTATTTCATATTCAACCCAACCTCCTGTTTTGTCAAAGCATTTCATTCTGTGGTGATGTTATCAATCTATCGTCGAACACTACATCAAGTCAGAACCTAATTATATTACAGACTTATCGTGTCTGTTTAGTAGTCGCTCTGTGGTCCATGACATCATCCGGAAGAATCCGGAGATATGTTTTTATTTAAATTGAATCAGCATTTTATTTCTACTTCATACAATTTCAGGAACTGATACTGTTATCGCCATCGTGTCTCCGCAGAATTTAGCGAAAGGAAGCCATACATTTCCTCCTGCGTTCCTCATTATCCAGTCTTGTTTAAGAAGTGAAGCTCATGAAGTGTAGATAAAATAATTCAGTTGCATTCAAAGAAATGAAGTCACGGAAAGTGTTCGAAAAGAATATATATATATATATATATATATATATATATATATATATATATATATATATATATATATGTTTGAAAAGAATATATATATATATAAATATATATATTGAAAGAAAATATATATAATAAATTGAAAAAAGTTTTATATATATATATATATATATATATATATATATATATATATATTTATTGAAAGAAAGGATGTATGACAAACTGGAAAATTATATATATATATATATATATATATATATATATATTAAGATAGAAATTATATATATATAAAAATTTATTTATACAAATATATAGAAATTTTATATATATATATATTTATTTTATATATATGTGTGTGTTTGTGTGTGTGTGTGTGTGTGTATTACATCTCGATGAATTTTATTTATACATAGCAATACGATGAATAATCAAAAACATTTTTACCTCATGTGGGGAATAGACTATTTCGTCAGATGACCACTTTCATCGTCTGCCGAAATAGTCTATTCCCCACATGAAATAAAAAGTTTTTTTAATTATTCATCACTACACACACACACACACACACACATATATATATATATATATATATATATATATATATATATATATATATATATATATATATATATATTGAAAGAAAAGATGTACAACAAATTGTAAAGTTTTTTCCAATTTGTTATTAATCTTTTCTTTCAAAACCGTTCAAAATATATAAAAATTACATAAAAAATTATATATCGTTATATATATATATATATATATATATATATATATATATATATATATATATATATATATTTATATATATATATATAGTAAAATTCTCAGAACAATTCTGTGGATAAGACAAATTGGTATAAGATTCACAATAGGAAAAAATCTTACTTTTTGTCGACGCGTTTCGTCTTCCGTTTTTATCAAGTCAAAAATGATAGTGAAATGTTTTTGTTTTCACACTTATATTAAATTTTACTATATTGTCGACATAGAAAAGAAGTATAAAGGAAGTTAACATTTGCCAGAAAGAGGCTTACGCAAAAGCGTCTCTCTCTCTCTCTCTCTCTCTCTCTCTCTCTCTCTCTCTCTCTTTAAATTTTGGATCTAATGTAGCTATGAAAACAAAAACATTTCGCTTTCATTTTTGCCTTGATAAAGTCGGAAGATGAAACGCGTCAGCAAATAGTAGGTTTTTCCTATTGTCATTCATATATATATATATATATATGTGTGTGTGTGTGTGTGTGTGTGTTATGTGTAGACTCTTGTCACTCAGCTGAGTGGTGTTATTTCAGTCATGCCGACTTCGAAGTTTCGTGAGCACATTGTTGTAATGCCTTCACTCTTCAGAGCTATTGGCTTCTCTGCTTCCAATATCACTGAAGAGTGAAGGCATTACAACAATGTGCTCACGAAACTTCGAAGTCGGCATGATTGCAATAACACCACTCAGTTAAGTGAAAATTTTCTGCACATTAATTATATTAACGCTCTACCCTTTGATATTGAGTAATTTAAGACAAAATCCTGCCTCCCTAAGATATTTGCCACCAATAAACTACGGAAAAAGAATTTTGGCACCAAGCACTCTTACAACTTAATACTATATATATATATATATATATATATATATATATATATATATATATATATATATATATATATATATATCAAGTATGTGGTGCAGTTTAATTTATATTACACTGAATAATTCTTACAAAAAGTAAATTAGTAAAGTTAATGATATAAAATGGCGAAATCTCTTCTCTAACTAAATTTTTAAAATGCATTAACCAACTAAACACTCGATGAATGAATTATAAACTGTATTAGGGCTTCCTTAAACATCCAAGTACTTTTGCCAAAAATAAAATAGTTTCCATGCCAGATGATGACCGGAGAACCCGTCGAAAGTACTTGTATGAATGATTCAGTGTAATATATATATATATATATATATATATATATATATATATATATATATATATATATATATATATATATATATATATAACCTGAAAACTCGAGTTCTGTTCTTAAATAGCTTCGTCAGATCGAAATTTTCATATGGATGTCACTCATGGGCCAAACCAGTTCAGAAATATGTAAACTGTCAGCGGTATACGACTGCTTCCTAAGATCAACGGTGAAAAAATGCTGTGAGCGAATAAAGTCTGAGATTCTTGGCAAAGAGCATCACTCGTTAAACGTTGTGGACTGGCGCTACAGAATCACAAGCAAAGAACTGTACAAAATAAAAGAAACCGCATCATTTGAAGACTTTCGATAATAACAACTAAAATAGATCGCCCATATATTTCGAAGAGAAAATAATGACATAACTACTTCAAACAAAAGGTAAGAAAGAAACCCTCAAACAATACTGAAATGAGCAATAGCAACTACTGGACTTAAGAAACCTATTTTCCGGAAAAATGGTTTTGAATCCATCGCTAGATCAGCTATAAAGAAAATCGGTTCACTGTGTCGGACGAGACAATTTTTCTCTCTGGAATCTATCTTGCATATATATAAGTCTACCATCCACCCATGCTTAAAATATTGTTGCCATATATGATCTGGTGGTCTGATCTGGTGGCTCGGCTTCAGTCGATTTCCCACCGCTGTAGGGTTGCCTCTCTGTGTCTTTTCTATAAATACTTCCATGGTAATTGTCCGGATGAGCTCTTCCTATGGTACCTAGACAGTACTAGACTGGGGTAAGTTCTCATCAATTTACAGTTGACTTAGTTTTGTGGCCTTGTTATGGCCAGAAATAAAGACACAAAAAGAGGAATTGAGTTAAATAAATATATTAACAGAAACAGTAATACAAACATCTACAAACGAGAGTGTTACAGCAAGAATGTTTGGTCCGACTGTCAGAGCTGACTGATGGAAACTTCCCTCTCCAAAAGGCAGTACATGCTCCTATTTATAGCTGGGAGAGTCCATACGTGCGTGGGTAAATTACTTAGCTAGATGGAGCCGTAAAATCTATGCTAACAGTTTTTTATCTCGCCCTTCTCGCTTGTGGAACTCCCTTCCGGCTTCATGCTTTCCAGCCAACTTTAATCTGCAAAAATTTAAATGTAATGTCAATCGCTATCTACTGTCACCCAGATTGCACTTTTCTCTTTCTACTCATTACTAATGTTTCTGTTCCTAATTCCTCTACACCCTGTAACCCCTTGTGTGCTAGTGACTGTACTGCCTTGATTGGGGTGGTACCGGTTAAAAAAAAAACAGAGGAATATTTTTTTAAATTTCAACTGACAGTGTCACTGGCTGCTCATTCAATGAATTCTAAATTGTTTCCTTATAAAGAAACAGCTAATATTACCATTACCATCCAGACTTTATCAGTTGCCTATCGGTCCAGGTAACCTTCAGGGAACGGATCTCTTTATTAATTCGTGGGATTTGGGCAGAAGCACACACGTATGGGTCACTAAATTAGAAACGAGATCGATATTACTTCTGAGTAGTAACGGCCGACTAGATATGCTCTTTAACCATTACTCCACGAAATCCAAAATAGTACAAGCCTCTCCGCGTCCTCGTGGGTGACTAATTATTTTATGCCCTACAACCCCATTTCCCACAGACGAAGCGTCGCAAATCTCTTGTTGCTGTATTGCTATAGGAAAGTGCTCAGACGAACTACATTCCTTAGTTCCACCAGTTCTAAACTTCACAGCTAAGAGCCGCCATACCACGCCCATTGTAGCGAACCACCTTCATTCTCTTTATATTCCATTGGTGAGATGTAATTTCCACTCGAGCAGCAGCTTCTCACGAAGCACTGCTTTGTGTAACCGACTCCCAAGAGGATACTTGCTTCCCTGATTACTACAATCTTAACCTGTTCAAGTCTAGGCTTAACTGTTATCTTCTCCATATATCTGCGTAAACTGTGCCTCTTAATCTGTATCCGTTTACCTCGAGTGGCTCTAGGGTCTTGTACAGGGTGAATATCATTATAAAAAAAAGGATCCTAGATTTATTTTTATCCTCGGTACAACACAGATATTATTTACCTCCAAACCATAACAATCTGTAACTCCTTCCCTACGTGAATGCGTTTTATTCGTTCATGTTTGTTTTCTTTCTTCGCTATCCGTTTGCGCATGCGTCCTTAAACGCCTAGCATCAGTGTCCAATTAAAGGATATCATGATTGTATTTAAAATCTAATTGACACGGTGGGATGTCGGCATTAACAGCACGTTGGTGTTAATTCACTAATCGGCATCAGGGGCTTATCAACTTCCATCACGAATAAGGACAACAGAAAGTTTAAAAAGGGAACCATGTTTGCATTGTAGACATGCAACGCAGAAACGGAAGAAGAAAAAAAGGCACTTAATATAAAAACGAAACCCAGTTCACTGGGCCCAGATAAACTTTTAAACACAGGGGGTCAAAATTACCCTGATACACTGACGTCAAAGAAAATTACAACATCCTGAATGCGTCTCGACTTACTTGAGTTTAAACGTGTGCGCGTAACGTGTAACTGTAGACATACTTTTATCTCGCTAGATAATGGCAAGGTCCTGTTTGTTTGAAAAGCAGTCCTGTTGTGTGCAGCGTTGGAAGGGGCTAAGCAGTTCGATCTTTTTTTTTTTTAAGCGTATCACCCCAAGCAAGGCTGGGGGCCACTAGCACGCAAGGGGTTATAGAAGGGTTGGAGAAAGAGCAGATAGGAGTGGTAAAGGAGAGGATGTAGAGAAAGAGAAAGACAGTGGATCGATCAAGGCAAGGGGGTTACAGAAGATTTGGAACGAGAGCAGATAGGAATGAAAGGTGAAAGGATGTGGAGAAGGGAAGTGGATAGATCAAGGCAACTGGAGATGTCGATTGACGTTACACTTAAATAGTTGGAGATTGTATTTGTCAGGGAAACAGGAATAGGGAAGGGAGTTCCACAGGCGAGATGTGCGAGACATGAAGCTATTGGAGTAGAAGATACGTCTACATCTAACAGTTTCAACGGTGAAGGGGTGGGAACGGGATGCCAGCCTCGTAGGACGTTTAAATTCATGAGGCCTAGGGACCAGCGAAAGCAGCTCCTGCGTGGTATTATTCTCTTCTGCAGGTGTAACATACGAAGGTGGAATGTAAAACCAAGGTCTGAGATGGCTTCCTGCGTTGCCTTCTGACCTCCAGCCATTGACTTCGCTTCTTTTCTTTTTTTCTCGTCCTCTATGACTCATTCGTGAACAGCATGTCTGTCAACCTCTGCGGCTGCCTGCTAGTTATTCCCAACCACCTGGGTTTCGACTCTCTCCCTCGAAACGTAAGGCGGTTACCAACCATGAGTGTGGAATCTTTGTGCTGAGGTTAAATTCTGAGAGAGCCCGTTGTGTTTATTTTTCACTAATGTTACCTTGGGAAAGGTAGGAAACCACTTGTTCCCCCCCCCGCTGTGGGTTAATAAGTAAGACTTTTATAAGTAAATCATTATTATCGCCAAAAGATTCTTACAATCTAAAAATATTTTATGGTTTTAGATAACCTACAAAAGATTGATAATAAATAAATTCAAATGTGCAACTACAATTTTTTTTAAATAAATAAAAATAAATTATAATTAAATTTAAATATCGAATCGAGTAAAACTATTTAAAATAAAACAATTCTTTATAAAAAGTTTAACATCTATCAGAATTTGAATGGATATCATTTTAATAAACTTTAATTAAAATACTTCTTTCTTTTTGCGTGCCATGTCCTTTCTGAATCAAGGCTCTCCACCTGCCTCTATTCCTCGCAGATCTCAACAAGTTCCTTCTCTATGCTCCCCACCACACGACGTTCTGTCATCCACTGGCTTAAGCCCGCTAGATATGTCATGCGTTGTTTTCCCAGTCCATTTTTCCCTCTACCTGTGAGTATTAGATTCTCCAGGCCCTCCTTCCTCATTGTGTGTCCCAGGAACTTTAGCTGCCTCTTCCTGGTGTTAAGTATAAGCCTCCTCCTTGTTTGCATCCAATCCAAGACCTCATCATTGCACACACGCTCGGTCCATGATATTCCTTAGCATCCTTCTGTAGAACCACATCTCCGTCGCCTCGAGTCTCTTCATCTTTGAGGAAATCGTCCAACATTCGCTGCCTCTTCCTAATGTTAAATATAAGTCTCCTCCTTGTTTACATGTTCTCGAAGACCTCATCATTGCTCACACGCTCGGCCCATGATATTCCTTAGCATCCTTCTGTAGAACCACATCTCCGTCGCCTCGAGGCTCTTCTTCATCTTTGAGGAAATCGTCCAACATTCGCTGCCTCTTCCTGATGTTAAGTATAAGTCTCCTCCTTGTTTGCATGTTTTCGAAGACCTCATCATTGCTCACACGCTCGGCCCACGATATTCCTTATCATCCTTCTGTAGAACCACATCTCCGTCGCCTCGAGTCTCTTCTTCATCTTTGAGGAAATCGTCCAACATTCGCTGCCTCTTCCTGATGTTAAGTATAAGCCTCGTCCTTGTTTGCATCCTCTCCAAGACCTCATCATTGCTCACACGCTCGGCCCATGATATTCCTTAGCATCCTTCTGTACAACCACATCTCCGTCGCCTCGAGTCTCTTCTTCATCTTTGAGGAAATCGTCCAACATTCGCTGCCTCTTCCTGATGTTAAGTATAAGTCTCCTCCTTGTTTGCATGCTCTCCAAGACCTCATCATTGCTCACAAGCTCGGCCCATGATATTCCTTAGCATCCTTCTGTACAACCACATCTCCGTCGCCTCGAGTCTCTTCTTCATCTTTGAGGAAATCGTCCAACATTCGCTGCCTCTTCCTGATGTTAAGTATAAGCCTCGTCCTTGTTTGCATCCTCTCCAAGACCTCATCGTTGCTCACACGCTCGGCCCATGATATTCCTTAGCATCCTTCTGTAGAACCACATCTCCGTCGCATCGAGTCTCTTCTTCATCTTTGAGGAAATCGTCCAACAGTAGCTGCCTCTTCCTGATGTTAAGTATAAGTCTCCTCCTTGTTTGCATCCTCTCCAAGACCTCATCATTGCACACACGCTCGGTCCATGATATTCCTTGGCATCCTTCTGTAGAACCACATCTCCGTCGCCTCGAGTCTCTTCTTCATCTTTGAGGAAATCGTCCAACATTCGCTGCCTCTTTCTAATGTTAAGTATAAGTCTCCTCCTTGTTTACATGTTCTCGAAGACCTCATCATTGCTCACACGCTCGGCCCATGATATTCCTTAGCATCCTTCTGTACAACCACATCTCCGTCGCCTCGAGTCTCTTCTTCATCTTTGAGGAAATCGTCCAACATTCGCTGCCTCTTCCTGATGTTAAGTATAAGCCTCGTCCTTGTTTGCATCCTCTCCAAGACCCCATCGTTGCTCACACGCTCGGCCCATGATATTCCTTAGCATCCTTCTGTAGAACCACATCTCCGTCGCATCGAGTCTCTTCTTCATCTTTGAGGAAATCGTCCAACAGTAGCTGCCTCTTCCTGATGTTAAGTATAAGTCTCCTCCTTGTTTGCATCCTCTCCAAGACCTCATCATTGCACACACGCTCGGTCCATGATATTCCTTGGCATCCTTCTGTAGAACCACATCTCCGTCGCCTCGAGTCTCTTCTTCATCTTTGAGGAAATCGTCCAACATTCGCTGCCTCTTTCTAATGTTAAGTATAAGTGTCCTCCTTGTTTACATGTTCTCGAAGACCTCATCATTGCTCACACGCTCGGCCCATGATATTCCTTAGCATCCTTCTGTACAACCACATCTCCGTCGCCTCGAGTCTCTTCTTCATCTTTGAGGAAATCGTCCAACATTCGCTGCCTCTTCCTGATGTTAAGTATAAGTCTCCTCCTTGTTTGCATGCTCTCCAAGACCTCATCATTGCTCACAAGCTCGGCCCATGATATTCCTTAGCATCCTTCTGTACAACCACATCTCCGTCGCCTCGAGTCTCTTCTTCATCTTTGAGGAAATCGTCCAACATTCGCTGCCTCTTCCTGATGTTAAGTATAAGCCTCGTCCTTGTTTGCATCCTCTCCAAGACCTCATCGTTGCTCACACGCTCGGCCCATGATATTCCTTAGCATCCTTCTGTAGAACCACATCTCCGTCGCATCGAGTCTCTTCTTCATCTTTGAGGAAATCGTCCAACAGTAGCTGCCTCTTCCTGATGTTAAGTATAAGTCTCCTCCTTGTTTGCATGCTCTCCAAGACCTCATCATTGCACACACGCTCGGTCCATGATATTCCTTGGCATCCTTCTGTAGAACCACATCTCCGTCGCCTCGAGTCTCTTCTTCATCTTTGAGGAAATCGTCCAACATTCGCTGCCTCTTTCTAATGTTAAGTATAAGTCTCCTCCTTGTTTACATGTTCTCGAAGACCTCATCATTGCTCGCACGCTCGGCCCATGATATTCCTTAGCATCCTTCTGTACAACCACATCTCCGTCGCATCGAGTCTCTTCTTCATCTTTGAGGAAATCGTCCAACAGTAGCTGCCTCTTCCTGATGTTAAGTATAAGTCTCCTCCTTGTTTGCATGCTCTCCAAGACCTCATCATTGCACACACGCTCGGTCCATGATATTCCTTGGCATCCTTCTGTAGAACCACATCTCCGTCGCCTCGAGTCTCTTCTTCATCTTTGAGGAAATCGTCCAACATTCGCTGCCTCTTTCTAATGTTAAGTATAAGTCTCCTCCTTGTTTACATGTTCTCGAAGACCTCATCATTGCTCACACGCTCGGCCCATGATATTCCTTAGCATCCTTCTGTACAACCACATCTCCGTCGCCTCGAGTCTCTTCTTCATCTTTGAGGAAATCGTCCAACATTCGCTGCCTCTTCCTGATGTTAAGTATAAGCCTCGCCCTTGTTTGCATCCTCTCCAAGACCTCATCGTTGCTCACACGCTCGGCCCATGATATTCCTTAGCATCCTTCTGTAGAACCACATCTCCGTCGCCTCGAGTCTCTTCTTCATCTTTGAGGAAATCGTCCAACATTCGCTGCCTCTTCCTGATGTTAAGTATAAGTCTCCTCCTTGTTTGCATGCTCTCCAAGACCTCATCATTGCTCACACGCTCGGCCCATGATATTCCTTAGCATCCTTCTGTAGAACCACATCTCCGTCGCCTCGAGTCTCTTATTCATCTTTGAGGAAATCGTCCAACAGTAGCTGCCTCTTCCTGATGTTAAGTATAAGTCTCCTCCTTGTTTGCATGCTCTCCAAGACCTCATCATTGCTCACACGCTCGGCCCATGATATTCCTTAGCATCCTTCAGTAGAACCACATCTCCGTCGCTTCGAGTCTCTTCTTCATCTTTGAGGAAATCGTCCAACATTCGCTGCCTCTTCCTGATGATAAGTATAAGCCTCGTCCTTCTTTGCATCATCTCCAAGACCTCATCGTTGCTCACACGCTCGGTCCATGATATTCCTTAGCATCCTTCTGTAGAACCACATCTCCGTCGCATCGAGTCTCTTCTTCATCTTTGAGGAAATCGTCCAACATTCGCTGCCTCTTCCTGATGTTAAGTATAAGCCTCATCCTTGTTTGCATCCTCTCCAAGACCTCATCGTTGCTCACACGCTCGGCCCATGATATTCCTTAGCATCCTTCTGTACAACCACATCTCCGTCGCCTCGAGTCTCTTCTTCATCTTTGAGGAAATCGTCCAACATTCGGTGCCTCTTCCTGATGTTAAGTATAAGCCTTGTCCTTGTTTGCATCCTCTCCAAGACCTCATCGTTGCTCACACGCTCGGCTCATGATATTCCTTAGAATCCTTCTGTACAACCACATCTCCGTCGCCTCGAGTCTCTTCTTCATCTTTGAGGAAATCGTCCAACATTCGGTGCCTCTTCCTGATGTTAAGTATAAGCCTCGTCCTTGTTTGCATCCTCTCCAAGACCTCATCGTTGCTCACACGCTCGGCCCATGATATTCCTTAGCATCCTTCTGTAGAACCACATCTCCGTCGCCTCGAGTCTCTTCTTCATCTTTGAGGAAATCGTCCAACATTCGCTGCCTCTTCCTGATGTTAAGTATAAGTCTCCTCCTTGTTTGCATGCTCTCCAAGACCTCATCATTGCTCACACGCTCGGCCCACGATATTCCTTAGCATCCTTCTGTAGAACCACATCTCCGTCGCATCGAGTCTCTTCTTCATCTTTGAGGAAATCGTCCAACATTCGCTGCCTCTTCCTGATGTTAAGTATAAGTCTCCTCCTTGTTTGCATGCTCTCCAAGACCTCATCATTGCTCACACGCTCGGTCCATGATATTCCTTAGCATCCTTCTGTAGAACCACATCTCCGTCGCATCGAGTCTCTTCTTCATCTTTGAGGAAATCGTCCAACATTCGCTGCCTCTTCCTGATGTTAAGTATAAGCCTCATCCTTGTTTGCATCCTCTCCAAGACCTCATCGTTGCTCACACGCTCGGCCCATGATATTCCTTAGCATCCTTCTGTACAACCACATCTCCGTCGCCTCGAGTCTCTTCTTCATCTTTGAGGAAATCGTCCAACATTCGGTGCCTCTTCCTGATGTTAAGTATAAGCCTCGTCCTTGTTTGCATCCTCTCCAAGACCTCATCGTGGCTCACACGCTCGGCCCATGATATTCCTTAGCATCCTTCTGTACAACCACATCTCCGTCGCCTCGAGTCTCTTCTTCATCTTTGAGGAAATCGTCCAACATTCGCTGCCTCTCCTGATGTTAAGTATAAGTCTCCTCCTTGTTTGCATGCTCTCCAAGACCTCATCATTGCTCACACGCTCGGCCCATGATATTCCTTAGCATCCTTCTGTACAACCACATCTCCGTCGCCTCGAGTCTCTTCTTCATCTTTGAGGAAATCGTCCAACAGTAGCTGCCTCTTCCTGATGTTAAGTATAAGTCTCCTCCTTGTTTGCATGCTCTCCAAGACCTCATCATTGCACACACGCTCGGTCCATGATATTCCTTAGCATCCTTCTGTAGAACCACATCTCCGTCGCCTCGAGTCTCTTCTTCATCTTTGAGGAAATCGTTTAACATTCGCTGCCTCTTCCTGATGTTAAGTATAAGTCTCCTCCTTGTTTGCATGCTCTCCAAGACCTCATCATTGCTCACAAGCTCGGCCCATGATATTCCTTAGCATCCTTCTGTACAACCACATCTCCGTCGCCTCGAGTCTCTTCTTCATCTTTGAGGAAATCGTCCAACAGTAGCTGCCTCTTCCTGATGTTAAGTATAAGTCTCCTCCTTGTTTGCATGCTCTCCAAGACCTCATCATTGCACACACGCTCGGTCCATGATATTCCTTAGCATCCTTCTGTAGAACCACATCTCCGTCGCCTCGAGTCTCTTCTTCATCTTTGAGGAAATCGTTTAACATTCGCTGCCTCTTCCTGATGTTAAGTATAAGTCTCCTCCTTGTTTGCATGCTCTCCAAGACCTCATCATTGCTCACACGCTCGGCCCATGATATTCCTTAGCATCCTTCTGTACAACCACATCTCCGTCGCATCGAGTCTCTTCTTCATCTTTAAGGAAATCGTCCAACAGTAGCTGCCTCTTCCTGATGTTAAGTATAAGTCTCCTCCTTGTTTGCATGCTCTCCAAGACCTCATCATTGCTCACAAGCTCGGCCCATGATATTCCTTAGCATCCTTCTGTACAACCACATCTCCGTCGCATCGAGTCTCTTCTTCATCTTTAAGGAAATCGTCCAACAGTAGCTGCCTCTTCCTGATGTTAAGTATAAGTCTCCTCCTTGTTTGCATGCTCTCCAAGACCTCATCATTGCTCACAAGCTCGGCCCATGATATTCCTTAGCATCCTTCTGTACAACCACATCTCCGTCGCCTCGAGTCTCTTCTTCATCTTTGAGGAAATCGTCCAACAGTAGCTGCCTCTTCCTGATGTTAAGTATAAGTCTCCTCCTTGTTTGCATGCTCTCCAAGACCTCATCATTGCACACACGCTCGGTCTATGATATTCCTTAGCATCCTTCTGTACAACCACATCTCCGTCGCCTCGAGTCTTTTCTTCATCTTTGAGGAAATCGTCCAACATTCGCTGCCTCTTACTGATGTTAAGTATAAGTCTCCTCCTTGTTTGCATGCTCTCCAAGACCTCATCATTGCTCACAAGCTCGGCCCATGATATTCCTTAGCATCCTTCTGTACAACCACATCTCCGTCGCATCGAGTCTCTTCTTCATCTTTAAGGAAATCGTCCAACAGTAGCTGCCTCTTCCTGATGTTAAGTATAAGTCTCCTCCTTGTTTGCATGCTCTCCAAGACCTCATCATTGCTCACAAGCTCGGCCCATGATATTCCTTAGCATCCTTCTGTACAACCACATCTCCGTCGCCTCGAGTCTCTTCTTCATCTTTGAGGAAATCGTCCAACAGTAGCTGCCTCTTCCTGATGTTAAGTATAAGTCTCCTCCTTGTTTGCATGCTCTCCAAGACCTCATCATTGCTCACACGCTCGGCCCATGATATTCCTTAGCATCCTTCTGTACAACCACATCTCCGTCGCCTCGAGTCTCTTCTTCATCTTTGAGGAAATCGTCCAACATTCGCTGCCTCTTACTGATGTTAAGTATAAGTCTCCTCCTTGTTTGCATGCTCTCCAAGACCTCATCATTGCTCACACGCTCGGCCCATGATATTCCTTAGCATCCTTCTGTAGAACCACATCTCCGTCGCCTCGAGTCTCTTCTTCATCTTTGAGGAAATCGTCCAACATTCGCTGCCTCTTCCTGGTGTTAAGTATAAGTCTCCTCCTTGTTTGCATGCTCTCCAAGACCTCATCATTGCTCACACGCTCGGCCCACGATATTCCTTATCATCCTTCTGTAGAACCACATCTCCGTCGCCTCGAGTCTCTTCTTCATCTTTGAGGAAATCGTCCAACATTCGGTGCCTCTTCCTGATGTTAAGTATTAAGCCTCGTCCTTGTTTGCATGTTCTCCAAGAACTCATCGTTGCTCACACGCTCGGCCCATGATATTCCTTAGCATCATTCTGTAGAACCACATCTCCGTCGCCTCGAGTCTCTTCTTCATCTTTGAGGAAATCGTCCAACAGTAGCTGCCTCTTCCTGATGTTAAGTATAAGTCTCCTCCTTGTTTGCATGCTCTCCAAGACCTCATCATTGCTCACACGCTCGGCCCATGATATTCCTTAGCATCCTTCTGTACAACCACATCTCCGTCGCCTCGAGTCTCTTCTTCATCTTTGAGGAAATCGTCCAACATTCGCTGCCTCTTACTGATGTTAAGTATAAGTCTCCTCCTTGTTTGCATGCTCTCCAAGACCTCATCATTGCACACACGCTCGGTACATGATATTCCTTAGCATCCTTCTGTAGAACCACATCTCCGTCGCCTCGAGTCTCTTCTTCATCTTTGAGGAAATCGTCCAACATTCGCTGCCTCTTCCTGGTGTTAAGTATAAGTCTCCTCCTTGTTTGCATGCTCTCCAAGACCTCATCATTGCTCACACGCTCGGCCCACGATATTCCTTATCATCCTTCTGTAGAACCACATCTCCGTCGCCTCGAGTCTCTTCTTCATCTTTGAGGAAATCGTCCAACATTCGGTGCCTCTTCCTGATGTTAAGTATTAAGCCTCGTCCTTGTTTGCATGTTCTCCAAGACCTCATCGTTGCTCACACGCTCGGCCCATGATATTCCTTAGCATCATTCTGTAAAACCACATCTCCGTCGCCTCGAGTCTCTTCTTCATCTTTGAGGAAATCGTCCAACATTCGCTGCCTCTTACTGATGTTAAGTATAATTCTCCTCCTTGTTTGCATGCTCTCCAAGACCTCATCATTGCTCACAAGCTCGGCCCATGATATTCCTTAGCATCCTTCTGTACAACCACATCTCCGTCGCATCGAGTCTCTTCTTCATCTTTAAGGAAATCGTCCAACAGTAGCTGCCTCTTCCTGATGTTAAGTATAAGTCTCCTCCTTGTTTGCATGCTCTCCAAGACCTCATCATTGCTCACAAGCTCGGCCCATGATATTCCTTAGCATCCTTCTGTACAACCACATCTCCGTCGCCTCGAGTCTCTTCTTCATCTTTGAGGAAATCGTCCAACAGTAGCTGCCTCTTCCTGATGTTAAGTATAAGTCTCCTCCTTGTTTGCATGCTCTCCAAGACCTCATCATTGCTCACACGCTCGGCCCATGATATTCCTTAGCATCCTTCTGTACAACCACATCTCCGTCGCCTCGAGTCTCTTCTTCATCTTTGAGGAAATCGTCCAACATTCGCTGCCTCTTACTGATGTTAAGTATAAGTCTCCTCCTTGTTTGCATGCTCTCCAAGACCTCATCATTGCTCACACGCTCGGCCCATGATATTCCTTAGCATCCTTCTGTAGAACCACATCTCCGTCGCCTCGAGTCTCTTCTTCATCTTTGAGGAAATCGTCCAACATTCGCTGCCTCTTCCTGGTGTTAAGTATAAGTCTCCTCCTTGTTTGCATGCTCTCCAAGACCTCATCATTGCTCACACGCTCGGCCCACGATATTCCTTATCATCCTTCTGTAGAACCACATCTCCGTCGCCTCGAGTCTCTTCTTCATCTTTGAGGAAATCGTCCAACATTCGGTGCCTCTTCCTGATGTTAAGTATTAAGCCTCGTCCTTGTTTGCATGTTCTCCAAGAACTCATCGTTGCTCACACGCTCGCCCCATGATATTCCTTAGCATCATTCTGTAGAACCACATCTCCGTCGCCTCGAGTCTCTTCTTCATCTTTGAGGAAATCGTCCAACAGTAGCTGCCTCTTCCTGATGTTAAGTATAAGTCTCCTCCTTGTTTGCATGCTCTCCAAGACCTCATCATTGCTCACACGCTCGGCCCATGATATTCCTTAGCATCCTTCTGTACAACCACATCTCCGTCGCCTCGTGTCTCTTCTTCATCTTTGAGGAAATCGTCCAACATTCGCTGCCTCTTACTGATGTTAAGTATAAGTCTCCTCCTTGTTTGCATGCTCTCCAAGACCTCATCATTGCACACACGCTCGGTCCATGATATTCCTTAGCATCCTTCTGTAGAACCACATCTCCGTCGCCTCGAGTCTCTTCTTCATCTTTGAGGAAATCGTCCAACATTCGCTGCCTCTTCCTGGTGTTAAGTATAAGTCTCCTCCTTGTTTGCATGCTCTCCAAGACCTCATCATTGCTCACACGCTCGGCCCACGATATTCCTTATCATCCTTCTGTAGAACCACATCTCCGTCGCCTCGAGTCTCTTCTTCATCTTTGAGGAAATCGTCCAACATTCGGTGCCTCTTCCTGATGTTAAGTATTAAGCCTCGTCCTTGTTTGCATGTTCTCCAAGACCTCATCGTTGCTCACACGCTCGGCCCATGATATTCCTTAGCATCATTCTGTAAAACCACATCTCCGTCGCCTCGAGTCTCTTCTTCATCTTTGAGGAAATCGTCCAACATTCGCTGCCTCTTCCTGATGTTAAGTATAAGTCTCCTCCTTGTTTGCATGCTCTCCAAGACCTCATCGTTGCTCACACGCACGGCCCATGATATTCCTTAGCATCCTTCTGTACAACCACATCTCCGTCGCCTCGAGTGTCTTCTTCATCTTTGAGGAAATCGTCCAACATTCGCTGCCTCTTCCTGGTGTTAAGTATAAGTCTCCTCCTTGTTTGCATGCTCTCCAAGACCTCATCGTTGCTCACACGCTCGGTCCACGATATTCCTTAGCATCCTTCTGTAGAACCACATCTCCGTCGCCTCGAGTCTCTTCTTCATCTTTGAGGAAATCGTCCAACATTCGGTGCCTCTTCCTGATGTTAAGTATTAAGCCTCGTCCTTGTTTGCATGTTCTCCAAGACCTCATCGTTGCTCACACGCTCGGCCCATGATATTCCTTAGCATCATTCTGTAAAACCACATCTCCGTCGCCTCGAGTCTCTTCTTCATCTTTGAGGAAATCGTCCAACATTCGCTGCCTCTTCCTGATGTTAAGTATAAGTCTCCTCCTTGTTTGCATGCTCTCCAAGACCTCATCGTTGCTCACACGCACGGCCCATGATATTCCTTAGCATCCTTCTGTACAACCACATCTCCGTCGCCTCGAGTGTCTTCTTCATCTTTGAGGAAATCGTCCAACATTCGCTGCCTCTTCCTGGTGTTAAGTATAAGTCTCCTCCTTGTTTGCATGCTCTCCAAGACCTCATCGTTGCTCACACGCTCGGTCCATGATATTCCTTAGCATCCTTCTGTAGAACCACATCTCCGTCGCCTCGAGTCTCTTCTTCATCTTTGAGGAAATCGTCCAACATTCGCTGCCTCTTCCTGGTGTTAAGTATAAGTCTCCTCCTTGTTTGCATGCTCTCCAAGACCTCATCATTGCTCACACGCTCGGCCCACGATATTCCTTATCATCCTTCTGTAGAACCACATCTCCGTCGCCTCGAGTCTCTTTTTCATCTTTGAGGAAATCGTCCACCATTCGGTGCCTCTTCCTGATGTTAATTATAAGCTTCGTACTTGTTTGCATGCTCTCCAAGACCTCATCATTGCTCACACGCTCGGCCCACGATATTCCTTAGCATCCTTCTGTACAACCACATCTCCGTCGCCTCGAGTCTCTTTTTCATCTTTGAGGAAATCGTCCACCATTCGGTGCCTCTTCCTGATGTTAAGTATAAGCCTCGTCCTTGTTTGCATGCTCTCCAAGACCTCATCGTGGCTCACACGCTCGGCCCATGATATTCCTTAGCATCCTTCTGTACAACCACATCTCCGTCGCCTCGAGTCTCTTCTTCATCTTTGAGGAAATCGTCCAACATTCGCTGCCTCTTCCTGGTGTTAAGTATAAGTCTCCTCCTTGTTTGCATGCTCTCCAAGACCTCATCGTTGCTCACACGCTCGGCCCATGATATTCCTTAGCATCCTTCTGTACAACCACATCTCCGTCGCCTCGAGTCTCTTTTTCATCTTTGAGGAAATCGTCCAACATTCGGTGCCTCTTCCTGATGTTAAGTATAAGTCTCCTCCTTGTTTGCATGCTCTCCAAGACCTCATCATTGCTCACACGCTCGGCCCATGATATTCCTTAGCATCCTTCTGTACAACCACATCTCCGTCGCCTCGAGTCTCTTCTTCATCTTTGAGGAAATCGTCCACCATTCGGTGCCTCTTCCTGATGTTAAGTATAAGCCTCGTCCTTGTTTGCATGCTCTCCAAGACCTCATCGTGGCTCACACGCTCGGCCCATGATATTCCTTAGCATCCTTCTGTACAACCACATCTCCGTCGCCTCGAGTCTCTTTTTCATCTTTGAGGAAATCGTCCAACATTCGCTGCCTCTTCCTGGTGTTAAGTATAAGTCTCCTCCTTGTTTGCATGCTCTCCAAGACCTCATCGTTGCTCACACGCTCGGCCCATGATATTCCTTAGCATCCTTCTGTACAACCACATCTCCGTCGCCTCGAGTCTCTTTTTCATCTTTGAGGAAATCGTCCAACATTCGGTGCCTCTTCCTGATGTTAAGTATAAGTCTCCTCCTTGTTTGCATGCTCTCCAAGACCTCATCGTGGCTCACACGCTCGGCCCATGATATTCCTTAGCATCCTTCTGTACAACCACATCTCCGTCGCCTCGAGTCTCTTTTTCATCTTTGAGGAAATCGTCCACCATTCGGTGCCTCTTCCTGATGTTAAGTATAAGCCTCGTCCTTGTTTGCATGCTCTCCAAGACCTCATCGTGGCTCACACGCTCGGCCCATGATATTCCTTAGCATCCTTCTGTACAACCACATCTCCGTCGCCTCGAGTCTCTTTTTCATCTTTGAGGAAATCGTCCACCATTCGGTGCCTCTTCCTGATGTTAATTATAAGCCTCGTCCTTGTTTGCATGCTCTCCAAGACCTCATCGTGGCTCACACGCTCGGCCCATGATATTCCTTAGCATCCTTCTGTACAACCACATCTCCGTCGCATCGAGTCTCTTCTTCATCTTTGAGGAAATCGTCCAACATTCGGTGCCTCTTCCTGATGTTAATTATAAGCCTCGTCCTTGTTTGCATGCTCTCCAAGACCTCATCGTTGCTCACACGCTCGGCCCACGATATTCCTTATCATCCTTCTGTAGAACCACATCTCCGTCGCCTCGAGTCTCTTCTTCATCTTTGAGGAAATCGTCCAACATTCGCTGCCTCTCCTGATGTTAAGTATAAGTCTCCTCCTTGTTTGCATGCTCTCCAAGACCTCATCATTGCTCACACGCTCGGCCCATGATATTCCTTAGCATCATTCTGTAAAACCACATCTCCGTCGCCTCGAGTCTCTTCTTCATCTTTGAGGAAATCGTCCAACATTCGCTGCCTCTTCCTGATGTTAAGTATAAGCCTCGTCTTTGTTTGCATGCTCTCCAAGACCTCATTGTTGCTCACACGCACGGCCCATGATATTCCTTAGCATCCTTCTGTACAACCACATCTCCGTCGCCTCGAGTGTCTTCTTCATCTTTGAGGAAATCGTCCAACATTCGCTGCCTCTTCCTGGTGTTAAGTATAAGTCTCCTCCTTGTTTGCATGCTCTCCAAGACCTCATCGTTGCTCACACGCTCGGCCCACGATATTCCTTATCATCCTTCTGTAGAACCACATCTCCGTCGCCTCGAGTCTCTTTTTCATCTTTGAGGAAATCGTCCACCATTCGGTGCCTCTTCCTGATGTTAATTATAAGCCTCGTCCTTGTTTGCATGCTCTCCAAGACCTCACCATTCCTCACACGCTCGGCCCATGATATTCCTTAGGATCCTTCTGTACAACCACATCTCCGTCGCCTCGAGTCCCTTCTTCATCTTTGAGGAAATCGTCCAATTTCGCTGCCTCTTCTTGATGTTAAGTATAAGCCTCCTCCTTGTTTTCATCCACTCGAAGACCTCACCATTCCTCACACGCTCGGCCTATGATATTCCTTAGCATCCTTCTGTAGAACCACATCTCCGTCGCCTCGAGTCTCTTCTTCATCTTTGAGGAAATCGTCCAACATTCGCTGCCTCTTCCTGATGTTAAGTATAAGTCTCCTCCTTGTTTGCATGCTCTCCAAGACCTCATCATTGCTCACACGCTCGGCCCATGATATTCCTTAGCATCATTCTGTAAAACCACATCTCCGTCGCCTCGAGTCTCTTCTTCATCTTTGAGGAAATCGTCCAACATTCGCTGCCTCTTCCTGATGTTAAGTATAAGTCTCCTCCTTTTTTTCATGCTCTCCAAGACCTCATCATTGCTCACTCGCTCGGCCCATGATATTCCTTAGCATCCTTCTGTACAACCACATCTCCGTCGCCTCGGGTCTCTTCTTCATCTTTGAGGAAATCGTCCAACATTCGCTGCCTCTTCCTGGTGTTAAGTATAAGTCTCCTCCTTGTTTGCATGCTCTCCAAGACCTCATCATTGCTCACACGCTCGGCCCACGATATTCCTTATCATCCTTCTGTAGAACCACATCTCCGTCGCATCGAGTCTCTTCTTCATCTTTGAGGAAATCGTCCAACATTCGGTGCATCTTCCTGATGTTAAGTATAAGCCTCGTCCTTGTTTGCATGTTCTCCAAGACCTCATCGTCGCTCACACGCTCGGCCCATGATATTGCTTAGCATCCTTCTGTAAAACCACATCTCCGTCGCCTCGAGTCTCTTCTTCATCTTTGAGGAAATCGTCCAACATTCGCTGCCTCTTCCTGATGTTAAGTATAAGTCTCCTCCTTGTTTGCATGCTCTCCAAGACCTCATCATTGCTCACACGCTCGGCCCACGATATTCCTTATCATCCTTCTGTAGAACCACATCTCCGTCGCCTCGAGTCTCTTTTTCATCTTTGAGGAAATCGTCCACCATTCGGTGATCTTCCTGATGTTAAGTATAAGCCTCGTCCTTGTTTGCATCCTCTCCAAGACCTCATCGTGGCTCACACGCTCGGCCCATGATATTCCTTAGCATCCTTCTGTACAACCACATCTCCGTCGCATCGAGTCTCTTCTTCATCTTTGAGGAAATCGTCCAACATTCGGTGCATCTTCCTGATGTTAAGTATAAGCCTCGTCCTTGTTTGCATGTTCTCCAAGACCTCATCGTCGCTCACACGCTCGGCCCATGATATTCCTTAGCATCCTTCTGTACAACCACATCTCCGTCGCCTCGAGTGTCTTCTTCATCTTTGAGGAAATCGTCCAACATTCGCTGCTTCTTCCTGGTGTTAAGTATAAGTCTCCTCCTTGTTTGCATGCTCTCCAAGACCTCATCATTGCTCACACGCTCGGCCCACGATATTCCTTATCATCCTTCTGTAGAACCACATCTCCGTCGCCTCGAGTCTCTTTTTCATCTTTGAGGAAATCGTCCACCATTCGGTGATCTTCCTGATGTTAAGTATAAGCCTCGTCCTTGTTTGCATCCTCTCCAAGACCTCATCGTGGCTCACACGCTCGGCCCATGATATTCCTTAGCATCCTTCTGTACAACCACATCTCCGTCGCCTCGAGTCTCTTCTTCATCTTTGAGGAAATCGTCCAACATTCGCTGCCTCTCCTGATGTTAAGTATAAGTCTCCTCCTTGTTTGCATACTCTCCAAGACCTCATCATTGCTCACACGCTCGGCCCATGATATTCCTTAGCATCCTTCTGTACAACCACATCTCCGTCGCCTCGAGTCTCTTCTTCATCTTTGAGGAAATCGTCCAACAGTAGCTGCCTCTTCCTGATGTTAAGTATAAGTCTCCTCCTTGTTTGCATGCTCTCCAAGACCTCATCATTGCTCACTCGCTCGGCCCATGATATTCCTTAGCATCCTTCTGTACAACCACATCTCCGTCGCCTCGAGTCTCTTCTTCATCTTTGAGGAAATCGTCCAACATTCGCTGCCTCTTCCTGATGTTAAGTATAAGTCTCCTCCTTGTTTGCATGCTCTCCAAGACCTCATCATTGCACACACGCTCGGTCCATGATATTCCTTAGCATCCTTCTGTAGAACCACATCTCCGTCGCCTCGAGTCTCTTCTTCATCTTTGAGGAAATCGTTTAACATTCGCTGCCTCTTCCTGATGTTAAGTATAAGTCTCCTCCTTGTTTGCATGCTCTCCAAGACCTCATCATTGCTCACACGCTCGGCCCATGATATTCCTTAGCATCCTTCTGTACAACCACATCTCCGTCGCATCGAGTCTCTTCTTCATCTTTAAGGAAATCGTCCAACAGTAGCTGCCTCTTCCTGATGTTAAGTATAAGTCTCCTCCTTGTTTGCATGCTCTCCAAGACCTCATCATTGCTCACAAGCTCGGCCCATGATATTCCTTAGCATCCTTCTGTACAACCACATCTCCGTCGCCTAGAGTCTCTTCTTCATCTTTGAGGAAATCGTCCAACAGTAGCTGCCTCTTCCTGATGTTAAGTATAAGTCTCCTCCTTGTTTGCATGCTCTCCAAGACCTCATCATTGCTCACACGCTCGGCCCATGATATTCCTTAGCATCCTTCTGTACAACCACATCTCCGTCGCCTCGAGTCTCTTCTTCATCTTTGAGGAAATCGTCCAACATTCGCTGCCTCTTCCTGATGTTAAGTATAAGTCTCCTCCTTGTTTGCATGCTCTCCAAGACCTCATCATTGCACACACGCTCGGTCCATGATATTCCTTAGCATCCTTCTGTAGAACCACATCTCCGTCGCCTCGAGTCTCTTTTTCATCTTTGAGGAAATCGTCCACCATTCGGTGATCTTCCTGATGTTAAGTATAAGCCTCGTCCTTGTTTGCATCCTCTCCAAGACCTCATCGTGGCTCACACGCTCGGCCCATGATATTCCTTAGCATCCTTCTGTACAACCACATCTCCGTCGCCTCGAGTCTCTTCTTCATCTTTGAGGAAATCGTCCAACATTCGCTGCCTCTCCTGATGTTAAGTATAAGTCTCCTCCTTGTTTGCATGCTCTCCAAGACCTCATCATTGCTCACACGCTCGGCCCATGATATTCCTTAGCATCCTTCTGTACAACCACATCTCCGTCGCCTCGAGTCTCTTCTTCATCTTTGAGGAAATCGTCCAACAGTAGCTGCCTCTTCCTGATGTTAAGTATAAGTCTCCTCCTTGTTTGCATGCTCTCCAAGACCTCATCATTGCTCACTCGCTCGGCCCATGATATTCCTTAGCATCCTTCTGTACAACCACATCTCCGTCGCCTCGAGTCTCTTCTTCATCTTTGAGGAAATCGTCCAACATTCGCTGCCTCTTCCTGATGTTAAGTATAAGTCTCCTCCTTGTTTGCATGCTCTCCAAGACCTCATCATTGCACACACGCTCGGTCCATGATATTTCTTAGCATCCTTCTGTAGAACCACATCTCCGTCGCCTCGAGTCTCTTCTTCATCTTTGAGGAAATCGTTTAACATTCGCTGCCTCTTCCTGATGTTAAGTATAAGTCTCCTCCTTGTTTGCATGCTCTCCAAGACCTCATCATTGCTCACACGCTCGGCCCATGATATTCCTTAGCATCCTTCTGTACAACCACATCTCCGTCGCATCGAGTCTCTTCTTCATCTTTAAGGAAATCGTCCAACAGTAGCTGCCTCTTCCTGATGTTAAGTATAAGTCTCCTCCTTGTTTGCATGCTCTCCAAGACCTCATCATTGCTCACAAGCTCGGCCCATGATATTCCTTAGCATCCTTCTGTACAACCACATCTCCGTCGCCTAGAGTCTCTTCTTCATCTTTGAGGAAATCGTCCAACAGTAGCTGCCTCTTCCTGATGTTAAGTATAAGTCTCCTCCTTGTTTGCATGCTCTCCAAGACCTCATCATTGCTCACACGCTCGGCCCATGATATTCCTTAGCATCCTTCTGTACAACCACATCTCCGTCGCCTCGAGTCTCTTCTTCATCTTTGAGGAAATCGTCCAACATTCGCTGCCTCTTCCTGATGTTAAGTATAAGTCTCCTCCTTGTTTGCATGCTCTCCAAGACCTCATCATTGCACACACGCTCGGTCCATGATATTCCTTAGCATCCTTCTGTAGAACCACATCTCCGTCGCCTCGAGTCTCTTCTTCATCTTTGAGGAAATCGTTTAACATTCGCTGCCTCTTCCTGATGTTAAGTATAAGTCTACTCCTTGTTTGCATGCTCTCCAAGACCTCATCATTGCTCACACGCTCGGCCCATGATATTCCTTAGCATCCTTCTGTACAACCACATCTCCGTCGCATCGAGTCTCTTCTTCATCTTTAAGGAAATCGTCCAACAGTAGCTGCCTCTTCCTGATGTTAAGTATAAGTCTCCTCCTTGTTTGCATGCTCTCCAAGACCTCATCATTGCTCACAAGCTCGGCCCATGATATTCCTTAGCATCCTTCTGTACAACCACATCTCCGTCGCCTCGAGTCTCTTCTTCATCTTTGAGGAAATCGTCCAACATTCGCTGCCTCTTCCTGGTGTTAAGTATAAGTCTCCTCCTTGTTTGCATGCTCTCCAAGACCTCATCATTGCTCACACGCTCGGCACGATATTCCTTATCATCCTTCTGTAGAACCACATCTCCGTCGCCTCGAGTCTCTTCTTCATCTTTGAGGAAATCGTCCAACATTCGGTGCCTCTTCCTGATGTTAAGTATTAAGCCTCGTCCTTGTTTGCATGTTCTCCAAGACCTCATCGTTGCTCACACGCTCGGCCCATGATATTCCTTAGCATCATTCTGTAAAACCACATCTCCGTCGCCTCGAGTCTCTTCTTCATCTTTGAGGAAATCGTCCAACATTCGCTGCCTCTTCCTGATGTTAAGTATAAGTCTCCTCCTTGTTTGCATGCTCTCCAAGACCTCATCGTTGCTCACACGCTCGGCCCACGATATTCCTTATCATCCTTCTGTAGAACCACATCTCCGTCGCCTCGAGTCTCTTCTTCATCTTTGAGGAAATCGTCCAACATTCGGTGACTCTTCCTGATGTTAAGTATAAGCCTCGTCCTTGTTTGCAGGTTCTCCAAGACCTCATCGTTGCTCACACGCTCGGCCCATGATATTCCCTAGCATCATTCTGTAAAACAACATCTCCGTCGCCTCGAGTCTCTTCTTCATCTTTGAGGAAATCGTCCAACATTCGCTGCCTCTTCCTGATGTTAAGTATAAGTCTCCTCCTTGTTTGCATGCTCTCCAAGACCTCATCATTGCTCACACGCTCGGCCCATGATATTCCTTAGCATCCTTCTGTACAACCACATCTCCGTCGCCTCGGGTCTCTTCTTCATCTTTGAGGAAATCGTCCAACATTCGCTGCCTCTTCCTGGTGTTAAGTATAAGTCTCCTCCTTGTTTGCATGCTCTCCAAGACCTCATCATTGCTCACACGCTCGGCCCACGATATTCCTTATCATCCTTCTGTAGAACCACATCTCCGTCGCCTCGAGTCTCTTCTTCATCTTTGAGGAAATCGTCCAACATTCGGTGACTCTTCCTGATGTTAAGTATAAGCCTCGTCCTTGTTTGCAGGTTCTCCAAGACCTCATCGTTGCTCACACGCTCGGCCCATGATATTCCTTAGCATCATTCTGTAAAACAACATCTCCGTCGCCTCGAGTCTCTTCTTCATCTTTGAGGAAATCGTCCAACATTCGCTGCCTCTTCCTGATGTTAAGTATAAGTCTCCTCCTTGTTTGCATGCTCTCCAAGACCTCATCATTGCTCACACGCTCGGCCCATGATATTCCTTAGCATCCTTCTGTACAACCACATCTCCGTCGCCTCGGGTCTCTTCTTCATCTTTGAGGAAATCGTCCAACATTCGCGGCCTCTTCCTGGTGTTAAGTATAAGGCTCCTCCTTGTTTGCATGCTCTCCAAGACCTCATCATTGCTCACACGCTCGGCCCACGATATTCCTTATCATCCTTCTGTAGAGCCACATCTCCGTCGCATCGAGTCTCTTCTTCATCTTTGAGGAAATCGTCCAACATTCGGTGCATCTTCCTGATGTTAAGTATAAGCCTCGTCCTTGTTTGCATGTTCTCAAAGACCTCATCGTCGCTCACACGCTCGGCCCATGATATTCCTTAGCATCCTTCTGTAAAACCACATCTCCGTCGCCTCGAGTGTCTTCTTCATCTTTGAGGAAATCGTCCAACATTCGCTGCCTCTCCTGATGTTAAGTATAAGTCTCCTCCTTGTTTGCATGCTCTCCAAGACCTCATCGTTGCTCACACGCTCGGCCCATGATATTCCTTAGGATCCTTCTGTACAACCACATCTCCGTCGCCTCGAGTCTCTTCTTCATCTTTGAGGAAATCGTCCAATTTCGCTGCCTCTTCTTGATGTTAAGTATAAGCCTCCTCCTTGTTTTCATCCACTCGAAGACCTCACCATTCCTCACACGCTCGGCCTATGATATTCCTTAGCATCCTTCTGTAGAACCACATCTCCGTCGCCTCGAGTCTCTTCTTCATCTTTGAGGAAATCGTCCAACATTCGCTGCCTCTTCCTGATGTTAAGTATAAGTCTCCTCCTTGTTTGCATGCTCTCCAAGACCTCATCATTGCTCACACGCTCGGCCCATGATATTCCTTAGCATCCTTCTGTACAACCACATCTCCGTCGCCTCGGGTCTCTTCTTCATCTTTGAGGAAATCGTCCAACATTCGCGGCCTCTTCCTGGTGTTAAGTATAAGTCTCCTCCTTGTTTGCATGCTCTCCAAGACCTCATCATTGCTCACACGCTCGGCCCACGATATTCCTTATCATCCTTCTGTAGAGCCACATCTCCGTCGCATCGAGTCTCTTCTTCATCTTTGAGGAAATCGTCCACCATTCGGTGCATCTTCCTGATGTTAAGTATAAGCCTCGTCCTTGTTTGCATGTTCTCCAAGACCTCATCGTCGCTCACACGCTCGGCCCATGATATTCCTTAGCATCCTTCTGTACAACCACATCTCCGTCGCCTCGAGTCTCTTCTTCATCTTTGAGGAAATCGTCCAACATTCGCTGCCTCTTCCTGATGTTAAGTATAAGCCTCCTCCTTGTTTGCATCCTCTCCAAGACCTCATAATTGCTCACACGCTCGGCCCATGATATTCCTTAGCATCCTTCTGTACAACCACATCTCCGTCGCCTCGAGTGTCTTCTTCATCTTTGAGGAAATCGTCCAACATTCGCTGCCTCTTCCTGGTGTTAAGTATAAGTCTCCTCCTTGTTTGCATGCTCTCCAAGACCTCATCGTTGCTCACACGCTCGGCCCACGATATTCCTTATCATCCTTCTGTAGAACCACATCTCCGTCGCCTCGAGTCTCTTTTTCATCTTTGAGGAAATCGTCCACCATTCGGTGCCTCTTCCTGATGTTAATTATAAGCCTCGTCCTTGTTTGCATGTTCTCCAAGACCTCATCGTTGCTCACACGCTCGGCCCATGATATTCCTTAGCATCATTCTGTAAAACCACATCTCCGTCGCCTCGAGTCTCTTCTTCATCTTTGAGGAAATCGTCCAATTTCGCTGCCTCTTCTTGATGTTAAGTATAAGCCTCCTCCTTGTTTTCATCCACTCGAAGACCTCACCATTCCTCACACGCTCGGCCTATGATATTCCTTAGCATCCTTCTGTAGAACCACATCTCCGTCGCCTCGAGTCTCTTCTTCATCTTTGAGGAAATCGTCCAACATTCGCTGCCTCTTCCTGATGTTAAGTATAAGTCTCCTCCTTGTTTGCATGCTCTCCAAGACCTCATCATTGCTCACACGCTCGGCCCATGATATTCCTTAGCATCATTCTGTAAAACCACATCTCCGTCGCCTCGAGTCTCTTCTTCATCTTTGAGGAAATCGTCCAACATTCGCTGCCTCTTCCTGATGTTAAGTATAAGTCTCCTCCTTTTTTTCATGCTCTCCAAGACCTCATCATTGCTCACACGCTCGGCCCATGATATTCCTTAGCATCCTTCTGTACAACCACATCTCCGTCGCCTCGGGTCTCTTCTTCATCTTTGAGGAAATCGTCCAACATTCGCTGCCTCTTCCTGGTGTTAAGTATAAGTCTCCTCCTTGTTTGCATGCTCTCCAAGACCTCATCATTGCTCACACGCTCGGCCCACGATATTCCTTATCATCCTTCTGTAGAACCACATCTCCGTCGCATCGAGTCTCTTCTTCATCTTTGAGGAAATCGTCCAACATTCGGTGCATCTTCCTGATGTTAAGTATAAGCCTCGTCCTTGTTTGCATGTTCTCCAAGACCTCATCGTCGCTCACACGCTCGGCCCATGATATTGCTTAGCATCCTTCTGTACAACCACATCTCCGTCGCCTCGAGTCTCTTCTTCATCTTTGAGGAAATCGTCCAACATTCGCTGCCTCTTCCTGATGTTAAGTATAAGCCTCGTCCTTGTTTGCATGCTCTCCAAGACCTCATCATTGCTCACACGCTCGGCCCATGATATTCCTTAGCATCCTTCTGTACAACCACATCTCCGTCGCCTCGAGTCTCTTTTTCATCTTTGAGGAAATCGTCCAACATTCGCTGCCTCTTCCTGGTGTTAAGTATAAGTCTCCTCCTTGTTTGCATGTTCTCCAAGACCTCATCATTGCTCACACGCTCGGCCCATGATATTCCTTAGCATCCTTCTGTAGAACCACATCTCCGTCGCCTCGAGTCTCTTTTTCATCTTTGAGGAAATCGTCCACCATTCGGTGCCTCTTCCTGATGTTAATTATAAGCTTCGTCCTTGTTTGCATGCTCTCCAAGACCTCATCGTGGCTCACACGCTCGGCCCATGATATTCCTTAGCATCCTTCTGTAGAACCACATCTCCGTCGCCTCGAGTCTCTTCTTCATCTTTGAGGAAATCGTCCAACATTCGCTGCCTCTTCCTGATGTTAAGTATAAGCCTCGTCCTTGTTTGCATGCTCTCCAAGACCTCATCATTGCTCACACGCTCGGCCCACGATATTCCTTATCATCCTTCTGTAGAACCACATCTCCGTCGCATCGAGTCTCTTCTTCATCTTTGAGGAAATCGTCCAACATTCGGTGCATCTTCCTGATGTTAAGTATAAGCCTCGTCCTTGTTTGCATGTTCTCCAAGACCTCATCGTCGCTCACACGCTCGGCCCATGATATTGCTTAGCATCCTTCTGTACAACCACATCTCCGTCGCCTCGAGTCTCTTCTTCATCTTTGAGGAAATCGTCCAACATTCGGTGCATCTTCCTGATGTTAAGTATAAGCCTCCTCCTTGTTTTCATCCTCTCGAAGACCTCACCATTCCTCACACGCTCGGCCCATGATATTCCTTAGCATCCTTCTGTAGAACCACATCTCCGTCGCCTCGAGTCTCTTCTTCATCTTTGAGGAAATCGTCCAACATTCGCTGCCTCTTCCTGATGTTAAGTATAAGCCTCGTCCTTGTTTGCATGCTCTCCAAGACCTCATCATTGCTCACACGCTCGGCCCATGATATTCCTTAGCATCCTTCTGTACAACCACATCTCCGTCGCCTCGAGTCTCTTTTTCATCTTTGAGGAAATCGTCCAACATTCGCTGCCTCTTCCTGGTGTTAAGTATAAGTCTCCTCCTTGTTTGCATGTTCTCCAAGACCTCATCATTGCTCACACGCTCATGATATTCCTTAGCATCCTTCTGTAGAACCACATCTCCGTCGCCTCGAGTCTCTTTTTCATCTTTGAGGAAATCGTCCACCATTCGGTGCCTCTTCCTGATGTTAATTATAAGCTTCGTCCTTGTTTGCATGCTCTCCAAGACCTCATCGTGGCTCACACGCTCATGATATTGCTTAGCATCCTTCTGTACAACCACATCTCCGTCGCCTCGAGTCTCTTCTTCATCTTTGAGGAAATCGTCCAACATTCGGTGCATCTTCCTGATGTTAAGTATAAGCCTCCTCCTTGATTTCATCCTCTCGAAGACCTCACCATTCCTCACACGCTCGGCCCATGATATTCCTTAGCATCCTTCTGTAGAACCACATCTCCGTCGCCTCGAGTCTCTTCTTCATCTTTGAGGAAATCGTCCAACATTCGCTGCCTCTTCCTGATGTTAAGTATAAGCCTCGTCCTTGTTTGCATGCTCTCCAAGACCTCATCATTGCTCACACGCTCGGCCCATGATATTCCTTAGCATCCTTCTGTACAACCACATCTCCGTCGCCTCGAGTCTCTTTTTCATCTTTGAGGAAATCGTCCAACATTCGCTGCCTCTTCCTGGTGTTAAGTATAAGCCTCGTCCTTGTTTGCATGCTCTCCAAGACCTCATCATTGCTCACACGCTCGGCCCACGATATTCCTTATCATCCTTCTGTAGAACCACATCTCCGTCGCATCGAGTCTCTTCTTCATCTTTGAGGAAATCGTCCAACATTCGGTGCATCTTCCTGATGTTAAGTATAAGCCTCGTCCTTGTTTGCATGTTCTCCAAGACCTCATCGTCGCTCACACGCTCGGCCCATGATATTGCTTAGCATCCTTCTGTACAACCACATCTCCGTCGCCTCGAGTCTCTTCTTCATCTTTGAGGAAATCGTCCAACATTCGGTGCATCTTCCTGATGTTAAGTATAAGCCTCCTCCTTGATTTCATCCTCTCGAAGACCTCACCATTCCTCACACGCTCGGCCCATGATATTCCTTAGCATCCTTCTGTAGAACCACATCTCCGTCGCCTCGAGTCTCTTCTTCATCTTTGAGGAAATCGTCCAACATTCGCTGCCTCTTCCTGATGTTAAGTATAAGCCTCGTCCTTGTTTGCATGCTCTCCAAGACCTCATCATTGCTCACACGCTCGGCCCATGATATTCCTTAGCATCCTTCTGTACAACCACATCTCCGTCGCCTCGAGTCTCTTTTTCATCTTTGAGGAAATCGTCCAACATTCGCTGCCTCTTCCTGGTGTTAAGTATAAGTCTCCTCCTTGTTTGCATGTTCTCCAAGACCTCATCATTGCTCACACGCTCGGCCCATGATATTCCTTAGCATCCTTCTGTAGAACCACATCTCCGTCGCCTCGAGTCTCTTTTTCATCTTTGAGGAAATCGTCCACCATTCGGTGCCTCTTCCTGATGTTAATTATAAGCTTCGTCCTTGTTTGCATGCTCTCCAAGACCTCATCGTGGCTCACACGCTCGGCCCATGATATTCCTTAGCATCCTTCTGTAGAACCACATCTCCGTCGCCTCGAGTCTCTTCTTCATCTTTGAGGAAATCGTCCAACATTCGCTGCCTCTTCCTGGTGTTAAGTATAAGCCTCGTCCTTGTTTGCATGCTCTCCAAGACCTCATCATTGCTCACACGCTCGGCCCACGATATTCCTTATCATCCTTCTGTAGAACCACATCTCCGTCGCATCGAGTCTCTTCTTCATCTTTGAGGAAATCGTCCAACATTCGGTGCATCTTCCTGATGTTAAGTATAAGCCTCGTCCTTGTTTGCATGTTCTCCAAGACCTCATCGTCGCTCACACGCTCGGCCCATGATATTGCTTAGCATCCTTCTGTACAACCACATCTCCGTCGCCTCGAGTCTCTTTTTCATCTTTGAGGAAATCGTCCAACATTCGGTGCATCTTCCTGATGTTAAGTATAAGCCTCCTCCTTGTTTTCATCCTCTCGAAGACCTCACCATTCCTCACACGCTCGGCCCATGATATTCCTTAGCATCCTTCTGTAGAACCACATCTCCGTCGCCTCGAGTCTCTTCTTCATCTTTGAGGAAATCGTCCAACATTCGCTGCCTCTTCCTGATGTTAAGTATAAGCCTCGTCCTTGTTTGCATGCTCTCCAAGACCTCATCATTGCTCACACGCTCGGCCCACGATATTCCTTATCATCCTTCTGTAGAACCACATCTCCGTCGCCTCGGGTCTCTTCTTCATCTTTGAGGAAATCGTCCAACATTCGCTGCCTCTTCCTGATGTTAAGTATAAGCCTCGTCCTTGTTTGCATGCTCTCCAAGACCTCATCATTGCTCACACGCTCGGCCCATGATATTCCTTAGCATCCTTCTGTACAACCACATCTCCGTCGCCTCGAGTCTCTTCTTCATCTTTGAGGAAATCGTCCAACATTCGCTGCCTCTTCCTGATGTTAAGTATAAGCCTCCTCCTTGTTTTCATCCTCTCGAAGACCTCACCATTCCTCACACGCTCGGCCCATGATATTCCTTAGCATCCTTCTGTAGAACCACATCTCCGTCGCCTCGAGTCTCTTCTTCATCTTTGAGGAAATCGTCCAACATTCGCTGCCTCTTCCTGATGTTAAGTATAAGCCTCGTCCTTGTTTGCATGCTCTCCAAGACCTCATCATTGCTCACACGCTCGGCCCACGATATTCCTTATCATCCTTCTGTAGAACCACATCTCCGTCGCATCGAGTCTCTTCTTCATCTTTGAGGAAATCGTCCAACATTCGCTGCCTCTTCCTGATGTTAAGTATAAGCCTCGTCCTTGTTTGCATGCTCTCCAAGACCTCATCATTGCTCACACGCTCGGCCCATGATATTCCTTAGCATCCTTCTGTACAACCACATCTCCGTCGCCTCGAGTCTCTTTTTCATCTTTGAGGAAATCGTCCAACATTCGCTGCCTCTTCCTGGTGTTAAGTATAAGTCTCCTCCTTGTTTGCATGTTCTCCAAGACCTCATCATTGCTCACACGCTCGGCCCATGATATTCCTTAGCATCCTTCTGTAGAACCACATCTCCGTCGCCTCGAGTCTCTTTTTCATCTTTGAGGAAATCGTCCACCATTCGGTGCCTCTTCCTGATGTTAATTATAAGCTTCGTCCTTGTTTGCATGCTCTCCAAGACCTCATCGTGGCTCACACGCTCGGCCCATGATATTCCTTAGCATCCTTCTGTAGAACCACATCTCCGTCGCCTCGAGTCTCTTCTTCATCTTTGAGGAAATCGTCCAACATTCGCTGCCTCTTCCTGATGTTAAGTATAAGTCTCCTCCTTGTTTGCATGCTCTCCAAGACCTCATCATTGCTCACACGCTCGGCCCACGATATTCCTTATCATCCTTCTGTAGAACCACATCTCCGTCGCATCGAGTCTCTTCTTCATCTTTGAGGAAATCGTCCAACATTCGGTGCATCTTCCTGATGTTAAGTATAAGCCTCGTCCTTGTTTGCATGTTCTCCAAGACCTCATCGTCGCTCACACGCTCGGCCCATGATATTGCTTAGCATCCTTCTGTACAACCACATCTCCGTCGCCTCGAGTCTCTTCTTCATCTTTGAGGAAATCGTCCAACATTCGCTGCCTCTTCCTGATGTTAAGTATAAGCCTCCTCCTTGTTTTCATCCTCTCGAAGACCTCACCATTCCTCACACGCTCGGCCCATGATATTCCTTAGCATCCTTCTGTAGAACCACATCTCCGTCGCCTCGAGTCTCTTCTTCATCTTTGAGGAAATCGTCCAACATTCGCTGCCTCTTCCTGATGTTAAGTATAAGCCTCGTCCTTGTTTGCATGCTCTCCAAGACCTCATCATTGCTCACACGCTCGGCCCACGATATTCCTTATCATCCTTCTGTAGAACCACATCTCCGTCGCCTCGAGTCTCTTTTTCATCTTTGAGGAAATCGTCCACCATTCGGTGCCTCTTCCTGATGTTAATTATAAGCTTCGTCCTTGTTTGCATGCTCTCCAAGACCTCATCGTGGCTCACACGCTCGGCCCATGATATTCCTTAGCATCCTTCTGTAGAACCACATCTCCGTCGCCTCGAGTCTCTTCTTCATCTTTGAGGAAATCGTCCAACATTCGCTGCCTCTTCCTGGTGTTAAGTATAAGCCTCGTCCTTGTTTGCATGCTCTCCAAGACCTCATCGTTGCTCACACGCTCGGCCCATGATATTCCTTAGCATCCTTCTGTAGAACCACATCTCCGTCGCCTCGAGTCTCTTTTTCATCTTTGAGGAAATCGTCCACCATTCGGTGCCTCTTCCTGATGTTAATTATAAGCTTCGTCCTTGTTTGCATGCTCTCCAAGACCTCATCATTGCTCACACGCTCGGCCCACGATATTCCTTATCATCCTTCTGTAGAACCACATCTCCGTCGCCTCGAGTCTCTTTTTCATCTTTGAGGAAATCGTCCACCATTCGGTGCCTCTTCCTGATGTTAATTATAAGCTTCGTCCTTGTTTGCATGCTCTCCAAGACCTCATCATTGCTCACACGCTCGGCCCACGATATTCCTTATCATCCTTCTGTAGAACCACATCTCCGTCGCCTCGAGTCTCTTTTTCATCTTTGAGGAAATCGTCCACCATTCGGTGCCTCTTCCTGATGTTAATTATAAGCTTCGTCCTTGTTTGCATGCTCTCCAAGACCTCATCATTGCTCACACGCTCGGCCCACGATATTCCTTATCATCCTTCTGTAGAACCACATCTCCGTCGCCTCGAGTCTCTTTTTCATCTTTGAGGAAATCGTCCACCATTCGGTGCCTCTTCCTGATGTTAATTATAAGCTTCGTCCTTGTTTGCATGCTCTCCAAGACCTCATCATTGCTCACACGCTCGGCCCACGATATTCCTTATCATCCTTCTGTAGAACCACATCTCCGTCGCCTCGAGTCTCTTTTTCATCTTTGAGGAAATCGTCCACCATTCGGTGCCTCTTCCTGATGTTAATTATAAGCTTCGTCCTTGTTTGCATGCTCTCCAAGACCTCATCATTGCTCACACGCTCGGCCCACGATATTCCTTATCATCCTTCTGTAGAACCACATCTCCGTCGCCTCGGGTCTCTTCTTCATCTTTGAGGAAATCGTCCACCATTCGGTGCCTCTTCCTGATGTTAATTATAAGCTTCGTCCTTGTTTGCATGCTCTCCAAGACCTCATCATTGCTCACACGCTCGGCCCACGATATTCCTTATCATCCTTCTGTAGAACCACATCTCCGTCGCCTCGGGTCTCTTCTTCATCTTTGAGGAAATCGTCCACCATTCGGTGCCTCTTCCTGATGTTAATTATAAGCTTCGTCCTTGTTTGCATGCTCTCCAAGACCTCATCATTGCTCACACGCTCGGCCCACGATATTCCTTATCATCCTTCTGTAGAACCACATCTCCGTCGCCTCGAGTCTCTTTTTCATCTTTGAGGAAATCGTCCACCATTCGGTGCCTCTTCCTGATGTTAATTATAAGCTTCGTCCTTGTTTGCATGCTCTCCAAGACCTCATCATTGCTCACACGCTCGGCCCACGATATTCCTTATCATCCTTCTGTAGAACCACATCTCCGTCGCCTCGAGTCTCTTTTTCATCTTTGAGGAAATCGTCCACCATTCGGTGCCTCTTCCTGATGTTAATTATAAGCTTCGTCCTTGTTTGCATGCTCTCCAAGACCTCATCATTGCTCACACGCTCGGCCCACGATATTCCTTATCATCCTTCTGTAGAACCACATCTCCGTCGCCTCGAGTCTCTTTTTCATCTTTGAGGAAATCGTCCACCATTCGGTGCCTCTTCCTGATGTTAATTATAAGCTTCGTCCTTGTTTGCATGCTCTCCAAGACCTCATCATTGCTCACACGCTCGGCCCACGATATTCCTTATCATCCTTCTGTAGAACCACATCTCCGTCGCCTCGGGTCTCTTCTTCATCTTTGAGGAAATCGTCCACCATTCGGTGCCTCTTCCTGATGTTAATTATAAGCTTCGTCCTTGTTTGCATGCTCTCCAAGACCTCATCATTGCTCACACGCTCGGCCCACGATATTCCTTATCATCCTTCTGTAGAACCACATCTCCGTCGCCTCGAGTCTCTTTTTCATCTTTGAGGAAATCGTCCACCATTCGGTGCCTCTTCCTGATGTTAATTATAAGCTTCGTCCTTGTTTGCATGCTCTCCAAGACCTCATCATTGCTCACACGCTCGGCCCACGATATTCCTTATCATCCTTCTGTAGAACCACATCTCCGTCGCCTCGAGTCTCTTCTTCATCTTTGAGGAAATCGTCCAACATTCGGTGCCTCTTCCTGATGTTAATTATAAGCTTCGTCCTTGTTTGCATGCTCTCCAAGACCTCATCATTGCTCACACGCTCGGCCCACGATATTCCTTATCATCCTTCTGTAGAACCACATCTCCGTCGCCTCGAGTCTCTTCTTCATCTTTGAGGAAATCGTCCAACATTCGCTGCCTCTTCCTGGTGTTAAGTATAAGCCTCGTCCTTGTTTGCATGCTCTCCAAGACCTCATCATTGCTCACACGCTCGGCCCACGATATTCCTTATCATCCTTCTGTAGAACCACATCTCCGTCGCCTCGAGTCTCTTTTTCATCTTTGAGGAAATCGTCCACCATTCGGTGCCTCTTCCTGATGTTAATTATAAGCTTCGTCCTTGTTTGCATGCTCTCCAAGACCTCATCATTGCTCACACGCTCGGCCCACGATATTCCTTATCATCCTTCTGTAGAACCACATCTCCGTCGCCTCGAGTCTCTTTTTCATCTTTGAGGAAATCGTCCACCATTCGGTGCCTCTTCCTGGTGTTAAGTATAAGCCTCGTCCTTGTTTGCATGCTCTCCAAGACCTCATCATTGCTCACACGCTCGGCCCACGATATTCCTTATCATCCTTCTGTAGAACCACATCTCCGTCGCCTCGAGTCTCTTTTTCATCTTTGAGGAAATCGTCCACCATTCGGTGCCTCTTCCTGATGTTAATTATAAGCTTCGTCCTTGTTTGCATGCTCTCCAAGACCTCATCGTGGCTCACACGCTCGGCCCATGATATTCCTTAGCATCCTTCTGTAGAACCACATCTCCGTCGCCTCGAGTCTCTTCTTCATCTTTGAGGAAATCGTCCAACATTCGCTGCCTCTTCCTGGTGTTAAGTATAAGCCTCGTCCTTGTTTGCATGCTCTCCAAGACCTCATCATTGCTCACACGCTCGGCCCACGATATTCCTTAGCATCCTTCTGTAGAACCACATCTCCGTCGCCTCGAGTCTCTTTTTCATCTTTGAGGAAATCGTCCACCATTCGGTGCCTCTTCCTGATGTTAATTATAAGCTTCGTCCTTGTTTGCATGCTCTCCAAGACCTCATCATTGCTCACACGCTCGGCCCACGATATTCCTTATCATCCTTCTGTAGAACCACATCTCCGTCGCCTCGGGTCTCTTCTTCATCTTTGAGGAAATCGTCCACCATTCGGTGCCTCTTCCTGATGTTAATTATAAGCTTCGTCCTTGTTTGCATGCTCTCCAAGACCTCATCATTGCTCACACGCTCGGCCCACGATATTCCTTATCATCCTTCTGTAGAACCACATCTCCGTCGCCTCGAGTCTCTTTTTCATCTTTGAGGAAATCGTCCACCATTCGGTGCCTCTTCCTGATGTTAATTATAAGCTTCGTCCTTGTTTGCATGCTCTCCAAGACCTCATCATTGCTCACACGCTCGGCCCACGATATTCCTTATCATCCTTCTGTAGAACCACATCTCCGTCGCCTCGAGTCTCTTTTTCATCTTTGAGGAAATCGTCCACCATTCGGTGCCTCTTCCTGATGTTAATTATAAGCTTCGTCCTTGTTTGCATGCTCTCCAAGACCTCATCATTGCTCACACGCTCGGCCCACGATATTCCTTATCATCCTTCTGTAGAACCACATCTCCGTCGCCTCGGGTCTCTTCTTCATCTTTGAGGAAATCGTCCACCATTCGGTGCCTCTTCCTGGTGTTAAGTATAAGCCTCGTCCTTGTTTGCATGCTCTCCAAGACCTCATCATTGCTCACACGCTCGGCCCACGATATTCCTTATCATCCTTCTGTAGAACCACATCTCCGTCGCCTCGAGTCTCTTTTTCATCTTTGAGGAAATCGTCCACCATTCGGTGCCTCTTCCTGATGTTAATTATAAGCTTCGTCCTTGTTTGCATGCTCTCCAAGACCTCATCGTGGCTCACACGCTCGGCCCATGATATTCCTTAGCATCCTTCTGTAGAACCACATCTCCGTCGCCTCGAGTCTCTTCTTCATCTTTGAGGAAATCGTCCAACATTCGCTGCCTCTTCCTGGTGTTAAGTATAAGCCTCGTCCTTGTTTGCATGCTCTCCAAGACCTCATCATTGCTCACACGCTCGGCCCACGATATTCCTTAGCATCCTTCTGTAGAACCACATCTCCGTCGCCTCGAGTCTCTTTTTCATCTTTGAGGAAATCGTCCACCATTCGGTGCCTCTTCCTGATGTTAATTATAAGCTTCGTCCTTGTTTGCATGCTCTCCAAGACCTCATCATTGCTCACACGCTCGGCCCACGATATTCCTTATCATCCTTCTGTAGAACCACATCTCCGTCGCCTCGGGTCTCTTCTTCATCTTTGAGGAAATCGTCCACCATTCGGTGCCTCTTCCTGATGTTAATTATAAGCTTCGTCCTTGTTTGCATGCTCTCCAAGACCTCATCATTGCTCACACGCTCGGCCCACGATATTCCTTATCATCCTTCTGTAGAACCACATCTCCGTCGCCTCGAGTCTCTTTTTCATCTTTGAGGAAATCGTCCACCATTCGGTGCCTCTTCCTGATGTTAATTATAAGCTTCGTCCTTGTTTGCATGCTCTCCAAGACCTCATCATTGCTCACACGCTCGGCCCACGATATTCCTTATCATCCTTCTGTAGAACCACATCTCCGTCGCCTCGAGTCTCTTTTTCATCTTTGAGGAAATCGTCCACCATTCGGTGCCTCTTCCTGGTGTTAAGTATAAGCCTCGTCCTTGTTTGCATGCTCTCCAAGACCTCATCATTGCTCACACGCTCGGCCCACGATATTCCTTATCATCCTTCTGTAGAACCACATCTCCGTCGCCTCGAGTCTCTTTTTCATCTTTGAGGAAATCGTCCACCATTCGGTGCCTCTTCCTGATGTTAATTATAAGCTTCGTCCTTGTTTGCATGCTCTCCAAGACCTCATCATTGCTCACACGCTCGGCCCACGATATTCCTTATCATCCTTCTGTAGAACCACATCTCCGTCGCCTCGAGTCTCTTTTTCATCTTTGAGGAAATCGTCCACCATGCGGTGCCTCTTCCTGATGTTAATTATAAGCTTCGTCCTTGTTTGCATGCTCTCCAAGACCTCATCATTGCTCACACGCTCGGCCCACGATATTCCTTATCATCCTTCTGTAGAACCACATCTCCGTCGCCTCGAGTCTCTTTTTCATCTTTGAGGAAATCGTCCACCATTCGGTGCCTCTTCCTGATGTTAATTATAAGCTTCGTCCTTGTTTGCATGCTCTCCAAGACCTCATCGTGGCTCACACGCTCGGCCCATGATATTCCTTAGCATCCTTCTGTAGAACCACATCTCCGTCGCCTCGAGTCTCTTCTTCATCTTTGAGGAAATCGTCCAACATTCGCTGCCTCTTCCTGGTGTTAAGTATAAGCCTCGTCCTTGTTTGCATGCTCTCCAAGACCTCATCATTGCTCACACGCTCGGCCCACGATATTCCTTATCATCCTTCTGTAGAACCACATCTCCGTCGCCTCGAGTCTCTTTTTCATCTTTGAGGAAATCGTCCACCATTCGGTGCCTCTTCCTGATGTTAATTATAAGCTTCGTCCTTGTTTGCATGCTCTCCAAGACCTCATCGTGGCTCACACGCTCGGCCCATGATATTCCTTAGCATCCTTCTGTAGAACCACATCTCCGTCGCCTCGAGTCTCTTCTTCATCTTTGAGGAAATCGTCCAACATTCGCTGCCTCTTCCTGATGTTAAGTATAAGTCTCCTCCTTGTTTGCATGCTCTCCAAGACCTCATCATTGCTCACACGCTCGGCCCACGATATTCCTTATCATCCTTCTGTAGAACCACATCTCCGTCGCATCGAGTCTCTTCTTCATCTTTGAGGAAATCGTCCAACATTCGGTGCATCTTCCTGATGTTAAGTATAAGCCTCGTCCTTGTTTGCATGTTCTCCAAGACCTCATCGTCGCTCACACGCTCGGCCCATGATATTGCTTAGCATCCTTCTGTACAACCACATCTCCGTCGCCTCGGGTCTCTTCTTCATCTTTGAGGAAATCGTCCAACATTCGCTGCCTCTTCCTGATGTTAAGTATAAGTCTCCTCCTTGTTTGCATGCTCTCCAAGACCTCATCATTGCTCACACGCTCGGCCCACGATATTCCTTATCATCCTTCTGTAGAACCACATCTCCGTCGCATCGAGTCTCTTCTTCATCTTTGAGGAAATCGTCCAACATTCGGTGCATCTTCCTGATGTTAAGTATAAGCCTCGTCCTTGTTTGCATGTTCTCCAAGACCTCATCGTCGCTCACACGCTCGGCCCATGATATTGCTTAGCATCCTTCTGTACAACCACATCTCCGTCGCCTCGGGTCTCTTCTTCATCTTTGAGGAAATCGTCCAACATTCGCTGCCTCTTCCTGATGTTAAGTATAAGTCTCCTCCTTGTTTGCATGCTCTCCAAGACCTCATCATTGCTCACACGCTCGGCCCACGATATTCCTTATCATCCTTCTGTAGAACCACATCTCCGTCGCATCGAGTCTCTTCTTCATCTTTGAGGAAATCGTCCAACATTCGGTGCATCTTCCTGATGTTAAGTATAAGCCTCGTCCTTGTTTGCATGTTCTCCAAGACCTCATCGTCGCTCACACGCTCGGCCCATGATATTGCTTAGCATCCTTCTGTACAACCACATCTCCGTCGCCTCGAGTCTCTTCTTCATCTTTGAGGAAATCGTCCAACATTCGCTGCCTCTTCCTGATGTTAAGTATAAGCCTCCTCCTTGTTTTCATCCTCTCGACGACCTCACCATTCCTCACACGCTCGGCCCATGATATTCCTTAGCATCCTTCTGTAGAACCACATCTCCGTCGCCTCGAGTCTCTTCTTCATCTTTGAGGAAATCGTCCAACATTCGCTGCCTCTTCCTGATGTTAAGTATAAGCCTCCTCCTTGTTTTCATCCTCTCGAAGACCTCACCATTCCTCACACGCTCGGCCCATGATATTCCTTAGCATCATTCTGTAAAACCACATCTCCGTCGCCTCGAGTCTCTTCTTCATCTTTGAGGAAATCGTCCAACATTCGCTGCCTCTTCCTGGTGTTAAGTATAAGCCTCCTCCTTGTTTTCATCCTCTCGAAGACCTCACCATTCCTCACACGCTCGGCCCATGATATTCCTTAGCATCCTTCTGTACAACCACATCTCCGTCGCCTCGAGTCTCTTCTTCATCTTTGAGGAAATCGTCCAACATTCGCTGCCTCTTCCTGATGTTAAGTATAAGCCTCGTCCTTGTTTTCATCCTCTCGAAGACCTCACCATTCCTCACACGCTCGGCCCATGATATTCCTTAGCATCCTTCTGTAGAACCACATCTCCGTCGCCTCGAGTCTCTTCTTCATCTTTGAGGAAATCGTCCAACATTCGCTGCCTCTTCCTGATGTTAAGTATAAGTCTCCTCCTTTTTTTCATGCTCTCCAAGACCTCATCATTGCTCACACGCTCGGCCCATGATATTCCTTAGCATCCTTCTGTACAACCACATCTCCGTCGCCTCGGGTCTCTTCTTCATCTTTGAGGAAATCGTCCAACATTCGCTGCCTCTTCCTGGTGTTAAGTATAAGTCTCCTCCTTGTTTGCATGCTCTCCAAGACCTCATCATTGCTCACACGCTCGGCCCACGATATTCCTTATCATCCTTCTGTAGAACCACATCTCCGTCGCATCGAGTCTCTTCTTCATCTTTGAGGAAATCGTCCAACATTCGGTGCATCTTCCTGATGTTAAGTATAAGCCTCGTCCTTGTTTGCATGTTCTCCAAGACCTCATCGTCGATCACACGCTCGGCCCATGATATTGCTTAGCATCATTCTGTAAAACCACATCTCCGTCGCCTCGAGTCTCTTCTTCATCTTTGAGGAAATCGTCCAACATTCGCTGCCTCTTCCTGATGTTAAGTATAAGCCTCCTCCTTGTTTTCATCCTCTCGAAGACCTCACCATTCCTCACACGCTCGGCCCATGATATTCCTTAGCATCCTTCTGTAGAACCACATCTCCGTCGCCTCGAGTCTCTTCTTCATCTTTGAGGAAATCGTCCAACATTCGCTGCCTCTTCCTGATGTTAAGTATAAGCCTCGTCCTTGTTTGCATGCTCTCCAAGACCTCATCATTGCTCACACGCTCGGTCCATGATATTCCTTAGCATCCTTCTGTACAACCACATCTCCGTCGCCTCGGGTCTCTTCTTCATCTTTGAGGAAATCGTCCAACATTCGCGGCCTCTTCCTGGTGTTAAGTATAAGCCTCGTCCTTGTTTGCATGTTCTCCAAGACCTCATCGTCGCTCACACGCTCGGCCCATGATATTCCTTAGCATCCTTCTGTAGAACCACATCTCCGTCGCCTCGAGTCTCTTCTTCATCTTTGAGGAAATCGTCCAACATTCGCTGCCTCTTCCTGATGTTAAGTATAAGCCTCCTCCTTGTTTTCATCCTCTCGAAGACCTCACCATTCCTCACACGCTCGGCCCATGATATTCCTTAGCATCCTTCTGTAAAACCACATCTCCGTCGCCTCGAGTCTCTTCTTCATCTTTGAGGAAATCGTCCAACATTCGCTGCCTCTTCCTGGTGTTAAGTATAAGCCTCGTCCTTGTTTGCATGTTCTCCAAGACCTCATCGTCGCTCACACGCTCGGCCCATGATATTGCTTAGCATCCTTCTGTACAACCACATCTCCGTCGCCTCGAGTCTCTTCTTCATCTTTGAGGAAATCGTCCAACATTCGCTGCCTCTTCCTGATGTTAAGTATAAGCCTCCTCCTTGTTTTCATCCTCTCGAAGACCTCACCATTCCTCACACGCTCGGCCCATGATATTCCTTAGCATCCTTCTGTAGAACCCCATCTCCGTCGCCTCGAGTCTCTTCTTCATCTTTGAGGAAATCGTCCAACATTCGCTGCCTCTTCCTGATGTTAAGTATAAGCCTCGTCCTTGTTTGCATGCTCTCCAAGACCTCATCATTGCTCACACGCTCGGTCCATGATATTCCTTAGCATCCTTCTGTACAACCACATCTCCGTCGCCTCGGGTCTCTTCTTCATCTTTGAGGAAATCGTCCAACATTCGCGGCCTCTTCCTGGTGTTAAGTATAAGGCTCCTCCTTGTTTGCATGCTCTCCAAGACCTCATCATTGCTCACACGCTCGGCCCACGATATTCCTTATCATCCTTCTGTAGAACCACATCTCCGTCGCATCGAGTCTCTTCTTCATCTTTGAGGAAATCGTCCAACATTCGGTGCATCTTCCTGATGTTAAGTATAAGCCTCGTCCTTGTTTGCATGTTCTCCAAGACCTCATCGTCGCTCACACGCTCGGCCCATGATATTGCTTAGCATCCTTCTGTACAACCACATCTCCGTCGCCTCGAGTCTCTTCTTCATCTTTGAGGAAATCGTCCAACATTCGCTGCCTCTTCCTGATGTTAAGTATAAGCCTCCTCCTTGTTTTCATCCTCTCGAAGACCTCACCATTCCTCACACGCTCGGCCCATGATATTCCTTAGCATCCTTCTGTAGAACCACATCTCCGTCGCCTCGAGTCTCTTCTTCATCTTTGAGGAAATCGTCCAACATTCGCTGCCTCTTCCTGATGTTAAGTATAAGTCTCCTTTTTTGCATGCTCTCCAAGACCGCATCATTGCTCACACGCTCGGCCCATGATATTCCTTAGCATCCTTCTGTACAACCACATCTCCGTCGCCTCGGGTCTCTTCTTCATCTTTGAGGAAATCGTCCAACATTCGCTGCCTCTTCCTGGTGTTAAGTATAAGTCTCCTCCTTGTTTGCATGCTCTCCAAGACCTCATCATTGCTCACACGCTCGGCCCACGATATTCCTTATCATCCTTCTGTAGAACCACATCTCCGTCGCATCGAGTCTCTTCTTCATCTTTGAGGAAATCGTCCAACATTCGGTGCATCTTCCTGATGTTAAGTATAAGCCTCGTCCTTGTTTGCATGTTCTCCAAGACCTCATCGTCGCTCACACGCTCGGCCCATGATATTGCTTAGCATCCTTCTGTACAACCACATCTCCGTCGCCTCGAGTCTCTTCTTCATCTTTGAGGAAATCGTCCAACATTCGCTGCCTCTTCCTGATGTTAAGTATAAGCCTCCTCCTTGTTTTCATCCTCTCGAAGACCTCACCATTCCTCACACGCTCGGCCCATGATATTCCTTAGCATCCTTCTGTAGAACCACATCTCCGTCGCCTCGAGTCTCTTCTTCATCTTTGAGGAAATCGTCCAACATTCGCTGCCTCTTCCTGATGTTAAGTATAAGTCTCCTTTTTTGCATGCTCTCCAAGACCGCATCATTGCTCACACGCTCGGCCCATGATATTCCTTAGCATCCTTCTGTACAACCACATCTCCGTCGCCTCGAGTCTCTTCTTCATCTTTGAGGAAATCGTCCAACATTCGCTGCCTCTTCCTGATGTTAAGTATAAGCCTCCTCCTTGTTTTCATCCTCTCGAAGACCTCACCATTCCTCACACGCTCGGCCCATGATATTCCTTAGCATCCTTCTGTAGAACCACATCTCCGTCGCCTCGAGTCTCTTCTTCATCTTTGAGGAAATCGTCCAACATTCGCTGCCTCTTCCTGATGTTAAGTATAAGTCTCCTTTTTTGCATGCTCTCCAAGACCGCATCATTGCTCACACGCTCGGCCCATGATATTCCTTAGCATCCTTCTGTACAACCACATCTCCGTCGCCTCGAGTCTCTTCTTCATCTTTGAGGAAATCGTCCAACATTCGCTGCCTCTTCCTGATGTTAAGTATAAGCCTCCTCCTTGTTTTCATCCTCTCGAAGACCTCACCATTCCTCACACGCTCGGCCCATGATATTCCTTAGCATCCTTCTGTAGAACCACATCTCCGTCGCCTCGAGTCTCTTCTTCATCTTTGAGGAAATCGTCCAACATTCGCTGCCTCTTCCTGATGTTAAGTATAAGTCTCCTTTTTTGCATGCTCTCCAAGACCGCATCATTGCTCACACGCTCGGCCCATGATATTCCTTAGCATCCTTCTGTACAACCACATCTCCGTCGCCTCGAGTCTCTTCTTCATCTTTGAGGAAATCGTCCAACATTCGCTGCCTCTTCCTGATGTTAAGTATAAGCCTCGTCCTTGTTTGCATGCTCTCCAAGACCGCATCATTGCTCACACGCTCGGCCCATGATATTCCTTAGCATCATTCTGTAAAACCACATCTCCGTCGCCTCGAGTCTCTTCTTCATCTTTGAGGAAATCGTCCAATTTCGCTGCCTCTTCTTGATGTTAAGTATAAGCCTCCTCCTTGTTTTCATCCTCTCGAAGACCTCACCATTCCTCACACGCTCGGCCCATGATATTCCTTAGCATCCTTCTGTAGAACCACATCTCCGTCGCCTCGAGTCTCTTCTTCATCTTTGAGGAAATCGTCCAACATTCGCTGCCTCTTCCTGATGTTAAGTATAAGTCTCCTTTTTTGCATGCTCTCCAAGACCGCATCATTGCTCACACGCTCGGCCCATGATATTCCTTAGCATCCTTCTGTACAACCACATCTCCGTCGCCTCGAGTCTCTTCTTCATCTTTGAGGAAATCGTCCAACATTCGCTGCCTCTTCCTGATGTTAAGTATAAGTCTCCTTTTTGTTTGCATGCACTCCAAGACCTCATCATTGCTCACACGCTCGGCCCATGATATTCCTTATCATCCTTCTGTAGAACCACATCTCCGTCGCCTCGAGTCTCTTCTTCATCTTTGAGGAAATCGTCCAACATTCGCTGCCTCTTCCTGATGTTAAGTATAAGCCTCCTCCTTGTTTTCATCCTCTCCAAAACCTCATCATTGCTCACACGCTCGGCCCATGATATTCCTTAGGATCCTTCTGTATAACCACATCTCCCTCGCCTCGAGTCTCTTCTTCATCATTGAGTAAATCGTCCAATATTCACTGACTCCTCCTTGTTTACATGTTCTCGAAGACCTCATCATTGCTCACACGCTCGGCCCAGGATATTCCTTATCATCCTTCTGTAGAACCACATCTCCGTCGCCTCGAGTCTCTTCTTCATCTTTGAGGATATCATCCAACATTCGCTGCCTCTTCCTGATGTTAAGTATAAGTCTCCTCCTTGTTTACATGTTCCCGAAGACCTCATCATTGCTCACACGCTCGGCCCATGATATTCCTTATCATCCTTCTGTAGAACCACATCTCCGTCGCCTCAAGTCTCTTCTTCATCTTTGAGGAAATCGTCCAACATTCGCTGCCTCTTCCTTATGTTAAGTATAAGTCTCCTCCTTGTTTACATGTTCTCGAAGACCTCATCATTGCTCACACGCTCGGCCCATGATATTCCTTAGCATCCTTCTGTACAACCACATCTCCGTCGCCTCGAGTCTCTTCTTCATCTTTGAGGAAATCGTCCAACATTCGCTGCCTCTTCCTTATGTTAAGTATGAGTCTCCTCCTTGTTTACATGTTCTCGAAGACCTCATCGTTGCTCACACGCTCGGCCCATGATATTCCTTAGCATCCTTCTGTACAACCACATCTCCGTCGCCTCGAGTCTCTTCTTCATCTTTGAGGAAATCGTCCAACATTCGCTGCCTTTTCCTGATGTTAAGTATAAGTCTCCTTGTTTGCATGCTCTCCAAGACCTCATCATTGCTCACACGCTCGGCCCATGATATTCTTTATCATCCTTCTGTAGAACCACATCTCCGTCGCCTCGAGTCTCTTCTTCATCTTTGAGGATATCATCCAACATTCGCTGCCTCTTCCTGATGTTAAGTATAAGTGTCCTCCTTGTTTACATGTTCTCGAAGACCTCATCATTGCTCACACGCTCGGCCGATGATATTCCTTATCATCCTTCTGTAGAACCACATCACCGTCGCCTCGAGTCTCTTCTTCATCTTTGAGGAAATCGTCCAACATTCGCTGCCTCTTCCTTATGTTAAGTATGAGTCTCCTCCTTGTTTACATGTTCTCGAAGACCTCATCATTGCTCACACGCTCGGCCCATGATATTCCTTAACATCCTTCTGTACAACCACATCTCCGTAGCCTCGAGTCTCTTCTTCATCTTTGAGGAAATCGTCCAACATTCGCTGCCTCTTCCTTATGTTAAGTATAAGTCTCCTCCTTGTTTACATGTTCTCGAAGACCTCATCATTGCTCACACGCTCGGCACATGATATTCCTTAGCATCCTTCTGTAGAACCACATCTCCGTCGCCTCGAGTCTCTTCTTCATCTTTGAGGAAATCGTCCAACATTCGCTGCCTCTTCCTGATCTTAAGTATAAGCCTCCTCCTTGTTTGCATCCTCTCCAAGACCTCATCATTGCTCACACGCTCGGCCCATGATATTCCTTAGCATCCTTCTGTAGAACCACATCTCCGTCGCCTCGAGTCTCTTCTTCATCTTTGAGGTAATCGTCCAACATTCGCTGCCTCTTCCTGATCTTAAGTATAAGCCTCCTCCTTGTTTGCATCCTCTCCAAGACCTCATTATTGCTCACACGCTCGGCCCATGATATTCCTTAGCATCCTTCTGTACAACCACATCTCCGTCGCCTCGAGTCTCTTCTTCATCTTTGAGGAAATCGTCCAACATTCGCTGCCTCTTCCTGATGTTAAGTATAAGTCTCCTTGTTTGCATGCTCTCCAAGACCTCATCATTGCTCACACGCTCGGCCCATGATATTCTTTATCATCCTTCTGTAGAACCACATCTCCGTCGCCTCGAGTCTCTTTGAGGATATCATCCAACATTCGCTGCCTCTTCCTGATGTTAAGTATAAGTGTCCTCCTTGTTTACATGTTCTCGAAGACCTCATCATTGCTCACACGCTCGGCCCATGATATTCCTTATCATCCTTCTGTAGAACCACATCACCGTCGTCTCGAGTCTCTTCTTCATCTTTGAGGAAATCGTCCAACATTCGCTGCCTCTTCCTTATGTTAAGTATAAGTCTCCTCCTTGTTTACATGTTCTCGAAGACCTCATCATGGCTCACACTCTCGGCCCATGATATTCCTTAGCATCCTTCTGTACAACCACATCTCCGTCGCCTCGAGTCTCTTCTTCATCTTTGAGGAAATCGTCCAACATTTGCTGCCTCTTCCTTATGTTAAGTATAAGTCTCCTCCTTGTTTACATGTTCTCGAAGACCTAATCATTGCTCACACGCTCGGCACATGATATTCCTTAGCATCCTTCTGTACAACCATATCTCCGTCGCCTCGAGTCTCTTCTTCATCTTTGAGGAAATCGTCCAACATTCGCTGCCTCTTCCTTATGTTAAGTATGAGTCTCCTCCTTGTTTACATGTTCTCGAAGACCTCATCATTGCTCACACGCTCGGCCCATGATATTCCTTAACATCCTTCTGTACAACCACATCTCCGTAGCCTCGAGTCTCTTCTTCATCTTTGAGGAAATCGTCCAACATTCGCTGCCTCGTCCTTATGTTAAGTATAAGTCTCCTCCTTGTTTACATGTTCTCGAAGACCTCATCATTGCTCACACGCTCGGCCCATGATATTCCTTAGCATCCTTCTGTAGAACCACATCTCCGTCGCCTCGAGTCTCTTCTTCATCTTTGAGGAAATCGTCCAACATTCGCTGCCTCTTCCTGATCTTAAGTATAAGCCTCCTCCTTGTTTGCATCCTCTCCAAGACCTCATCATTGCTCACACGCTCGGCCCATGATATTCCTTAGCATCCTTCTGTAGAACCACATCTCCGTCGCCTCGGGTCTCTTCTTCACCTTTGAGGTAATCATCCAACATTCGCTGCCTCTTCCTGATCTTAAGTATAAGCCTCCTCCTTGTTTGCATCCTCTCCAAGACCTCATCATTGCTCACACGCTCGGCCCATGATATTCCTTAGCATCCTTCTGTAAAACCACATCTCCGTCGCCTCGAGTCTCTTCTTCATCTTTGAGGAAATCGTCCAACATTCGCTGCCTCTTCCTGGTGTTAAGTATAAGTCTCCTCCTTGTTTGCATCCTCTCCAAGACCTCATCATTGCTCACACGCTCGGCACATGATATTCCTTAGCATCCTTCTGTAGAACCACATCTCCGTCGCCTCGAGTCTCTTCTTCATCTTTGAGGAAATCGTCCAACATTCGCTGCCTCTTCCTGATCTTAAGTATAAGCCTCCTCCTTGTTTGCATCCTCTCCAAGACCTCATCATTGCTCACACGCTCGGCCCATGATATTCCTTAGCATCCTTCTGTAGAACCACATCTCCGTCGCCTCGAGTCTCTTCTTCATCTTTGAGGAAATCGTCCAACATTCGCTGCCTCTTCCTGGTGTTAACTATAAGTCTCCTCCTTGTTTGCATGCTCTCCAAGACCTCATCATTGCTCACACGCTCGGCCCACGATATTCCTTATCATCCTTCTGTAGAACCACATCTCCGTCGCCTCGAGTCTCTTCTTCATCTTTGAGGAAATCGTCCAACATTCGCTGCCTCTTCCTTATGTTAAGTATAAGTCTCCTCCTTGTTTGCATGCTCTCCAAGACCTCATCATTGCTCATACGCTCGGCCCACGATATTCCTTATCCTTCTGTAGAACCACATCTCCGTCGCCTCGAGTCTCTTCTTCATCTTTGAGGAAATCGTCCAACATTCGCTGCCTCTTCCTGATGTTAAGTATAAGCCTCGTCTTTGTTTGCATGCTCTCCAAGACCTCATCATTGCTCACACGCTCGGCCCATGATATTCCTTAGCATCCTTCTGTACAACCACATCTCCGTCGCCTCGAGTCTCTTCTTCATCTTTGAGGAAATCGTCCAACATTCGCTGCCTCTTCCTGATGTTAAGTATAAGCCTCCTCCTTGTTTGCATCCTCTCCAAGACCTCATAATTGCTCACACGCTCGGCCCATGATATTCCTTATCATCCTTCTGTAGAACCATATCTCCGTCGCCTCGAGTCTCTTCTTCATCTTTGAGGAAATCGTCCAACATTCGCTGCCTCTTCCTGATGTTAAGTATAAGCCTCCTCCTTGTTTTCATCCTCTCCAAGACCTCATCATTGCTCACACGCTCGGCCCATGATATTCCTTAGCATCCTTCTGTATAACCACATCTCCCTCGCCTCGAGTCTCTTCTTAATCTTTGAGGAAATCGTCCAACATTCGCTGCCTCTTCCTGATGTTAAGTATAAGCCTCCTCCTTGTTTTCATCCTCTCCAAGACCTCATCATTGCTCACACGCTCGGCCCATGATATTCCTTAGCATCCTTCTGTAGAACCACATCTCCGTCGCCTCGAGTCTCTTCTTCATCTTTGAGGATATCATCCAACATTCGCTGCCTCTTCCTGATGTTAAGTATAAGTCTCCTCCTTGTTTACATGTTCTCGAAGACCTCATCATTGCTCACACGCTCGGCCCATGATATTCCTTATCATCCTTCTGTAGAACCACATCTCCGTCGCCTCGAGTCTCTTCTTCATCTTTGAGGAAATCGTCCAACATTCGCTGCCTCTTCCTTATGTTAAGTATAAGTCTCCTCCTTGTTTACATGTTCTCAAAGACCTCATCATTGCTCACACTCTCGGCCCATGATATTCCTTAGCATCCTTCTGTACAACCACATCTCCGTCGCCTCGAGTCTCTTCTTCATCTTTGAGGAAATCGTCCAACATTCGCTGCCTCTTCCTTATGTTAAGTATAAGTCTCCTCCTTGTTTACATGTTCTCGAAGACCTCATCATTGCTCACACGCTCGGCCCATGATATTCCTTAGCATCCTTCTGTAGAACCACATCTCCGTCGCCTGGAGTCTCTTCTTCGTCTTTGAGGACATCGTCCAACATTCGCTGCCTCTTCCTTATGTTAAGTATAAGCCTCCTCCTTGTTTGCATCCTCTCCAAGACCTCATCATTGCTCACACGCTCGGCCCATGATATTCCTTAGCATCCTTCTGTAGAACCACATCTCCGTCGCCTCGAGTCTCTTCTTCATCTTTGAGGAAATCGTCCAACATTCGCTGCCTCTTCCTGATCTTAAGTATAAGCCTCCTCCTTGTTTGCATCCTCTCCAAGACCTCATCATTGCTCACACGCTCGGCCCATGATATTCCTTAGCATCCTTCTGTAGAACCACATCTCCGTCGCCTCGAGTCTCTTCTTCATCTTTGAGGAAATCGTCCAACATTCGCTGCCTCTTCCTGATCTTAAGTATAAGCCTCCTCCTTGTTTGCATCCTCTCCAAGACCTCATCATTGCTCACACGCTCGGCCCATGATATTCCTTAGCATCCTTCTGTAGAACCACATCTCCGTCGCCTCGAGTCTCTTCTTCATCTTTGAGGAAATCGTCCAACATTCGCTGCCTCTTCCTGATCTTAAGTATAAGCCTCCTCCTTGTTTGCATCCTCTCCAAGACCTCATCATTGCTCACACGCTCGGCCCATGATATGCCTTAGCATCCTTCTGTAGAACCACATCTCCGTCGCCTCGAGTCTCTTCTTCATCTTTGAGGAAATCGTCCAACATTCGCTGCCTCTTCCTTATGTTAAGTATAAGTCTCCTCCTTGTTTACATGTTCTCGAAGACCTCATCATTGCTCACACTCTCGGCCCATGATATTCCTTAGCATCCTTCTGTACAACCACATCTCCGTCGCCTCGAGTCTCTTCTTCATCTTTGAGGAAATCGTCCAACATTCGCTGCCTCTTCCTTATGTTAAGTATAAGTCTCCTCCTTGTTTACATGTTCTCGAAGACCTCATCATTGCTCACACGCTCGGCCCATGATATTCCTTAGCATCCTTCTGTAGAACCACATCTCCGTCGCCTGGAGTCTCTTCTTCGTCTTTGAGGAAATCGTCCAACATTCGCTGCCTCTTCCTTATGTTAAGTATAAGCCTCCTCCTTGTTTGCATCCTCTCCAAGACCTCATCATTGCTCACACGCTCGGCCCATGATATTCCTTAGCATCCTTCTGTAGAACCACATCTCCGTCGCCTCGAGTCTCTTCTTCATCTTTGAGGAAATCGTCCAACATTCGCTGCCTCTTCCTTATGTTAAGTATAAGTCTCCTCCTTGTTTACATGTTCTCGAAGACCTCATCATTGCTCACACTCTCGGCCCATGATATTCCTTAGCATCCTTCTGTACAACCACATCTCCGTCGCCTCGAGTCTCTTCTTCATCTTTGAGGAAATCGTCCAACATTCGCTGCCTCTTCCTTATGTTAAGTATAAGTCTCCTCCTTGTTTACATGTGCTCGAAGACCTCATCATTGCTCACACGCTCGGCCCATGATATTCCTTAGCATCCTTCTGTAGAACCACATCTCCGTCGCCTGGAGTCTCTTCTTCGTCTTTGAGGAAATCGTCCAACATTCCCTGCCTCTTCCTTATGTTAAGTATAAGCCTCCTCCTTGTTTGCATCCTCTCCAAGACCTCATCATTGCTCACACGCTCGGCCCATGATATTCCTTAGCATCCTTCTGTAGAACCACATCTCCGTCGCCTCGAGTCTCTTCTTCATCTTTGAGGAAATCGTCCAACATTCGCTGCCTCTTCCTGATCTTAAGTATAAGCCTCCTCCTTGTTTGCATCCTCTCCATGACCTCATCATTGCTCACACGCTCGGCCCATGATATTCCTTAGCATCCTTCTGTAGAACCACATCTCCGTCGCCTCGAGTCTCTTCTACATCTTTGAGGAAATCGTCCAACATTCGCTGCCTCTTCCTGATCTTAAGTATAAGCCTCCTCCTTGTTTGCATCCTCTCCAAGACCTCATCATTGCTCACACGCTCGGCCCATGATATTCCTTAGCATCCTTCTGTAGAACCACATCTCCGTCGCCTCGAGTCTCTTCTTCATCTTTGAGGAAATCGTCCAACATTCGCTGCCTCTTCCTGATCTTAAGTATAAGCCTTTTCCTTGTTTGCATCCTCTCCAAGACCTCATCATTGCTCACACGCTCGGCCCATGATATTCCTTAGCATCCTTCTGTAGAACTACATCTCCGTCGCCTCGAGTCTCTTCTTCATCTTTGAGGAAATCGTCCAACATTCGCTGCCTCTTCCTGATCTTAAGTATAAGCCTCCTCCTTGTTTGCATCCTCTCCAAGACCTCATCATTGCTCACACGCTCGGCCCATGATATTCCTTAGCATCCTTCTGTAGAACCACATCTCCGTCGCCTCGAGTCTCTTCTTCATCTTTGAGGAAATCGTCCAACATTCGCTGCCTCTTCCTGATCTTAAGTATAAGCCTCCTCCTTGTTTGCATCCTCTCCAAGACCTCATCATTGCTCACACGCTCGGCCCATGATATTCCTTAGCATCCTTCTGTAGAACCACATCTCCGTCGCCTCGAGTCTCTTCTTCATCTTTGAGGAAATCGTCCAACATTCGCTGCCTCTTCCTGATCTTAAGTATAAGCCTCCTCCTTGTTTGCATCCTCTCCAAGACCTCATCATTGCTCACACGCTCGGCCCATGATATTCCTTAGCATCCTTCTGTAGAACCACATCTCCGTCGTCTCGAGTCTCTTCTTCATCTTTGAGGAAATCGTCCAACATTCGCTGCCTCTTCCTGATCTTAAGTATAAGCCTCCTCCTTGTTTGCATCCTCTCCAAGACCTCATCATTGCTCACACGCTCGGCCCATGATATTCCTTATCATCCTTCTGTAGAACCACATCTCCGTCGCCTCGAGTCTCTTCTTCATCTTTGAGGAAATCGTCCAACATTCGCTGCCTCTTCCTGATCTTAAGTATAAGCCTCCTCCTTGTTTGCATGCTCTCCAAGACCTCATCATTGCTCACACGCTCGGCCCATGATATTCCTTAGGATCCTTCTGTACAACCACATCTCCGTCGCCTCGAGTCTCTTCTTCATCTTTGAGGAAATCGTCCAACATTCGCTGCCTCTTCCTGATCTTAAGTATAAGCCTCCTCCTTGTTTGCATCCTCTCCAAGACCTCATCATTGCTCACACGCTCGGCCCATGATATTCCTTAGCATCCTTCTGTAGAACCACATCTCCGTCGCCTGGAGTCTCTTCTTCGTCTTTGAGGAAATCGTCCAACATTCGCTGCCTCTTCCTTATGTTAAGTATAAGCCTCCTCCTTGTTTGCATCCTCTCCAAGACCTCATCATTGCTCACACGCTCGGCCCATGATATTCCTTAGCATCCTTCTGTAGAACCACATCTCCGTCGCCTCGAGTCTCTTCTTCATCTTTGAGGAAATCGTCCAACATTCGCTGCCTCTTCCTGATCTTAAGTATAAGCCTCCTCCTTGTTTGCATCCTCTCCAAGACCTCATCATTGCTCACACGCTCGGCCCATGATATTCCTTAGCATCCTTCTGTAGAACCACATCTCCGTCGCCTCGAGTCTCTTCTTCATCTTTGAGGAAATCGTCCAACATTCGCTGCCTCTTCCTGATCTTAAGTATAAGCCTCCTCCTTGTTTGCATCCTCTCCAAGACCTCATCATTGCTCACACGCTCGGCCCATGATATTCCTTAGCATCCTTCTGTAGAACCACATCTCCGTCGCCTCGAGTCTCTTCTTCATCTTTGAGGAAATCGTCCAACATTCGCTGCCTCTTCCTGATCTTAAGTATAAGCCTCCTCCTTGTTTGCATCCTCTCCAAGACCTCATCATTGCTCACACGCTCGGCCCATGATATTCCTTAGCATCCTTCTGTAGAACCACATCTCCGTCCCCTCGAGTCTCTTCTTCATCTTTGAGGAAATCGTCCAACATTCGCTGCCTCTTCCTGATCTTAAGTATAAGCCTCCTTTTTGTTTGCATCCTCTCCAAGACCTCATCATTGCTCACACGCTCGGCCCATGATATTCCTTAGCATCCTTCTGTAGAACCACATCTCCGTCGCCTCGAGTCTCTTCTTCATCTTTGAGGAAATCGTCCAACATTCGCTGCCTCTTCCTGATCTTAAGTATAAGCCTCCTCCTTGTTTGCATCCTCTCCAAGACCTCATCATTGCTCACACGCTCGGCCCATGATATTCCTTAGCATCCTTCTGTAGAACCACATCTCCGTCGCCTCGAGTCTCTTCTTCATCTTTGAGGAAATCGTCCAACATTCGCTGCCTCTTCCTGATCTTAAGTATAAGCCTCCTCCTTGTTTGCATCCTCTCCAAGACCTCATCATTGCTCACACGCTCGGCCCATGATATTCCTTAGCATCCTTCTGTAGAACCACATTTCCGTCGCCTCGAGTCTCTTCTTCATCTTTGAGGAAATCGTCCAACATTCGCTGCCTCTTCCTGATCTTAAGTATAAGCCTCCTCCTTGTTTGCATCCTCTCCAAGACCTCATCATTGCTCACACGCTCGGCCCATGATATTCCTTAGCATCCTTCTGTAGAACCACATCTCCGTCGCCTCGAGTCTCTTCTTCATCTTTGAGGAAATCGTCCAACATTCGCTGCCTCTTCCTGATCTTAAGTATAAGCCTCCTCCTTGTTTGCATCCTCTCCAAGACCTCATCATTGCTCACACGCTCGGCCCATGATATTCCTTAGCATCCTTCTGTAGAACCACATCTCCGTCGCCTCGAGTCTCTTCTTCATCTTTGAGGAAATCGTCCAACATTCGCTGCCTCTTCCTGATCTTAAGTATAAGCCTCCTCCTTGTTTGCATCCTCTCCAAGACCTCATCATTGCTCACACGCTCGGCCCATGATATTCCTTAGCATCCTTCTGTAGAACCACATCTCCGTCGCCTCGAGTCTCTTCTTCATCTTTGAGGAAATCGTCCAACATTCGCTGCCTCTTCCTGATCTTAAGTATAAGCCTCGTCCTTGTTTGCATGTTCTCCAAGACCTCATCGTTGCTCACACGCTCGGCCCATGATATTCCTTAGCATCCTTCTGTAGAACCACATCTCCGTCGCCTCGAGTCTCTTCTTCATCTTTGAGGAAATCGTCCAACATTCGCTGCCTCTTCCTGATCTTAAGTATAAGCCTCCTCCTTGTTTGCATCCTCTCCAAGACCTCATCATTGCTCACACGCTCGGCCCATGATATTCCTTAGCATCCTTCTGTAGAACCACATCTCCGTCGCCTCGAGTCTCTTCTTCATCTTTGAGGAAATCGTCCAACATTCGCTGCCTCTTCCTGATCTTAAGTATAAGCCTCCTCCTTGTTTACATGTTCTCGAAGACCTCATCATTGCTCACACGCTCGGCCCATGATATTCCTTAGCATCCTTCTGTACAACCACATCTCCGTCGCCTCGAGTCTCTTCTTCATCTTTGAGGAAATCGTCCAACATTCGCTGCCTCTTCCTGATCTTAAGTATAAGCCTCCTCCTTGTTTACATGTTCTCGAAGACCTCATCATTGCTCACACGCTCGGCCCATGATATTCCTTAGCATCCTTCTGTAGAACCACATCTCCGTCGCCTCGAGTCTCTTCTTCATCTTTGAGGAAATCGTCCAACATTCGCTGCCTCTTCCTGATCTTAAGTATAAGCCTCCTCCTTGTTTGCATCCTCTCCAAGACCTCATCATTGCTCACACGCTCGGCCCATGATATTCCTTAGCATCCTTCTGTACAACCACATCTCCGTCGCCTCGAGTCTCTTCTTCATCTTTGAGGAAATCGTCCAACATTCGCTGCCTCTTCCTGATCTTAAGTATAAACCTCCTCCTTGTTTACATGTTCTCGAAGACCTCATCATTGCTCACACGCTCGGCCCATGATATTCCTTAGCATCCTTCTTTAGAACCACATCTCCGTCGCCTCGACTCTTTTCTTCATCTTTGAGGAAATCGTCCAACATTCGCTGCCTCTTCCTGATCTTAAGTATAAGCCTCCTCCTTGTTTGCATCCTCTCCAAGACCTCATCATTGCTCACACGCTCGGCCCATGATATTCCTTAGCATCCTTCTGTAGAACCACATCTCCGTCGCCTCGAGTCTCTTCTTCATCTTTGAGGAAATCGTCCAACATTCGCTGCCTCTTCCTGATCTTAAGTATAAGCCTCCTCCTTGTTTGCATCCTCTCCAAGACCTCATCATTGCTCACACGCTCGGCCCATGATATTCCTTAGCATCCTTCTGTAGAACCACATCTCCGTCGCATCGAGTCTCTTCTTCATCTTTGAGGAAATCGTCCAACATTCGCTGCCTCTTCCTGATCTTAAGTATAAGCCTCGTCCTTGTTTGCATCCTCTCCAAGACCTCATCGTTGCTCACACGCTCGGCCCATGATATTCCTTAGCATCCTTCTGTAGAACCACATCTCCGTCGCCTCGAGTCTCTTCTTCATCTTTGAGGAAATCGTCCAACATTCGCTGCCTCTTCCTGATCTTAAGTATAAGCCTCCTCCTTGTTTGCATCCATTTGTTACTATTGTTTTTAATATAATTCGCATTGATTTTAATTTACTTTCCATTTTTTACTTGCTCTTGCTTTTTTTATTTTTTTCGACGGCAATTTGTACTAAACGGATAGTGATGTATTTTTTAAAATTTTACCTTTACCAATCCGAATTGACTGATTTAATTTCCCTTTAGTTACTACATTAAATTCGAGTAAATTTAAATATAAATCGACCTTATTCCAAATTCTAAATTAAATAATAAATAAATTCAAATATTGAAAGACGTAACCAACATTTTCCTTACGCATAAATATCTAACCCTCCACTCCTAACCCCCCGTCCACCTATTCGTTCAATATATACACATATATATATATATATATATATATATATATATATATATTTGTTTCATAATTAAGTGGAACGTCTACTCAAATACGAGTATCTATAAAAATAACATTTAAATTATTAAATATATATATATATATATATATATATATATATATATATATATATATATATATATATATATATATATATATATATACATATATTCTCCAGGACTTTCATTAGCTATCTTATCACACTATGTTTCTGTATATAGTATAGATGGCTGTTGGAGTTAGCCAGTTCCTTAATTCTTCAACAGTAGTCTCCCTCTCTCCTGGCTATAAATATTGGCTGACCCTTCGCCTCGATCTCTATTTTCCACTTAGGCCTTGGGTCGCCACCTCGCGTGGAGAGGTGAGGAAAATCTCTTTTCAACTAACACAAATATGTGACCTCTTACAGATACAGAGTTTCGCAAATTCTGGGAACACGCTAAGGACAATACACGTACGTACGAACACTCACAACACACACATTATTTCTCCACACAAACTCTATGTAACTGTCCATGTCTTTGTTTAACGTGTTATTAATATATATTTGTTTACGTATATATATATCGGTCTTATTTGTTTTCTTTGTCTTCTTTGGACTTAACTAAAAGTCTAACATTCTCTTGTAGCAGGAATAGCTATTAGGAAATTTTAATTTTCTGATATCTCTTCACATCTTCACCCCACGGTCCACTACATGGCCACTCGTATTCGAGGATACCCGTCTACTAGGGCGGCTAGCCAATCCCTATTGCAGACGCTTGCTCAGGCGCATTTGTGTTTGTTCAACACCCACAGAGCCCACCTGTGGTTTATACTGCAACTATGCTGAGCAGACCTTAGTTGCAGTTTCTGAGAAAGAACGTGTTATCTAACGTAATCAACAATTTGAACAAGGCCAGCACGCTCAAACCCTCGGCCACGATGACTTGTGACTTCGTGCTAAGCAGAGCTATCGACGGCCCCCAAGGGTTCCGTCTAACCAATTTCACTCACATGGTTTGGGTCAAACCGTGGTAGGGTTTTCAGGCATTTTCCTGGGATCGACCCCTTCAGTTCGATAAGAACAGGAAGTCTCGTTCCTGACATATCGACCATGGTGACATTCTCATGGTCAGAAAGCGAACGCTCTAAACACTCGGGCACGTGCCCATATGTTTCTGTATACATATATATATATATATATATATATATATATATATATATATATATATATATATATATATATATATCTGATATTGAGCACTTTATCCCATAAATATAGCACACCTTAAGAGTATATTTCTTCATATATATATATATATATATATATATATATATATATATATATATATATATATATATGAAGAAGTATACTCTTAAGGTGTGCTATATGGGATAAAGTGCTCAATATCAGAGATAGAGCGTTTGTAAATATAAAAGTGAACATTGAAGTTAACACTTAGAGGCGACAGACTGTTTCATGCTAGGGCCTGACGATTGCGCCTAGCATGAAACAGCCGTCGCCTCTAAGTGTTGACTTCAATGCTCACTTTTATATATATATATATATATATATATATATATATATATATATATATATATATATATATATATATATATATATATATATATATATGGTGGTATACAACGTTATTATAAGTTACTCGCCACAACACCGCGTGCACATACTGTCTGTTAGTTAACACATTGTTATTTTAAAAAGATGTATATATCACCATTTGGTTTCCAGTATTAAAGAGAAAAAAATATAAGTCCAACAAGATTCAAATTTCAATTCTTTATGGATTTTACAAGTATATTTACGTATACATATTAATGAGTATAAAGGCGGAGAAATTCGCTGAAAGAATGGATTGAAGCGTCGAAAAATGTTAACATTTTTTTAGTCGGAAGGATAAGATATCGACACGGTATCTTGGAACTACTTTTCATCACCCATAACTCATAAATGTCCTCCAGATACCATAAACTGTTTTGGTTTTTCAATTATTAAGCTTTAAACCGGTTCAGATTCCCTTTAACTATGACTTTATTTATTTGAGGAGGAGAGAAAATAGCATTCAGGCAGAAAGTATTCTTCGACTCATGAATATTGAGTTGCACATATATTAAGCTACGTTTAATGTCGTCATTTCCGCTTGAGCACAGTGAACTGAAAATTAAAACCGGCTGTAGATTTTTTTCTTTTCTTTTTTTACAGATCTTTTTTTTGGGGGGGGGGGTTACATGCATTTCAACTTTTTCCCTACAGCCCAGAGATACGTTGTTCCCAAATTTTTTAAAAATTTTACTTCTATTTTATCTTATTTTTATTTTCATATTTCTACACGAGATTCCTGTGTTTTCTCACGAGACCAAGGAATTTTTCTCACGAGAGCAAGGAATTTTTACTTTTATTTTATTGTCATGTTTTCAATATAGATTCCTAGAAAAGAATAAAATAAACTTAAAAAAAAAAATAAATAAAAAATAAAAGTGTCGTTCTGTGAACATATTGACATTAAAATTTTGGTAAACATACTGGGTGGTCTGAAAGTCTTGTCACCGCAACCCTCTCCTTCAATAGTAGCGCGTGTAACACGTAGGGATAACAAGACTTTCGAACCACCCAGTAGATAAACGTGCCCGCAATAAATAGACGAATCAAAAGAACGTTCTTTCCATTGACGCCGCTATTATTTTAACTACCTTCACTCCTCAACAATGTTTATTGTTTTAAAAAGCGATGATTAGAATTGTAATAAAACATGCGAAAGTGAATTTATATATTAAAAAATAATAAAGTTCTAGGTACCCCCATAGATTCAGGATACCTAAGGTTTAAAATGAATTTTAAAAGAATGAAAAATATCTTATATTTAAGAAGTAGCTCCAAGATGAAGGGTTCGGTTCGAAATTCCAGTGACCTGAAGAAGGCTGGAGCGTATAACGGCCGAAACGTCGTGAATATGCCAACTAAGATGAGGACAACAGTCCGAACAAATAGCGAAAGAAATATATAGGGCAGTAGGCACACATGGTAGGAGATTCACGCATCGATGCTTACTGTTATGAGACCAGATGCAAAGAATGGGAATCTTATCTCCGTTGGAGGGTTAACAATCTAGATGGTGTCCGTAAAATAAGCGAAACAGAAAAACAACGCCCATCAACTGTGGTAGCTGTTGCAGAAATACCGGTAAAGTCACATTTAAACACATTCGCATTTACATATGCGAACGGCCACACACACACATACACACGCATATATATATATATATATATATATATATATATATATATATATATATATATAAATAATATAAAAGGCTGAAGCAATAATATTTCATGGTTATAATTTATTACGTTGGAATCGTAATCACGATCCAATTCATCAGACCTTGAATTGGATCGTGATTACGATTGCAGTGTAATAAATTATAACCATGAAATATTAGTGCTTTAGCTTTTTATATTATATTCTTGCTTTGTCTTGTACATAGAGTTCTACCTGGATTTTATCCTCTTGTTGGAAATATATATATATATATATATATATATATATATATATATATTATAAAAAAATTATATATATATATATATATATATTATTTTTATAATAAAAAAATATAATAGAAACATGTTGAAATCGCTACACAAAACCATTCATGTTTCAATACTTTGATTCTACTTCTTCAGGCGATGTTAAGTAACAGGAGATTAAATGATTTTTAAGCAAATTTAAAAACAAACCTCTTTTCCCAAAGTTAAAGTGGTTGGGGACATATATATATATATATATATATATATATATATATATATATATATATTATTTTTATTATAAAAAAATTATAATAGAAACATGTTGAAATCGCTACACAAAACCTTTCATGTTTCAAGACTTGTAGGTATGTCATGATTAACCAGTTAAATGTCAGATCTACGCTAAATAGAAAAGTGCTATATACCATACCTATGAACCGTAATGGGTATGTCCCAATCCTCATAAATACGTTGGACACTATTGTAAGTCGAGTTAATATGCTGTCCAAGTAGTCCACCACTACCAGTGGTTTACCTACTTCATGCCGCTGGCGAGTATTGTGTTTTGTTGATGTTATAAAGATTACCATTTCATTTCCAACATCTGTTTTGGTTATTCTTCATTCAGTAACCTTTCCTAGGTTACAACAAATAGTAAGCTCAGAGGGTCGAGGTGGGTGAGTTATTTTTCATGCTATGATAAACCGGAACATAGACAGGCCATCATTGACGATTGCGGAGAATATGCCAGCGACAAATATATCGTGATTTTAGATAAATATGACATGTTCAATTTTTTGAAAGGGTGTTGAAGGGAGGGTTGGGTTAAGCAGACGTAAAGTTAACAGAATTATTTTTTTTTTAATATTTTTTTTAGATTCAGGAAGCTTCTTAAAGGAGCCTATAGATAAGATTAAAAACATCTATGGAAGATATTAATAATACTAACTGGAAGGCAATATATGCAATATTAAAGCTGAATAAACAAAATAATGTCCACCCGTAGAGGGTGGACCATTATATACTCATTTTACGTTCTCTCTCTCTCTCTCTATCTCTCTCTCTCTCTCTCTCTCTCTCTCATTTGTATATATATATATATATATATATATATATATATATATATATATATATATATATAGTACGAACAGTAAGATATATAATCCGGTCTTCTTATTGATATTTTTTTTACAAAATAGTGCTCAATGTGAATTTACAGAGCATAAATATTATAAATTAACTGATTTAAATTATGTTTTTTTCGCTACACAGAAATAACCATGTCTCAAAAATGGAAGCTAAAATCTTCAAATTTAATTATATAATTAAATTAAAAGCATTAGTTCCGTTTCATCTTCAAGCGAATATTGGAAACGGAACTAATGCTTTTAATTTAATTATATAATTAAATTTGAAGTTTTTAGTTTCCATTTTTGAAACATGGTTATTACTATGTAGCGAAAAAAAATATATTTTAAATCAGTTACTTTATAATATATATATATATATATATATATATATATATATATATATATATATATATTCACCCATTTGTCTTGCTGACATTTACCAACCGACCTGACACAAATAGCCAATTACATGCTTACAGTTACGCATTCGCCCTTGAAATGTAATAACATCTTCAAACATCTAAATCCGCGCATTCATTGCTCGCTTCCACGCTTAAGCTGATCTATTTATTATCGCGTAGACTTAATTTAATTATTTTTTATTTTGTTTGTATATTTATAGGAAAGCCTGTATTTATGTAGATCATGGCCAGAATTATCATCAGTTACGATGAAGGGATGTTCCCTCAAGGAGGCCTCGTGCCTGAACGCCTATTGAGACTTAAACTTAACCCATAGCTTAAGTGGAACTTGTACATATGATCTATCGCTAAAGATGCAGTCCCCTAAACAATATTTAGCAAACTCGTGTGAGTCCGTGTAAAAAAAAAAAAACTGTATTAACAAAACATGTTGCAGAAAGAAACAAAAAGAAAACGTGAAATAAAGAAAAATAGTTGAAGTTAAGAACAGTTCAATGCAATCTTCAGTTTGTGTCTCTGAAGTACTTACATGCCTCGTGTCTATCGGAGCGAGAGGAAACGTGTTGCCACTCAAATATCACGCCGCCTGCAATTATCCACAGAGTGCGGTAATCCAAAGATTGAAAAGTGAAAATTGTGGCGTTCGGGGACGCATATTTTTTTATATATTTCAAGTCATCGTTATCTATCCTCCATATTCTCATATCTTCACTTTCAACCACCTCTTTTTTCATTCATATCACACACTGCATTAGCTTAAGGTCATATTACGGTGAAACACCGGTTCCTGTACGATCACCGAAGTTAAGCAACATCGATCCTCGTCAGTACCTGAATCAGTGATCGTTTAGGAATACCCGCTGCTGTAAGCTTGGATAAGTGGATGGTATAATGTATAATGGCTTGAAATTGTGAATTGGAGAACCGAGTTCCAATTCTAGTCGGGTTCGTTATATTCACTTAAGCGCAAATACCCTTGAGAAGAGTATGAATCCATCTCTTCTCCCCAACCATGGGTTAATTAGTAAGGCTTGTATCACTAAATCATTATTATTTCAAAAAAGAAAATTCTTACAATCTAAAAATATCTTGATAAGACGCAAAAAATGAATTAGTCAATGAAATGTTGATTAACTACACAGGCATGTCTTTTATTTAGCTAGATTCGCTAGAGTATAAATGGTTTGGTTTGGTTTGTTTTACGGCATAGCAACACCTCAATGGGTCATTTCATGCCGACAAAATTTTTATTGCTAATAATACTATCTATCTATCTATCTATCTATCTATCTATCTATCTCAGTATATTTTGGTTTGGTTTGGTTTGTTTTACGGCATATCAACCTCAATGGGTTATTTAATACCGACACATTTTTTATTGTGGTAATTTTTTTCAAAATTTTATTTCTGGTAATATTTTTTCTTCAAAAACTTATTGCTGGTAATAATTTTTACAAGTATTTCTGGTATTGAAACCTATTTTTACACTTTCATAATGTTTTGCCCCCATTTTGGGTGTTAACTATTTGCCCATAGCTGGGATACTAACAGGTGCTACCTCCCCGGATCATGATGGATCTGGGAACACCAGCAATTAAGAGGTGGTTTCACGCTCCTCAAAATCTCCTGATCAGAGGCCTTGCTGTTGGACGTAGTTTATCGTCTTACCCAGGACGTGGATGTAGTTTATCGTCATACCTAGGCAGTATAAATGTGTAGTAACTACTGTGGCCACAATGTGAGGGCTCGGTATTGGTTGTAATATAGAATTGATCCCCCCATAAATACATTGAAAATACTTTTAAGCTACTCCAATACTCAAATAGTTTTCATATCCAACGCAAAACAAAAAGCTCGTAAAATATCTCAAAATAGAAGAGTGGACCTTTCTGGTAATGAATACAAATATATTGATCTATCCACTAACTATATCACAACATATATTAAAAAGAATTTATCTAAGCTTAACATGAACTTTGTTCAACAATTTTTAAAGCAATGAAACACTTAATTAATACGCTATAATATATATATTTGTATTGGATCGTGATTACGATTTCAATGTAATAAATTATAACCATGAAATATTAGTGCGTCAGCTTTTTGTATTATATTCTTGATCTGTCTTGTACATAGAACTCAACATGGATTTTATCCCCTTGTTGGAAATTATATATATATATATATATATATATATATATATATATATATATATACCACTAATATTATCAATATATATATATATAAAAGTGAACATAGAAGTCAACACATAGAGGCCTGGTACAGGGTAAACCTCACTTGTTTTAACAAATAAATAGGAAGCTGACTAACAGTTTAGCCGAAAGCGCTTGGATCCAAAAAAGGTTTTGAACAATTTTAACATTTATGAAGTCCACAAAAGAAAAGACTTGTAAAGTAAACAATAATAAATAAGAAACGTAATAAAAACTAAACAAAAGTATATTGTCAGCCGCCTTCAACGATACATGTAGTATAGAAGGATTACTGCTCAAATATATATATATATATATATATATATATATATATATATATATATATATATATATATGTATGTATGTGTGTGTGTGTGTGTGTGTGTGTGTGTGTGTGTGTGTGTGTGTGTGTGTGTGTGTGTATCAAAATACTTTTACAAATTTTGGGGTTGGGTATCTCACACCAAAACAAGGACACTAGTCCATATAAACTTAATATGCAAATCTTTTGTTTTTGAGTTATTAAGTGTTATGGTCCAATATCCTCCTCGCCACTGTTATGGTCCAATATCCTCGCACCACTGTTATGGTCCAAGGTTAGGACGAAGGAAGAACAACACGAACACAAGAGTAGGAATAACACAGATATATTAAACAGAATAATAATACAAGAAGTTGAACGTGTTAGCATGACTGTCAGTCTGGTTTAGAGTGAACCACTATTGTCTCGAGTCGTTCCGTCTCGACTCGTTCCACTTCGTTCTATCCGTCTCTCTTGAGAGGCGCAGTCTTTATAGTATCAGGAAGAGTTCATTGTCGTTACAGGTAAGATGCCATAACATTAAGTTTAAAGCTTACGGTAGACACTGTTAAATACACAATCCAAGGTACAATCCAAAAATACTTTTACAAAGTTTTTGCAAATGATACTGATACACACTCCTGCCTCAAAAACAAATCTAGTGTCGCCGACAAAACTAATCTGGCGGTTTGTCTCGAAAAGGACCACCAATCGGTTGTGGATTGGGGCAGGAATTGGCTGGTTAACTTTAATGCCTCAAAAACAAAACTGTTCTCTATTACTCACCTGAGAGAAATATCTCTACCTCCCATTAGAATGTCTGACGCTCAAATCCACGAGAGCACCTCTTTGTAACTGCTCGGTGTCACATTATCTGCTGACCTGAGATAGAACGAATACATTGAGTCAATAGCTTCGCCCACCACAAGGAAAGACGGCTCCCTGTGCCGCGCCAGGAAATTTTTCTCACCGGAGTCGATCCTTCAAATCTACAAATCAATCATTCGCCCTTGCATGGAGTATTGCTGCCATATATGGTCTGGAGCCCCTTCTTTCTGTCTCAAGGTCCTCGATAAAATCCAAAGATGGATATGCAATGTAATTGGCCCTCATCTGGCATCTCACCTACAGCCGCTCCGCTCTCTCACAGACGTGCCGTTGCTTCCCTCTGTCTTTTTTACAAATACTTTCACGGTAACTACTCCGATGAGCTGTTTTCGCTGGTTCCCAAACTTCATGAATTTAAGCGTTCAACTAGGTTGGCATCTCGCTCTCACCCTTTTAATTGTCAAATGTAGCCGTCTCTTCTACTCCAATAGCTTTATGTTTCGCACTTCTCGCCTGTGGAACTCCCTACCCATTTCTTGTTTTCCTGATAGCTATAATCTTCAACTATTCAAATGAAATGTCAATCGACGTCTCCAGATGCTCTGATCTATTCCCTATCCTTCTTTTCATACTTTTCTCCATCACTCCTCTTTGCTCTCGCTCCAACTCTTTGTAAACCCTTGCGTGCTAGTGGCTTCCCGCCTTGCTTGGGGTGGAGTTCCTTTAAAAAAATACAGGAGATGTACTAAGAGATCCTAGGTCCACTTGACATGTGCTGATACCTGGATGGTCTCTGACAGCCTGTAGAATGCGTTCTTCGTGGTCAGGCGTACGAGAGGGTCTCGGTCTTCCTCGAGCCATACTTTGTGGGGCCACGGATCCTGTTTCAGCAATGTGACGATAAACAGCAGCAACGGTTGGATGACTCGGCTGCCTTCGGCCTGGAAACGCGATCTGATACAAGCCTGCAGCTTCGCGTATGTAAAAATCATGTCTGCCTGCTCACGATATGAATATCCTGTCATTGTTAAACAGAACACTTCTCAGTTAACTCACAACTGCACGAGTTGAATGTTGAAGGTAAACTAACCACAAAAGTACACGAATGACAAATGTAACCAAGTCTAAACAGCAACACACCGCCATCTACCATCAACTTTCTTTACACTTAATAACTCAAAAACGAAGGATCTGCGAACATACGCTTACATGGACTTTTGTCCTGGTTTTGATGTGAGAAACCCACTCCCAAATTTTGTAAAAGTATTTTTATACACCCTGTATATATACATACATACATATATATATATATATATATATATATATATATATATATATATATATATGATTTAGTATATTGTAAATTGTGCCAATTTAACACAACCGTGGAATTCCCAAGAGTGCTGCTAGTTAAATCAGGTCGTGAAAGTAACTTTTTTCCAATTTTTTTCACGAATATCAGCATTTCTATTTCAAATTGATTAAATAGCATAAAATAGCTAAAAAACAAGTTGAAATTCTTAGAAAGAAAAAAATAACACTTCAATGATTAAAACCAATAACAGGCTGAAACAAGATCTTTCGACAGCCTAACACAATATGCTGACTTTTACGACTGTACGCGAAGACTCCAAATTAAGAAAAAAAAACCTTGGGCTTTTTCTTCTCGTTTATTTCGAGTCAATAAAATGTAACTCGATTGCTGTTTTCATCTTTCAGCTTTTATTTCTCGCCCCCCAGTAAATAAATAAATAAATAAATAAAGGGTAAAAAGCCTCTAGTATTACAAAAGTATTTGCTGCAATCTTTTGGGGCCAGTTTTCTCTCTCACTTCTACAAGTGCTAACGGGGCAAAAGTCAAATGTTTTAAATTGATTGATTGTAAGAAAATAATAAATAAATGAAAAAACCTAGAGACACAAAAAAATTCCTATGACAAAGCAATCTTATAATTCAATTTGTTCTTCCCATAGTTCCTTAGCACGTACGTTATGTCTTGTCAATACCACATAAATAATGGACTATTCCGTTTTGATTGCGAGGAACGATGGAAAAGAAATAACAAAAAGCATTACTTGGTTTAAGTGAGAAAGAAAGAAAGAAAGAAAGAAAGAAAGAAAGAAAGAAAGAAAGAAAGAAAGAAAGAAGTATTTAACGTGTCCTGCCAATACCTCATTAATAATGGACTATTCCGTTTTGATCGCGTGGCAAGGCGGCAAAGACATATCAGAGACGCTACTTGGTTTCAGTGAGAAAATGAAAGAAAGAAAATAAGAAAGAAGTGTGTAACGTGTCCTGTCAATATCTCATTAATAATGGACTATTCCGTTTTTATTTAGTGGCAAGGTGGCAAAGACATATCAGAGACGCTACTTGGTTTCAGTGAGAAAATGAAAGAAAAAAAGAATGAAAGGTCAGAAGAAAGAAAGAAAGAAAGAAAGGGAAGGAAGACTTATCTAACATCTCCTGCCAATAACTCATGAATAATGGACTATTCCGTTTTGGTCGCATGAAAAGAGGGGAAAAGAAACTACTGGTTTCAGTGAGAAAATGAAAGAAGGAAAGGAAGCGAGAACTGTTTAATGTCTCCTGGCAATATCTTGTAAAGAATGGACTATTCCGTTTTGATCGTGTCAAAGGCGGAAAAGACATATGAGAGATGCAAATTGGTTTCAGTGCGAAAATGAAAGAAAGAAAGGAAAGGAGAGAGAAGAAGCGATAACACTCTCACCTGTTTAACGTCTGCATCAGAGAAATGGAAAAAGATAACATTTTCGAATCTTTTTCATTTGCACCCACTTCTTAAAATCCCTTTCATAATATGTTGTCATTGTTTACGTTAAGATACGTTTCGTAAGCAGAAATAATCGATCGAGAAAAATCGTCGAATATTCTGCGTTTATAAACAGTAATTCGGACTTTGCTAACCAGACGCTTCTCTGTAGCTGAATGACAGAGCACGTCAGATCAACTGACGGTTTCCGTATAGGAATACAGGTTCGAATCCTGTCGGAGAATGCATATTTTCTACGGAATTTCTCGAACATACTGTTTAATTAAAACATAGAGCATTTACTTAAATAAATGGTATCTATAAAAATAACGTATAAATAAAAAAAATTACTGAAGTAATGTAAAAACGCGTTGGATCTAGTATCATTTCTTGCCACTTCGATGTCTGATTAATCTTTTGATTGTGCCACGTCTTTTCAGAACGTGACTGATCGTGGCTTGTTTAAGTATAAACATGATCATTGCCGGACATTTACAAGGGAGGCGATTACGTGAATTTCAGTGCATCTCCGCGGACGGAAAGCAACCATAGAGTGGCGCATTACCCACCGTATTTCCTCGTATGTTAAAACGCTACAAGTGTTAAGACGCACGCTACAATACCTCCAACTCCCAGCTGATTTCTCAGGGCTGTGTTAAAAAGCGGATAGTAGGTACTTGGAATTGACAGGATATTTGAAATTAACAATAGGCCTATTAAGATAACTGGTTTGTTTCATAATACATAAAATGCAGTAATAAGGCTGCTACTCTTGGTGTACATATGAAATATAACTGTCATCCCGTATTACATGGCTGGGATTGGGGCTCGTGAAGGTACCATATGGCATGGCTAGATGAATGAAAAACTTACAGTACCAGTAGTAAGCTGCCTACTGGTTATCATTAATACTAACAAAAAAAAAACAATATATGCTACTTTAAAAAGACTTTTTACAGTAAGGTTCACACTGAAGAAGGCCCAGGGGCCACTCAAGGTAGAAATTTAAGTTAAGGGACAGTTTATACGGATAGGAGGTGAAGATTATCACACTTTGAACCTATTATTAAATATTTCTGGTTAATATTCATTAGATTTTCAATAGATAGCACAGTGTTACACCTATTCATATCAGAAACAACATGTACTTGCCCCCACCCCCGGCACATCCAAGCTTACAGCAACTCATATTCTGGAGGGGTCACCCATCTAGCTACTGACTAGGCTCAACGTTGCTTAACTTCGCTGATCGGACCTAGATATTTAGTGCGAGGAAAATAATGAGAGGAAATTGGGTTATGAGAGAACTGTGGCGTAACGACGTTGAGGAAGGTGTGACTTGTAGGGTGCGTGCTTTATGTACAAAACCTACCACTTTTCTGTCAGGCTCTAAAAATATATTCACCAAGTTTAGCATAGTCTGGCACAAGATTACAAAAGCAGAGAACCAGATGGATTGCCAGACTCCCTTCTACATTATCACGTGAGGACAAGCAACTGTAATTTACACGGTGATTTTAAAAAGTTGGTAACATTTGAGATGTAAATAACTAAGCAACTCCACAGTCTAGGCAAATGAAACTAAAAAGGCTTATTTTTCAGCAAGATTTGATTTAATTATAAAAATTTGAATTAGAAATTCCAAGGTATGCGTATTTCACGAATGATTTCGCAAGTATCTGTCTATATTTCTGAGATGAAGTATTTACATTGTTCGGACAGTTGTCCTCATCTTTGGTGCCATATTCACAACGTTTCGGTCGTTGTACGCTCAGGCCTTCTTCAGGATCTGTCTATATTTCTGAGATGAGGTATTGTAATTATTTACATTATTTACATTGTTCGGACTGATGTCCTCATCTTTGTTACCATATTCACGACGTTTCGCTCGTTGTACTCTCCGGCCTTCTTCAGGTGATAGGAATTTCGAACTGAGCCCTTTATTTCGTCCATCGATGTAGATTTCACAAGTTTTCAATATGATCACTGCTCGACCATCTCTTCCGATATTGGAGGCTGTGCATATCTTTGAACATTCTGTGCCGTGTCCAAATCTGAACTGCAGTTGGCGCATTTTTAGCGAATTCTCTCACAAACGCACGCTTCACTGTCGTGTTCGACTGCATTCGATCTTATTATACCACACAAAACGCCTACACTTTTCCAGTGAATGCCATTTCTATAATTGAAAAGTTCTTTATACACATTCTGTTAAAATGTGAGGCAATTTGAACGAGAACTGATCAAATCGTTAGATTACGAAATGATATCATTTTTCTGAATCATCCTGTCTTTATTGTCTTTTCCTCACTTCTCCTCACTAAAGTCTTCTCATTCTATTTCACTCTCTGTAACCCCGGCGTCTTAGTCGCATTATCGCCTTGTTTCCAATTACTTGCTTCACTGCTAGCTAAAATCTTCAAAAATTTAAATGCACCGTCAATCGCCACCTTCTGTCTTTCTAAACTATTTCTCGCTCTCTTTCGAGGTTAACAGATAAGTATAGGAGATGTCATCACTTGAAAGTATGCAAGAAACTATATAAAACTAATGTCGTAATAATAATGCAATGTAATTGGCCCTGATCTGGCTTCTCGTCTGCAGTCTCTCTCTCACAGACGCGCCGTCGCCTCTCTCTCTCTCTCTCTCTCTGTCTCGTTTACAAATACTTCCATGGTAATTGCTCCGATGAGCTGCTATCGCTGGTTCCCAGGCTCCATGAATTCAAGCGTCCTACGAGGCTGGCATCCCTTTCCCACCCTTTCACTGTTGAAACTGTTAAATGTAGACGTCTCTTCTACTCCAATAGCTTCATATCTCGCACCTCACGCCTGTGGAACTCTCTTCTTTATTCCTGTTTCCCTGACAACTATAATCTCCAACTATTCAAGTGTAACGTCAATCGACATCTCCAGTCGCCTTGATCTATCCTCTATCCTTCTCCACGTCCTTTCCTCCATCACTCCTGTCTGCTCTCGCTCCAAATCCTCTGCAACCCCTTGCGTGCTAGTGGCTTTCAGCCTTGCCTGGGGTGAAAAGCTTTAAAAAAAATAAAATAAAATAAGTAATAATCTGTGGCTTCAAATTCACACAATCCAGGCCTCATAACCAAATATTCTTAGATGTATTAATCCACCTTTGATTCTTCAAGCTATGCGTTAATTAGTAAAAGACTTGTATCATAAAAACATTCTTACAATTTAAAAATATTTTCTGCTTTAAATAACCTTTAAAAGGTTGATAAGCCGTAAAAATGAATCAAATCAATTAATCAATGCGGATACCTACTAAAAATAACGTTTATAGTAACAATAAACATTTTTTATGGCTTGTTATAGTTAATAGTCCACTCTTCTTGCTTTCTCTTGCTCGGTTTGAGTTTATACGCAAACACTGGAAACTATCTGATAGGCTTCACTTAGTTTGCCACAAGGCCACAATATTGGAGCTCTTAATTCATATCTGAACACTGAAATGTTATTCACTCATAAAACCTCTTCAAAGCCCTTATCTTTCCTGCATATCCAGTAACGATTCTACGGGGTAGGGTGGTGGTTCAGAAAGGGGCCAATTCCCTCGCCACCGAATTTTGGCTGGGTTGGCCTCCCACTTTTCTAAGCTTAAAAAATTTATGAAACTGATCAGTCTCTGATTTTTATAAGATTTGATCTTCAGTACTTTTCCCTTTGCGTTTTCTTTTTCATTTAGCTTTCTTTTTTCCTTTTTTTTATTACATTCACACCTGCAAAGATCAGGTAAAATAAGGACACATACAAAGACCAATTTGAAAAAAAACAAAACAAAAAAAAAAAAACATATTTCAAAATCATGTACCCAACTTGATATATAGATACATAGGCAGTCGGGGATTTATGACCGAGTGAAAGAATTGGTCAGTAATTTTTTCCAATCTATTGAAGACAGTCGGTGACAAACACCCAAACTCTGAATTTCTATTTTCAGAAGTATGCATAATGGCCCGTCCATCTCTACACTGATGGAGGCACACACAGCAGGTGACCTGAAGTGGTTATCAATGGTTCCAACCAAGTTCCCCTGACTCTGGCTTGAACAACTAATCACCACGACTCATAGTCCCTACTGAGATTTACTGACAATGCCGGCATTTGGTAAAAGAATCAAAGAAAAGGGGTTCGTAGAAAAACAATTTAGACCTCTTCTTTTCCTTATTTATAGTGGTCACCATTGACCACCGAAATGATTCTTTTTTAAAACGAACGTTCAAGTGAACCATTGTAGTGACTACTCCGATACACCACGCCCACAAAATAGTTAATAATTATTGGCTAGAAAATAAGTACTATTTACTACAGGACAATTTATCCATCGCATTAGCTACACCAAATTTTCTGCCATTGACTTTGCCAAACTTGGTTTAGTAAAAAATCAGTGATTGGTTGATTTTTGACCAATCGTATAATTTAAACATTCCTTTCGACATGTTTCCCGCTCCTCTCTGGAGCCTACTCAAAAAGTATAAATATCACGAAAATAAAACAATAGAACAGTAGTAGAACAAATAAATCAACAGAGCTCAACTACGTACGTGTACCTACATTCTTCTACTCACACACATACACAGACACAAACTACAATTGCACTACGCTGTGAACTGTCTGTCCAAAAGCCAAGTAACAAACTCAAATTCTATTATCCTTTTGTAAAAGCTTTTTCATACTTGAACTCAGTTATCATTTATTACTGAACTCTGAACATTTAAACAAGAAAGTTCTTTAATACATATTTTCGATCTTGCATCAGTACAAGTGAAACTACTTCCTTTTTCTTAATTTTATTTCATCAAGCACGATTGTTGTACTCGTCTATTTTCAATACATTTTATTGTTGATTACTACATAATCTCTTGTTATTTCTTCCTTGTGTCTTTTGCAAATTTAAATGTGATGTGCTAACCAAAAACGCAACCTTCACCAAAGCCTTCTTAACAATTCTAAACCAAATCTAATTAACACGCCACAATTGGAAACCCCGACGTTTTAAAAAGATCGCCACACCATACATTCTTTTTGTGTCTCTCATATTCGATTCCTTATGGCTAAACACAGTTAAATTTCCAAGCATCTTTTTACAAAACATAGCACAACACGCACACGACACTATGACTATAAACCAACACTGCATTATGGGTAAATTTTCGAATTATAAAAAAACGCGCCTCAACAACAAACAGCGACGCCGAAGAAGCAAGAGCATCTGCAAAAATGTTGAAGTCAGATACTAAATATTTTGCATGTGTTATTGGACATTTATCTAAAAAACTGAAGAAGAATGATACCGCACCAGCTGACATCGCAAAATGAGTTGCGTTTTGACTTCAAACATGTAAACATAAAAAAAAACACTAAAAGAAAAAAAAAGGACTTTAAAAATGGAAAATAGCCCTGCCGATCTGAAATATAAATGCACAGGATTATAACCCATTAGAAAGGACTTTGAATAGAAGACAAAAACTTTTAAAAACAAATTCATTTTAAAAAGATTAAAAGAAAACAGGCCACCTCTCTCTATGAACCTTTCATTGTAAAAATATTTACAATTCTCTTCTTTCCATAAAACTTTTATTGCTCTTTGTTTGTGTGTTTCTTTTATTGTTTCACATGATTGTCAAAAGCCTGAAGAGTCTGATATTCAAATTTGTCTCTTTTTGAATAAATATTGACTTGTATCAAGAGGATTGTTAGCGACGACGATATCTCTGACTACGTTTAAAATACAAAAGTATTTTTAGTTTAGAGATATCAAAATAAAACTCCGACAAACAAACTCATCTGCTACAAATTAGCCTGTTACCGACTATCCTCCGAGTCCAACCATTCAATCAAGTTTACATTTTTTGAGCTAATATTTTGGTAAATTGACTTTGTTCTATAAGAAGTAAATGTTTGGAATCTTCCACGTCTGCCAGTCACCCCTGCGTGGGAAATGTACTTTCCCCAGTTGTAATTATCGTGACAATCAAACATACATACGAAGAAATCGTATGGCAAGCATTCATTGGCTAATCTCCTCAAAACTAGCTCGCTGATTGGTCAGTTCCGACCAATCAGATTGCCTGCACGCGACAAATCTGTTTTCGCGCTCAATACGTTCTGAGCCGGTCACGTGTTACATCGTATTATATATGCAAGACACAAGTGGTTCTCTGCCTCTTTTCACTATTTCTTTCTTTCTCGCGTCTCATATCTTGCTGCCAAAATGTAACATTCAAGGACTCCCGTCTTAACCATGCGGCCAGACGTTAAAGAACATTGCAACATTCACGCAACTCTTAAACTCTTCTGAACCCTTTCGGTCCGATAGACAATTCCTGACATGCAACAACTCATTCTTCTAAACTACAGTTTTAAAGTTACTTCAACCCTTATGAGCTCCGGTACAAATATTTCCAAATCTAAGGGACATAACTCTGTCAGACCTTAAGCTTATGTACATGTACACTAAGACCAATAAATTCAATTGTTATCTTTTGAATCATTATTTTCTGTCTTGTATTAATTGTTGTGGATGGAAGATTATTGAACACACCCTATTTTAAGCCTTCTGACCAATCAAACCTTCTGATACCTTTCTGACACCTTCACGCATCCCCAACAAATGTATTTGAATTTTAATGTAAAACAATTTACATTAACTTGGTATGTTAATTTGATGTTTTGTTTCAGGGTCATGGAAAAATTATACTCCCTCTGTTCCGAAATAGTTGTCCCATAGCCGGAAATCTCATGTGGAATATACTAATTCTTAGTCGATTTGTTTGCCGTTTACATTAACAGGTTAGCATTGATGTTCCTCAAGTATTTATATTAGCTTATTCAGGTAGAATAATATGAAGCGCAATTAAAATTGTATTTTTTTTCAGACCACCCGCTGGCAAGAGATTATGATGGGAGTAGAGAAGCGAATTGGCAGAAATGCTAAACGAAATTGCAAGAAGCACAAATTGACAAATAATGAACGTAGTGCTGTGTTGCAAGCACTGCTGGAAAGATCCACAGATCGTGTCCTGAAGCGTGGTGAAATAAAACAGGTTGCAAATGAATTAAACGTAGCTGCAGAACGTCTGGGTTTGCAAATTGAATTAGTTTGCCAGCCTCCAAATAGTCCTGATCTCAATGTCTTTGATCTGGGTTATTTTAATGCAATTCAATCAATTCAGCACCAGCAAGCTCCAAATAATGTTGACCAGCTCATTGAAGCAGTGGAAGAAAGCTTCAATAACCTTCAGAAGTCGAAGCTTAACAATACTTTTCTAAGTTTGCAGTTAGCAATGGAACAAGTTATTTTAGTTGACGGCGATAACAACTATAAACTCCGGCACATGTCTAAAGAGAAGCTTGAAAGAGAAGGAAAACTTGAAGTATCCATTTCTATTTCTGACGAGTTGCAACAAAAACTGCTTTTGTTAAAGTAAACCTTCCCCAGTTATTTTTGTTATTAATTTAACTGTTTATGTATATCAGTTTCGATATATTTCACACTTATTTATATGACAATTCACTATTATTACTCATTTACTGTTGAGTATGGGAATAAATGATATTTTTTGTTCTTTTTGGTGTGTTTTTTTTTTATCTACTGGAACAATTATTTTGGAACAACATGAAAAATTTTTTTGGTATAACTATTTCGGAACGGAGGGAGTATTATTTAAATTATTTCCTTATTTCAAAGTAGCTTCTTGATCGTATGGCCGGAGTTTGCCGAAAATGTAGATTAATTTTTTAGCTGATTTTTGTACGCCTCTAGTGCCCACAGTATTTTGATTGATTTCACTGCATTATTTGATTTTTGTATTTTTTTTCTAACCTTTGTTTTAAACATTTTTAATATTATTTTGTGTCAAATCATTTAACCTGTTTTATGAACATTTCCACTTCATAAAAATTCATTGAAACTACGGACTTTAAAAATGTCTGATTTATTTCCTCGGAACAAGTCACTGACACAACTTCAATCGTGTAAATTCGTAAATAAAATTCCTTATATTGCTTTGTTAAAATTACCCGTGTGTTTTCTCGTCATTATCTATCTCTGTCTTCTCGTCATTATCTATCTCTGTCTTCTTGGCGTGGGTAAACCAACTGTTCGTTTTAAGCCCTAATCCCCACGTCACTATAAAGCTCCTTCAAAGATGGCAAAAGGTATTGGAACAAAATGGCACGGTATATGTTTGAATGAATCTATGTCTGAATATCTAAATATTTTCTTTGAAATTCTCTTTAAAAAACGGCACTGACTTTTGTTCCAGTCCAGTTAAATCTAAACGTAGTCTGAATGAAGAGTTGACATAGAAACAAATAATATCGTAGCTGGTCAATGGAAATGCGATGTAGATATCATCTAATTATATTTTTATCATTAAACTGTACGTGTTTGTTTAACTGTTCATTTCTGTCTCAAACGAAATTCTAAAAAAAAAAAAAATAGAAAAGAAAAGAAAAGTCCAGTCATTTAAATATTCAGATCATTTATGTTCTTCATGTAAAAAACAAACCCGATGGACGAAAAAGGCCAAAAATAAAATGCAAAATTATCTTTATGCGTTTACCGAAGAGAAGATAATAAAAAATAAAAAAAGTCGCCCTCGTAAAATTTAAAACAAAAAAACAGACCAGAAAAATAAACATCCAAGCAGTAATCAATATTCCACGATAAATGTATTGTTGCCAGGGATGTCTTACGACAGAATCAATATCATTCCAAAATAGACAATTATTAAAATAAAAATACCCCAAAACGATTTTGCGCTGTGTTTTATACATTACGACGAATTCGTTATTTCAATCGTTATTTGAATCGAGGCAGACAGCATAATGACAATTTCAGCTGAATCATTCTTTCTTTTTGCAGGCTGACGAAAAATTTGAATCCCCATTTTTTTCATTTTCTACCCAATAGGAACACTTCTAAGCGAACGCTAAATTTTCCAACAGAGCATAAAGGTAAGTGGTTTAAAATCAGAAGTGAAATTCTATCATCGATATTTTATCCAATAAAAATACTCATATCATAATTCAGTAATATTTTCCAACCAATCAGAGGTAAGTTCTTTTCATTGAGCCTTCAAAATAAGCAAAATAATTTTAATCTTAACTGAATAGGAGATAGGATGAGACAACTGTCATTACATTTGGTTCACCAAAACTGAAATAACTAATGACCCAGACTAATAAATATCCACTAATAGAAACAGTGTATAAAAGTAAGATTTTAGTAATATAATAACCGCAATGGTTCGCAAGCTTGTCACTAGATCAATTAGATTTTCACTGGGTGCTCCATATTTTCGGCCTTATGCCATATCTTAGTAAATTACTATAATAACCACCTGGTAGAAAAAGTTGAATCAGATGTGAATCAATCGCCGTTTTCGTAATGGGAAATGTCCTCAATTAGACGTTTCCTTGTAAGGAAATGCCAATGCTACTCGAATTATGCTTCTCTTCATCTCCTGGCCATCGTGCTGGGATCAAAGTGTAGTATCTTTTCTCCTCATCTCTAATGGCAATGTTGATATTAGTCGTTTCTTTATATGGAGACATTCGACATTCCTTGTCCGAGCAGCCGGTGCCACTTTCGGTGGAAATTTATGAAAATTTTCTCTTGAAACAATTTTTCAGTAAAACAGGTTTCTCAATTTCACTGTTATTGCTCTTTCCACTATTGACGGTGGTTTCCTTCCTAACCTTTTGTTTGAAGTAGTGTGGAACGTCAACATCTTGATTATGTCATTATTTTCTGTTCGTGTTAGATGTGCTATACATTTTATTTGCTGCTGCTATTGAAAATCCTCAAGTGATGTGGTTCCTATTATTTGGTAAAGTTTTTTGTGATTTTGTATCGCCATTCCTCGAGGTTAGAAGGAGAATGGTCATCTCTAAGACCTACAGGCTTCATTTACTCAAAGCAATTTTTAATCATTGATCTGAGAAGGCAGTTGGAGACAGTTGACAATTTAGACATTTTTGAACGGGTTTGACGAAATGCATGGAATTCATATAAAATCCTCGATCTAAAGAGACGATTTATGATTTGTCTTCTTAGGTTAATGTTTTCGTTTTGCAGCAACTTACGATTTCGGACAAACCTACCTCTAGCACAAAATATTCTAGGTTTAATTTCCTTCTCTCTAATACTAATTTTTTTTTATAAATTATCCATATACTGAGGTATTTGAATTATTTGTGATTTATTAATTCCACATCCAGAATTTTTATGATTGATTCAGGGTAAGGGTTATCACTGTTTTCATTCCAATTCCAGATCATAGATTATGTTTTCGAAAGGTTTATCTTAAGTCTTGCTTCAGCCACTTTCCCACCGTCCTAAGGTTGCCGCTCTGTATCTTTTCTATAAATACTTTCATAGTAATTGTTCTGGTGAACATTTCGCTGTGGTACCTAGAGTTTTTGAATTTAAGCGCAGTACTAGACTGGCGTCGAGAACTCTTCATATCTGTTGGCAATTTAAAAAAAGGCTATACAAAATGATAACACTAAACAGAATTTCATTGGCATCAGTTGAGCTGGCTAGATGTAACCGTAAGTTCTATGCTAACAGTTTCTTCTCTCGGTTGTGGAACTCTCTTCCAGCTCCATGCTTTCCAGCCAACAGCAAAAATTTAAATGCAATGTCAATTGTTATCTACTGTCCTCCTGATTATTCTTTCCTCTTCCCGCTCATTATTGATGTTTCTCTTCCTAATTCTTCCACACGCTGTAAACCCCTTGTGTTTTAGTCGCTTCACTGCCCTGCTTCGACTGATACCGATTCCAAAAATATTTCTTGGAATACTTTGTGGAGGATGTTGACATTTTGTGCGAGGTTATTCCTATCCCAAATATGAATAGCTATCTCATCAGCTTAACAACACTCACCGTCAGTAAATTTGTCACGGGAGGGAAGACAGGATCTTTGTCTTCTATTAGTTAAGTTTTTTTTTTTTGGGGGGGGGGTATGGAATATTTAAATGATCAGTGAAATCTCTGCATATCTGTTAAAAAAAAAGGCATCACTATCCCAATAAAATGATTTCATTGATTTATTCGTTTTCTACGGTTTATCAACCCGTTGCAGGTTATTTAAAGCCAGAAAATATTTTTAGATTGTAAGAATCTTTTTTTTTTTGTTAGATACTAATGATTTAGTGATACCATTCTTACTAATTAGCATTTAGCTGTGGTGAAAACTGGATTCATACTCTCAATTCATAATCTCAAACTGATAAACAAATTATAATATGAACACAAACTCGGGGATCAATTCTCTATTACAGTTTATATATATATTGATCCCTCACTTTGTGGACACGGTAATTTCTATAAATTTATATTCCAGAGAATGTAAATGAATCGCCCCTCGCTACGCGGCCTTTCGGCTAAGATCAAAGTGTTGTATCTGTTCTTATCAGCTTAATCTGATTCTCTCTCTCCATTTCTGTACTCCTTTCTTTCTTACTTTCTTTCATTTTCTCACTGAAACTAAGTAGCGTCTTTTCCCCTCTTTCCAAGCGATGAAAACAAAATAATCCATTCTTCATTCAGTATTGGCAGGGCGTAACGGTCGTGCGAAACAACGAAGTGCGAGATAAGCGCAATAATAATAATCATCATAATCAAGAACAGGATGTGCTATCTTATTGACATGGCAATCCCCGCAGATTGTAATATATCTTTGATGATCTTCAAAAAAACTTTTAAAATACAAGGACCTTGAAATGGAAATTTCACAAAGGGACATCAATAATTCCAGTAGTAGTTGGAGCCATCGGATTGATTGGAAAAGGTTCTGATAGACTCATTCAGGAGATTCCCGGTTGTCTAGGTTTCTATGTAAAATGTGTGCGATCTTAGATTTATTCATTTTTTTTTACAAAAATCAAAAGAAATAATAATAATAATAACATGAAAACATTTCTGATCTAAGGTTTTAGGTTGGAGGTGTATACAACAGAAATCCAAGGAAATAATAATAATAATAATAATAATAATAATAATAATAATAATAATAATAATAATAATAATAATAACAGTTTTTTTGTTTTTTTTACAAAAACTGATCAATGGAAAACATCATGAAGTCATTATTGACCTTGGGTCTCTGATTAGGACCCTGAAAGAAATATGTGTATAACAGAAATCAAAGGAAATAATAATAATAATGATAATAATAATAATAATGACAACAGTTTTTACAAAAACTGATCAGTGGAAAACATCATGAAGACATTTCTGTCCTTAGATCCCTGGTTATAAGTCTATACAACAGAAATCAAAGGAAATAATAATAATAATAATAATAATAATAATAATAATAATAATAATAATAATAATAATAATGACAACAGATTTTTTTATTTTTTACAAAACTGATCAGTGAAAATCATCATGAAGTCATTTCTGACCTTAGGTCTCTGGTTGGGTTCCGGAAGGAAATGTATATATAACAGAAATCAAAGGAAATAATAATAATAATAATAATAATAATAATAATAATAATAATAATAATAATAATAATACCGAGCTAAACTCAAAAAAACGAATATCAGCCATAAACACCTTAGATGTTCCTGTGGTGCAATACAGCTTTAATGTCCTTAACTGGACCATAGCTGAAATTAAGCGAATGGACGCCAAAACGCATGCATCATCCCAAAGCTGATATTGATCGCCTGTATGTGCCCAGATCCGAAGGAGGCAGAGGACTAGTTCAGCTAGAACTATACTACAAAAGTACAACAATTGGCCTCCAGAGATAATTGGAAAATACAGAAGACTGGATGATGGTATGTGTCAAGGAACATGAAAGTAGTAAGTGTCTTTACTCTGTAGTAAAGGAAGCCGACAAATTCAAAATGGAGTTTCAAATGGGCACAGAAATTCAAATACATCACTGTACACCGGCTGAAGCTGCAAAATACTTTAAAAAGAATGCAAAGACAAATGCGACCGACCAGATAAAGAAACAATGGCAAGATAAACCGCTCCATGGCCAATACTCTGCCCATACCAAACAAGCTGACGTAGACAAAAACCGCACTCATCAGTGGCTACGTAGTGCAGGGTTGAAAGGTGAAACTGAAGGTTTTATCATTGCTGCACAAGACCAATGCTTGTTAACTAGGAATTATCAAGCACATATACTAAAATACTGCGTTAGCCCAAGATGCAGATTCTGTGACAAATATCCAGAAAGCATTGATCATCTTATATCAGGTTGCACGATATTGGCACCCACTGAATATAAAACCCGGCATGACAGAGATGGCCAATATCTGCACTGGAAAATTTGCAACTCCTATGGGAAGGAAACTGAAAGAAACTGGTACGAACACCACCCTGACCCGGTTACGGAGGTAGGACCTGTTACAATTCTATGGGACTACACAATACACACTGACAGAACAATCAAAGCCAACCGCCCAGACATTGTTATTAAAGACCACAAACAAAATAAATGCCTCCTTATTGATATGGCAGTCCCTGCAGACTGCAATGTATCTTTGAAGATATTCGAAAAACTGTCAAAATACAAGGACCTTGAAATAGAAATCTCAAAAATGTGGCACATGGGAACATCAACAATTCCTGTTGTAGTTGGAGCCCTTGGACTGGTTGGAAAAGATTCCAGTAGGCCGATTGAAGGGATCCCCGGAAGTCCATGCCTCAAAGAGATACAAAAAATTGTTCTGACAAGTACAGCCCAGACTTTACGAAGGGCTTTATCTATGTAATTATTTTTTTTTTTTTTTTTTTTCATTTTTTGCAGTGGAAAGTGTCATGATGCCATTTCTAACCTTAGGTCCCTGGGTGGGACCCGGAAAGAAATGTGTAAACGCCAGATATCAAAGGAAATAAAAATAATAATAATAATTGTCTTGTCTTTTTTTTCTTTTCTTTTCTTTTTTTTCAAAACAATCCCTCGGCCCTCTTTGTGAATCTTTGTGAACCTCATATGGATTGCAGACATTGGTTTGGGAACTATTGGTTATAGAATTTTTGTTAAATAAATCCCAGACGTCAGCCGATGATCTTGGTCGAGACTGAATCTTCTGTTTTACAGCCATCCAGTAGTAACTGGATTTCTGAACCATTCACAGGCTTAAAATTAAGCTATCCAGCATAGATCAGCTAGTCTAATAATAAAATAATAATAAACAATAAATAAAAATAAAAAAGTGTAATATAATCTAAAGACCTTTGTTTTTGGTGTGACCTTCTTCCTGGACGTTTTGTTCGCCTGTAGCCTTTTACAAGTCTCCAAGCTGTCTGACATTCGACGAGCAGTCAACGCCAACTCTTCTCGTTCTGTGTCAAGCCTTGACACCAACATCTTTCTGCTTTTAAGGCAGATAAAAACATTTCATTTAGCCAATTTTACACATATTTTAACATTTTTTTTTTTTTGCGCTACGTTTGTAGACATCAGATATCAGTATTTTGCATTAATAATTCTTGTAATTTGACTGAATTATCAAAGCAGTCAGAAATAGAGGACAGTCTGTGGGTAAACACTGATACAGTGCACTAACCTACATGTTCTGGGTGGTTAACGATAATCAGCCTGAATAATCGGGTTTTTTTAATCATTTCGTCCCATGCACGGTGATATTTCTATCTATAAAAGGCAGGATGTGTGTGTGTGTGTGTGTGTGTCTATAACGAATGCACGGCCGCAATTTTCGACGGATTTGCACCAAAATTTACCTGCACATACTCCAAGTTAGAGGGAAGGCCAAGACCGACTTTGCATTTCCCAACTCCCATCGATAGTGGAAATAATCGATTTTTTCATGCTTCTACGGCAGTTTTCATGTAGTTTGCGGCCATTTTCTACTGGCCAGAGTGAGGGCCTATAGCTGGCTGCCACGAATAGGCAGGAAGATTCTATTGGCCAGCGTGAGAGCCAACAGCTGACTGACACGAATGTTAACTAGCATGCTAGCATGAAAAAAAATCGATAGCTGCATTCGTCACAAGTGGGAAAAATTTTAATCTGCATGGCACTTTACTCCAATTGGCTCATTCGCTTGCTTAAACTCAACGTTGATTCTGATTCCGCAGAACTGGGTTGGGTGTGAAAACGTATTTGTTGCTAACATTCTTTTTTCATTCGGTTTTTCCAGTTACGAGTCCTTTTTTAAAGCTAATCGTTTTGTGTTCATTTTGTTTAGTTCTTTTTTCATAACAGATTCAATGTTTAGTATAGAGCTTAGAAAAAAATCGCAGTGTGAGATAAGCAAGAAGTAAGGCATGTAGCAACATCAGCACGGCAAAGGGCACGCCTTTAAAGGCAAGGAAGGGCAAAAATATTTTAAGTCAAGTGATGGCGATTGCTGTATGAGTCGTACGCTTTTTTAATCAAGCACGGGCAACGCCGGGCCATGCTGTAGTTGCCACTAAGACGCAAGGAGTTACATGGAGGAGAAGAGAATGAGGAGAAGTGAAGAAAGGACAAGTGTATTTAAATTTTGAAGATTGTCGGTAGCAAGGATGCAATGAATCGGAAGCAAGGTGATAATGCCACTAAGACGTAAGGGGGTTACAGGAAGTGAAAGAGAATAAGAAGACTTTAGTGAGGAAAGGACAATAAAGGAACAGGCTTAAGGAAGACAGAAGATGGAGATTGACGGTGCATTAACATTTTTGAAGATTCTCGGTATCAGGGAAGCAAAGAGTAGGAAGCAAGGCGATAAAGCCACTAGGACACCATAGATAATAAGGAGTAAAAGAGAATGAGAAGACTTTAGTGAGGAGAATTGAGGAAAGGATAATAAAGGAACAGGCTTCAAGAAGACAGGAGATGGCGATTGACGGTGCTTTTAATTTTTTGAAGATTGTAGATAGCAGGGAAGCAATCAGTCGGAAGGAAGTTCCACCGTTGTGAGGTGTGAGAAAATAATCTGTTAGAGTAGAAGAGACGGTTGCATCTAGATAGTTCTACAATAAACCGGTGAGACCTAGTTGCCAATCTAGAAGCACGCTTAAATTTATGCAGTCATTGTACTAAGGGAAAAAAAGCTTGTCAGAACAGGTGGCACGAAAATATTTGTTGAAAAGACAGAGGGAAGCGACGTCTCGTCGGTGAGAAAGTGATTGAAACCAAAGTGCCAAATCAGGATCGATTACATTGCAGAACCTTCTTTGAATTTTGTCAGGAATTCTGAGATCTATAACAGGAGAACTATACCAGATATTGTTGCGGTGTTCAATGCACGGGCGAATGGTAGATTTATAAATGTACAAGAGTTTCGAGTTTAGGGTAAGACTGTTTATAGCCACCTTGCGCCAATGCTTTTCAGATTGGCCTTACGGCCACATCACGTTGAAACACCGGTTTCTGTGCGATCAGAGAAATTAAGCTAAGTTGAGCCTGATCTGTATCTAGATGCGTGACTGCTTGGGAATACGGTGTGCTGCAAACTTCGATGTGCGGGTGATTTAATGGATAATGTCTCGGAATTGTTAATCGTAAAACCGAGTTCCAATTGCTGTTGGGTTCGTTATATTCTCTTCCAAGCTAATATGTTATGGTAATTTACCCACGCACGCATGGATTCTCCTAGCTATAAATAGGAGCAGGTACTGCCTTTTTGGTGAGGGAAGTTTCCAGTAGTCAGCTCTGACATTCGGACCGAACATTCTTGCCGTAACACTCTTGTTTGTATATGTTTGTATTACTATTTCTGTTAATATATTTGTTTAGCTCAATTCCTCTTTTTGTGTCTTTATTTCTGGCCCTAACAAAGCCACAACATAATACCCGTGAGAAAGGTGTGAATCCGTTTATTCTCCTTCCAGCTATAAGTAATTAGTATGACTTGTATTAATAAACATTATTATCGCCAAAAATAAAACAAATATATTTAGATTTCGTGATTAAATAACCCATAGCTGTCGATATGCCGCTAAATAAAACAACCAAAATCTTCAGAAATGCATGAATCAATTTATCCCTTGCTGTATATTCTATGGCATGAAAATCTTGGTTGAATAGTACTGTTATGAGAAATAATCATTTTTTCCACCATTTTTTTTTCATATTACTGCAGATTAAGCACATGAAAATACGACTTTTATAACCTTTATATACGTTAATAGAGGGTTCAGTTTTCCATGTAAATTTATTGTGAATTGATCCCCACTATACAAGGCAATACGAAGTGATTAGATCTATCTGCAGCTAAGATCACCTAAGTTAAGCAACGCCGGGCCTGGTCAGTACCTAGATGGGTGACCGCTTGGGAATACCAGGAGCTGTAAGCTTGAATGTAGGGGTTGTATAATGGGCTTACGGCCATATGACGTTGAAACGCCTGTTCTCATAAGATCTCTGAAGTTAAGCAACGTCGAGCCTGGTCAGATGTGTGACTGCTTGGGGATACTGTACTGTAAAGTTGGGTGTGTGAAACGTGTAATAGATAACATTTCTTAATTGGAACACGGAGAGCCGAGTTCCAATTCTAGTCGAGTTAGTTGTATTCACTTACGCGAAAATATGCTTGAAAAATGTATGAATCCACCGCCCCCTCCAGCTATGGGTTAATTAGTAAGCTGTGTATTAATAAAACATAATATTCTTTAAAAAAATTTACGCTCTAAAAATATTTTCTGGCTTTAAATAAACTGCAAAAGGTTGATAAGCCGTAAAAACACAAATCAACAGATCTATCTGAGAAGTATGTTCGAATAATCCGGACTTTATACTAGGAACAAACCGCCTGCATACGGATAATAGAAAGGGGTGCAAGGCAAGGATACATCTTCTCGCCGGATTTATTCAACCGCTACAGCGAAATTTCCCGAAGAGATCTGGAGACTCTAACAGGGTTTATTTTCGGTGAGCGTCATCCTAACAGTATCAGATACGCTGATGATACTGTACTGATAGTCGACACAGAAGGAACATTACAGTACCCCCGGAAAGCGAGAAGAAAAGACTAACCATCAATTGTAAGAAGACAGAATATATACTTGCCAGCAAGAGGAACGGACCAAGATGCGAACTACAAATTGGAAATGGCGATGTCAAACAAGTACAGAAGTTTAAATATCTATGAAGTGTTTTTAACAGAGGATGGAAAAGGCGACACCGAAATCCGAACGCCCATTAAAATATATTACAAAAACTCATTAAAAATACATTACAACAGCCCATTAAAAATACATCAGAAAAACTAATTAAAAATACATTACAAAAACCCATTAAAAATATATTACAAAAGGCCATTAACAAAATATTACAAAAACTCATTAAAAATACATTACAAAAGCCCATTAAAAATACATTACAAAATCACATTAAAAATACATTACAACAGCCCATTAAAAATACATCACAAAAACTAATTAAAAATACATTACAAAAACCCATTAAAAATATATTACAAAAACCCATTAAAAATACATTGCAATGCTCATTAAAATACATTACAAAGCTCATTAAAATACATTACAAAAGCCCATTAAAAATACATTACAAAAGCTAAAGCTAAAGAAATTATTAAAAAACGGGAAAATTCCGCTAAAAATCAAAAATAAGATTGCTGAACTGCTATACAATATTAACCTTCCTATAACACAAGAGGCAACAGAAATGTTCTTTGGCAATTTTGAACATCAACTTGCTATTTTTCTTGTTAGAAGTTGAATAATTTGAACACATTCAACATAGATAAAAAAATCAGTGAATAATGTTTTTTCGAGACTTGAAGTAACAGAAATATGGTTATACTGAAGGATGCTGAGAATTCCAAGGACGGAACGCGCAAGCAATGGAAAGTCTTAATAAAAATGGGAACAAAAATATATGTGAATACTCAGAAAGAGGCGGTTGAAATTTCTTGGACATATAATGAGGAAGAAGGGTATAAAGAATTTAGCACTCATAAGGCATATCGGAGTCAAAATTGGACAGGGGAGGGCAATGGGATATCTAGCTGACAAGCTTGTGGGAATGGATGACGTGACAGCGGGTGGCAAGAATGAAAAAAGACGACCAGGATAAGCAGTTATATTTGGTTGGTTGGTTGGCTTTTAGCGGCATATCGAACTCTGTGGGTTACTTAAATATTTTGAACACAATTTTATGCATTCAACTACAGATAAAATGTATTATTGGTCATTTAGCTATAAAACACATTGTTGGGCCCCTAGAGGCGGTATAAAAGTTAGCAAGCTTGTCTCGCTAGAACAATTACGACTGAATAGTGAGTTCGATCCTCACTGGGTGCCTCATACATTCGGCCTTGTGCCACATCTAAGCTACACTTAGATAAACACTATAAAATGTATTGTTAGTCATTTAGTTATAAAATGTATTGTTGGTCATTTCACTACAAAAAAAAGTATTGTTGGTATTTTTACTATAATGTATTTTTATACTTTTATAGTGTTTGTTTGGTGGTTCAATATTTGCCCTTATAGCTGGGACCTTAACGGGTACTACCACACCGGATCAGGTTGGACCTGGGAACAACGACAATTAAGAGGTGGTTTGATGCATCTCAAAACCTCCAATTTCCCGATCAGATGCCTTGCTGTCGGATGTAGTTAATAGCCATACCCAGAACTAGATTGAAAGTTGTGGAGAGCCACGTCCTGAAGGGTAGCGGCACATTTTTCTTCCTCATATGGGGACTTTACATAACGTTTCATATCGGTCAGCGAACGCAGCGTTTAGTTTGAAAACATTTGACTGGTTACTCTGCCCCCATCCCAAATTCCATAGCGAGAAAACGGCGAAGGCGGGGAGAGAATGCCAAGTAAAGAAATGAAAGCAAGAAAAAAGCTCCCTATTATGACACAGATTTACACAATCGAGTATAAACTAACGGAACTTGAAGGGAATAGTCACCGAATCTGTCATAGAAAAACTGGGTCAAGAGCGGAAGACTGACGACTGATAAACAAGGAAAAAAGAACATATTTTGAGAACAGTCAATAAGTTTAACTCCATTGCAAAACTTATTTATGGGGTTGGCGTCCCATTCTGGGGACAAAAACCAACTTCGCATTTTAATGTTTTGTTAAAATACAATTTAGGGCATTTATATCTGGCACGCACGCACGCCCGCACACTCACACACACATATATACTATTTACATTATATATGTGTGTATCTGTCTATATTTCTGAGATGAGGTATTATGTACACTATTTACATTATTCGGACTATTGTCCTCATTTTTGTCTCCATATTTATCACAACGTTTCGGCCGTTGTACGCCCCGGCTTCCTTCAGGTGCTTCCTTCTGCCACCTCTTACATTCAATAAACCATTTGTCAAGTTCTCTGTCATCATCATGTTTCCCAGAAATTTCAAGTTTCTCTTTCTGATTCTATTTATGAAAGTCATTTTTGTTTCTGTTGTCCTTAAAACGTCATCGTTGTTTCCATGCTCCCTCCATGACATTGTCAAGATTCTCATGTAGAACCACATTTCTGTTGTCTCAAGTTTCTTCCTCATCTGTTGCCTCAAGTTTCTTCCAAATCTGTTCTCTCAAGATTCTTCCCCATCTGTTCTCTCAAGTTTCTTCCCCATCTGTTCTCTCAAGTTTCTTCCCCATCTATTGTCTCAAGATTCTTCCTCATCTGTTCTCTCAAGTTTCTTCCCCATCTGTTGTCTTAGGTTTCTTCCCCATCTGTTCTCTCAAGATTCTTCCCCATCCGTTCTCTCAAGTTTCTTCACCATCTGTTGTCTTAGGTTTCTTCCCCATCTGTTCTCTCAAGATTCTTCCCCATCTGTTGTCTCAATTTTCTTCTCCATCGGTTGTCTCAAGTTTCTTCCAAATCTGTTGTCTCAAGTTTCTTCCCCATCTTGCCCAGCATTCACTGCTATATAGGAATACCGATATTACATTACTGTTCAGTAACCTGTTCTTTGTTTCCACTGAAATGTCGTTGTAATTTAATTGGATGATTTGATTTCAGTTGTCCTCATATTTGTCGCCATATTTACTACAACGTTTCGGCCGTTGTACGCTCCGGCTTTCTTCAGGTCGTTGGAATGTCGAACTGAACTCTTTATTTCGCTCACTGAAATACACTGTTCTAGTTCCACGTGACATGTCTAATAGATGTCAGTTGTCTGTTATCTCATGTTAATTCCTCTCTCCAAGTTCTTCACCGCCTTAACCAGGTATTGAACTCACACTCTTTGGGTCATGTCACTGGATCTAGCTAAAAGCTTTTATCCACTGTGCCACGTGTCCTCAAGAACTGGGAGAGCTGAATTAACAGGCGATAACTGATAACGTTGTGATAAATATGGTTACAAAGATTCGGACGATAGTCCGATTTATGTAAATAGTGTACATAATACTTCGTCTCGGAAATATAGACAGATACACACACACACACACACACATATATATATATATATATATATATATATATGATTGAGTTCAGCATGAAACAGTCTGTCGCCTCTGAGTGTTGACTTCAATGTCCACTTTTATATTTACATACGCTCTATCTCTGATATTGAGCACTTTATCCCATAAATATAGCATACCTTAAAACTATATTTCTTCATTCATATATATATATATATATATATATATATATATATATATATATATATATTACACAACAAAATCCAAAATTACCTCATATGGGGGGATGGTAGATCTATTTCAACCAGCAAAACTACGTCAGTCTTATTCAATCCCGATCTATAAACCCTATACACCCGGGTTGAATAAGACTGGCGTCGTTTTGTCGGTTGAAATAGATCTATCGCCTCATATTAGGTAATTATGGATTTTGTTGTGCAATTCATATGCTCTGTTATAATAAATACATTGAACTCTTTTTGTGGATCAGTTTTAATATTTTATATTACTAGGATCCACTTGGATTATATACCAACGGATTTGTTAGGTGTATTATATATATATATAGGACACTGGAAACAAAGAAACTATGCTCACAAAACATTTTTCACAAATTGCTTTCTAAGTATATTTGGGAAATTAAAAACAAAATGCAAATCACACCAAAAATATCATGGAAAATAAAGAAAAGAACATCAGCCTACAACAATCAATCCCAAAACTGCAACTTGGAAGAAAAATACCTATTATTACCTTTCCAGACCAAAACAAACTACCAAATAAACGATCAGAACTCATCTCAAAATGCAGACATGAAAACAAATTTTTACTACGTTACTTAAAAATCTGAAACTGAAAAGAATAAATAAAAATAAATAAAATAAAAATAAAAACAGGTAAAATAAATTAATCCAAGCAAATAATAAACAAATTAACCAACGACTCCCGTCCTAACAACCGTTAGAATAGACTGAAAAGAATAAATAAAAATAAAAAATAAATAAGAAAAACAAGTAAATATAATCAATCCAAATAAATAAATAAAGTAAATAATAAACAAATTAATTAAGCCACTCCGGCCAAAATAACAGTTAAAACTCATCTCAAATTTTTTTTACTACGTTACTTAAAAATCGAAAAGAATAAATAAAGTATATAAAATAAAATAAATAAGAAAAAAAACAAGTAAAATAAAATAATCCAAATAAATAAACAATAAACAAATTTACAAACCAATCCCACCAAAATAACAGTATTAACAACATTTACCGGTTTCGAATGCCCGAGAAATCTCAAAGAAAATATGTGTCCTTCGACAGGAATCGAACCTACACGGAACCTCCATATACCCTGACGTGCTATACGATTTAGCTACCAGACACTTCCTCTGTAGCTAAATCACGTCAGGTTACATGACGGTTTCTTGTAGGATAGAGGTTCGATTCCTGTCGGAGGACACATATTTTCTTTGAGATTTCTCGGACATTCAGGCCGGTAAATGTTGTTAATACTGTTTATTATAAACAGAGCATTGACTTAAATATTTGTATCTATAAAAATAACGTATAAACAAAAATATATTAAAAAAATTGTCGGACTTAGTCCATTTCATTATATATATATATATATATATATATATATATATATATATATATATATATATATATATATATGAAAATTATTTCTGTTGAGCTCTCAGGGGAGAAAGTGTGAGTTTGTAAACAGTGACTAGTACTGCTGTTAATGCAACAGTCTTCACTAAAACGAATCGAGTTCTCTGAGACACTAGCGTGTTTATCCAAAAATAAATACGCTTAAATGCACGTTCATCCTTGCCGTGAGCCGACGGCTTGCTGGTAGATTCTCAGACTGACGCCAATTCTGCCTGGTTTCGATCCTAGCTAGAGGCAACCGGACGTCTAGCCACAATGACGAGCTGTGACACAGCGAAACTATATGTCTATGGATGACAATATATACATATTATATATATATATGAATTGATACCAATATATATATATATATATATATATATATATATATATATATATATATATATATATATATATACACACAAACACTCAGGGTGTCTCCAAAAATATATACACATTTTGAAGTTTTACCAAGAAATAATTCAAGCATCTAGAACTAAGCTATATAAGTATTTCTTGCATGCTCTTAAGATTTTTTGATCACATGGTTTCAAGTGGATGTCCGTTATGATCCAGACATTGATTACAATGCAACTCGGTGGAATGACTGGCAGCCATCTTCATTTCGATAGCCACTTGGCTGCATTCTTGCTCTATGGAAACTCATTTCAGCGATTGTTGCTGGCTTTTTACCAAAGACTTTATCTTTGAAGTATCCTCACAAGAAAAAAGTCTAAAGGGGTCAGATCCAGAAAACGATGAAGATATTCTACAGAACCTCGTCTTTCTATCCATCTGTTGGGCAAGATTTCATTTAAGTATGGTCGAAAATCACGATGTTAGTGTGCCGGTGCTCCACCTTGCTGAAAATAAAATTACTAATTTCCTAATTCTTTTCTAATTCTTGGCATCGTAAACAGTTGCAGGATTAGGTTTAGCGTGCATACATTTTTGAGCCAACCAATATGTGTGTGTGAAGAGATTTTTTTATCTGATATTATTTCTTATTAGGAAAACGTTATTTTAGTGGGTTCATGGGTTTGAATTAGGTAGCCTTGATCTTTATTTTCTTAACCCTAGAACACTAACCATGGGTATATAGTACCCAGCGCAAATTTTCCTATTTTTAATTACAGATAATCAGAACAATTACCATGAAAGTATTTATAGAAAAGGCAGAGGAAAGCTATGTTATGACGGTGGGGAAAGTGACTGAAGCCAAGATACCAGATCAGGACCAATAATATTGCAAATTCTTATTGTCATATAGGACATAAATGAATGGAATCATCTGTTTATATAAATAAGCGGAGTTGAGGAGAGTTAGCATTAGGACAATTGTTAATTGTACCTTTGTGCAGTAAACCTTCTATTTCATTACTTACCTACAAATTTGTCTTATTTCCCTCTGTTATATCGAAAACACAAGATACAACAATGACCCATCTCTATGAGGATGTGGTTGAAAATAAAAATAATTCCAACAAGCACTTGTAAATAAAGAATAGCAACAAATTTGAATCTGTAATTAACAGATGGCATGATGGTTACTAAAACAGAAAATGGAATGAGTTTGTTCGCATCTCAGTTAAGGTTGTTGCATTCACTTCATGAGGAAGGTATCAATAAATCTTCTTTTCTTATCCCAGTTATAGATGAAATAGTAGGGCAGACAATTGTCTGTAGCCACCTTGGTAGGCCACCCAGTCTAGGAGAGGGACAATTCTGAATTCAAAACTGGAGAATGCAAAGGGGAAACCCTTCCACTATATTTGCTAATAATTATGGCAATGAACAGTTTACAGATATTAAAAGAAAGCTGGGATAGCCATGAATAATTTGTCATGAAGGTTAGATGGTATTTTTTTTTAAAATAATAATAATAAAGAAAAGAAAATATTACATATAAAAATAAATTGTATACAAGATATTTAGATTTTGGCATAAATGACCCATAGATGTTGATTTGCCACTAAACAAAAACAACTAAGCAACAAACATTACTAAGGTAATCCCTTTCTCTCTGTCCTCTTTTGATAGTGCATGATTCTCGTATAGGACATAAATGAGTGGAATCGTCTGTTTATATAAATAAGCGGAGTTGAGGAGAGTTAGCATTAGGTCAATTGTTAATTGTACCTTTGTGCAGTAAACCTTCGATTTCATTACTTAACTACGAATTTGTCTTATTTCCCTCTGTTATCTCGAAAACACAAGATACAACACTGATACCAAAGGCAAAAGACAATAGACACTTCATAATGATATTAGATATAACCAAAATCTTTGACAAGGTGGGGTTGCTACACAAGCTCTCCAGCTATGGAATCATTGAAAGACTTTTCTCAATTCTCAAGTTCTTCCTCGTAGGTAGTACCATGATGGTAGTTATTAACTGCCAGTCCTCTGAGGCCCATACGATCAATGTTCGCTTCTCAGTTCAAAACTCTTCTTAATGGTCTGCCTAAGAGCCTACTCCGTTGTCTTGCGAATATATATATATATATATAGTCATCCACAGACAGACTGTTTCGCTGTTTCACAGCAAATAACTGTGGCTAGACGTCCGGTTGCCTCTAGCTAGGATCGAAACCCGACTGAATTGGCGTCAGTCGAAACTTCAACCACTAAGCCGTCGGCGCACGGCAGGGATGAAGGTGAATTTTAGGGTATTTATTTTTAGATTTAGATAAACGCACAGTGACTGACAGTGACTCAATTCTGCCGAAGAGTCTTGCTAGATTAGCTTAAATAGTCACTGTTTACAAACTCACCCCTCACACCCACAGAGATCAACCGAAATTAATTTTTCAGGAGCCAATATTTTTTGTCATCCACAGACAGACTGTTTCGCTGTTTCACAGCTCATCAGTGTGACTAGACGTCCGATTGCCTCTAGCTAGGATCGAAACCCGACTGAATATATATATATATATATATATATATATATATATATATATATATATATATATATATATATATATATAATAGAGAAAAAACAACTGAAAAGTTGCAAATTAAAAAAAATTGAATTGAATGTTTTTTTTTGTGAAAGTATTTCTTTATATTTTATATATATATATATTTGATATTTCAGATCGGCCCCGATCTTTCTTCGGAAATGGCTGTTTTCAGAAGTTTGTTTCCATTAAGCATATATATATATATATATATATATATATATATATATATATATATATATATATGCAGATGATATAACGGTATATGGGCACACCTGTATAAAGCTGGATGACCAGAGCCTGATAGTTGATCTCTCCTCTGATCTAGCTTTAACAAATTAATACGGGAACACCTGGTCACATTAAATCCCCCCCCGCCACGAAGTCAAACTTGTAATGTTCCATCTTCAACAAGCAGCCTCTAAATTTCTGTCTATCTCATTGAATGGGTGTTTTCTCAAAGAGGCCCCTTACCTTGAACGCTTTTGGGGACTAGAGCTCACCCCAGACCTCAAGTGATCCATCGCCAAAGATGCTAGAAAAATGGTCGGTACCGCTGCAGTGGATATCTGATTCCTGCTGCTAGCTACGCTCTACCTTTACGAGAGCCATATTAGGTCGAAAATGGAGTGCTGCTGTCACACCTGGGCTGGGGCTTACCAGTCTTTAATTTCCAGTCTCGATAGCGTTCAGAGGCGTCTACGCGGACTTGTGGGTGATGAATCATTTTCCCCTTTACAACCTCTTTCTTACAGACGAAACTTTGTAAGCCTCTCACTACCCTATCACGACTTCAATGGAAAATGTCCAGACGAGCTATATTCCTTAGTTTCCTCGACTCTAACCCTCCCCGTTAAGACCCACCACGCCACGTACACTAAGAGACGAGTCTATCTAACACAGTCTGGTCATTATCTATCTGTCTATCTATCTATTTGTTCCCAATTTGACCGACTGAAGGCCACATTGGATGAAAAGTGAACAGAATTGGCAAATCAAAAGGGCGCCGATTTCCATCAAAACAACGCTGAGCGAAATGTCCTTTTGCAGACCCGGCAGGAATTGCTACAGCTTGACTTTGCTACAAATTTCGATCCCAAGAAAATTCTTTTAATAAGAACTTCAAAAGTTGCAAAACCCTACTTTGCAAGCCTCTCGCTACTCTATCGCGACTTCTATGAAAATGTCCAGACTAGCTACATTCCCTAGTTTCCTCGACCGTAATCCTCCCAGGTAAGACCCACCACGCTGCATACACTGAGAGGCGAACCAACCCCATTCCCTTCGGAAGAGAGTTCCACAGACGAGAAGTTTTTGTGATGTCAAAACTTTAATGCCTCCAAAAAGAAGCTGCTCTCATTTACCCACCATAGAGAACCTTCCCTGTCTCCTATCAGAATGGCTGGTGCTCAACTCCACGAGAGCGTCTCTCTGACCTGAGGTGGAACAACTACATTGAATCAATAGCTTCATCTACCTCGAGGAAAGTTGGTTGTCTGTATCGCGGCAGACGGTTTTTCTCGTCTGGGTCCATCCTTCAAATCTTCAAATCTACCATTCGTCCTTGCATTGAATACTGTCTGGTGCCCCCGCTGTTCATCTCGAGGTCCTAGACAAAATCCAGAGACAGATATGCAATGGGATAGGTCCTGATCTGGCATCTCGTCTACAGTCACTTTCTCACAGACGTGATGTCGCTTCCCTCTGTCTGTTCTACAAATATTTTCATGGCAAGTGCTCTGACGAGCTACTTTCACTGGAACCCCAACTGCATGAATTTCAGCATGCTACTTGGTTGGCATCTCGGTCCCACCCTTTCACTGTCGAAATAGTTAAATGTAACCGCCTCTTCTACTCCAACGGCTTCTTCTCTGACACTTTCCGACAGGGGAACTCCCTTCCTCCTACTTACTTCACTGATGGCTATAATCTTCAAATATTCAAGTGTAATGTCAATTGACATCTGATGTCTTGATAATGATCCCCGTCATTCTCCGGTCCTGAGTATGACGATAAACTACATCCGCGTCCTAGGTATGACGATAAACTACATCCCACAGAAAGGCCTCTGATCTGGAGGTTTTGAGGAGCGTGGAACCATCTCTTAGTTCCTGGTGTTCCTAGGTCCACCTTGACCCGGAGTGGTAGCAGCTGTTAGGGTCTCAGCTATGGGCAAATAATTAACCCCTAAGCTGGGATCAAAACACTATGAAAGTGTGAAAATACGTTTTAATACCAGAAATACTTTGTAAAAAAATTATTACTAGCAATAAATTTTTGAATGAAAACAAATATTTCTAGAAATACATTTTTGAAAAAAAAAATTACCATCAATACATTTTTTAAACAAACAAAAATATTACCAGCAATACATTTTGGAAAAAAATATTACTAGCATTAAATAACCCATTGAGGTTGATATGCCGTAAAACAAACCAATATATACTGAGAAAGAAAGAAAGAGATAGATAGATAGATAGATAGATAGATAGATAGATAGATAGATAGATAGATAGAAATAGACTGAGATAGATAGATAGATAGATAGATAGATAGATAGATAGATAGATAGATAGAAAGAAATAGACTGAGATAGATAGATAGATAGATAGATAGATAGAAAGAAAGAAAGAAAGAAAGAAAGAAATAGACTGAGATAGATAGATAGATAGATAGATAGATAGATAGATAGATAGATAGATAGATAGATAGATAGTATTATCAGCAATAAAAATCTTGTCGGTATTAAATAACCCATTGAGGTGTTGATATGCCGTAAAACAAAACAAACCAAACCAGACCTGTCCTTCTCTATATCCTTTCCTCAAACACCTCTCTTTACTCTTGCCCTTGCTCTATGTAACCCGCCTTGTTTGGGGTGAAATGCTCAAAAAAATATAAAATGAATAAAAACAATTTATTATAGATTTTAGGAGGTTTGAAGAACGCATTCATCAAAATGTCCTCATAAAACCAGCAGGCATGGAAATACTAGTTTAAATAATTCGTGAAAAATGCTTATATTTCAAAAGAAGCAGTAACCCGACACCTGCAGAAAGTTCCAATTAAAACATTCACCAATTATGATTCCCCTGGCATTTACTTAAACAAATAAAACACAAACTCTAATCTTGATATCTGAAAGGGGGTCTAATATTACATGTCACTCTACAGGAATTTGACCTCTTTTAAAATATAACCTCCTGTAGAAGGTAGCGAATGAAGGCAAGAAGAAAGGACTAAACATAAACTACAGAAGACAGAATGCGTGGTTATCAGCAAAAGGCAAAATGTAAATTACATATCGGGGATGCTAAAATCAAACAAGTACAAACATTTAAATATCTGGGAAGTGTTTTCACGGAGGACGGAAAGTGCGACACTGAAATCTGAAGACGTATAGGGATAGCCAAAGATGCCTTCCAAAATCTAAGCAGAGTATTAAGAGACAGAAAAATTTCGTTAGAAACAAAAATGAAAAAAAGAAAAGATTATTGAACTGTTACATGATATCTGTTTTGTATGGCAGCGAATGCTGGACAATCTCCTCAAAGATGACGAAGAGACTTGAAGAAACAGAAAGACGCTGACGATATCATTAAACCGGACAGAAATTTTATAGTGTTATGTAGACGTTGATTGACTTTCCTCACGATTACACCCCATACTCTGGTAAAGTGCGAGGCGATTCTGAAAGAATCTGAGGTCCTATCAGGATTCATTATTGGTCGCCATAATCTTAACAACATAAGATATGCAAATGAGAGTGTTGATAGCAGACACGGAAAGGAAACTACAAAAGCTCCTACAGAAGATAGCAAAGGAAAGCAAGAAGAAAGGACTAAACATAAACTACACGAAGACAGAATGTATGGTTATCAGCCAAAGGCTGAGCCCTAAATGTACATTACATATTGGGGATGCTAAAACCAAACAAGTACAAACATCTAAATATCTGGGAAGAGTTCTCACGGAGGACGGAAAGTGCGACACTGAAACCCAAAGACGTATTGGGAGGGCCAAAGATGCATCCCAAAAGCTAAGCAGAGTATTAAGAAACAGGAAAATTTCGTTAGGAACAAATAAAAGAATGCTGAACTGTTATCAGTCCTCCTGTATGGCAGCGAATGCTGGACAATCTCCTCAGAGATGAAGAAGAGACTTGAAGTAACAGAAACGTGGTTCTACAAACATGCAGAGAATACTATGCATTGAACACGTGAGCAATGACGAGGTTTCGGAGAGAACGGAAACAAAAATGAAACTTATACTTAACATCAGGAAGAGGCAGTTAAAATTTCTGGAGCATATAATGAGAAAAGAGGGCTTGGAAAACCTGATACTCACAGGGCAGATTGAGGGAAAGAGAGACAGGGGCAAAGCAACGCATAGCATACTTGATGTGCCTGAGTAAATGAATGGTAGTTTGTGAGAAAAAAGACAAAAGAAAGATGTGGAGAGCCATGATCGCCTACGTCCTGAAGGGACACGGCACACAAAAATGTAAACATTTCAGACCCCGGACTACCGCCAGTAGTATACAATCCATCGCCAAAGATGCATGTAAAATAGGCTCCCTATACCGCTCCAGTAAGTACCTGACTCCCTATGCTATCATCTACCTTTATAAGAGCCGGATCAAGTCGAAAATGGAGAAACGTTGCCAAATTAATAGTCCGCGTGTAGATGATAACTTCACATCCCACAGATTCGGGCAGAAGGCGATTAAGTGATAATAACAACAAAGATGAGGACAATAGTCCGCTTGTAAATAATGATAACTCCTTATTCCAGAAATTCAGACAGAAGGCGATCAGTTGATATAGTTTTATATATATATATATATATATATATATATATATATATATATATATATATATATATATATATATATATATATATATATAGGGGCGGGTGAATAAGATATTCCCATAGATTACAGATAGATAGATAGATAGATAGATAGATAGATAGATAGATAGATAGATAGATAGATAGATAGATAGATAGATAGATAAAGTACAGGCTGATATAGATAGATTTTAAAAAGTGGGTCGGGTCTTGTTGGAGCGGGTGTAGATATTTTCAGTGCCACATAGATAGATAGATAGATAGATAGATAGATAGATAGATAGATAGATAGATAGATAGATAGATAGATAAGAGACTGTGATAGATATGAACAGGCTGAGATAGATATTAACAGACTGAGATAGATAGATAGATAGATAGATAGATAGATAGATAGATAGATAGATAGATAGATAGATAGCACTGAGACCATTTCACACAATTTTGTTCATCCTTTTTTACTTATTTATAATGCTTTTTTTTATTTACTCGAGCGACTTATTTTATTTTCATTAATTTTATTTATTACTTTTCTTCTTTCATAACTTTATTTTCTAGTCATTTACTTGGTTCTCTTGAAGATGAGGAATGACGAAAAGCTTGCTAATATCACTCGGCGGCATCTCGCCAATGAAATAAACATACAACGAATCTATAGAGATAACAGACGCTACTTAACAGCCAGTCGCGTTCTGCCTTGACTGATGTTACTGACGCAAACGAAGCGAGAATAACGTACGGCGGTCTCTCGCTGCGTTCGTTGAAATGTTGAACGCATTCGATTACTGACGCCCCTCTTCATGCAGACGGGGGACACATTTTTAGAAAGATTCGAAGCTATAGTTCCGTCACCACCCAGAATGAAAGTAAATAATCGTATATTCGAAAACTCGAGTGCACTCAAAGATGGGGGAAACATGACCCGACAGATCTGCCCTTCTAAGTGTTGAGTACATCTGTGGCGGTGTTGCACAGACGCAACTCGTTCTGTAGCCATCTTTGTTCGCTCTGCTATCATGTCATTCCTACAGTCTATCTGTGTTTTTCGTTTCCGTTCTGAGTTCACAGCCTTTTATTATTAGTCTAGTTACCTTTCCCGCTTCCCTTTTTGCCCTTCACTCCGTTCCTCACTCCACCCATCTCTCTCCCCCTCTCTCCCCATCCCCTCTCTCTCTCTCTCTCTCTAAAGAAAGAACAGTAAGATATATAATTTGGTGTTCTTATTGATATTTTTTATTTTTATTTTTACAAAACAGTGCTCAATGTAAATTTAAAGAGCATAAATATTATAAATTAACTGATTTAAAATATTTTTTCGCTACACAGTAATAACCATGTTTCAAAAATGGAAGCTAAAAATTTCAAATTTAATTAAATTAAAAGCATTATTTGGTAACAGGAAATTATGAATTTACGTGTGCATTTAAAACTCAGTAAATTTTTAAAAATAAGTTATTCAATATTCACTTGAAGATGAAACGGAAATAATTCTTTTAATTTAATGAGATAATTAAATTTGAAGTTTTTAGCTTCCATGTTTGAAACATAGTTATTACTGTGTACGGAAAAACATATTTTAAATCAGTTTTATATATATATATATATTTCTCTCTCTTGTTCCTACCTTCACTTTAGGTTTATATTTTTTATAATATCTGTATTCCTCTCTTGTCTTTTCTCTCGCTTTTATTTCCAACCGATTTTTTGTCTATCTTGTAGGGGAGCTATAACTCTGAGTAAATAATTATAAAGCTCCTAATCTATATAATAAATTCGAATGTCAGTGTGTCACTGTGTCACACTTTTTCAACTTTACGCCTAGAGGCTGTAGCCCAACATATCATACCATTTTGTAATCAGGTCGACTCCGTGAGCAAATTAAAAACATTGCGGGCCGTATCCGGATCCGCAATCCTGAAATTTTGGATTCCCAAGTTTTCATTACTGTGATTGTTTTCGGAATCCGCCATCTTGGTTATACTGATAAAACCAGTTAAAGAGACACAACTCTCTAACTCCTGTTCAAATGAAAAAATTACTGTTCTCAAATTACAGTGTTTCAAAATAAAATTGTTAATGTTTCTAACTTTACTCCTAGAGGCCGTAGCCCAACATATCATTCCATTTTGGAATCAGGTCGACTCCGTGAGAAAATTAAAAATATTCCGGTCGGATCCAGACATTTTGGATTCCCAACTTTTCATTACTGCGATTGTTTTCGGCAATTTTTTTACGTTATTTTTTGCGACGAATTTTTTGTACGATAATAATATACGTTGCAATTAAATTTGGAAATAATCGAAACTAATTGCGAAATCCAGCAAAAGTCACCCATGAAATAAAAAAATAATTGTTTGTACGCAAAATAAGGACCTACGAACATCAAACTGTCTTTAAATGAAGTGGCGACAGAAGAATTATCGTTGAACTTTTAAAAGCGGGCTTAAATATTAATGCAATACTTAAATGCGGCAATCAATTCTGAGTTCTTCTGTAGTTTATTGTTGCCTATCTCATCTACTCCTCCCTACCTATTATGATGAAAGCCCAATCAAGAAGCTTTTAAGCTGGTATCAAAATATACAAAAATACTTGTACAAAATGAGAAACAGCAAGACGTGGAAACAACAAAACGAGTATTATTTACTAGCTGCTTGTATTGTGGTGTTGAAATTACGAGAATAGGAGTCGGAGTGTCTAGATAATTTAGTTGCAAAAATGAAAGAAATTTCGTTGAGTGTTAAGAGATGAATATTACCATAGTGGACTGGAAAAGGAAAGGAGCCGAAATTTTCGTTGATCCACGTGTTGAGTGACTGTCCGTTAGTGAGAATGTCACACGTTTGTATGTGTAGAGGAGAAAAGTGGGGTTGATTCTCATTGATTTAGATAGAGTGAATTAATGATAATTATAATTGTTATAATTATTTTATTATAATTATTTCTGACACAATAATTAATTGTTTATTTATGTATTTTTATGAGCACGACAATCTTGTCGCTCTCCCACTCATCTAAAATCTATCTCTTTCTCTCCCTCTCTCGTTCCTCACTGTCTATCTCTATCTATTCCTCTTTTTTCCACCCTCTCTTTAGATCTACACATTTTTATTTCGTTATCTTCTTTCTGCCTTTGCCTCTTTTGGGCATCAGTGTTAATATCTGAGTAAATATCCCTCCTTAAAATCTCACCCTCTCTTTGTCTCTCTCTCTCTCTCTCTCTCTCTCTCTCTCTCTCACTTTCTCTCTCTCTCTCTCTCTCTCTCATTTTCAACCTTTCTTTGGGTCTACATATTCTTCTCTGTAATCTTTCTGAGTTGCCTTTGATTCGTATCTTTCCTGCTCGTCTTCGCTCTTTTTCTTACCAAATTTAACCCAAGCAAGGCAGTAAAGCCACTAAGACGCAAGGGGTTACGGGGTGTGAAAGATTTAGAAAGTAGAAAACATTATGAAAGAGGGAGAACAATAGAAGAGTAATCAGGAAGATAGTAGATGATGACTGACATTGCATTTAAATATTTGAAGCTCAAATTTTTCCGGAAAACACAAAGCCGTAGGAGAGTTCCATAAGCGAGAACCGGATGTGGCAGTAATATACAAAGCAGGGACGAATGGTAAATTTCTAAACATGCCAGAGAGATTTCAGCGAGAAAAATTGTCTAGCACGACATACTAAAGCTACATACTTAGCAATTAATTCAATATACTCTTTCCACTTCATGTCAGCTGAAAAAGTTATATTTATATATATTTTTTTTTAAATTTCATAACGTATTCTTCGATCTTTTGGCTTGTATAATAAAAAATCTTTTTCACGCCTTCACATGATTAAAAATCTTCGCCATGCACGTGATAGCATCATCGCGTCTTTTGAAATTAAAATGATTTTGTAACGTTTATTTAGTTTGTAAAAATAAAATGTAGCAACATGATTCCGCTACAAGACAAATGTTTTTAAAATTTCACTCTACATATATATAAGACATTGTTTAAAAATTTTGACCCTGAAGATGAACAATGATGTTCGAAAGTACTCGGTTATCTTACGGACAATATTTATTTCGATATCATTTTCAAATAAAAAGTCTCATTAGAAAATATGAGAAATTTCAAAAGAGAATATGCAGGACTATGTTTTCTTTGACATTCAACACAACATGTTTAAAAGAAAAGTTGCTGCCAAATTACACACACACACACACACATATATATATATATATATATATATATATATATATATATATATATATATATATATCCGTTCTAACGGCAAAATTGTCCAAATCGTGTAACGGCATAAATTTCCATCCCATAAAATGTTTCATATCTTAAAAAAAAAATAATTGAGCTTCTTCTTTTTCCAAGTTTTCAGATAAGACGTTTAGCCATCTTGACAACATTTATCTTAAGAATCACTGTGCCGCGCCAGGAAATTTTTATCGCAGGAGTCGATCCTTCAAATCTACAAATCAACCATTCGCCCCTGCATGGAGTATTGCTGCCATATATGGTCTGGTGCCCCTTATGTTTGTCTCAAGGTTCTTGATAAGATCCAGAGACGGATATGCAACGTAATTGGCCCTGATCTGGCATCTCGTCTGCAGTCGCTTTCTCACAGACGTGCCGTCGCCTCCCCCTGTCTTTTTTTACAAATACTTTCATGGTAACTGCTCCGAGGAGCTGCTTTCGCTGGTTCCCAGACTTCATGAATTTAAGCGTTCAACTAGGCTGGCAGCTCGCTTACGCACTTTCACTGTCGAAATTGTTAAATGCAGCCGTCTCTTCTACTCCAATAGCTTCATGCCTCGCACTTCTCGCCTGTGGAACACCCTCTCCTCTTCCTGTTTCTCTGATAGCTATAATCTCAAACTATTCAAATGTAATGTCAATCGACGTCTCCAGATGCCCTGATCTATCCTTCTCTTCATCCTTTCCTCTATCACTCCTATTTGATCTAGCTCCAACTCTCTGTGACCCCTTGCGGGCTAGTGGCTTCCCGCCTTGCTTGGGGTGAAACGCTTAAAAAAAGCCTTTGAGTTATCAAGCTAAAATGAGGACAGGTGAAAATCGTTTTTTGTCAGCCCCACTGTTTTCCCAAATGAGCAATAGTGAGAGGAAAAGGTTCATTCAGGCCTTCAGTAATGGTACCAACATTCAAATCCATTCAAGAACTATCAAGAGAACGGTGAATAAGTTTAAAAAAAGAGGGAACAGTAAAGAGGAAAACTGTATCAGGAAGTCACAACAGGAAGAGAGATCGTCATTTCAACTTAGAGCTAAAGAGATCAATTCTAAAACATCCAACTCAATATGTTTGAAAATGATCTTAGAATATATATATATATATATATATATATATATATATATATATATATATATATATGAACTTAATTTCATTCGTTCATGGGCTTCCTATTCTTAGCTATGATTAATTAATGATGAACATATCATTTTCGTTTATGATCGATTTCATCACGATTCCTCTGTTAAGCTTGGAGAGTAATTATACATTTTTATTGCTCAGAGTAGAGACCAATAGTGTTATAAAAACCTCAGAGAATTCCAGTAAGATATCTTTAATCATTTCTAAGATACAACGGTTCAAATCTTAATCTAGCAATTAGACAATTTTGCTGCCTCACGATTTGAACAATTTTGCTGTTACGCTCGGTACATATATATATATATATATATATATATATATATATATATATATATATATATATATATATATATATATATATATATAATCTGGATGTAGAGAAAGAAGACGAGGGATGAAAGAATATATTATAAGGCAAATCAACAATTGATATTTATTTGAATGATCAGTTTAAATTATCATTTTGAGATAAGGAAAAAGAACACATATATGGATAAAGAGAATAAAAACAACAGTAATTTAATATGATAAGCTGAGACACAAAAACGGAATTGAATTTGGCACAATTTAAAGTAGGAGGACAAAGGAAAGGATTGTGTGGCATGAAATGCTCCTTTCAGATGTCCGCGTTGAAATAACAGTCAATGTGTAAGTGCGTGGAAAGAGAGAAAGGATTATACACACAAAGTGAGATGAGATTTACACACACAGTCTGAGAGAAGAGTTCGGTGGACTTGGCTCTAGCTTTGGTCGGTGGAAACAGGATAGACGATTGAAGACGTGCCTCTGAAGTTGCCAACAGTTGGCAAAGTTTTTCTTTTATATATATATATATATATATATATATATATATATATATATATATATATATATGTGAATATATATATATAGCATATATATATATATATAATATGGATAAAACAACTGAAAAGTTGCAAATTAAAAGAAAAAAATTGCGATATATACATATAGCATGACTCTTCGGCAGAATTGAGTCACTGTCAGTCACTGTGTGTTTATCTAAATCTAAAAATAAATACGCTAAAATTCACCTTCATCCCTGCCGTGCGCCGACAGCTTAGTGGTAGAATTTCCGACTGACGCCAATTCAGTCTGGTTTCGAACCTTGCTAGAGGCAACCGGACGTCTAGCCGCACTGAAGAGCTGTGATACAGCGAAACAGTCTGTCTGTGGATGACAATAGTATATAGATATATATATACGTTCTTTTTATAGATACAAATATTTAAGTAAATGCTCTGTATTATAATAAACAGTATTAACAAGATTTATCGGCCTGAATGTCCGAGAAACTGTCATAGAAAATATGCGTCCTCCGACAGGAATCGAACCTGTATCCTATACGGAACCGTCATATAGCCTGACGTGCTTTTACCGATTTAGCCACAGAGGAGCGTTTCGGTTAGCAAAGTCGATTTTACTGTTTTTAAATTACAATTCTCCATGATTTTCTTTTGTACATTCATATCTGCTCGATGCGTATCCAAATGTAAACAAATGACGTCACACGTTATGAAATGGACAAAGTCCCACAATTATTTTAAGACATATTTTTAGTTTATACGTTCTTAAAATAATTGTCCAACTTCGGAATTTTCGGGTACGCCTGTCCTTAATCAGCAGATGCGAGAAATAAACACACACATATATATATATATATATATATATATATATATATATATATATATATATATATATATATATATATATTCCCTTGTCACTACACTCATTTTAGGTTTATATTTAACTATTTCTTATTATATCTGTATTTATCTCTTTTCTTTTCCCTTGCTTTTATTTACAACAGGGGAGTTATAACTCTGAGTAAATAATTATAAAGGCCCTAATCTATATAATAAAAACGAATGTCAGTGTGTCATTGTGTCACGCTTTTCCATCTTTACGCCGAGAGGACCTAGCTCAACATCTCATACCATTTTGGAATCAGGTCGACTCAAATTCCGGACTCGCAATCCTGAAATTTTGGATTCCCAAGTTTTCATTACTGTGATTGTTTTCGGAATCCGCCGTCTTGGTTTCTACAGATAAAACCAGTTAAAGAGACACAACTCTCTAACTTTCAATAGCTCATGTTCAAATGAAAAAATAACTGTTTTCAAATTTTTTTACGTTATTTTTTGCGACGAATTTTCTGTACGATAGCAGTTTTTATAACTTGGAATTAAATTTGGAAATAATCGAAATTAATTGCGAAATCCTGCGAAAGTCACCCATGAAAAAAAAACATTGTTTGTATGGAAAGTAAGAACATACGTACACCAAAATGTCTTTAAATGAAGTGGCGACAGAAGATTTATCTTTGAACTTTTTAATGCTAAGTGTTGTGGATTCCGGGAATGGAATCCTGCACAAATAAATAAACAACGCCAGTAATTGAGATAGAAAAATAAGTGTATTAAACGTAAGAATACAGACTTGAAGTGAAGATTAGTAATCCAGGAATGCGGGTTAGTAGAAAGTATATGTACAAGTCTCTGTAAGTGAAGCTGTAATTCATTCTCTCTCTCTCTCTCTCTCTCTCTCTCTCTCTCTCTCTCTCTCTCTCTCTCTCTCTCTCTCTCTGGACTCCCGTATAACTCTCTGTGAACAACCTGTGTACTGTCTCCGTATCTCTCACCCTGACTCAACGTATCTCAACCCACAGGTATTCTCTCTGACAGCATACTTTGGACGAGGTCCATCTTGTGTAAATGGGGTCTGCCCCACAACAGTAAGCTTAAATATTAATGCAATACTTGAATGCAGTGATCAATTTTGAGTTCTTCTGTAGTTTACTGTAGCCTAACTCATCTACTCCTCCCTACCTATTCTGATGTAGGCCCAATCAAGAACCTTCCACAGGATCTAGCTTAAATGCCGCCCGATAGGGTGACTTTTAAGCTACTAATAAATACAAATACTACAAAGGTTGGCTTAAAATATCGACCATAGTAAAAATATAAATGTTTGTAATTATTTTTTATAGAATGGTGACCGCGAAATCATAGCTTTTTGCATATCAACTGCTCTTAGGGAAGAGCTCTCACCGGCATGTGTACCTACTGACCTCCAAAGACGTCATGAATGACAAAACTCTAGAAGAGCCTCTTAACAACATCCGGGTTATAAGACCAAACATCCAACTGCTATGGGCGTGTAGCAGTATGTGAATGTACTTGTGCATACGTGAATGTACAGGGTGGTCCGAAAGTCTTGTTACCGCTACATCATATAATTTTCCATTTCGGATGGCTGGCACGAGCTCCTAGTAGGGTTTTGGTATTTTCCAAACGAATCACCTTATTCAAATTTCATCGATTGGTTTGCGAAATTGAACGAAAAAGATTACAAGCTGGGAAATCTTGACAAAAAATATAATTTCAACAATATTAAATAATTTGAGGATTTCAACACTCAATCTCTATTATTCTTAACTAGCCGAGTCAGATCGAGATTTCCATCTGGATGTCATGCATAGAGCAAAACTCGCTCATAAAACTTTCAGCCGTATACAACCTCTTTCTCAGATCAATGTTTAAAATTCGATTCGAGCGAATGAAGACTGTAGGACGTAGCGAGAACAATCCTTCTTCGAACTTCGTGGGCTGGCGCTACAGAATCACAAAGAACTGTGCAAAATAATAGAAAAACTATTACTTTAGAACTTTTGACAGCAACAAGAATTAAAATGGATAGCACATGCAAGTCGATGAGAAAATAATGATATAATCAAAATGTTCTACACTACTTCGGAAAAAAGGTTTTAAAATCATTTCAACCCCATTGCTTGAGTTAAAATTACTTTTTTTTAAAAAGCCCGTAGCTTAAGATTACAAGCTGGGAAAATTCACTGATGTATTTGAACACCATCGCCTGGCATTCGATAGGTTTTAGAGAGGCGTGCAAGTATTCACAATAATCTCAGCAGGATTACAGATACACAGGAAATAAAGTAAACCATTCTGATAGACCGACTCAATAGAGAAAATAGGTGAAGTTGAATTGGGAAAGAAAAATAAGAGAAGTGAAATATTAACTTGCCAGAAGGACAATTAGGAGGATATTTTTAAAATATACGGCAGTCATAAAAGTATTTGGATAATAAGGAGTATATTTTTAAAATGCAAGGAGACCATAAAAAGATTTTGACAATTGGGGGTACATTTTAAAAATGTAAGGAGGACATACAATGACTTGGAAAATAAAGTGTAATTATTAGAATAGAAGAAGGCCATAAAAGGACTTCGGCAATTGGGAGTTTATTTGTAAAATATACGGAGGTCATACAATGACTTGGACAATACGGAGTGTATTTTTTAAAATACAAGGAGGTCATAAAAGTACTTGGGCAATAAAGAGTGCATTTTTAAAATGCAAGGAGATCATAAAAGTACTTGGGCAATAAAGTGTGCATTTTTAAAATGCAAGGTCATAAAAATACTTAGGGAATAAAGAGTGCATTTTTAAAATGCAAGGTCATAAAAGTGCTTGGGCAATAAAGATTGCATTTTTAAAATGCAAGGAGATCATAAAAGTACTTGGGAAATAAAGTGTGCATTTTTAAAATGCAAGGTCATAAAAGTACTTAGGGAATAAAGAGTGCATTTTTAAAATGTAAGGTCATAAAAGTACTTGGGCAATAAAGATTGCATTTTTAAAATGCAAGGTCATAAATGTACTTGGGCAATAAAGAGTGCATTTTTAAAATGCAAGGTCATAAAAATATTTGGGCAATAAATAGTGCATTTTTAAAATGCAAGGAGGTCATAAAAGTACTTGTGCAATAAAGAGTGCATTTTTAAAATACAAGTAGGTCATAAATGTACTGGGGCAATAAAGTGTGCATTTTTAAAATGCATGGAGGTCATAAAAGTACTTGGGCAATAAAGAGTGCATTTTTAAAATGCAAGGAGATCATAAAAGTACTAGGGCAATAAAGTGTGCATTTTTAAAATGCAAGGTCATAAAAGTACTTTGACATTAAAGAGTGCATTTTTAAAATGCAAGGCGGTCATAAATGAACTTGGGCAATAAAGTGTGCATTTTTAAAATGCCACGTCATAAAAGTACTTGGGCAATAAAGAGTGCATTTTTAAAATGCAAGGAGATCATAAAAGTACTTGGGCAATAAAGTGTGCATTTTTAAAATGCCAGGTCATAAAAGTACTTGGGCAATAAAGAGTGCATTTTTAAAATGCAAGGAGATCATAAAAGTACTGGGGAATAAAGAGTGCATTTTTAAAATGCAAGGTCATAAAAGTACTTGGGCAATAAAGAGTGCATTTTTAAAATGCAAGGAGGTCATAAAAGTACTTGGGCAATAAAGTGTGCATTTTTAAAATGCCAGGTCATAAAAGTACTTGGGCAATAGAGTGTGCATTTTTAAAATGCAAGGCGGTCATAAAAGTACTCGGGCAATAAAGAATGCATTTTTAAAATGCAAGGTCATAAAAGTACTTGGGCAATAAAGAGTGCATTTTTAAAATGCAAGGAGGCCATAAAAGTACTTCGGCAATAAAGTGTGCTTTTTTAAAATGCAAGGAGATCATAAAAGTACTTCGGCATTAAAGAGTGCATTTTTAAAATGCAAGGAGGTCATAAATGTACTTGGGCAATAAAGTGTGCATTTTTAAAATGCCACGTCATAAAAGTACTTGGGCAATAAAGAGTGCATTTTTAAAATGCAAGGAGATCATAAAAGTACTTGGGCAATAAAGTGTGCATTTTTAAAATGTCAGCTCATAAAAGTACTTGGGCAATAAAGTGTGCATTTTTAAAATGCCACGTCATAAAAGTACTTGGGCAATAAAGAGTGCATTTTTAAAATTCAAAGAGATCATAAAAGTACTTGGGCAATAAATAGTGCATTTTTAAAATGCAAGGAGGCCATAATAATACTTAGGCAATAAAGTGTTCATTTTTAAAATGCAAGGAGGTCATAAAAGTACTTGGGCAATAAACAGTGCATTTTTTGAACAAGAAAGAGTGTATTTTTTAAAAACAATGAGGCTATAAAAGTACTTGGACAATTAGGAATACATTTTTAAAATGTAGGGAGGCCATACTATGACTTAGTCAATAAGGAATATATCTTTAAAATATAAGAAGGCCATAAAAGGTCTTGGACAATGAGGAGTATATTTCTAAAATGCAATGAGTCCATAAAAAGATTTCGACATTTAAGAGTGCATTTTTAAAATTCCAGGAGGCAGTAACAGGATTTTGACAATAAAGAGTATATCTTTAAAACGTAATGATTCGATAAAAGAACATGGACTATTGGGAGTCTAGTTTTAAAATGTACGCCTGCCATAATAGGACTTAAAAAATAAGAAGTATATTTTTTAAATGTAAGGAAGTAATAAAAGGCCTTGGACAATTAGTATTCAATTTTTAAAATGTTAGGAAACCATAAAATGTATTGGTAAAGCCGAAGCGGGAAATCAAAAATTGATTTTGTAATTGCCAGTAACAGAGCCAGTAAATGCCCTAATCAAAGTTTATGTGTGAAGCAGTCACAGAATGGCAGCTTCCTAGGCCAAATTTGTCTTTCAAATTGTGAGAAATGAAATGATACTCAGACTGAAAACGTTTTCTGATAAGCTCAGAAACCCCAGAATGACATTTATGACCGCATGTTTTTAAAAGCAAAGATACCGTAAAGGAACTCGTAAAAGCCGAAATGGGGAAATAAAAATTGACTTTACTACGAAAAAGGTCAGGCGCGTCAATGGTGAAATCGTCATAAAGAAACTTCATATCAGAAGCATTCAGACAATGGCGGCTTGAAGAGTGACATTTATTAAAAATACACCTTTAAGTGCCGAATCTAGGTGCGCCGTCAATGTTGTTGCTCCAATGTCACTAGAAGTTTCGGGTTTAAATAAACAACAGACTTCTTCGATGGGCGACCCGACCGAATATGATCAGTATTCGGCCCACACTCAGAATAAAATTGCAACTAATTTTAGGACGTTCATGATATAAGTTGCCCCAGTAAACAGCAACCAATCAAGACTTCACCTGGGCTGTTCGATGTTATCGGTCGGGCCTGCTTGGTTGTACTGATCTACCTACATGCGGCCAAAACAGGGTGATTTCTGGAAGAAGAGAAGAAAACAAACCTATATATATATATATATATATATATATATTTATAAAATAAAAACGATTTATTATATTGGCTCGTCTTACGACTTACTTTTCTTTCTCTTCCTCCCCTTGTAACTTCTTTATCATATCTTATTTGTTTGGTCTTTCTCTTTTTTTACTTTCCTTTTTATTCTTATTTTATTCTTTCTTTTCTTCTTCTTTTCTAAACTACACTTAATAAAATGTTTAAAATAGAGGGATTAAAATGACTTACACTATTTACAAAAAAAAAAAACCTCCAAAGATGCGGTATGAATAATTTGGTATATTGATTGATACTCTAATAAATTGATTTTAAAAACTAAGAGAAATGGCATTTAACTAAAATCGTTTAAGAATAAATTAATCAAGCTATTTACATGTTAAATACTAGTTAAAAAAAAAAAAAAAAACATAACGTCTAAATTTTAGATAAAATAGGTTACTCCCCCCCACCACCAAAAGAAAAATTGAAAGAAATAAAGTGATTCTCAGAAAAAAAAAATGTCCTAATAAAATCGGAGAGCATATCACCGAATTTCAGGTAGAAAGCAAAACCGGATTTCATTTTTGGTCTAACGACAGAAATAGAAAATATGATCGACCTGGTAACAATGATTCGGGAAGCAACAGAGATAAGAGGGGAAATGAAATAAACGGACGTGGCAGTAACGAAGGGAGATAACTCCTACTCAACACTAGAAATGACTGGTTGGAAATACGGACATTAAAAAAAGAGACAGATAAGACTAAAACTTTAGAATGAAATAAACTAATTAGCAACAAAAATCGCTTTTTGCTCAATATCTTTTCATGTTAAAACTTTCTTACGTTCAACATAACAGTGAAATGGATATATATCTCTGAAGAGAACGATTAGCGACAGATCGGCGACGACAAAACCTATTTCAAGACCAAGTTGAAGCAAAACAACCGCTTAAAAGACAAAGGTATCAGAGTGCCGCACATAAAAGGCTTGAACAAATAAGACTGCAATCTAAGAAACGTAAGAGTAACAGGGCTGATCAATTAAACAGTTTATTTTGATCGAAAACTAATTTTGTCTAAATGAAGATAAATATTTTATTTGTATAGATTATTAAAACGACCAAGGGAAGTAATCACTCATAAATTTACAAACTTAAGTTGATTTACCTCCCTTCCAACTACAACGGGACAAGAAATATATAAATAAATACGCATTAATAATTTTTATCATTTAGTTCGATGTGGCGTTGATGGGACTAAAAGTGCGCACGGAGAGGGGACGCTGAAATTTAAAATTTTAAAATTAGACTGTTTAACAAAATTTGGACTTTTTTGTCTTTGACGAGCAAGTGTTATTTCCTAATTATTTCTGTCAAAAAAGCAAAGGAAATGACATTGCTTTTGTGGCCTGAATATCAATGTTTTGAAACTAACCTATTTTCCATTAAATATCATGCTTAGAATATTGTTGCCACATATGGTCCTGTGACCCTGTTATTTACCTTGAGCTCCTTGATAAGATCCAAAGAAGAATCAGCAATATTATTGGTCCTGATCTGGCGTCCCGGCTTCAGTGACTTTCCGACGCCGTAAGGTTGCCGTTCTGTGTCTTTACCATAAATACTTTCATAGTAATTGTTGTTTTATTTCCCTCCCCCCACTGACAATGAATTGTAAATATGGGGATAAGTTAGTCTTTTCAGAGACAAGAGGTATTATGGTGGATGTAGTAAGAAAGGTACGTAAGAATGCGTTGTTTTGGTATGATTGGGTCAGTGTTTACGGCTAGCTAAGTTATCGTTAAGACAGAAGAAGACCGTCCTCCCCCTACTGTGTATTTAACAGAATAAATATTGCTCTTCGTTATGGTACCTAGATTTTTGAATTTAAGTTCAGTACTAGACTGACGTCGAGATCTCATCAATTTACAGTTAAGCTAGCTAGATGTAACCGTAAATTGTATACTAACAGTTTCTTCTCTGGCAATTCTCACTTGTGAAACTCCCTCCCGGCTCCATGCTTACCAGCCAACTTTAATCTGCAAACATATAAATGCGAGGTCAATCACTATCTACTGTCCCCCTGATTACTCTCTTCTCTTTCTGATCATCATTATTATTTCTCTTCCTAATTCTTCCACACCCTGTAACCCCTTGCGTTTTAGTTGCTTCACTGCCTTGCTTCGACTGATACCAAATAAAAATTCATATACAAAGTCAATCGCTATGTCTGGCTGATAAAAAAATTACTAATACTGGTACTAATTTTTTACAAAAATGTATTGCTGGTATGCGAGTCTTTCACGCACGAACATACATACTTACATACAAAAATACAAATCACATACAACGCCAAGCATGCATTGGTTAATTAATCACCACTACGTTATTATAGACAATTTACAAATCTCAGCAATGCGACAATTTTGTAATCGCTCTATTTTCATGGAGTCCGTTCTGTGCACTTTTGGGAGAAACGGATCACCGAAGCTTTTTTAAGTCGCCCCAAAGCTCGCTCGCTGATTGGTCTATGCCAACCAATCAGATCGTCTGCACGTGAAGAATAATTCTTCCCGTGCAGTGATCTGGAGCCTATAGTCACTTATTTAAGTAAGTATTTTTCTTAGCTAATTAATGAGGTTTCAGCTGCCAAACGAATCCGCGACAGTTGAAACCATGCGCCAACCTTCTCACTCACACACACCACTCACATACTGAACGTACGTTGTATATACTCACATAATCTTTTCTTACCCAGTAAATGCTTACAAGTACAAACATAACAAAAGACTCTCATGAACATTCTTCCAGTGAACTTGAAACACTAAAATAACAGTTAAAGAGAGACAACTCTTGTTTTATTCAACCTTTTCTTACTTAAATGCATGCTTTCTTTCACATCGTTGTTTGATATTGTACATCTTGTTAAATACATATTTTATGTGTAACAATGTCTTTTGCTTATCCTTTTCTGCGTCAGCCCTGTTTCCTAATGTAAAGTTAAATTAATGTGAAGTCCGCCACACTGGTATTAAAACCTATTTTTACACTTCCATAGCGTTTTGACCCTAGTTTGGGGTTAACAATTTGCTCATAGCTGGGAGCCTACCAAGTGCTACCGCCTTCGTTCAGAGAGGACCGGGGAACACCCGCAAGTAAGAGGTGGTTCCACGCTCCTCAAAACCTCCTGATCAGAGACCCTGCTGTTGGATGTTGTTTATCGTCTTACCCAGGGTGCCTCATTTGGGGAGTGGGGCTATAACCCCTCTGCAGCGGTTCAATCGGTGTATTCTGAAGCCCCAGCCGACAGGGCGAGTAAGTTTCCATGTAGACCTTACAATGAACATACAACAGATGTAAGGCTAAATTGTACACGCACACACAAATATACTTGCATATATATCTAAAGAAGTCATGGACTTTTAGATATTCGACCGGCTATTTCATAGAATAATGGCAATGCTTTATCTAAGAACTTCGCCAGACAACCCAAGAATTTAACCAAACATTTTCTTTTCTAAGCAAAGAAGAAAGACATCCAATTCTATAGACACATTTTTGATTATCTTTATTCCCTTATGGTGAATTTTATAATTAATATTTGTTCAAAACATAAACGAAATATTCAAACTGAAGCAGTTTTGCTCCCAATTATAAAAAGAGCGTTTAGGAAGACTTAGATTGAAAACCGCCTTCCATTGCTTTCTCAAATCAACTTCATTTGTTTTTATATATTGTTTATCTAACAAATCTTTCCTGTCCGGTCGCTGGGACAAATTTGCTTCACGGGGGTGATGAGATTATTGTGCCGAGTAAGAATAAATAAAAGACAATATATATATATATATATATACTAAGGAGTTGAGAATGTTCTTAGGCAAATCGTTAATATAAGGCAGAAAGAGGGTAGGAGATAGTCATGGGAACGCCGTTGGGAACCTCAACGTGGTGTAATGGTTAGCAAGCTTGTCTCGCTAAAACCATTACAACTCAGTAGTGAGTTCAATCCTTACTGGGTGCCCCATACTCTCAGCCTTGTGCCACACCTGAGCTACACTTAGAAAATCATTAGGGAACGGTGATATAAACTGTTCATGACAATTAAACTCTCCACCTCGGCAGAGAAGAACCCAGACGAGGCTTTGCCGCAGGGCAAAGTTTCGTTCGGGGAGGTAGACAGGCCCTGAACCCGTTTATACGGGTTCAAAGTGGAACATTTTTGTCCAAGCCTACGGGCTCGGAGAACCCACCTAAAGCGGCCTTGTGCCACATACGACCCACGTGGGGGGCGTTAAATATAATGGGGACGCCGTTACTGCTCACGGTCACCGATCACATACACAGAAAAATATGTATTGGGTTGGTGCATAATTATCAGGCGTTTTTAAACAATATTTATTATGAAAAAATAAACATAACATTTTTATATGTATCATTATCGATACGCATTTTTATAACATGAAAATAAAATAATATTTTTATTAAAAAAAAGTAAACAAAACATCAGTTTTTATTAACAAATAACTCGCCTACAAAAACGCCTGATAATTATGCACCAGTCCAATAATAAACTCAATAGCGTTCTAAAAACTCTCTTTCACATCAGGCTATCCTCTCGCTACTTTACCGCTATTTTTATAGCATGTGTTTGGGTAAACTACATTCCTTAGTTCCACCAATCCAGACCTCCACAGCCTCCATATCACGTACACGGCATTCATTCTCTCCGTATTCCATTGGTAAGAAGGTTCCACTCAAAGACTTTCTTCTCCAGAACTCTTACTTTGTGGAACAGTCTATCGAGAGGATTCTTTCTCAACTATTGCAATCATAACCTCTTTAATCTAGGAAAAAAACAAATAATTTTTTATTGTCAAATTATGTATTTTTATCCTTTATAATATGATATAAAAAAGGCGTTCATGTTATATTGCTTCAGTAATTTGAAAGTTTGGTTAAAAATTTTGTTTGCTTTGGGGTTTTTTTGGGTTTGTTTTTTTTTGCTTTCTCAAGTTCATTTGTTTTAATATATTGTTTATCTAACAAATCTTTTCTGTTCGGTCGCTGAGACAACTTTGCTTCACGGGGAGGAGATTATTGTGCCGAGCAAGAATAAATACAAGACAACGCCGTCGCTGAAAAGATCAAACACATCAGTAAGCCTTTTATATATCAGCGAAATGAAGCAATCTGACAATTCGTTTAGCTTTCGACGCCCAGACCTGCTCCTGCTGACAACGATGTAGCTTAATACCAGGCCAACGTAATACACACTGTTGGGTCAATCGTTGTCGCTGGTGCATTTGGTTTAATTATCGCCATTACTGGTGTGAAGGCCTGAATGCCGAAAGCTAAACAAATTGTCAGATTTGTTTATTTCGCTAAATAAAAATGGCACAGACTACTAACATTTCTCAGCTACGATGACTTGATAGAGCAAGGTTTCTCAACCAAGGAGGTATACCCCTAGGCTTGGAGGGAAAAATCTACTTTTTTTACAAGAGCCACTCAAGGTAGAAGGCCACAGAGGAAAATTATTGTAAGAGAGCGGAAAGACGGTGGTGTCTCTTATGAGGATATGTGAGATAGATATCGGTTGATTCTAGACTCGAAAATGTTAAGATTATAGTTGTCAAGGAAGCATCCTCTCGGGAGTCCATCCCCAATAGTAACAGTTTTGGGGAGAAGCTATCTGAGCGGAAGTTGCTCGTTATCAAAGAAAAACGAAAGGAGTTGGGATGATTTGCCACTGTGAACATGGCATAGCGGTTCCTAGCTGTGAAAGTCTGAACTGGTAGAACTAAGGTATGTAGCTTGTCTGAACATCCGCTATAGTAATCGCGATAGGGTAGTGAGAGGCTAGCAACGTTTCGTCTGTGAGATAAGGGTTGAAGGATGGAGAATAATTCATCACTCACAAGGCTGCGTAATTGATTTTGAACTTTGCCGGGGCTGCACCAGTCCAGATATGGCATCAATGTTCCATTTTACCTCTGACTTGGCTCTTGTAGCCTTGGCCGGCAACCTGTCTAGGAGAAGGAAAAACTCTTAATTTCAAAACTGTACGTAGCAATATTTATTCTGTAATAATGTACAGAAATGTGGCACAAGGCCAAAAGGGGGGATTGGGGAAAAAGGACGGTCTTCATCTTGTCTTAACTATAACTTAGCTAGCCGCAAACATTGACCCAATCATACAAACAATATTCCTTGCACCAAAACACCACATTCATACGAACCGTTCTTACTACAACCACCATAATACCTCACTGTCTCTATGAAAATACTAACTAGTCCCCATATGTACAATTCAATGTCTGTGGGGGGAGGGGCATAACAATTCTAAAAAATTAACCCCAATGAATATACACAAATGAACACAAAATATTTACAAGAAACTAAAGAAAATATTATTAGTAAATAAAAACCCCCACAATAACTAAACTGTACGTAGCACATAGTACGCAGCTAAGGAAAGGATCAATCGCGTTGACATCATGATCCCGACTACGGTCGACTCTTTAACAGACTAGGTTCTATAGCCTTGGGTGGCAACCGGTGTAGGAGAAGGAAAAACTCTTAATTTCAAAACTGTACGTAGCACATAGTACGCAGGAAAGGATCGTTCGTGTTGACATCATGATACCAACTACGGTTGACTCATAAATAGGGCATAGCAACTGAAGTTAGGCATTTCTCTGAAGTGATAAAAGGAACGAACGTTCTTCCAGCATCTTTAGCGATGGCACAATTATAAGAGTTCCATTTGAGGTCTGGAGAGAGATTTAAACCCAACAGGAGCCTCTTTCAGAAGTGTGACCGCTCATACGAATTGGGCCAAATTTAGTGCCTGCTCGATGGTGATTAAACGTTACTAGCTTTGGAGGTATTGAATGACACAAACCAGACTTTCCTCCAATTGAGCTATGAGAAGTCAGAGGTCAAAGGCGAGATCGAGTACTGGTCATCCAGATATTTCTAGGTGCACCTATACATCATCGTATCACCTGTATTCGAGCGCGCTACTCATTTCTAGGTACTTGACAAATTCCAAAGAAGGATCTGCAATGTAATCAATCCTCACTTGGCATCTCGGCTTTAGTTACTTTCTCACCTACCCGGCGTGACTTCTCTCTTTCTTTTCTACAAATATTTTCGTGGCAATTGCTCTGCCGAGCTTTTTTTCCTGGTGCCCCGACTGCCAGAATTTAAGCGTGCTACTAGATTGGCATCTAGGTCCCACCCTTTTACCGTTGAAATAGTTAAATGCAACCGCCACTTCTACTCCAACAGGTTCTTTTCTCGCACTTCCTACCTCTGGAACACCCTTCCGTTTACTTGCTTCCCTGATAACTACAATCTCCAAAAATTTAAATGTAACATTAATCGCCATCTTCTATCTTCTTGAATCCCGTTCATCATTTGTTCTTTCCATAATCATTTCTATTCTCAGCTTTTTCTCTCACTTTCACTCCCTTTAACCCCCTGCGTACTAATGGCATTCCCGCCTTGCTTGGGGTGAAGTGAAAGACTTAGATTGAAAACCGCCTTCTGTTGCTTTCTCAAATCAACTTCATTTGTTTTTATATATTGTTTATCTAATAAATCTTTCCTGTCCGGTCGCTGGAACAAATTTGCTTCACGGGGAAATGAGATTATTGGGCCGAGAAAGAATAAATAAAAGACAATATATATATATATATATATATATATATATATATATATATATAAAATTAAAATTAAAATGAATAAAAACAAGGAAAATAATTTGACACAAATAAATAAATAAACAAATAAACGACTTCCGGTAAAAATAACCGCCAAAATAGACTACCCACAATGCACCACTGACCCGTATATATAAATAGCCGAGAAAAATAACAGCACTAGTTGCCTGACGATTGCATCTAGCATGAAACAGACTGTCGCCTCTAAATGTTGACTTCTATGTTCACTTTTATATTTACACACGCTCTATCTCTGATATTGAGCACTTTATCCCATAAATATAGCACACTTTAAGACTATATTTCTTCATATATATATATATATATATATATATATATATATATATATATATATATATATATATACTAAGGAGTTGAGAATGTTCTTAGGCAAATCGTTAATATAAAGCAGAAAGAGGGTAGGAGATAGTCATGAGGACGCCGTTATTGCTCACGGTCACCGATCACATACACAGAAAAATATGTATTGGGTTGGTGCATAATTATCAGGCGTTTTTAAACAATATTTACGAAAAATGAAACATAATTCAACAATAACATTTTTAAATGTATCATTAACGATACGCAGTTTTATAACCTGAAAATAAAATATTTTTATTAAAAAAAATAAACAAAACAGCAATGTTTATTAACAAATAACTCGCCTACAAAAACGCCTGATAATTATGCACCAACCCAATAATAAACTCAATAGCGTTCTAAAAACGCTCTTTCACATCAGGCTATCCTCTCGCTACTTTACTGCTATTTTTATAGCATGTGTTTGGGTAAACTACATTCCTTAGTTCCGCCAATCCAGAGCTCCACAGCTTGGGCTCGCCATATTACGTACACGGCCAACTCATTTACAGTCTCTCCGTATTCCATTGGTAAGAAGAAGGTTCTATTCAGAGACTTTCTTCCCCAGAACTCTTTGTGAAACAGCCTACAGAGAGGATTCTTTCTCAACCATTGCAATCATAACCTCTTTAAGTCAAGGAAAAGACCAAAGAATTTTATTATCAAATTGTGTATTTTTATCCTTTATAATATGATATAAAAAGGCGTTCATGTTATATTGCTTCAGTAATTTGAAAGTTTGGTTAAAAATCTTGTTCTTTTTTTGTTTGTTTTTTCGTCAACGGAGTGGGGAGAAAAATATTAATATAGCGTCTTTTTTTGCGGTGAAAAACAATGATTTGGAAATTCTTGCAAAAATCAAATAATTGTCGGATTTTCATGAAATTTTCAGGATTTATTCACAAACAAATGCAATTATTTTAAAAATGTACTTTTTTTAGAAACTCTTGGTAACAAGTACTTTTTTTTACCTCTGTTACCTCCCCACACTTAATTAATTTTATGAAATTTCAAGAAATTAAATTTTATACCAACTAATGTTTATTTTAGTTATACGCAGAAATTCTTGGAGAATTTAAATTATCAATTTTTTTGTGAAACAAACCCCCCCTGTTACCGAAGAACTATACTGAATCGTAAAAAATGCAATAAAACTAAGATATTATTGAATTACAAAAGCTTTTAATTTCTGTTATGAATAAGGTATATCGTGGACACTGCTGTCTTATGAAAAAATATTTCGATGAATAAAGAATTTTTGCAAGATTTGTCTTAATTTTTTTAAAATTCTAATTAAAATAATTTATAAAATTTTAAAATTCTGTATTAACTTGAAACGGTTATCTGGTATTGTTAAGTAAAATCTAATCTACTAAATTTACTAATCATAAATAAAAGAAAGCTTACTACGATTTATCGACATCTAATATTTTTTAAGAATTTGAATTCTGTGTGTGTGTGTGTGTGTGTGTGTGTATAAACGTTTTTTTTAAATACGGACGTCCATACACGACAATATCAGAAAATAAGAGCCATAACTATAGTAAATTTAAAACCAAAGTACCTAAAATCCAATAAAACATTAGATTATGGGGAATATTTTCCTAAATTTAAAAAAATCACTGAGTAGTTAAAAAAGGCGTCCATGTTATATTTCTCCAGTAATTTTTACAGATATATCCACCGTAGAAAAAAGATTAGATAAACTTCCGTCTGTCGGTCAACCTGTCAACTCCTTAAATAAACAGCTATAGCCGTATTAAAAATGCATTTCTGCGATATTTATACTTAAAGTAAGTAATATTTGTTTTAAATCAAATAAGTTTCAGAAAACTTTATTTTATCTTTGAAAGATATTTTTAATAAAGAGAATTACATCGTGATGACGAATGGCTAAAAATGGCGCTAAAATAAGCGATATTAAGAATTTCAAAACGAAAACTACTTTCAGTCAATTTAAATTAGTTTTGAAATATGGCAAAATATTTCACTTATTGTAAATATTAAATTTAATCTATTCGTATGAAATTAAAACTAAAATAAAAGCTTCAAGAGATTTTTCCTTTTCAAAAATTCATTTTTAGCCTTAAGTATCGCTTTTCTGTGGAGATGTATAGCTGGCCACTCATATTCGAGGATACCAGTCTACTATGGCGGCTAGCCAACCCCGATTGCAGATGCATTTGTGTTTATTCAACACCCACAGAGCCCAACTGTGGTTTACTGCAAAGCAGAACTTTTTTGTGAAAGAGCGTGTTATCTAGCGTGATCAACAATTTGAACAAGGCCAGCACGCTCAGGCCCTCGTGCTAGCACAGCTATCAACGGCCCACAAGAGTTCCGTCTACCCAATTTCACTCACAAGACTTTGGTCAACCCGTGGTATGGTTTTCAGGCACTTTCCAAAGGTGCCGCACGCTGGAATCGACCCCTCCAGTCCGTTAACATCTGATTAACATCTGAAAGTATCCTTCCCGACAAATCGAACCCGGGTCCCATGATCAGAATGCAAACTTTCTGACCACTCGGCCACGCACCCATAACAATAGCCCATATCTGTGGAGATACCTACTTATAAAGGGGTAAGACAGGTTCGCGTGAAAAAATTGTCTAGCACAACACAGTGAACGATCTTTCCTCGCAGCCGACCTAAAAACTAATTTTAAAAAATCGTTCCACTTGAAAGTGAAACTAAATGCGAAAATGCTTTAGGGCGACCCAATTTTAAAATGAACGTGCATTTTATTTAATAAGCGTTTTCGTACGTTCCGTAATTCCAACTTCTACTTAAAACTTAGCTTATAAAATGCAAAAAAGAATGTATTGACTCTCGGCATAAAATTAATAAAAATGTTGTTATAAGTTAAACCATGAAACAGTCAAACTAGTGGGTTAATTAAAATCAACAGTGGCAAATGCGTATAGGATTTCATCGTAAAAAACAACTTTCTTCTCCGTCGAAAACTGTCAAAAATTGCTCTACATAAATTCCTGTTTCACAATGAGAATACAGACAATCACAAGAAACAATTGAACTGTATTGCTTTTTAAGATACCCCCCCCCACACCAACACACACATTTATTTAAGTTAGGATGCTTGTCTCCTTTGGTAGTTACATAATTAAAAGAAAAACTTGTAGTTTCAATGTATGATTTCTTTACACTGTTTTACTGAAATTAAAGAGTGACCAAGACTGGCAACTGCCAGTCGAAATATTTCCATGAAATAAATCATTCGTTGGAACTACAAGATTTTCTTTTAATTACGCAACTACCAACGGAGACAAGCATCCTAACTTTGATACGAATAAGGCATGGACCTCGGTACAAAAAAAGCGTATGCTCTTACTTTGTAAACGTCAACTCGGTTGTTTTTACCCTTGATTTAAATTCTTAAGCGTTTCTAGTTTCTTTGCATTGTTTTACAGGAGTGACCAAGGCTAGCAACAGCGAGTTGAAATATTTCCATAAAATAAACCATTCGTTGAAACTACAATATTTATAGAAGATGTGAAGGGAAGCTATATTACAGTGGTGGGAAAGATTTCCTTATTTTAAACACATACAAATGCACACACACACACACAACTACAGTTTTTTCTATTGTCTTTTTCCTTAATACATACACACACACACACACACACACACACATATATATATATATATATATATATATATATAAAAGTAAACATAGAAGTCAACACATAGAGGCGGCAGTCTGTTTCATGCTAGATGAAATCGTCAGGCCACGAGCGCTGTTATTTTTCTCGGCTATTTATATATACGGGTCAGTGGTGCATTGTGGGTAGTCTATTTTGGCGGTTATTTTACCGGAAGTCGTTTATTTGCTTAATCATTTATTTATGTCAATTTATTTTGCTTGTTTTCTTTTAATTTTATTTTTATTTTTTATCTCATATATTTATTTTTTTATTTATATTTTGATCGGTGTTTTTATTAACGTAGTAAAAATTTGTTTATATAACTTATTGTGGGTAGTCTATTTTGGCGGTTATTTTACCGGAAGTCGTTTATTTATTTATTTGGGTCAAATTATTTTGCTTGTTTTTATTTATTTTTATTTTTTATCTTATATATATATATTTTTTTTTTCATCGGTGTTTTTATTAACGTAATAAAAATTTGTTTATATATCTTATTTAATAGTTTTGTTTTTGTTTGGGAAGATAATTAAAGCTATTTGTTCAATTTTGGGGTTGATTGTTGTGGTTTGTTCTGACTATTATTTTGGCGGGAACAGTTTTTAATTTATTTATTTGGATTGATTATCTTTATTTGTTTTTTCTAAGCGGCTAGTTTATCGGTTGTTAGTTTATTTATATATTTGGATGTATTTAGATCAATTTATTTTACTTGTTATTTATTTGTTACACTGTATATTTTCTCTTTTTGGTTTTCGATTTTTAAGTAACGCAGTATATTATTTTTTATTTTTTATTCATTTTTTTATCGTTATATAACAGTTATAGCTATTTTTCGTCCGATTTTTTGTTTTGATTTTTTATAGTCTAATATTTTGGTCATAATAGTTTGCTAATTTGTTTATTATTTACTTTATCGATTTTGTTTCTTATTTGTTATTCTATTTCGTCTATTCTAACAGGTGTGATTTGGTGATTTGTTTGGATTAATTTAGTTTGCTTATTTTATTGTCATTTTGTTTGTTTATGTAGTTATTTATTTTTTCCGTTTTCGATTTTTAAGTTACGTAGTAAAAATTTGTTTTCATGTCTGCATTTTGAGAATAGCTCGGATCTTTTATTTAATAATTTATTTTGGTCTGGGAAAGTAATGATAGCTATTTTTTCCTCCAAGCAAAGTTTGCAAGTCTTTGATTGGTTGTTGTAGGCTGATGATTTTTTCCTTATTTTCCAAATATTTTTGGTGTGGTGTGCGTTTTGTTTTTTATTTCCCAGATATACTTAGAAAGCATTGTGCTGTTTGCATATTTACTATTTGTGAAAGATGTTTTGTGTACATAATTTCTTTGTTTCCAGGGTCCTTCAGTTATTCCTATGTATACTTTTTCTTCATTATCTGGTGATTTTATCGTGGCTTGGTAGATTATGTTGTTTTGTAAATAATTACCGTTTAAGAGACATTCGTTTTTTATTCTGCAGTTGCACGTGGGTTTAATTTGTTCGTGTGGTTTGTTGGTAATTTTCCTGTTATGCTTTTTTATTATTTTTGCCATGTTCTCGGTGCAACTGTAGCTGATTTTTACTCTGTTTTTGTTGCAAAATTTTCATATAAATTATGCGTCCTCCGACAGGAATCGAACCTGTATCCTATACGGAACCGTCATATAGCCTGACGTGCCTTAACCTATTGGGCCTCAGAGGAGCGTTTCGGTTAGCAAGGTCGATTTTACTGTTTTTAAACTACAATTCTCCGTGATTTTCTCTCGTACATTCATATCTGCTCGATGCGTATCCAAATGTAAACAAATGACGTCACACATTATGAAATGGACAAAGTTCGACAATTATTTTAAGACATTTTTATGTTTATACATATGTTTTTACAGATATATTTATAATGAACATAAAAATGTCTTAAAATAAATAATTATTTACATTATTTGGACTATTGTCCTCATATTTGTCGCCATATTTATTACAACGTTTCGGCTAGTTACCAGCGACTGCTAAAGATGCATACTTTTCCCCAAGGAAGTGAATACATTGAAATCAATTAGAATTCGAACTCTGCTCTCCGTTTTCTTGTTACCATTGCACCAACCGCTCTCCCTTAAAATGTATTAAAAAAATAGCATATTGCTTTCTTTAAAATATATATAAAAAATATCCTTCTTCTATTTCTTTTACTTCTCAAAGAAATTAAAGAAGAGAAAGAGAAGGCGATACTTCGTCTATCAATGAGCTTTGGGTTGCCTGCACAGGTTTATTATTAAGCGAGGATTTCTTATTACGGGAGGAATTGTAACGGTTGCGGTAGAACGGTTGGGACACTTGAGACGCTTTGTCAGGCTTTCAGTAGACGTTCTTTAGGCAGAATACGTTTTTTCTTATAGCGGAAAGGCCGATCGAGAGTCATTTGAAGATGATGAGTGTTCTGGGCGATCAGTCTCTAGCAAAAAGAAAGTGTGTAAAGAATGTGGGAGCTCATGCATAAAGATCATCGCTACTGAACAATCCATCTCACATGGTGGTTTTCTAAGCGTAGCTTAGACGGGGCGCTCAGTGAGGATCCAAGAGGCGCGGCGTTGGGCAGTTGTCCTTTGGCGAAGTCGCCTCTGATCGCCCAAAGACAGAGATGCAACTGAGAGGTGATAAATAGATGTGTTACAAACCACTCAAGAGAAGTTTACACACTTATTACATGAAACTGGGTATTTATTCTGTCTCCCTACTCAGACGAGTTGTGACACAAGGTCTTTTTTTTAAGGTGGGGGACCCGAGAGCCTACACCCGGACCAGGATTAAAAATTGCCCGCAGCCCCCGTCGATTGCGCTGGCCTCGGTGCGAGCACCGGTCACTCTCTCTCTCTCTCTCTCTCTCTCTGGAACAATGAGAGAGCGCGGACTCGGGCAGCTGTTCCCCAGGGCTGAGAACATCTCAGTATAATTTTTCTCAGTTGCGACTCTGTCCTTTGACGCAGTCGCCCCTGATCGTACTCTACCCAAAGACAGAGACGCAACTGAGAATAGATGTGTTACAAACCGCTCAAGAGAGAAGTTTGAACACATTTTACATGAAAGTATCACATAAAATAAATACTGTTTTATTATTTCTAGCAACCAGCTTGTGTCTTATATCTTACTCAACTTCGTAATTTTTGCTTTATGGAGACAACTAATTTGCATATGTAGCTTTAAAATATACTTCCTTTTTAATTAACTGTTTTGTTAATTTTGTGAGCCTACAATTATGACAAAAGTAAATCTCATCTAAAAGATATGCGTAGGGCAACGGTGCAAAGGAAAACGGTTTGGATCGTGCCAGGCTGGGTATTATTGTTAGTATACAAACATTGTTAGAGGATCCTGGTCCCTTGGCTAGCTAAACTTACTCTACATCACGTTGTTTACAAAGCTGGTTTGAAATTTAACATTTGCGGTGTTACTTTACAAACGCTATAAATATTAAGGCTCTTATCTATTGCGCAAGTCCCCCAGTGATATATGTAAACTTGAAAACCAAATATGTTTATCTGTAATTTTTGAACATTGGAGAATGAGCTCTCTCGGCTATAATATTACAATTTCTTATTCCATGTTCCTAAAACGGATGCATATCAAATTTGGTGACAGCACAAGTAGCAAGGATTTCCAAGGAATCTAATCACAAATTTGCAAACGCGACTTGTATTAACTTTTCTTTTTTTTTTCGTTTGCCTACGCGCCTCATCTGATATTTCGGCATCTGGACGCATCAGATTTCATGTCTGAGCATCTTAAAAAAAGGGTGGGGGGGTTGTAAAGTATCCTTGAATATCTTGTTTATTTCTCTGTTACTTTGTCTCCCCGACACTCCAAAAAATGTTATCCGTGTTTCTATTGAGGTTTAGCTTTGTATGTCTTTTAAGATTGAAGTATCAGTAAACGCATTTGAAGAAAAATTAAAAAAACAAAAACAAAAACTAGTGAATATCCTTCCATCAGAGGTCCTTAATGCGACCCAAAAATGCAGGAATATTTTTAACGAATATTAGAGGCAAGAAGTACTTAATCCAGAATTATATTTTCTCTCTAACTCTCATGAAGTCTGGTATTTGATTTTTGTTGTTCGAATTTTTTATGCTGAGATGCATTCTTGTGATTTCTGTATCGCGGTTTGGTTTGGCTTATTTTTCTTTACGGTATATCAACCTCAATATATTATTTAGTGCCGACATGATATTTACTATAGGTTCGTGTGAATAGAATATATATTCTTTGTTAAGAAATCAGTTTATAGATCAGGTTGCATTGATGTATTTTTGTAAAGAGGCTTTTTGTCCAGAGTCTGATTTAGTTTGGTTTATTTTGTTTTACGGCATATCAACATCTAAATGGGTTATTTAATGCTCAGATTAAGGAATCGGACAGCCGAGTTCGAATTCCAGTCGAATCCATTACATTCACTTACGTACTAATACCCTTGGGAAAGGTATGAATCCTCTTCGTCTCCTCCCAGCTATGGGTAAATAGCAGGACAGACCGGGTTCTATAGCCCTGGATGGCAACTGGTCTACTGCAGAATGAAATGGCAATCTACTACGAGAAAAATATCTACTTCGTCAGTCATGTATCGAAAGATACATGATTGCCTAAGCCAGTATCACGCATGGCACATAACTGACTGAATGCCAACAAGATTTTTAGGATAGGTTCGTATGAATAGAATATATATTCTTTGTAAGAAATCAGTTTGTAAATCAGGTTTCATTGATGTATTTTTGTAAAGAGGCTTTTTGTTCAGAGTCTGATTTAGTTTGGTTTATTTTGTTTTACGGCATATCAATACCTCATTGGGTTATTTAATGCCGACAAGATTTTTATGACAGGTTCATATGAATAGAATATGTATTCTTTGTAAATTAGGTTTTTGTAAATCAGGTTTTTGTCGAGAGTCAAATGTATTGCTGGTAATATTTTTTTTAATGTATTGCTGGTAATATCTTTTTCAAATATGTATTGCTGGTATATTTACGATAATCTATTTTTATATTTTCACAGTGTCTTGACTCCAGTTTAAGGGTTCACTATTTTCCCATAGCTGGGACTCCACCCCCCTAACAGGTGCTCCATCTTGGGAACAACAGCAATTAAGAGGTGGTTCCACACTTCTCAAAACCTCCCGATCAGAGACCTTGCTGCCGGATGTAGTTTATCGTCATGCCTAGGACGGGCAGGCATTGATCTGAATTATATTTTCTCTCTAATTCTCATGAAGCCGGGTATTTTATTTCTGTTGTTCTAAAGTTTTTTGGTTTTTTTATGATGAAATGCATTCTTGTGTATCGTTACATGAACAGTTGATTGATTGATTGGTTTGTTTTTTACGGTTTATCAACCTTTTGCAGGTTATTTAAAGCTAGAAAATATTTTTAGATTATAAGAATTTTATAAGATCCATTACGTAACAAAATGACAATAAATACGAGGACAACAGTCCGAACAATGTAAATAGTGTAAGTAATTACATACCTCATCTCAGAAAAAATATAGACAGATCCTGAAGAAGGGCGGAGCGTGCAACGACCGAAACGTCGTTAACATGCCAATAAAGATGAGGACAACAGTCCGAACAATGTAAATAGTTCGATATTTATCACTTAAAAATTACTGTTGGGAAATCATTTTTTGTATTTACTTTGCTCATCCGACTTATAGGTGTAGATAATTTAGCCTCTCGCCCGGTTCGCACACCTCTCCGTTCTTTTGAACAGGAGTAGAGGATTATCGCTTGTCCCCTGTTTAGGATTAAATTTTGTGGCATAATCGCCTTGCTTCGTTGAATTGATTTTTTTTTTTAAATAGTTCAAATCAAATTATGGAGTTCAGAATAATTATTTTCACTTAATTTTAGTGCTATGCCATTCATCGTACAATATTAATTTCATGTTATTGACGAAAGAGAATTGGTCAGTTTTGAAATCTTAATGTTTAATATCTGCAATGATGGGTAAATCATGGCGGACTAAAAAATACCGTCTCATGTTTCAAACTGACGCGTTATTGACTGACTGGGCGACGTTCGTCTGAAACTGTTTTCTTGAAGAAGGGGAAAAGGTACATTGCCTGGGAAGATTTAAGTGCGACAAGAATAATAAATAAAACGTTTAAGAGCGAATTTCAAGGACGGTGAATAGCAAACAAATACATAGTTCCTGTTTTTGCTGTAAACGGCGCTTAGAAACAGAAGTACACTGCTGTTCGATAAAAGTGACTCACCTGATTTTTTTTTTTTTTACTTAAAATTTTTTTCGCCTATTGTTTTTGGGGTCAAACTAATTTTTAATCTTACTAATATAAAGACCCCTTCCCGACAACCTAGTAAAAAAGTTTACTCACCCTAAGGTATTCTATTAATAATTATAATTTTGGATATAAATGAGATTTAGGGAAAAAACTCTGTGCAAAAAAAAGGGACTCACTTATTTCCTGCAACTGGTAATCAATAGAAACATAACCAAGCAGCTTTAAATAAAGAATAATAGAGGTATAATTTATTTATAATAGGTAATATAGTTCGAAATATTTAATAATCTATGGGTCCTCCTTTATTTTGAATAACCTTTTCAACCCTTTTTGGCATTGACTTGATTAGGTTCTGGCAAATCTCATCTTCAAGCATTGAATTCCATTCGGATATGAAATTCACAATCAAATCCTCTTTGTTGCTCAACTGCTTTCTCGAGAGCCTGTACTTTATAATGCTCCATAAGTTTTCTATGGGGTTGAGATCAGGAGATTGGGGCGGCCATGTCATAACACTCACCTGCTTCTCATCAAAGTATTCCTTCATAAATTTTGATTTGTGACAGGGAGCATTATCCTGCATAAAAATGAGCTTGGTGGGGTCGATTTGCACCCTTTCAGCAGAAGGGAGCAGACACGACTCTAAAATTCTCTTGTACTGCTCGCTCCTGAGGGTCTTTTCAATAGGTTTTAAGAAACCAGTTCCATGAAAAGAAAAGCATCCCCAGAACATTATACTGAACGGATGCTTGACAGTACTTACTGCTAAATTCAAAGAGCTTTCAAAGCTTCTTCTTCGGATTTTAGATCGCTTATCCTTTGAATTTAGCTCAACTTTCGTTTCATCGGAGAAGAGAACATTTAGTAAAAAAAATCAGGCGAGTCACTTTTATCGAACAGCACTGTAGTTAGTCCTTTCTTCTCGCTTTCTTTCTGTACAAGTACTTGCTGTTTTCTTTCCTTGTCTGCCAACAATAAATTGCCATCTGTATATCATATGTTGTCTCGGTTGTGTCCACCAATAATAAATCGCGGCAGAGACTTCAAATCTCTTAAGTTCGCCCCGCTATAAGGGTTAAATAAATCCGGTGAGACGACGCATCCTTGTCTTACGCTCTTTTCTATTTTTGTGTATTAGCCCAATTCATTTTTATCTGCATGTTGGCTCCTAGTAAATTGTCTGGATTATACAACTATCTTTCACAAATAAATCAAATTTTCGCTAGAAAAAGGGTCAGTCCAAGACTTGAACTACGAATTGGAAACATCAAAATAAAACAAGTACCTAAATTTAACTACCCTGGAAAAGTTATTAAGCTGCTCGAAAAATAAGACCCGATTTTAGAATAAACCTTTTGTGTTCTAATATATTATTGCAATCATCTTCTTCAATGTCCGTTCATGACTTTGGCGATCATGGCTCTCCACAATTTCTTATACTTTTGTGTTTTTGCCATCTCTACCAAACCCTAATCCGCCATCCATTCACCTAAGCTCGCCAGGTCGGTTGCGCGTTGCTTTTCTCTGCCTCTCTTACCGTCAATCTGTCCTATGAGTATCAAATTTTTCAAGCACTCTTTCCTCATTATGTGTCCCAGAAATGTATCTTCAAACGACCCATCTCCGATACTGAGCACTGAACCCTCATAGATGTATAGCAAATTTTTAATATCTATCTATTCATATCTATCTCACTCTATATTTATCTATCTATCTAAGTCTATTCTTATCTATCTAAGGCTATTCTTATCACAGTCTATTCTTATCTATCGATCTATCTATCTATCGATCTATCTCAGTCTATTCTTATCTATCTATCTATCTATCTATCTCAGTCTATTCTTATCTATCTATCTATCTATCTATCTATCTATCTAAGTCTATTCTTATCTATCTAAGGCTATTCTTATCCCAGTCTATTCTTATCTATCTATCTATCTAACTCAATCTATTCTTATCTATATATATATATCTATCTCAGTCTATTCTTATCTATCTATCTATCTATCTATCTATCTCAGTCTATTCTTATCTATCTATCTATCTATCTATCTATCTATCTATCTATCTATCTCAGTCTATTCTTATCTAATTCTATTCTTATCTATCTATCTATCTCAGTCTATTCTTATCTAATTCTATTCTTATCTATCTATCTATCTATCTAAGTCTATTCTTATCTATCTAAGGCTATTCTTATCCCAGTCTATTCTTATCTATCTATCTATTTATCTAACTCAGTCTATTCTTATCTATATATATATCTATCTATTTCAGTCTATTCTTATCTATCTATCTATCTCAGTCTATTCTTATCTAATTCTATTCTTATCTATCTATCTATCTATCTATCTATCTATCTCAGTCTATTCTTATCTATCTATCTATCTATCTATCTATCTATCTATCTATCTATCTATCTATCTATCTATCTATCTCAGTGTATTCATTTTCTATCAAGCTATCTATTAAGCAATTAAAAACCAGAAAGACTTATTCTTCAACTTTTGACATTTTGCCATCTCTCCCAAATCCTGCTCCTCCATCCATTCACTCAAGTTCACCAGGTCGGTTGTGCGTTGATTCTCTCTCTCTCTCTCTCTCTCTCTCTCTCTCTGACACACACACACACACACTATCTCTCTCTCTCTCTCTCTCTCTCTCTCTCTCTCTCTCTCTCTCTCTCTCTGAGTATAAAATTTCAACTTTCTATTTCTGACGTCAAGTACAAATGTCCTTTTTGTTTCCATTGTCTCTTGAAATTTGTCGTTGCTTGCATGTTCAACCCATTGTATTCTCAGCGGCCTTCTGTAGAACCACATTTCCGTTGCTTCAAGTATCTGCTTTATCTGTGAGGAGAATGTCTAGCATTCACTGCCATAGAGGAGAACTGATATCGCATAACAGTTCAGTACTCTTTTCTTTGTTTCTTACGACATTTTCTGATTCTTAATACTTCGGTCAGCTTAGTTGCACAAAAATATATACCTCATTCTTAATGATTAAAGTGTATTCTTTGTTAATTTTACATCAATGTATTTCAAAATTTAACTTCAAACATTATATGACGCGTTCGGCGGAGGAGGGGCGTATTGATCATTTGATAATTTTGCGGCAATACGTGCTTAAAGGTTTTAGGCAGTTTTCATCAACATTTCTTTTTAAGGTTAGCGATAAGGAATTGTAAAGTAGGACTATCTTAAATTTAAATAAAATAATAACAATAATAATATTTATTACAAGAAATATCAAGTTTTACAGAAACATTATTGACAATTATATATTTAATTACATAACAAATAAATAAAAAGAATATAAATTTTGATGCTATATTCGATTTGTTGTTAGGTATTTTTCATTTTCTCTTTTATTATTGGCAGCATTTTAGAATACTTTGGCTGCAAGTTTCCGAAGTTGAACAAACTGGAGCTATTTCGTTTACGCTTTGTTACCTCTCTTTACTATTGTTCCAAAGATCGCTTTCATTCGGTCATTTTCATGGGCAATAGCGAAATTCTGCAATTTAAAATGATCTTATTCCATTTCGAAAATAAAGCCTGTAAAAAGGAATATTTTAAATCAATATACAACCCAAAATAAAATTCTTCTGACAAAGTACCTTAATGGTTTCGTTATAATTATGTAATAATAATGTAATGACATTCCACAGACAAATCTACGGTTTATGTTACTCATCTCATTGCATGGTTACAAACTATAAACCTAAATTGAGCTTGAAATATTGTGTAATCGGGTCGAATTTTTTGTAAAATATTTGGATATAATATCAGGAATAATTTGCAGTGAATAAAGCAATTTTCGATTATTTTTATTTTATTTTATTTATTTATTTTTTATGCGCCCCCCTCCGCGGAATGCGTCATGTACCTCCTCAAGAAAAGAAAAGGTGCGTTTTCTTTTTTTGAATGAATTCAAGCCTGGTCATACTTAAACTACTGTCAACATTAACACAGCGTGGGGGTGAATGATCCACTTGGAATCGGATAGTACGGCGCTGGTTTCTGAATTTCCGCAGTGGGGATACGAGTCTTGAAGATCAAGGTGGTAGTGGACGTTCATCTGAAATTGACAATAAACATCTGAAAACTCTAGTCGAAAAAAAATCAGCGTCAAAGTGTCAGAGAAATGTCTCAGAAATTGGGTGTCTGTATTTCACCAATATCGGGCCATCTCTAGAAAATTAGCGAAATGAAGATACTCGATATGCAAATTTATTTTGTTGAATAGAAAACTATATGGACGCTACTATTGCAATAAATGGGGAAGGGCTGTTTAAAACAGGTTGTAAATCAAAACTGACACCCCAAATAATATTTCTTTGTATTTTTTTTTTTTAATTAAATACTATGAACAAGATTGCGAGACTGAACTAAAATAGTGAATTGGGCTACATTTGAAAATCCAATGTGTGTACATTTTGAATTGATTTTCTTCCTATTAGTAGCACAAGTTAGGTTTGTTTTACGGTATATCAACACCTCAATGGGTTATTTAATGCTGACAAGATTTTTATTGCTGGTAATATTTTTTTTCAAAAAGTATTTCTGGTAATATTTTTACAAATATGTATTGCTGGTATTAAAACCTATTTTTACACCTTTTGACCCCAGTTTGGGGGTTAAGTATTTACCCATAGTTGGGACCTAACAGGTACTACCAGCAATTAAAAGGTGGTTTCACGCTCCTCAAAACCTTCTGATCAGAGGTTTGCTGTCGGATGTAGTTTATCGTATTACCCAGGACGCGGATGTAGTTTGTTGTCATACCCAGGACGGGCACATGTTAGTCCAGGTTATTTGTAAAACTAGCCGCCAAATACAACTGCAATTCAAAAGTAAACTTTATCTGCAACATTCGTTCGGACTCGAGAAAAAAAGCAATGTTAATGATGTGCAATGGAACACTAGAGGCAGTAGAAGGAATTGGACTACTCAGGAAATTCTGGGAATGCTGAACGAGAAAGAGAACAATAAATATCTAGAGATTCAGAAAGCAAATTCAAAGAGAAGAAAAAAATGATTCCTGACTATAAAGAAATGTAGTAATTATTGAAGAAGCGGGCGTAAAAATATTGATAATAATTAATTGTATTTCATTTAGTAAATATTCTAAATAAAATTCTGTGGATCCCAGATGAAGTTCTTGTGTTTGTTTTTTTAAATTTCCCCTTAGACAATACTATGCAACTCTGTACATCTTATTTTTTCATAAAATGTATTCTTGTTTTGTTTCTTTTATAATTTTTCTTTTATTAGGAAAATATCAGTTCAGTTATGTGCCTTGCATGATACACACTTACGTATCTTTCAATACATGACGGACGAAGCAGATTTTTTTACCGCAGTAGGTTGCCATTTATTTCTGCAGTAGACCAAGGCTGTAGAACCAGGTCTGTCCTGCTATTTAACCATAGCTGGGTTGAGAAGAAGAGGATTCATACCTTTCCCAATGGTATTAGCAAGTAAGTGAATATAATGGATTCGCCTGGAATTCGAACTTGGCTCTCCGATTCCTCAATCCAAGCCGCTATCCATTACTCTACCGTATAACGACGTGTATGTTACTGAACACTTTAACGAAGAACAGTTAATTTGATATGGCAATCCTAGCAGTTCAGCTAATTGATTCGTGTCATGTAATTCAAGTTTTAAAACTGAATATCTGCAAGTTCTGATTTAATTCTCGGATTGCTATAAAAGATGTTTGTAATTTATTTTTATTTTGTTGAGTTTTTTTTTTTTTTAAGAGACAGGGTTGCTTTTTTCTTCGGGGAAATAAATCACAAATAAAACTGACAGAATCGATTTGGCATTCTGTAATTCTACGCGCTGATATTTCAACCGATGTGCGATTATTTTCAAAGCTGTCAAATTGACATGAATGATTTCTGACAATTTCTAATTCTTGAACATTTCTAGGATTCCTTGACAAAGTAATTATTTCGTTACCTCACTAGCGCCAAAGGATCTGTAGAAAGTGTAACAGTCAAAATAGTCGATGGATATTTGCCCATTGTAATTCATCCAAAACACTTGAGATCGCTCATATGATTTTAGTTCAGCTTTTAACAAGCTGATTATATTACGAATAGAACATTAAAAAAAAACTAAACTACAATAACTCCTACAGAAGGTAGTAAAAGAAACTGAGAAGAAAGGACTAAACATCAATTATAAGAAGACAGAATGTATGGCTGTCAGCAAAAGGGACAGCCCAACATGCAAATTACAAACTGGGAATATGAAGGAACTCCTAGAGAAGGTGGCAATGAAAAAAGAAAGAATGGACTAAACATCAATTATAAGAAGACAGAATGTATGGTTGTCAGCAAAAGGTACATTACAACATGCAAATTACAAAATGGAAATGCCAAAATGAAACAAGTGTAAAATCTTAAATATCTGGAAAGTGTTTTGACCGAGGACGGAATGCGCGACGCCGAAATCCGAAGGTATATTGGGATAGCGAAAATTGCCTCCCAAAAGCTAAGAAAAGTATTAAGAAACATGAAATTGTCGTTAGCATCAAAGAAAGACCTTCTGAAAAGTTACGTAATTCGATTCCTCCTATATGACAGTGAAAGCTGGACAATCTCGACGCAGATGAAGAAGAGACTTTGAGCAACAGAAATGTTGTTCTGCAGAAGGATGCAGAAAGGACACTTATAATTAACATCGAAGACAGACAGCTGAAATTTCTAGGGCATATAATGAGGAAAGAGTGCGTGGAAAATTTGATACTCACAGTACATAGTGAAGGCAAAAATGACTAAGGAGCATGCTTAAGTGGATGGGAGAACAGGATTTAGGAGAGATAGCAGAAAGACAAAACTGAAATGAGGAAATTGTGGAGAGCCATGATCGACCACGTCCTGAAGGGACACGGTGCAAAAAAAGAACGAGCTCGTGTAAAATGAATAGAAAAACAGAATTTAGAAGAGATAGATAAAAGACAAAATTTAACAAGTGCTACACAGGACAAGAAATTGAGGAGACAATCTCCTCAAAGATGAAGAAGAGACTTGAAGCCACAGAAAGTGGTTCTACAGAAAGACGCTGCGTATATCATGGACCGAATATTTGAGCAATGACGAGGTTTTGGAGAAAATGAAAACAAAAAGGAAACTTTTACTTAACATCAGGAAGAGAATTGAAATTCCTAGGGCACACTATGAAGAAAGACGGCTCGGAAAATCTGATACTCACAGGACAGATAGAAGGCAAGAGGG
>OZ038494.1:16309110-16394110 GCA_964036315.1 Acanthosepion esculentum | reverse complement strand
GACGACTGACAAGGTACTGCGATTAAGCTGTTCATTTAATTTTTCTTGTGTTCGTACAAATGTTTACTTTTCTGGACAGAAAGTGCTTAAAACTGTACAAAAGTTCTGCATATCCGACCGTTTTAGGCTATACTTTTAGCCATTATCAAGGATGATTTTATTTTACTTTTAACTGAATGCAGGGGTTGTGTTATGTTATAGGAATGTGTTATTTTCCAAACACGGTCAGTACATTGTGGCCGTGTTCATAGTTAATGTTATTGAGTGTTGTCTTTTTTTTGCATGTACATAAGGTTATTATGCATGTATTTTCTACTAGTATGTTTCGGATTCTGTCGGGTAAGTTCTTGTGTGTGTCTGAGTCTTAATGGGGCTATGGTCGGATAGGTGCAACGTAAGTCGTCTGGATAGGCATGTAGTAATGTGACCATATATATATATATATATATATATATATATATATATATATATATAGCTTTAAGATATGCTATACTAATGGGTTAAAGTGGTCAATATCAAGGATAGAACGTATGTAAATATAAAAGTGGACATTGAAGTCAACACACAGGTGACAGTCTGTTTCATGCTAAATGCAATATATATATATATATATATTATTTAATATGTTTTCTGTTTATACGTTATTTTTATAGATAAAATTTATTTAAGTAAATACTCTGTTTTAATGAAATAGTATTAATTACATTTACCGGCTTGAATGTTCGAGACATTTCGTCTAAAATATGTATTCTCCGACAGGAATCGTACATGTTTTCCTATACGGAAACCTCCACTTGATCTGACGTGTAATACCATTTAGCCACAGGGTAGCGTCTGTTTAGCAAAGTTCAAATTACTGCTTTTAAAAACACAATCGTCGACAATTTTGTCTCGATCGACCATATCTTAACGTAAACAATGACATATTATGAAATAGATTAAGTTTGACCATTATTTAATATATTTTCTGTTTATACGTTATTTTTGTAGATACAATTTATTTAAATGCTCTGTTTTTAATTAAACAGTATTAATTACATTTACCGACCTGAATATTCGAGAAATTTCGTAGAAATTATGCCTTCTCCGACAGAGACTTTACTAACCAAGCGCTTCTCTGTAGCTAAATGGTATAGCACTTCAGATCAAATGAAAATTTTCCTATAGGAATACAGGTTCGATTATTGTCGAAGAATATTTTCTACGAAATTTCTCAAACATTCAAGCTGGTAAATGTAATTAATACTGTTTAATTAAAAACAGAGCATTTACTAAAAATACATTTTATCTGTGAAACTATCGTATCAACAGAAAATATATATATATATATATATATATATATATATAAAATCAATGTTTATTGAAAAGAATATGTGTGTGTGTGCGTGTGAGTGTGTGTGTGTGTGTGTGTGTGTGTGTGTCTGTGTGTGTGTGTGTGTGTGTGTGGAACTTTTCAAGTTCCCATCTGTGCAGTAACTCTACGACCACATTCCATAATGATGATGATGATGATGATGAAGTTAGTTTTTTGATTTAACACAATATTATTGAGTTTTCTTAATATCCGTAGATTTTTCATGACAACACCGACAACTTAGTATCTGTCTATATTTTTGAGATGAGGTATTATGTACACTATTTACATTATTCGGACTATTGTCCTCATCTTTGTCGCCATATTTATTACAACGTTTCGGCCTTTCAGTATCTGTCTATATTTCTGAGATGAGGTATTATGTACACTATTTACATTATTCGGACTATTGTACCCCTCTAGAGAGCACGTATCACATTGCTCTTAAAATGGGAGGGTCAAGGCAATGTTGTTAATCCCATCTACTGATGGGATTTCCATTTTTGAGCTGGCTTTTTTCCCATTTTTCGTTCGAGTGCGTGTGTACGTAAATATGCGTTATACTGTATAATAAATGTTCTTGTAAATTCCATTGACTTCAAAAATTGACTTTTTGTTTAAATCATTATTTTTTTTATAAATACATACGTTCACACTCATATATATATATGTGTGTGATATATATATATATATATATATATATATATATATATATATATATATATATATATATATATATAAATACTGTTTAAAGTGATCAAAATCTGTCGGATTGGTATATATATATACACACACATATATATATATATATACATATATGTATATATACATATATATATATATACATATATATACATATATGTATATATACATATATATATATACACATTTTTTTTTCGAGATTTAACATGAACAAAACAAATTCACAGATTTGGACGAATAAAAAAAGACCGCAGAATGACGTCAAAAATTCGCGAAAATTGTTCATCTTTTAACAGTCAGTTGCGCTTAGCTTAACCCTTTGAGCCGTGCGTCCCTGAACAATTTTAGCCCTTCTGCCTGAGCTCCTGAATCAAAATTCGAAAATAATTGGTATGTAATGTTTCACGGTAGATATAAAAATAGTTACAAGTGTTTACCCACCGTTCAACCGGTGGCTGGGCATTAAGTCATATTTCTCTACCATGTTCAACCAATGGCTGGGCATTACGTCATTTTTATCTACCACCGTTCAAACGGTGGCCGGACATAAATCATTTTTCTCTACCACTGTTCAACCAATGGCTGGTCATTACGTCATTTTTCTCTACCACCGTTCAACCGGTGGCTGGGCATTAAGTCAATTTTCTCTACCACTGTTCAACCAATAGCTGGGTATTACGTCATTTTTCTCTACCACCGTTTAACCAGTGGCTGGGCATTAAGTCAATTTTCTCTACCACTGTTCAACCAATGGCTGGGCATTACTTCATTTTTCTCTACCACCGTTCAACCGGTGGCTGGGCATTAAGTCATTTTTCTCTACCATGTTCAACCAATGGCTGGGCATTAGCCATTTTTCTCTACCTCCGTTTAAACAGTGGCTGGGCATTAAGTCAATTTTTCTCTACCACTGTTCAACCAATGGCTGGGCATTACTTCATTTTTCTCTACCACCGTTCAACCTGTGGCTGGGCATTACGTCATTTTTCTCTATCACCGATCAAGCGGTGTTCAGGACTCAAAGGGTTAATTTGTAACATATATAAATGAAGGGAGAAAAAGTAATTGCTGATAAGATAGTTAAGTTCACAAGTACTGCCCGGGGCTGGCAATCAAACTCGGGTCCTCGCTCTGTCGGGTAGGGGGGTGGCGGATTGTAGCCCGCGCCGGTTCTGTTGCTGCATATGCATCTGATTAACGAACAGGCAAGCGGAAATTTATATATCATGTTAGTATTTGATCTCTACAATTTTTTTTTATCGATCTCGTGCAAATTTCTTCTCGTTTCATCCACCACAAGACACTCGTGGATTCTTTGTATGGCGCCATCTCGACATGGGTGGTTCCATATCGACCAATCTGGGAATCTCGGCATGCGACTCGCCACCTCCTGAGGCATGCACAATTTGGAGAAATCTGGAACAGCTGAATAGCGTTAATAACTTCAAGGAATCGTGAAAGAAATCGTTACTTTGCACTCAATCGAAATCCTGGATTCAATGAAACGTTTATGGCATTCATATGCTCAAAGGAAGACTTATCGTCATGCAATGATTGTTGTCAACTAGTTGAATTACCCATCTACGCAGGGTAAAGGTTTAAGCTTACTTTGGACTGGCTCGTAAAATTCAGTTAGGCCAAACACAAACTAGGACCGTTCCACCACTAGCAAGCAGACCCCTAACCTTCACCTATCATAATGGCTGGATTCAATTTATATATATATATATATATATATATATATATATATATATATATATATATATATATATGTGTGTGTGTGTGTGTGTGTGTGTGTGTGTGTGTGTGTGTGTGTTTATTTTTAAAAAACAGTGCTCGAATACAGAAGTAGAGCTTAAAATTATAATTATTTTATAAAAAATATGATTCCATTGGTACACAGAAATTAATATGTTTCCCCTATATATATATATATATATATATATATATATATATATATATATATGTTAGAAATTATTAGGAGGATTTGATAATTATATATAAGTAATTCATCGAGTCTGAAACCGCAGAAAGCATTTGGGACTCATCAGCAGTGCGCAATTACTACCGAGAATTGAAACGCTGACAGTTAAGTTGTCAAGCAAACATCATACCAACTGTTCCAACGGGCCTCGGTGACTCAATATAGAGCCGCTCGCTCACATATTCCGTGGTGGAACTCTACTGAGATTCGATCTAACGATAGGACTGTGCCTCCTGGAGCCACGACTACTATCACCAATACGCATGATAGAAATTAATGCTTCTAATGCTCTAAAGTGAGAGACTCAGCAGAGTTCCACCACAGAATGTGCGAGCGATCGACGCTATATTGAGTCACCGAGGCCCGTTGGAGCAGTTGGTATGGTGTTTGCTTGACAACCTAACTGTCAGGGTTTCAATTCTCAGTAGCGGATGCGCACTGCTGATGAGTCACAAATATAGGACGAAACGGCCGTCCAGTGCTTTCTGCATTCTGTTGAGGTTTCAGACTCGATGAATTACTTAAATATATATATATATATATCAAGTTATGAGATAAGATCAAATGGAGTATAATTCCACTGTCTCTAGTATTTAATATATTTAAAAATAGTTAAATGCAGAGTAGAGCTTGATATTATTTATTAAATCAGATTACAACAAAAATATGTTAAAATCGCTACACAATAGCTTTCATATTCCAGCACTAAGTTGTGCCTCTTCAGGCAATGGTGAGGAAATAATTATTTTTAAATTTCAAAAGCAGAATAAACCCTCTCTCTCTCTCTCTCTCTCTCTCTATATATATATATATATATATATATATATATATATATATATATATATATATATATATATATATATATAAAGATATTTTTGAAGGTACAAAATTTTATCACAGCAATAAAAGTATGAAGCTTGATATTACTAGACATATTAAAAACGGGCGAAGCAACCGGTTTCGCTCCCGCTCTTCAGGCTTCCAACAGGAGATTTAATTTAAATTTAAAAAACACAGAAAATGTACAATGAAAAGGAAATGTGGAGGAGGAGAAAAAATGAGCAAAAGGAGCTAGAGGCAAATGACAGCGAGCCCCAACAAACACTCACGTTGTTTACAAAAGGAAGGCTTGCGGGACCCGATGTAAAGTGCCTCCAGCACCTTAAGGTGAAATGACGAGTGGAACCGGTCAACACTAAAATTAGCTGCATAAAATCTGCTCTTTAATAGGTGCTCGCATATGGCGGAACCTCCTCATCAAATTAATCCTATAATTTATGAGTACGGATGTAGTTGCAGGGTTGACTACATCGGAAGGTCGACACAACGCCTGGACATGAGAATTAAACAGCACGTTCTTACCAAAATCAGGAACCACACCTTGCCGTTGAATGGACTTGTCCCAAACGCCTACGGATCCGCCATATGCGAGCACCTATTAAAGAGCAGATTTTGTGCAGCTAATTTTAGTGTTGACCGGTTCACCGTGTTGTCCCCGTCACACTCGTCATTTTTTTCTTCTCCTCCACATTTCCTTTTCATTGTACATTTTCTGTGTTTTTTAATTTAAATTAAATCTCCCGTTGGAAGCCTGAAGAGCGGGAGCGAAACCGGTTGCTTCGCCCGGTTTTAATATGTCTAGTAATATCAAGCTTCATACTTTTATTGCTGTGATATATATATTTATATATACTAGCAGTATAATCCGTCTTTGACCGGGTGTTTCATTACTGGGACTTTTTGCTGTTCAATTGGAGCAGTTTAAGACAGCCCACCCGAAAACCAGTATTCGTAACAACAATCGGATGCAACTGAGGCGCATCCCCAAATGGGGGGGTTAACAATTTGAATGGTGGGGTGGCCCAGAAAAGGGCCGTTTTGCGTTCTCAATCTTGCAAGGAATGAACCTCTTCCATGGACCGTCATAATAATAATAATAATATACGATAATTTTTAGTTATAATATATATTTTTTTATAATTCTTTAATGCTCAGGTAAAACGATGACCTGTTTACTGTTTTTTAAATGACCTCAAATCAGTTTACATATATTAAAATCACTATTCGACGATTATTTTTTTATTTTTTTATATAAAAATTTTTTAATGATTTTTAATACGTAACCAGTCCACCTTTCACTGCCCTTAACTCCAACCCTAACATATTTAATACTTCTAACAGTTGGTAAATACCATACCATATTAGAAAATGAATAGTAGATATCATACTATAGTAGAAAATGGGCCGTAGATATCATACTATAGTATAAAATGAATAGTAGATATCATACTATAGTAGAAAATGAATAGTAAATATCATACTATAGTAGAAAATGAATAGTAGATATCATACCTATAGTAGAATATGAATAGAAGATATCATACTATAGTAGAAAATGAATAGTAGATATCATACTATAGTATAAAAATGAATAGTAGATATCATACTATAGTAGAAAATGAATAGTAGATATCATACCTATAGTAGAATATGAATAGAAGATATCGAAATATAGTATAAATTGAATAGTAGATATCATACTATAGTATAAAATGAATAGTAGATATCATACTATAGTAGAAAATGAAGAGTAGATATCATACTATAGTAGAAAATAAATAGTAGATATGATACTATAGTAGAAAATGGACGGTAGATAACATGTTATAATAGCACCGCCATTTTTTTTGTGATTGACTGGTTTGCCAACCAAGGTTCTAGGACACAATTTGTCCTGCTAATCAACTCATAGCTGAGGAAATAAGAGTTGGATTCACGAGACTCAACAGTCGCTCAGGGCATTTCTAATAAAACCATATAAGCCCAAATTCACATACTTATATTCGAACAGTACTTTCTGTCGGGTACGACTCATTTGATTTGAAAAACTAGAAAACCTGTCGGTTTTTAGCAGTACAGGAAGAGTGAGGTACAAGGAACTTACCATTTTTCATGAAGCCGAGGTACCAAAATGGAATATTCGAGAGGGTAAGCCCCAAAAGCACGTGGAGTTAATGAAGCAAAATCATTGCATGGTTGGAATACATTTTTCAGTGTTTGAAAATATGCCGTGCACACAACTACAGTGGGACCTCGGTTCACGAATTTAATTCATTCCTGAAGGCCGTTCGTAACCCGAAATGTCCGTAAACCGAAACTATTTTCCAATAGGAATAAATGTAGAGAAAAAAGTCACAGTACAATCAAATTGGAAAAGAAAAGCACAATCCAACACACAAATATATACAACACGGCGGTCGACTAAGAAATGATTCCATTCGGGTTAACTCGGGTCGGTTCGGCAATGTTGTTCGAGAACCGAAATTTAGTTTGATAACCGAGGCATTTTCATCTAGAATTTTCTGTTCAAAAACCGATTTTTTCGACATGTGAGACGTTCGAGAACCAAAGTTGCACTGTATTTACACCAAAATGGTTAATTATTTCTTAAAAGCTTATTCTGAAATTTGCGTTTTTTTTTGGGGGGGGGGGCATCGGACACAAGTTCTTTGTGTTAACTGAACATCTGGACAACACTTGATACCAGTTTTCACTTGTCAGACAGTTTTAACGAGTGGGAACCTTAAAGATTCAAAATTCGCGTGCTGATTATGAATGCGTTTATTGTTTCCCTTGACATCTCGAATTCGGTTTAACAACCTCGGGTGAGACGAAATCTGAATTTAAATGAAAGCCTTTGATAAATTCTCTGTCAAATCATTTTCTTAACATTTTAATTTTATTTTATTATTTTTTATTTATTTTTTTGGCTTATTTATTTTTCTGACTGTATCAGAACCTTTCTTCTTAAAGGTGATTATATATATATATATATATATATATATATATATATATATATATATATTCGTTGATAAGGTGGAAAATTTGAAAAAATCAAAACCATACGATAAACACAATCATATTTGCAACATCTGCCAACAGGAAAAATTAGCGATTATGACATTTCCCGAAAAAAAAAAACTTTTAAACCAGAAATCCGAAGTCTTAAGCCCTTGCTTACATATCAGGAAATTTTTCTAAGGTGCATATAAGGCTAGATAAAAAAAAGTAATTTAAAATTTAACCCCCCACCAATACATTTACAATACACTTGCTTTTCTTCTCTTCCTCCTTCTTCTTCTTTTTTCACATCCTCCTCCTCCCTTACTATGACACCCAACGCCGTGCGTTTGTTTATTTATTTTTGAAAATAATAATTTAGCGTTCTTTAGTTTGGTGGGTTTTTGTTTTTTTGTTTTTTAATAAAAAAGCGTTAGGTGGTTATTTGATAAAAATCGCCTGAGGATACCGTAAGGCTGAACCCAAGATAGCGGATTCAGCTGACCTCCTGATTTCATATACATATATATATATATATATATATATATATATATATATATATATATATATATATGTATGTATGTGTGTATGTATGTGTGTGTGTGTGTGTGTGTGTGTGTGTAATTTGGCAGCAACTTTTCTTTTAAACATTTTAATCTTTTGGCTTGTATAATAAAAATCTTTTTCACGCCGTCACATGATTAAAAATCTTCGCCATGCACGTGATAACATCATCGCGTCTTTTGAAATTAAAAGGATTTTAACGTTTATTTAGTTTGTAAAAAAATGTAGCAACATGATTCCGCTACAAGACTTTTAAAATTTTGACCCTGAAGATGAACAATGATGTTCGAAAGTACTAGGTTATCGTACGGACAATATTTATTTCGATATCATTTTCAAATAAAAAGTCTCATTAGAAAATATAAGAAAATTCAAAAGAAAATATGCAGGACGATGTTGTCTTTAACATTTAACACATGTTTAAAATAAAAATGGCTCAAACACTAATATTCCATGGTTATAATTTATTACATTGGAATCACGGTTATGATTTATTACAGTGGAATCGTAATATATATATATATATATATATATATATATATATATATATATATAAAACAATATTATATATATATATAAAACAATATTATATATATATATGAAACAATATAATATATATATATAAAACAATATTATATATATATAAAACAATATAATATATATATATATAGCAATATAATATATATATATAAATCAATATTATATATATGTAAAAAACAATATAATATATATGTATAATATATATATAAAACAATATAATATATATATATATAATACAATATATATATATATATATATATATATATATATATATAATACAATATATATATAAATAACAATATGATATATATATAAGTATATATATATAAAACTATAAATGAATAAAACATTCCGTAGCATAGTTAATCCAAACATCGCGTGTGGATGAGACTACCACCCGGTGGTTAGGGTTTAATATTGAAATTAAACCTGAATACTGCTGACCAGTTTCGAATCATAGTAATTTCTGTGTCGCGATGGAATCATATTTAAAAAGAAAAATAATTATAATCTAGGCTCTACTTCTGTATCGAGCACTGCTTTTTAAAAATAAAACCCAAAATACTAAAGAACTTCGGATCATCAATCTAACAGTTCTTTCCTATTATATCAATATACACACACACACAAAGAAACACACACACACACACATACATACACATACACACACATACATACATACATACATATATATATATATATATATATATATATATTTCATTAAAAACGACTGACAAGGTGCTTTTATTTAGAAATAAAAGCACCTTGTCAGTCGTTTTTAATGAAATGTGCTTGAAAGAAGGATTGCTGCCTAAATACACAAATATATATATATATATATATATATATATATATATATATATATATATATATATATATATATATATATAATGAAGAGGTTATAATGGTTCCAACGAGAGAAAAGTGTGTATATTAAAAAGAGGAGAGGTCCCGCAAACTTTTTTGGTTGTAATGTGGGTTTTTAAAAAAATATTAACTATGAAAAATAAAGAATAATATTTTTTTTAAAAACCCACATTACAACCCAAAAAGTTTGCGGTACCTCTCTTCTTTTTAATATATATATATATATATATATATATATATATATATATATATATATATATATATATATATATATATATATATACTGAAATCTCGGTTTCAGTCACTAACCAACCGCTGTACGTCTTCCTCTCTTTGTCTTTCCTATAAATACTTTCATGGTAATTGTTCGAATGAGCTATTCGCTACGGTACCTAGAGTTTTTGAAATTTAAGTGCAGCACTCGACTGGCGTCGAGATCTCATCAATTTACAGTTGAGCCAGATAGATGTAACCGTAAATTCTATGCTAACAGTTTCTTTTCTTGCACCTCTCATTTGTGGATCTCCCTCCTGGTTCCATGCTTACCAGCCAACTTTAATCTGCAAAAAATTCAATGCAATGCTATCTACTGTTCTCCTGATTGCTCCTTTCTCTTCCTGATCATTAGTAATGTTCCTGTTCGTAAGTCTTCCACACGCCTTGTATCTTAGTGGCTTTACTCTCTTGCAAGGGGTGAAACCGCTTTTAAACAAATAATACTTTAAGAAGCCGCATCCTGAAGTATATATAAAAAATAAATGAATAAGTAAAATCAACACACACACACATGTCCCACGTCGCCTACGTCACAACACTCTTTGTCCACGTTACTATACTCACCAGAAACGCAACATTTGTCTCTACAAACCCTGACGATGACTTTAGAAATTCGTAAGGTTGGACTAGATGTCTTCCAAAATTAACTTTGGATAATTTCGGACGGACTTTCTTCCTTAGCTGTGAAGGATTATTCGTCATTTTGAAAATTAAATCAATAAAATTAATCGATACAAAAGGTCTGTTGCTTTTAATAACATATACCTCTTACATACCGGCTGTAACAGCAATAATGTCCAAATCGTGTAAAAGCAAAATTGTCCATTTGTTAGATTAAGTTTTGGAACCGTTGTATCTTAGAAATGATTAAAGATATCTTACTGGAATTTTCCGAGGTTTTTATAATACTATTGGACTCTACTTTGAGCAATAAGAATTTATAATTACTCTCCAAGCTTATCAGAAGAATCGTGATGAAATCGATCATAAACGAAAATGACATGGTCACCATTAATTAATCATAGCTAAGGATAGGAAGCTCATGACGGATTGAAATAAAGTTTTTATATATATATATATATATTGTTATTAGTAGAAGTATTATAAGTATAAGACACTATACTCGATCGGAAAACCTTCGGTGTCTTGATTTGCAAATAATCAAACCAATACCAAAGGGGAAAAAAAGGTATAAAAAAAGAAAGAACATGTACGTTAGCCGAAAATAATCGTCCAGCATGCAAGTCCAAGGCCCAAAGAAAAAAAAACCGATACGAGTACGCAAAATAACTAAATAAAGTGCTCAATACAGTGAGTAGAGCAGACCTAGTTAGACCTAGAGAACCAGACAAACCTACCACGGTTTCACCTGAACGGTTCGTCAGGGAAGGCCTTTGTCTGGCTCTCTAGGTCTAACACACACACACACACACACACACACACACACACACACACACACATATATATATATATATATATATATATATATATATATATATAATCCAGGATCATTTTTCAACTCATTCAAGATGATCTTCACCCTCTCTAACCTTCTAATTTTCTGTCCTAGAGCAACAAAAATGCCTCACACATTTCAGGTACGATTTCATTTTCAACTCTTTTTTTCACTGCTCTTCGGACTCTCACGTGTGGATTAAGTTGGATCATTTCTCATTTATCTCTTTAGCTCAAAGTTGATGACCTCTCGTCCTGTTGTGACCTCCTTTTCCACTCTACTGTTGCCATTTTCAGACTTATTCACCGTTCTCTTGATGGTTCTTAAATGGATCGAGATCATGAAGAGAATGAGATAGATAGATAGATAGTGTGATGGGTAAATTGTCCCCATTTTATATTTTTAATTTTGCGCATGCGCATTGTTTGTTTTTAGAAAAAGTGAAGTATGACGCAATTCACTCCGCCAGAAATTTGGAAACGGCATGCTGTACTACTTGGCATTTTGCCAGAAGCGCTAATATGAACATTTCAGAATGTTTGGGTGTCAATCTGAGGACAGAGCAGAGGATTCGGAAAGAGTTGCATGAGTCTGTAGCGGAACGTGGGGTGAAGATGTGAAGAGATATCAGAAGGTTAAATTTTCCTGCTAGCCGGTCCAGCTACATGAGAATGTTGGACTTTAATTAAGTCCAAAGAAGACAAAGAAAACAAACAAGACCGATATATATACGTAATATATATTAATAACACGTTAAACAAAGACATGGACATTTACATAGTGCTTGTGTGAGAGAAATGATGTGTGTGTTGCGAGTGTTCGTACGTACGTGTATTGTTCTTAGCGTGTTCCCAGAATTTGGGAAACGCTGTATCTGTGAGAGGTCACATATTGGAGTTCGTTGAAAAGAGAGATTTACTTCACCTCCGCACGGGGTGGCGGCCCAAGGCCTAAGTGGAAAAGAGAGATTTTGCCTCGTCTCCACGCGCCGTGGCGGCCCAAAGCCTAAGTCGAAAAGAGAGATTTACCTCACCTCCGTGCGAGGTGTCGGCCCAAGGCCTAAGTGGCAAAAGAGAGAGAGGCGAAGGGTCAGCCAGTATTTATAGCCAGGGGAGAGAGACCCCTGTTGAAGGATTAAGGAACTGAAGAGGAGCTAACTCCGACAAGTCTAATGGTGATTACTTGATACCTTCCACATGGGAAGGACTGTAAGCCCAAATCCTATTCAGCGTCTGGAACGCTCCCATCAAAAATGTTTGTTACAGATACTGAAAATATGATGAAGATTAAGGAATACCCGATGACGTTTTGCTGAAACTAGCAAGTATTTCGAACATCGAGTCCATGATTATTAAGCGGATAATGAGAGGACAACCTACTTTCAAAACAAGCACTGCATGGAGAACTGGTCCAAGACAGATGTCCGCAGTGCGATATGCACAAACGCCAAAAGATAGACTGTCTCAAAGATACACAGACATCAGTGTTTTGACAGACCTTGTGCTGGAAAGGTCTACTTGGAAGACATTGCTGTCGACTGGTATTACTATGGGAAAGGCATTGTTGAATGCTCGAAGCTAAAACGGCTTGCTCGCTACATGGAGAACGTAAGCGGACCTCCCATTAAAAGGTGCTAATAAGACTCTCACCTGTGCAGAATTTTTCATAGGCAGTCTTGAATAATTACGTACGTCGTCACAATGACAACACTGTGATGCCAAGGCTTATTTCACTAGCAATCAATGCAAGAAAATGTGTAAATCATTGAGTGGACATGCCAGGCATTACATGTCAAAGCACCATGGGTAATTCGCCATGATGAAACGGTTAGCAAGCTTGTTACGCAAGATCAGTTATGACTGAGTAGTGATTTCGCTCCTCACTGGTTGCTCCATACTTACAGCCTTGTGCCACATCTAAGCTACACTTAGTAAATCCCTACGAGTCAATGCAAAAACAGAGAAATGACCGACTGAAAGTAATATTTCTCTTTTATCGTAATATGGAAAAAAGCATTAATAATGGATAATCTTTGCAGGTTTGCATTTCGGAGCGGGAAGGAAATGAGTGTAAAATATCGAATAATTTCAGGTCCTCTTTTACACTTATTTTTCAGTTTAGATCAGTGATCTTTCTCTTTGTTGTTTTTAGCTCAATCTTTACTGTCTTTATTACATGCATCATGCGGTAAGCTTGCTTGCAAAACGTGTGACTTAAATTGTCGGCCACTCGCCGGACTAACGAGTCACCAGAGGCGCTATGGACGGCAAAGAAATTAAAATCGAAGTCATGGAAATGGTCGTACTCGGACACGGGTTAACTTTTCACTACGCGTGTGCGTGAATAAAAGCAACAATAACATTTTTTTTTAAAAGACCGCGTTTTGTTCCACAGACTTAAATGATGTAGTCTTCCAGCTGAGAAGCTGAAAAAAGAAAACGAAATTTAGATTGCTTTAGGAAAACCTATGATTATATCGGCCGAAAGTCTGGGATAAATACAACAAAGAGAAGGATCACAGACCTAAACCGAAAAATAAGTGTAAGAAGTGCCTGATACTATTGGATTTTTACACTGACCCCATTCACGCTCCGACATCCGAAACCTGCAAAGATTATCTGTTAGACATCAGTGCTTTTATCCATATTACGAGAAAAGAGAAATACTTTATTCAGTCGGTCATTTTTCCGTCTGGGGGCTAATCAGAGCATTTCTTTCCTGTCAACAATGGCAGTTGTTCAGTTTGTTAACACGTTTGCCAGTAACATATTACCAACTTCAAATGCTAGCTTCATCAATACTGCCGAATTAAAAATGACAAGTCAATGAAAATTCGATTAAGATCAAGTTGCAAATATGATTCCGTCCATTTCCAACTCTTGACATTTTCGAAGACTGATTTGGAACAAGTAAAGAAAATGTTCTCTTTGACTGAAGCTGTGAATTGTCAGATTGTTGTAGAGGAAGGGGGCATCTTCAAGTGACATTTACTCACTTCTCCTGACATCTTAGCTTTCAAAACAGCGAAAAACAAAAAAATTAACTTTATAAATTTCGAAAAACAAAGATAATTTTCTAATTATTATATACCATATTTCTTATAATTTTACTCTTTTCTTATTTATTGATTCATTTCTCTTATCATCCCGTCCTGGGTATGACGATAAACTACATCTGCATCCAGGGTAAGACGTCCAACAGCAAGGCCTCTGATCAGGAGGCTTTGAGGAGCGAGGAACCACCTCTTAATTACTGGGGTTCCCAGGTCCACCCTGACCCGGGGAGGTAGCACCTGTTAGGGTCCCAGCTATGGGCAAATAGTTAACCCCGAAACTGAGTTAAAAAGCATTATGAAAGTGTAAAACTAAGTTTTAATACCAGAAATACTTTGTAAAAAAATATTACCAGAAATAAATTTTTCAAGAAAAAAAAAATATTACCAGCAATACATTTTTTTTAATTATATTACTAGCTATACATCTCTGAGGAAAAAATATTACCAGAAACAGATTTTTGACAAAACAAAAATATTACCAGGAAGAAAAAGTTGTCGGTATTAAATGTCCCATTGAGTTTGATATTCCGTAAAACAAACCAAACCAAACAAACCGAATCTTATTATCATTTAAGTAATAATAAGTCAAAATCATACATTTGATAACGAATCCAATCTAAAATATATATGGTCGTTCCTTGTCATGATAGAGGGTTTGTGCGTCCAAGTGATCTCAAAACAAAGCTCTCTGGAGATTCAACTCCTGTAGGGCCATCATTGATGTAAGGTCAAGGAGACAGGACCAGACTGAACGCAACCAATCCCCGAAGACCCCAACAGCGGAATAGGCAAAGATCTACACGTAACCAAGAGAGACCAAAAATCCGATGCAGCCAGGTTTGCCAGATCTCGCCCATCTCAATCTTCTTTGAACTGCGAGGAGGGCTAGGTACTTCTGGCTAAGTGTGTGAGGCTTCTCCGTCGCGCAGTTGTCCACCAAAATCAAATTCACGCAAATGGCCTCGTAAAACTCTCTTTGACTACTCTTCATGTAGGAATATTTGAAAAATCATATTAGAAGAGGAAGGTAACGGTTGACTTTAGAATTGAACAGGTTAAAATTGTAATGATCGGGGAAACGTCCTCTTGGGCATCTGTTCCACAGGGCAAAGGTTCGCGGGAAGAAGCGTTTCGAGTGGAACTTCTCGCCAATGGAATACGGAGCGAATGTGGGTGGTTTGCTACTATGTAAGTGGCATGGCGGGTCCTAGCCGTCAAGGTCAGACCTGGCGGAACCAAGGAATGTAGTTCGTCCGAGCACTTTCCATGCTAGCAGTGAGAGACTCGCCACAATCCGCCTGTGAGAGGGAGGTTGGTCGATGGAAAATAATTCTTCTCCAACAAGGGGATGTGTGTGTGTGTGTGTGTGTGTGTGTGTGTTCGATTCTTATCGGGTTTTTGTTTGTAAAGTCAAAAATGAGTTCATATTTCTCTCTGCATTACACGTATTTAAGTGTACTCGTCTTCATCGGATTACAAAGCAGTGCGCTTGCCAATTGTCTGTGAAAAGGCCAACAGCCGTCAGTCATGCCAAAACGAACAGGCCCGACATAGAGATCAGAATCACGCCACTTGTCCATCGCAGTCTATTTATCCTAAAATAATTCAATGTAGTATGCCTTTTCTACTCATCATTCTGTCTATTATGAACCAAAAGAAACCCCGCCAAGTCAGAGAAATCGATAGAGATTACTTGTTACAGGCGCGCCTTCGCTGATTAGGCCACTCGAGTTCAATAATTTACTTAGGTATAATTCCAGTCATAAGATTCCAACTACTAACACTTTCATCGAAGTAAGTAATGGAAGAAAATCCGAAAAAAAAAAAACTTTGATCACAAAACAGATATTAGAAATTCACTTGGCAAAAAGAAATTTAAATATCTGGGAAGCGTTTTAATATAGGACGGAAAGTGCGACACTGAGATCAGAGGACGTAGTGTGATAGCGAAATATGCCTTCCAAAAGCTAAGCAAAGTATTAAGAGATAGAAAAAATTCGTTAGAAACAAAGAAAAGAGTATTGAACTGTTACGTGATATCAGTCCTCTTCCATGGCAGCGAATGGTGGACATTCTCAAATATGAAGAAGAGACTTGAAGCAATTGAAACGTGATTCTATAGAAAGATGCTTAGGACATCGAGCAACGACGAGGTTTGGAAGAAAATGGAAACAAAAAAGAAACTTATACTTAACATCAGTCAGAGGCATTTGAAACTTCTGGTGCAGGTAATGAGGAAGTAGGGCTTGGAAAATTTGATACTCACAGGAGAGATTGAGGGAAAGACAGATAAAGGAAAACAGCACGTAAGATATTTGATGGGCTTAAGAAATGGATAGTGGAGCAGAGTTTGGGAGAAATAACAAAAATACAAAACTTATTGAGAGGAAGATGTGGAGAGCCATGATCGCTTAAGTTCTGAAGGAACACGGCACATAAAAGAAGCCGTCTGCTGCTAATTCTGATCCCATGAAGACACCTTGCCATCGGGAGCCACTTTGTCCGACCAGTTGTCACGGTCTTGGCAGAGCGTCGGAACATCCTCCAACGCCAGATTAAGCTGCTGCAGGACCTGGCGGAAGACTCCCTTCCATTGGCTGTGTGGTCTGTCGCGAAGTCGTCGCCAATTTGCAGATGACGGGTCGAACTGGTAGATAACTATGGTAGGATGGTCATCAAGCCGTTACGGGACATAAGTAAACCAGCAAACGCAGCGCTGAGTAATGGTGCTGAGGATGTTGGGTTGGTCGGTCCACATGTAAATAGTGTACCAATCTTCATCGTACACTATTTACATTATTCGGACTATAATCCTCATCTTTGTTGCCATATTTATTACAGTGTTTCGTCCGTTGTACGCTCCGGCCTTCTCCAGGTTGTTGGAATGTCGAACTGAATCCTTTATTTCGCTCACTGGGGTAGACTGTTCTAGTTTCACGTGTCATGTCTAATGGATATCAGTTATCAGTTATCGCCTGTCAACAATAAACTACTTATTTCTAGACGCCATATTTTCTTTAGGCGACCTTTGATCTATTTTATAAATTTTATACATTTTTTTATGTTTTGACCAAATAGCCTTTATTATCCAGTTGAAAGTATCCCATATTTTACCAATTCCTGAAGATGTATTTAGACCAGCGTTTCCATACCTGGGCTATATCACCCACCGCTGGGCGATTTCAGTTGTTGAGTGGGCGATGAGAAAATGAACGGAAAATGGTGGGTGACTGAAAATTTTGGTAGGCAATAAGTATCATGAGTATTAAAAAGGTATTTCAATATATGACACCCAAAAAATATATTCAAAGGAGATATCCAAAGAATCTATATAAAAAAACAGGAGGCAAAATGAGGAAAGCTGAGACATATTCCTAAATAAGATATTCATATCCTCGCAAACAAGGAATATTTTGGCATTTTCTATAGCTTTCAGAAGGCTCATTAACATTCAAATAATTCTTCAGCTGAAATGGCTAGTTATAGTCCTATTCTTCGCTCTTGATTACTCTGCCAGTTCTATCATCAATCTTTTTCTTTCGTCCCCTTATTTCCTTCCTTGGAGCAGGAGTGGCATCATTATGTGCCCTAAGCACTTGAGAGACAGTTGATTGCGAGGTTATAGCAATTTCTGCAATTTCTCTCGTAGACTTGCCTGCTTTTGAGAGGGCAATAGTAAATGCCTTAAGTTGTTCTGATGCGTGTTTGTATCCTTTCATCTGGTTAGTGACTTGAGTGGCTATTTCAAGCTGTTTTTATACTGTATGAGGCTTTCTGGATTTAATTTAAGCTGTTCTAAAATTCCCTAGAATATTGTTCTGAGTGCATTGTAAAATAGTTTTCAATATTTTATCAAAAGCTCTTTAAATTTACCAGTTTAATCATTAGAATGCGATATCTGAGTCACTTTTTTTGCACATTGTTTTTTCTTGAATCTCATTTATATCCAAATTTATAATTATCAATAGAATACCTTGGGGTGAATACACTTTTTTGCTAGGTGGTCAGGAAGGGGTCTTTATATTAGTACGATTAAAAATTATTTTAACCCAAAAACAATAGACAAAAAATATTTTTAGTAAAAAAAATCAGGTAAATCACTTTATTCGAACAGCACTGTATATATATATATATATATATATATATATATATATATATATATATATATATATATATATATATATATATAGTTTTCAGTGGTCAAGTTTGCTTTTGTTTGTCAGATAAGTCGACATTATTTGTTACCTCTCTTTGGCATGTTTTACTACATCATAAACTTAGTTTATGAACCAGAAACTGTCTCTTCTTGATGTTAAGTATAAGTGACCTTTCGTTTGCCTTTTCTCTAATACTTCATCGTTGCTCACATGTTCCGTCGATGGTATTCTCAGCATCCTACTGTACAACTACATTTCTATTGCCTTTAGAATTCTCTTCATCCGTGAGGAGATTGTCCAGCATTGACTGCCATATAGGAGGACTGATATCACCTAACAGTTCAGTAATCTTTTTCTTTGTTTCTGTTGCTTCAAGTCTCTTCTTTATCTGGGAGAAGATTGTCCAGCATTCACTGCCATATAGGAAGACTGATATTATATAACTGTTCAGGAGTCTATTCTTTCTTTCTGTTGCTTCAAGTCTCTTCTTTATCTGTGAGGAGATTGTCCAGCATTCACTGCCATATAGGAGGACTGATATTACGTAACAGTTCGGGAGTCTATTCTTTGCTTCTGTTGCTTCAAGTCTCTTCTTCATCTGTGAGGAGATTGTCCAGCATTCACTGCCATATAGGAGGACTGATATTACTTAACAGTTCAGGAGTCTTTTCTTTGCTTCTGTTGCTTCAAGTCTCTTCTTCATCTGTGAGGAGATTGTCCAGCATTCACTGCCATATAGGAGGACTGATATTACTTAACAGTTCAGTACTCTTTTCTTTGCTTCTGTTGCTTCAAGTCTCTTCTTCATCTGTGAGGAGATTGTCCAGTATTCACTGCCATATAGGATGACTGATATTACATGATATTTCAGGAGTCTTTTTCTTTGTTTCTGTTGCTTCAAGTCTCTTCTTTATCTGTGAGTAGATTGTCCGGCATTCACGGCCATATAGGAGGACTGATATTACTTAACAGTTCAGGAGTCTTTTCTTTGCTTCTGTTGCTTCAAGTCTCTTCTTTATCTGTGAGTAGATTGTCCGGCATTCACGGCCATATAGCAGGATTGATATTAGAAAACAATTCAGTACTTTTTTCTTTGTTTCTAATGTTTTTTTTTTGTTTTTTATTTTTTGTTTCTTAATACTTTGCTTAGTTTTTTAAAGACATCTTTCACTACCCCAATGCGCCTTCGGATACAAGTGTTGGACTGTTCCATTTGCTAACACCCATACATTCTGTCTTTTTGCAGTTGACGCTTAGTCCTTTCTTCTTGCTTTCCTTCACTACCTTCTATAAGCGTTCTTGTTTTTTTTCTGTGTCTTCTATCCACACTGTGTCATCTGCATATCTTATTTTGTTAAGATTGTGGCCGCCAGTAATTAGTAGGACTTCTAATTCTCTCAAAATCGCTTCAGTGTGAAGGATGAATAGGTCCGGTAAGAAGACACATCCTTGTCTTACATTCCTTTCTATTGTTGTAGGTTCTAGTCTATTCTAATATCCTTCCCAAATATGTCAAGGTTACCTGGCAGTTCCAACGCACTTTATTAGAAAACGATAATATATAAGACTTAATCTTTAATCTTCATAATCTATGACTCTTAATCTTTATTTTTCATAATATATGGCTTTAATCTCTTTTTTTAAATAAAACAATTACTATTTTCAAAGTAAATGCCATTGTTAATTGATTTATGCTACTTTCAAATTCTAGTCAAGGGAACGCAACGCTGAAGATAGCGTATTTCCTGCAAGCGTCGGAAACGAAGTTGTCAGGAATCAGATCTCCAACTAAACTGGAATAAAGTCTTTTTTTAACAATCGACAGAATCGCAAATTCTTCACTCGAAGTCGATAAAACGCCATCAACTGAAACAATTTTTTCCATAGTTTTATTTCTCTAGTAATTTTCTTTCATTTTATGGTGATTTCTTCATTAATATAGACATTTAATTCCTTATGAATACGTATCGTGCGGCTTGTGCAAATTGCAGAACAGGGAATGGAAGAGGTGGTGGAAACGTAAACCCCACTAAGAGCTATAAAGGAGGAGGCGGAGGAGAAAGAAGAACAAGTAGGAAGAGGAGGGGACGAAGAAGGAGAATGATAAAGAGAAGGAAAAGGAGAAGGGGAGAAGAATGAGGAGAAAGAGGAGACGAAGGAGAAGGGAGAGGAAACGAATAATAATAATAATAATAATAATAATAATAATAATAATAATAATAATAATAATAATAATAATAAGGAAAATTAAAGAAACTGGTACGAACACCACCCAGACCCGGTTACGGAGAGAGGACCTGTTACAATTCTATGGGACTACACTGACAGAACAATCAAAGCCAACCGCCCAGACATTGTTATTAAAGACCACAAACAAAATAAGTGCCTCTTTATTGATATGTCAGTCCCTGCAGACTGCAATGTATCTTTGAAGATATTCGAAAAGCTGTCAAAATACAAGGATCTTGAAATAGAAATCTCAAAAATGTGGCCCATGGGAACATCAATAATCCCTGTTGTAGTTGGAGCCCTTGGACTGGTTGGAAAAGATTCCAGTAGACTAATTGAAGGGATCCCTGGAAGTCCATGCCTCAAAGAGATACAAAACATTGTTCTGACATGTACAGCCCACACTTTACGAAGTGCTTTGTCTATATAATAATTTTTCTTTTCAGTGGAAAGTGTCACGATGCCATTTCAAACCTTAGGTCTCTGGGCGAGACCCGGAAAGAAATGTGTAAACGCCAGATATCAAAGAAAATAATAATAATTGACACTTTTTCCTCCGAAAATATGATCAATGGTCCCCTGGGGTTGCGTCCTGTAATCGCCGGGGATAGGTAATTGAAAAGAAGAATCCTATGAATTTACAATTAGGTTCGTAGAACTCGACAATAAACCCAGACAATCTACGACCGAATCTCCAGGACGATTGCCCGACTGAATATTGAACATGAATTGCGAATAAACATATCAAATATTAAATCTGATATTGCGATTAAACATCAAGCTTCGCGTCCAGCCATCAGAAAACAATCATCGCACAAACAGTTGCATCAAAGATTCAAACAAAATGTCATCCATTTAAAATAAAAATGATATTTAAAGGTCAACAGTTAGTTATTGTTGTAGATTGTTAATTACTATCTAATGACTAAATGGAAAAAAAAACAAAAGTCTACTAGAATATTGCCTTTTTTAACTAATGTTCACCCAATACAAGGCCCAAGAGCCACTCAGGGTAGAGGGCTAAAGTGGTTTTGTATGAGCATAAGAAAGGGCAAGAAGTTCTTTAGGGCTATGCAGGAAAGATAATGGCTAACTCTAGTCTTGAAGGAGTCAAGATTTAATTAGTGAATAACGTTTCAGAGTTCAGACATTAGAAGCATATTGTGGAAGTAAGCTTTAGAAGGAACCAGAAACCCAATCCTAAACAGGAAACAAGGGATAAATCTCCATTCTTGCTCAAAAGACCGGGGAGGATTGTGAACCGGGCGATAGACGAACCTATCTTAACCTTTTGGTGGAGTCGATAAAAAAAAAACAAATAAATGAAATAAATAATTAATGAATAAAGTCTCATAGTTATGGCGATGACGTTAGAAACATAGAATTGAAAGAGATTTTAGAAGGAACCGGAAACTCAACCCTAAGGAGGCAACAAGGGATAAGCATCTACTCCTATTGAAAATACCGAGGATGAGCGTGAACCGGGCGATAGGCGAAGCTATCTACTCCTAATGGGGGCGGGGGTTGTGGCATTAGTAATACGTAACATCTACATGCTCAATTAAATCAGCCAACATAGAATTAAATCAAATTAAATTCTCTCGCACTTATTTCCTGTGTAGCTCTTTTCCTTTTAGACTATTTCATTCTAAAGTAAGTAATAGCAATACTGAACATACAGTATGAATTTTAAATTAAAATCAAAAACGAAACGTCCCCACTCTGCCATACTGAAATAAAAATTCTCTTGGCGTCTTTATACAAGTTCACGTGTTATGAAACCTACATTAGGCACTCTCGGTTGGTCGATTATGTTGACCCCAAAACATCGCCAAGTGCGTGAAATGCATTTCTGTTTGAACGTCCATTTTCGTAATAGGCTTCGATAACTTTCTCCGACGTCCATAGCATTCAATTCAGGCCATAAAAGCTGCTTATTATGGCACGGCATTGTTCGCCTGTCACCATAACAGAATTCCCGGCATCATTTTCGAAGAAATACAGCCCAATGATTCCGCTAGCAAAAAAAAATCAGCACACCAAACAGTGACCTTTTGTGGATGCAGTGGTTTTTCAGCAATCTTCCTTTGATTTTCATCAGCCCAAATGCGACAATTCTGCTTATTAATGAATCAACACTAAAGATTATTTGCGAAAAATCTTCATCGCCTTGTCTTTGCTCGTGCACTCAATTGACGAATGTACGACGCTCCAAATAGCAGGTTTCAGTTCAATTAGATTTTGCAAGCGCGTAGAGACAAATCTTTTGTCAAAATTCGATGTAACGTTGTTGTGGAGAGGTTAAATTTAAGCGTCAAAGACTTAAGTTGTTAAATCTGAAAGAAAATTCAGTTAAAAAATTTTTAAAAAATCAAAAAAAATCGTCCATGATAATGGCTGAAAGAATAGCCAAAAGTGCTCGGATATGCACAATTTTGGGACAGCTTTTATACATTTTATGTCCAGCAAAGAAAACCCTTGTACGAAAACTAGAAAAATTAGATAAAAAGCTTAGTCGCAGGACCGTGTCAGTTGTCTTTAACTAAACTTTAATAAAAGAGGGAACTGCTGCCCAAATACACAATTATAATATACATATGTCTGCGTGCATGTATATGTACATATTTATATATATGAGTGTGCGTATATATATATTTATATATTTAAACATATATTGTTAAATATAACAGACAATGCACGTCTATTATGTCTGGTGATGAGCCGTTTTTCTTATGCTTGCTTTAATTTCGGGCGAAAATAAAGACAAAAATTGTTCAACATTTGGATAATTTTTTATTAAGTTGGTCGTTGATCTAAGCTTTTGTCTCGCATGAGACATCTTCAGAATGGTTATATGAACATTTAAGCAAAGATATTCACCATCAAAGATGGTATTCTGTTATGTTTGACAGAGATAACGGTCGCGGAATAGCAGACGCAGGCCGTAAGTCCATGATGCGGTTCTATGACGTCATACCAAGCGAGAGACCGAAATATTAACAACAGAACCATATGTCTAGATGCAGTGTATATGGCATATATATATATATATATATATATATATATATATATATATATATATATATGCACGTGTGTATATATATATTTATCTTTGTGTGTGTGTGTATATATATATATATATATATATATATATATATATATATATATATATATATATATATATATATATATATATATATATATAAAGAAAGAAAGAACAGTAAGATATATAATCCGGTGTTCTTATTTTTACAAAACAGTGCTCAATGTAAATTTACAGAGAATAAATATTATAAATTAACTGATTGAAAATATGTTTTTCCCGCTACACAGTAATAGCCATGTTTCAAAAATTGAAGCTAAAAACTTCAAATTTAATTATATAATTAAATTAAACGCATTAGTTCCGTTTCATCTTCAAGCGAATATTGTAAGTATATTGGAATAACTTATATAAGTTATTTCAATATTCGCTTGAAGATGAAACGGAACTAGTGCTTTTAATTTAATTATATAATTAATTTTGAAGTTTTTAACTTCAATTTTTGAAACATGGTTATTACAGATAGCGGAAAACCATATTTTAAATCAGTTAATTTATAATATATGTATGTATGTATATATATATATATATATATATATATATATATATATATATATATATATATATATATATATATATATATGTTTGTGTGTGTGTGTGTGTGTGTTCTATCTATGCAGGTACAACCTCTACACGTTCTTAATATATTTCCTCTTATTTTTATTGGCGACTTCGTTTAGCAGAAAGCATGTTTAAACCAGGGAGGTTGTCAGGAAGGCGCGACCTTTTGACCTTCAGTCCTTTTCTCTGTCAGATCCTCCAAGTCACCTGATGAATGAACGCTTCAATTGACACAGCAGAAGAAACAGATGGATCTTTCCAATTGCTCTCCGACAGATCCAACCGGAAGATATTCCAGTAATCGATACGAAGAGCGTGCAGACGTCGATAGATATAGCGTCTATCGAAATACATTCGGTCAATCGGAAATGCACAGTTGACCGGATATGGTTCCCAATTAGCCAATCTGGTTACCAGCTGTACTCCGGAATAGCTCCTTAAGAGCAAAAAATAAAATTCCCTTCGATGTTTAAGTGTTCGATTACTGTCTGATTTCTTGTTTTTTTCCATGGGATCGATTGAACGGTAAGTAGACCGACAAATACGTATTTTAGATTCAATGAATCTCAGTGAAAAAAACACAGCATCTGTATTGCCTACAAATCGAAAACTTGAATTGAGTTTCTTTTTTATGCTTAATCAATAACGTGTTCAATAAGCCGTGAAGATGAAGTATATCCCCGATATTTGGAGAGCGTTTTACCAATATTTCTTTCTTTGAGTCAGAAAGTTAGTTGCGGCTTCAAAGGAGAGAGGAAAAAAACCTTCTCTTAAAATCTTAGATAACTGTTTCTGCTCTGGCCTTTATGACATTATTTTGGTGATATTCCCAGGAAATCTTCTGCAAAGGTCGATCTTAAATACACCAAAGATATTTCATATCGGATTTTTAAAAACTTTTGTCAGCTGTCTTCATTTATATATACGATATCATCTAAAATGGTTAAGAGAGAAAATAAATTTTTATTAATTCACTTCAAGCAAAGCGATAATGCCACTGAGACGCAAGAGCTACTGGCAGTGGAAGAGATGGAAAAGACATACCCATTAGTGTTCATAGTTACGGTATATAAGATACGGTATATATATATATATATATATATATATATATATATATATATATAGAGAGAGAGAGAGAGAGAGAGAGAGAGAGAGAGAGAGAGAGGGAGATAGATAGATAGATAGATAGATAGATAGATAGATAGATATCCAGGTAACATGAGAACAAATGAAGTATAATTCGACTGTCCGTAACATTTAAATTAGAATTTAAAATTTAATTTAATGTTAAATTAAATGTTCTGCTTTTGAAATTAAATTAATCGTTCGCTCGCCAGTAACTTCCCATCCTCCGAGGAGACACTTGTGTAGTGTTGAATCACGATTGATATTGTGTAGCGATTTTTAACGTTTTTGTTTTAATCACCTATAATAAATTATATATATATATATATATATATATATATATATATATATATATATATACCTACAGAGATTCGCTAGAAAAGAAATCTTTAAAAAAAACTGAAAAATTAATACAAAGTTTTATCGTTAAAATCTTTATTTTATTAAGAGGAAAAATCAAAGAAGTTTCGGATTATTAAATTATATTTTTTTATCCTTTTTCGAACCTTGGGAATTTTGGCTACAAATCTTGTTTTTCTTGCCTCAGCTGCTAGCCATAAATTAGTGCGGGAAATGTTAGTGCCTTTTTGCGCTGAAAAACACATTGATTTGGAAATTCTTGCAAGAATCAGGAAATTATCGGATTTTAATGAAACATTGAAGGCTTATTCTCAAATTAATTAAACTAGTTTTGAGGTGTTTCTATTTTATACAATCTTTGGAAAAATATATTTTTACATCTGTTAACACCCGCTGATTTACTTTTTTGAAATTTCGATATTATTATTACTTTTTTTTTTTTTTTGTAGGTATCAATATTTATATTAATTATAAGAACAAGTCCTCGGAAAATTTATATCATGAATTTTCTTTTTACTCTAAAGCGTAAAATAAAAAAATGTAATAAAAAAGTCATTATTTAATTTGAAAAGCTTTTAATTGCTTTTATATACACTCTGTATTATGGACACTATTGTCTTAAGAAAAAAACTCGCTCAATAATGAATTTTTACATGAACTATTTTCATTTTTTTTTTTTAATTAGAATAAATTATAAACTTTTAAATGTTTAAAATTCTTTATTAATTTGTAGCCCGTAGCTCACTACAATTCAACGACCACAATATTTTAAAAAGAAGTATGAGTTTATTTTATATGCGTGTAAACGTCAATTTTTGAAAATATGGATGTCCAAATGCGACTCTAAATTTATTTTCTAACAAGTGTCTTCGTTAATTTTCCAAAATTCAATAAAAAAGTAAAAAAGTTATATAAAAAATGGCGTTCATGTTATATTTATCAAATAATTATTAATGCCCTCCGGAGAAAAAAATCCCAAACATAAGTCAAGCGAGAAAATTTTCAGCATTTCATTAAAATACCCAACTCAGCGTTAAAACATGCTTTTCTGCGATATCTTAAAGGAAAAAGTAATATTTTCTTCAAATCAGATTAACTTTAATTAAAAAGGTAATCTTTCTCAAATAAAGTCTCAGGAAAAGTATATTTTTGAAAGATTTTTTTTAATAAAGAGAATTACACTGTATTGACAGATTTGTCAATATAGACGATTTTAGTGTTTGTATTTATTTTTTTTTAAATCTCATTCCAATTAATTTAAATTCGGTTTGAAATACAGAACAGTATTTTGCTCATTGGAAATATTAAGTTTAATTTATTAGCTTGAAATTAAAACTAAAATAAAAGCTTCGTAAAAATGAATTTTAAACATTAGGTGTCGCTTTTCTTTGGAGGTAATTATTTATATATATATATATATATATATATATATATATATATATATATATATATATATATATATATATATATGGGGAGTGTTCTCTGCTTGAAGTTACTCAATACAACTCGTTATGAATTTATCTGGAGAAATACGTTCTGAGAGCGTTGATAAACAAAACTAATGGCCATGTTCAGCAGCTGTTTAAACATAGAATTTGTGATCGAGACACACCATAAAAGATGTTAAAATACTTTAGTTTGGAGAAGTCGTGATGGAATGGTATTTTTCTTAGAATAAGAAGGACTGGCCTGGCCCGGGCTTGTTATTCTTCATTACAGGATGTATTCAAAGACATCGTCGCGTGAAATTATTAATGTGACACTTCTAAGACATGTCGGAAAACGCCTCCTTCCTTGTTGAAACAACAGTTGTCTATCGAGCCTGGAAACAACAAATTTCATGTGATATATATATATATATATATATATATTTCTTTTTTTTTCCATTTTGTAAAATGTAAAAGGACGAATATTTTCTATGAAAATTTCTCGGACATTCAGGCCGGTAAATGTTATTTAATACTGTTTATTATAAACAGAGCATTTACTTAAATATTTGTATCTATAAAAAGAATGTTAAAGATAAAAATGTCTTATATATATATATATATATATATATATATATATATATATATATATATATATATATATATATCTTTTACTAAAGTTCACCAAGAGACCCAAGAGACATTTCAGGCAGAGAGTTACTAAATGGGATATGTGATATGAACATAAAAGTGTATGTAGGAAGTGAAGATTAAGAGCATATAGCCGGCAGATAACAATTATATCGAAGCGAAGAGTTTAAGATGGTAGTGTTCAGGGAAGTACCCACGCGGGAGTCTGTTCCACAGAATAGCGGTTCTTGGGAAGAATACGTAGGGAATGAGAGTGATTCAACACTGTGGACGTAGCAAGGCACTATTCTACTTTGAATGTCATCATGAATCCTAATTGTGAGATAGAGGAGAGTGGTGAGCACAGAGACTCAAAATGCGCCAACTGAATAAAGGAATGACTGAATGAAGGTGAGTTTTAGTACTTCTGCCCTCGTATTTTGCTTGTATCTGTATAACCGACTACTAGTGCGTGTTCTCTTCGGTGAATTGGAGTCAGTCGAAAGGTCTGTTCATAAGCAGTACAAGCGACATGGTCCACATCAGGGACATCCCGAAGACGTTTAAAGCCATCCCTAGCCAGTTAGATAAGCTGACTGGTGATCGGTTGCTACATAGACGCTTTTCAAAGCATAGAAACAAATTTAGTCGAGGAGACCTTCCACGCAGAATCCTTACTCTGTTACCATTTTTTTTTACAGTCATGTTCACTCTGAACAAGGATCAGATGAGAAGCTACTCAAGATAGAGGTTTCCAGAGTAGAAGGAACAGTTTATGCGGACATGTGGAGAAGATCAAAACTTCTTTTTAATCATTTCATACTTCTAGAAAGGTAATAGAGCCACAAGATACAAGGGCGAAATAACGCGAGAAAAAGAAAAAAAATATACAAAGGGGCGAGAACAATGAAACTACAGGAATTAAGAAGACAGAAGATAAAGCTTGATACTGCATTTAAATATGTGAAAATCCAAGTTGACAGGAGAGCAAGAGGCCGGAAGAAAGTGTTTTTGCCGTGGAAATAGTGATAGAAAAGTGACAGGTTTACGACGTTGTGTCTGTCGGAAAGAAACTGTACGGTAGTGTTGTGGTAGGATCCACCTAATTTGCATAGTGGAGTACCGACGATATAAATATGGTTGGTACCGGGAAGACAGGGAGGCGAATCAAGAGATTCAACTAGAGACTCTGCCCGACTGCGACTTAGTCAACACATTCTCCAGGAACGGTCTTCCCAGAAATATACAAAAGACTATATGTAAATATTGTGTACACTTTCTTGTTTCAATACATTTTATTCTAAGTACATTTTGTGTTTGCATTATTATTCCATGTATTAGTCAAGTTTCAACAGGTAGGGAATAAGGTATGCCCCATAAGGCCTAGTGAATGCTTTTGAATCCTGTCATGGCTAGCGAGACATATTTGCAAACTATTACACCATATCGAAAGACAGTTCAACAGTAGCAGTCTGAATCGAATTTATTTTTTTAAAGTTTGGAATACGGAGGAGATGACGGTGATTCGAATCTGTGGATGTGGCATGGCGTATCCTGGTTTTTAAGGGTCTGAACAAATGGAATTGAAGAATGGAACTCATCCGAACACTTGCATGGAAATAGCGATAGGGTAACGATCGGGCTTGTGGCGTTGCCTCTTTTGGAACGCGGCTGCAGATTGAAAAATATGTCTCCCTCTACAAAACCACGTAAAGGATTTTAAATTCAAGATCTGGAAATAAGGATTATGCAGCTCCAGCCCAAATATGGTAACAATACCACATTTGGGGTCTAATTTGATTTTTATAAAGATAAAGAATGCAATGAGTCAGATATTTCTTAGAGCTAGAATGAGGCGAGTATTTTTCCAGCATCTTTAGATAGATAGATAGATAGATAGATAGATAGATAGATAGATACGAACAAGTTAAGAAAGAAAGAAAGAAAGAAAGAAAGAAAGAAAGAAAGAAAGAAAGAAAGAAAAAGATTAGCTAGCTGGATAGATAGATAGATAGATAGATAGATAGATAGATAGATAGATAGATAGATACGAACAAAGAAAGAAAGAAAGAAAGAAAGAAAGAAAGAAAGAAAGAAAGAAACGGATTACCTAGCTGGATAGATAGATAGATAGATAGATAGATAGATAGATAGATAGATAGATAGATAGATACGAACAAGCAAAGAAAGAAAGAAAGAAAGAAAAAACAAAGAAAGAAAAAAGGAAAAAGGAAAAAGATTAGCTCGCTAGCTAGCTAGCTAGCTAGCTAGCTAGATAGATAGATAGATACGAACAAGCTAAGAAAGAAAGAAAGAAAGAAAAAGGAAAAAGATTAGATAGATAGATAGATAGATAGATAGATACGAACAAGCTAAGAAAGAAAGAAAGAAAGAAAGAAAGAAAGAAAGAAATGTACAGATCGATAGATTTGGGAATATCGATAACCAGATATGAACAGTTTGATATAAATACATAATTATTTATAGCAAGAGATTTAAAAACAAATAAATATTGATATTCAATATCTCCATATTACAGTTTCTTAAAACTACCAACATTATTTGTCACGCTTCCTATACTGGCACAGCAGTCAGACTGTATCCTATATCCTATTTTTGACAGACCTTTGTTATTTTTTTAAACCTAAGGTGAAAATAAATTATTTAAAGCAGGAAATACAGTACTGTAATACATTAAGGATTTGTGCTCGATCTTTGCCGCCATGATTAGCAATAACCTTTTGAACGCCCTCTTGCGTCGATTTCCTAAACTGTGTTACCAGAAACGATTTTTTGTATCAGTTCAGTGTTTGATCACGGCTCATATCTACCAAACGCCTGCTCTAATCATTCCCATTTTCGGTCTGTAACATTAGTTTCTCTTTTCGGAATTTTATCGATTTGTAATAAATTCTTCGCCTATCTTTGATGGCAACGGAGAATCTTGAAGGCATCATTTTTTTTTTTTTTTTTTTTTTTTTTACACGCCAGTTATCGATCTTCACAAATGTGTTCGCGTTTGGAAACGAAATTCGGGATCACAAATTATATTTTCGACTTATTTAAGAGATTGAATTTGGATAGGTCGGAGCTGGTCTACCTGGGTTAGGTGGAATAGTCTACGGTGACCTCACTTGTCAATAAATGGCGTCTGTCCTTCTCTATAAAAACGGTGCATCAATGAGGAAGGGGAAGAGTGTACGTCAAAACAATCAAAGACTTCATCTTCTCTTCTTTCCCTCCTCCTGTAATTTAATATACTTAAATTCCGCCACAGCTTAGGCCAGAAGAGAGGTAAGCCGCCATGTTCTGGTCTTCCCGCGTAGGCATAAATAAAAACTAATATTTTCGGTATGAGTCTTTGAGTTAATTATTTTTTTGATTTTCAAGACATAACGAAATGAAATGCAGTCAACTTAGTAATAATTCGCAACTGTCTCAAATTTATATATATATATACCAACCTCCCCACAAGGCAAGATGTGGCACAAGGTCAGTTTATAACGTGGGGCGTTCCGAGCCCGTAGGCTCGGGCAAAAATTCTTCGTAGACCCCTGTATACACGGGGTCGGGTTTGTCTAATTCCCCAAACGAGACTCTGCCCTTCAGCATAGCCTCGTTTGGGTTCCTCTCCGCCCGGAAGCAGAAGGTTCGACAAGAGCAGAAGAGGAAGAGGAAGAGGAAGAGAAAGCTTCCTCCTCCGTCTCAAATTATGAAGAACGAGATTTTGGGAGGCTATTCTTTCTTCGTAATCAGCCTTTGGGACGTAAAAAAGACGAAAGTCTATTGAAATAATTATTTGCTATAATAACAATAATAAAAACAAGTAGTAGTAATAAGTTTTACGATTTCACTGAAGCAGACATCAATCACATGAGAGCTTCTGTTCATTTTTTCTTTTTTTTTTCTCGCTGGAACGAAACAGCATCTCTAATATACCTTTCCCGCCTTTCCTCGCGATCGAAACGGAATAGTCCATTATTTATTTGGTCGTAACTTACGTGAAAACAAAGGAACAAACAGAATTATAATAATGTTTCTCATATTCAGAAGTGCAGTGAAATGATTGTTTTTTTTTGTTTTTCTTTAGTGATAAATTCATCTTCACTTTCTGTTTTTCGTTCCCTTTGTGTCATTTCTATATAAAATTTGGTATTCCTTAAATTACATATGTCAGTAATAGCATAAGTGCTTAGAAACACACATATCTCCCTATGCGTCTATGCACGTATCTATTTAGTTAATTTAACTGCATATCAAATTTTATTGCGGGTATGTAATGTCCAAGGTAAGCCTTATTGAAACGAAAATCACAATAAATCAGATAAGTGAATATTTGGTTAAAACTACATCCAAAATGGTTGACATAGGTCCGCTTTACATACGATTCAAAATGTTAGAAACATGTCTGCTTTACACGAGATTCAAAATGATAGACATAGGTCTGCTTTACACTAGCTTCAAAATTGTAGACATAGGTCCGCTTTACACTAGATTCCAAATGGTAGATATAGATCCGCTTTGCACTATATTCAAAATGATAGACGTAGGTCCGCTTTACACTAGATTCCAAATGGTAGACATAGGTCCGTTTTGCATTATATTCAAAGTGATAGAGATAGGTCAGCTTTGAACTAGATTCCAAATGCTTGACATATGTCAGCTTTACACTAAATTCAAAATGGTCTGTTTTACATTAGATTCAAAATCGTTCGCATAGATTCCGTTTTCACTAGATTTGGAATGGTAGACAGAGGTCCGCATTACACTAAATTCAAAATGGTCTGTTTTACATTAAATTCAAAATGGTACACATAAGTTCCGTTTGCATCGATTCAGAATGCTTAACGTAGGTCTGCTTTACACTAAATTCAAAATAGTAGACACTGGTCTGTTTTACATTAGATTAAAAATCGTTTACATAGCTTCAGTTTGTACTAAATTCAGAATGGTAGACATATACCTGCTTTACACACGATTCAAATTCACTTCATATTCATATTATGAGGATCAACATAGGTGAATATAGTTCCGGTTTGTACTTGAACCAAAAGGTAAAAACAGGCCTTGTTTACACTCAAATCAAAAAGGTATGTGTGTTTATTTGCATTAGAATAAAAAAGCTAGACGTCGCTCCAGTTTATACTTGAGTCTAGATTCAGAGAATATTCACCTGGAAGGACAGCAGATGTAGTTAGCGTGCTCTAAGACCCACCAAAACGGCAGTTATACAGTGGCCACTGAAAGACTGAATGATATAAAACAAAAATAAGTTTTACAAACACATGGCTATGTTAGGGTTGTAAAGTTTGAACCATTTGAATCTTATATGGAAACATTTTTAAATCCAGTTTCAGAAGCGATGTTCTGGCGATGCCTCGTTGAGCAGAGCGACGACGGGTAGAATCGGATGGACCCTCAAGGACACACTGTTGTACAGCTTCCACCGCTGCGTCAGTGCGCTTAGGACCTCTTCGCCGGAAGATCGCCGACTGATCCAGTTCTTTCAAACTGGGCTATTAGGTTTCGAATTATATGTTATCGCTCGGAGATACTCTGACATTAACATGACATGTTGCCAGCATTTTCCCTGAGTCTTTCATTGGAATAGAAAAAAACTAAATGTGTTTTACTCCTTGCTGGACATCATACGTAGCCATTTTAATCTCCAAGAGATGCTCTATAACCAGCAAAAGATAAAAAAAAAGAAAAAAATTAAAAAGGAACAAGTTATGACTTTTTCAAACCTTTCAGTTTTTCAGTGGCCACCAGATAGATACGTGTGCGTGCGTGTGTTTGTGTGTGCGTGTGTGTGTGTGTGTGTTTTGTGTGTGTGTGTTTGTTTGTTTTTGTGTGTGTGTGTGTGTTTTTTGTTGTTTTGTGTGTGTGTGTATGTTTTTTGTTGTGTGTGTGTGTGTGTGTGTGTGTGTGTGTGTGTGTGTGTGTGTGCTTGCGTTAGTGTGTATGTGATTGTGTGTTTGCTAGAGGTTGGCATCTGAGCTCTGCTCCAATAGACCTCTCTATTTACCAACCTCCCCATAAGACAAAATGTGGCACAAGGCCAGTTTTTAATGTGAGCATTCCGAACCCGTAGGCTCGGACAAAAATTAACCGTAGAATCCGCATACATGGGGTCAGGTGTGTCTACCTCCCTAAACGAAACACTGTCCTTCGACTTAGCCTCGTCTGGATTCCTCTCCGCCCGAAGGCAATGAGTTCGACAAGACAGGAAGAAGAAAAAAGCCCCCTCTTCGTCCTTCTCAGTAGGAACAACCTGGCTGGTTACATTCAATACCTCGAAAACCAAGCAAGTTACATTCCATCAGACCATGAACTACAAACTGATGGATGTTTCCTCAGAGAGATCCTGTAATATGAGCGATTATTGGGCTCAACCTGGTCAAAATGGTCAGCTCCCTGTACCGCTCCAGTACTTACCTGACTCCTCGTGCTATCTTCTACCTTTACAAGAGCCAGACCAGCCCTATAATGGAGTACCGTTGCAATATCTGGGCGGGAGCTACCCAGTCCTCACACTCCAATCCCGATGGAGTCCAAAAGTGTCTCCGCGTCTTTGAGGGTGATAAATTATTTCCCACCCTGCAACTCCTCTCACACAGACGAGATGTAGCCAGCCACTCACTGCTCTTTTCGATACTTCCGTGGAAAGTGCTCAGACGATATACACTCCTGACATTCACAGCTAGGACACGCCGTACCACGCCCATTGTAGCGAACGACCCTCTTTCCCTTTGTCTTCCATTGGTGAGAAGTTCCACTCGAGCAGCTTATTCCTGCGAATTACTGTTACGTGGAACCGACTCCCAAGAGGATGTTTCTCCGATCACTACACTCTTAACCTGTTCAAGTCTAAAGTTAACCGTTATCTTCCTCTCCTACCCGTATAAACTATGCCTTAACTTAACCGTCTACCTCAACTGGCCCCAAGATTTTGTACAGGGTGAACCTTACTGTAAAAAAAAGAAAAGATAGATAGATAGTTAGATAGATAGATAGTTAGATAGATAGATAGATAGATTTAATGTGGGAGATCTAGCTAGTTAGCTAGCTAGCTAGATAGATAAAATAATTAGTATAAAATCTTCATAAAGATAGATAGATAGATAGATAGATAGATAGAATAATTAATATAAAGTCTTAAAAAGTTAGATAGATAGATAGATAGACTTAAAGTGAGATAGATAGATAGATAGCTCGATAAAATAATTAGTATAAAGTTTAAAAAGATAGATAGATAGATAGATAGATCGATAAAATAATTAGTATAAAGTTTAAAAAGATAGATAGATAAATAGATAGATAGATACTGAAAGACTGAGATAGATAGATAGATAGATAGATAGATAGATAGATAGATAGATAGATAGATACTAAAAGACTGAGATAGATAGATAGATAGATAGATAGATAGATAGATAGATAGATAGATAGATGCGAATAGCCTTAGCTGAAGTAGATAAATAGGTCTATGTCAGAGAAACCTTAAACTCTGTACTTCATTCTTCCTAACCTAAGCATAATCATTTGTTTACTTTTTATTCATTTATTTTTAATTAATTATTTATTACATTTTATTTATTTCTATTTTTAGTTTTAAGTAATTTGCAATCTAATTGACAGGAAGAATTTTAAGAAAATACGCCAAAAAGCTTTTCTGAAAACAAATTATCCCTTTCCGCCACTCCCTGCCACATACCATCCTACGCGCCATTTTAGACGCCCACCTTGGATCACTGAGAGTTAGAGAAAGGTGAAAAACTGTTTTGTATTTTACATAATCACTTCCAGAATCTTCTAAAGCACGAAGAACCTGGAGGCGACATCCAAGACCCTGCACTCTAAATATGCACACGTATTTCGATGCCAATTGACGTTAATTTTGAAATATTTTTTTTAATGCTCATCTGAAGTGGGTAGTTTTGTACACATGTATTCGTATATACTTCACAAACGGTAGACACGGGCCTGCTTTACATTAGATTCAAAATCCTACACACAGGTTCGGTTTATACTAAATTCAGAATGGCAGTGGAATAATGGATAGCGGCTCGGATTGAGGAATCTGAGAGCCGAGTTCGAATTCCAGTCGAATCCATTACATTCACTTACGTACTATTAACCTTGGGAAAGGTATGAATCCTCTTCTTCTCCTCCTTCCCAGCTACGGGTAGATAGCTGGACAGACCGGTTTCTATAGCTTTCGATGGCAACTGGTCTACCGCAGAAAGAAATAGCAACCTACTGCTGGAAAAAAAATCTGCCTTGTCAGTCATGTATCGAAAGGTACATGATCGCCTAAACGTGTATCACGCATGGCGCATAAATGACTGACTGACTTTCCAGTCGAATCCATTACAATCACTTACGTGCTAATACACTTGGGAAAGGTATGAATCCTCTTCTTCTTCCCCCAGCTATGGGTAAATAGCAGGACAGACCGGGTTCTATAGCCTTGGATGGCCATTGGTCTACCGCAGAAAGAAATAGCAACCTACTGCTGGAAAAAAATCTGCCTCGTCAGTCATGTATCTTTCGATACATGATCGCCTAAACGTGTATCATGCATGGCACATAACTGACTGAGACATCGGCCCGCTTTACACTAGACTCAAAATGTTATATATAGATCCACTTTGTATTTATTTTACGAGATGCAGGGGTCGGCGTGGTGTAATGGTTAGCAGGCTTGTCTCGCTACAACAATTACGACAGAGCTGTGGGTTCGATCATCCTTGGGTGCCCCATACTTTCGGCCTGCGCTTAGAAAATCCCCATATTACGTGGGTCACTATAGGTGAATATAGTTCCGTTTTGTACTTGAAGCAACAGGTAAAAATAAGCCCTGTTTACGCTCAAATCAAAAAGGTATGTGTTCCTATTTGCATCAGAATAAAAAATAAGCTAGACATCGCACCAGGAAAGACTGCAGGAAATGTAGTTGGCGTTTTCTAATCCCCACCAACACGGCAGTTATAGATACGTGTGTGGCGGGGGGGGGGGGTTAGTGTGTGTGTTAATTTCGAAATCATTTTCTTTAGTGCTCAAATGAAGTGGGTAATTTTGTACACATGTTTTCGTATTATATTCTTCACAGGACCCCCCCACACACACACACACACACCCTTTCCAGTAACTTCCGGGGTAAAATAATTAAAAGAATTTGCGGGTAGCTTAAGGGTTATCGGTGTGGTAAATAGATTCGTAAAGCCGGGTTCAAATCCCGTGTCTGTTCTGTCCACCTAGCACGGACATCTTTCTGAAATACATTAATCTGTCGCTTCTAAGCTAAGGAATGAAATAAAAAAAAAAGCAGATCAGGCTCCTTAGCCTTGGATGGCAGCCAGTCCCAGAAAAAAAATCCGAAATTTAAAACCGTCGATATAATAATGGTAGTTTACTCCACTATATTCCACAGTAAGTCATGAAAATTCACGAAGTTTCATCATTTTACAGTTGAAATGGCTAGATGCCGCCGTAAGTTCTATGCTAACAATATCTTTTATCGCACTTCTCTCTTGTGGAACTCTCTTCCTGATTATTGCTTTCTAGTCAATTTTGATCTTCAAAAATTTAAATGTAATGTCTATCGTCATCTTCTGTCTTCTCAATCCCTGTTTTTTTTTATTCTTCTCTCTCCTTTATAGTAATTTCTCATACTCCTTGACACGCAGTGACCCCTTGCGTTTTAGTGTTGCCTTGCTTCAGGTGAAATGATTAAAAAAAAGTCTTAAAGAAATTTGTGGAAAACCAAGACTGCTTATGCCCTTAAAGGATATGGCTTTTAAATCAAAAGAAAAATACATCTAAATGATTAACGTAAGTGATCAAGACTCTCCACAGCTTCCGTTTTCTTTTACTCGCTATAAACAATGTTTTGAGAAATATATAACGAACCGGTTTCCTACTATCTTCTCCATGGTTTTTGCATTCAGAATTTTTCTTTTAAACTGGTTGGCAAGCAAAATTAGAGAATTTTGCTATTTAACCCATAGCTGTGAAGGAGAAGAGCCTGATAAAACCCTGTTACCAATGGAAACGAATGCAACAACCTCGAGCAGAATTTGAACTCGGCCCTGCGATTTCATTTTTTATACCGCCAATTTTAAAGGACACTTATACTTAACATCAAGAAGAGAGAATTGACAATTTTAGTGCACATGAGGAAAGAGGGCTCGGAAATTTTTGGATACTCACAAGACAGACAGAAAGCAATCGGGACAATGAGAAGCAAAGCAAAGCCTACCTGGCAAGCTTGAGTAAGTTAATGGCGGAACAGGTTTCGCGAGAAATAGCTAAAAGTCTAAATTTATTACGAGTTACAAAGAAAGTTATGGAGAGCCATGATCGCCAACGTCCTTAAGGGACACAGTACATCATAGAAGATTTCCTATATATGAAGTAGAAAAAAAATTGCTCACAGGTTAAGTCCAGGTTATTCTCACCATCCTTCTGTAGAACAACATTTTGGTTGCCTGAAGTCGCTTCTTCGTTTTTGAAAAGATTGTTCAGCCATATAGGAAAACTGATATTACATAACAAGTATTATTTTCTTTGTTTCTGATTAGATTTTCCTGTTTCTTAATACTTTGCTTAGCTTTTGGAAGGCATCTTTCGCTATCCCAATACATCTTCGGATTTCAGTGTCGCAGTTTCCATACCCCGTTAATATATTTGTACTTGTTTAGTTTGGGCATTTCCAATTTGTAATTCACGTTTTGGGCTTTTCTTTTTCTGACAACCATACATCCTGTCTTCTTAGAATTTATGTTTAGTCTTTTCTTCTCGCTATCCTTTACTACCTTCTGTAAGAGTTCTTGTATTTTCCATTCTGTGCCTGCTATCAACATTGTCATCTGCATATCTAATGTTATTAAGATTGTGACCGTCAATAATTAATACTGGTAGTTCTTCTAATACTCTCAAAATCACTTCACAGTAAAGACTGAATAAGTCCGGTGAGAAGACACATCCTTGTCTTACACCCTTTTCTATTTTGGTATATTTATTGAATTTTTTTTTCCATCCGCAGACGATTTTCTCGCAGTATGCGCTCTGGATTATTCAAACATCCTTCCCAAATTAGCTTATCTGACACTCCCAACAGTTCTCTGTGACGTACTTTATCAAACGTTTTTGTATAATCTATTAAACATATACTCATGTCCTTATTAGCTGTGATAAATGCCCCGAATGAAACTAATTGTTTTATAATTTAAATATTTTCTTAATAGAGTGAAGGATCCACTTGAGGTCAGACAGTACGGAGTCGGTTTCTGAAGTTCCGCAGTGGGGATACAAGTCTTGAAGATCAAGGTGGTTTGAAAATGCTAGTCGAACAAAACTCACGTCAAAACGTAAGTGAAATGTCTCAGATAATAGGTGTCAGTATTTCAAGAAAATTGGTAAGGTGAAAAAACTCTATAAATGGGTTCCACATAAAATCAGTGAACGTCAAAGAGTTCGAAGTTCCGAAGTCTGTTTGATGCCGCATCTGTGAAATTCGAATGAGCCATTTCTTGATTGAATGGTGAATTGGGATGAGAAATGGTTCTTTTATGACAGCTAATAAGGATCGGCTCAATGACTTGATCTTGACGAACGACCCAAACACTTTCCAAAACGGAAATGGCACCAACAGAAGATTATGGTGATTGTCTGCTGGTCTGGCATTGGCGTTATCAATTACAGCTTTCTGGAATCTAACCAGAATCATCTCTGCCAAAGTTTACTGCCAGCAGCGGGATGAAATGAACATCCAGTTAAGCGAAATGCAACCGGCATTGGTTAATGGACGGGGTCCAATGCTGCTTTATGTTCGCTCACATGTTGCCAGGGTAATGCTGCAGGACAGGTATCATATCATCTTCATGTATCCACTATCCATTTTAGTTGTTTCTGCTGTTGAAAGTCCTCAAACGACGTAGTTTCTGTTATTTGGTACAGTTCTTTGTTTGTGATTATGCAGCGCCAGTTCAAGAGGTTCCAAGAACAATGCTCCTCGCTCTATCCACATGCTTCATTCGACTGAAACAATGTTAACCATTGATCCAAGAAAGCGATTGTATACAACTGACAGTTTAGATATTCCTGAAAGGGATTGCCGCCCTGCATGACATCCATATGAAAGCCTCGATCTGACAAGTCTTGTTCAGTCTTACGACCATATCACGTTGAAGCACCGGTTTCTGTACGATCATCAAAGTTAAGCAACGTATAGCTTGGAAGGGTGACAGTTTGCTGAATGCAAGAGAGCCGAGTTCCAATTTCAGTCGGGTTCGTCATATACCACTGAGAAAGCTATAAATCTAACTCCTCTCTCCCACATATGGGTTAATTAGTAAGACTTGTATCCCTAAACCATTATTAGTAAAAAAAAAAAAATATTCTTAGAATCTAAAAAATATATTTACTGGCTTTAAATAACCTGTGACGTAGCCGTAGAAAACGAATCAATCAATTTTTAATACTTTATTCAATTTTACGCTCCGGCCTTCTTCAGGTGATTGGAATTTCGAATGGATCCCTTTATTTTGTCCACCGGGGTAGATTGCCATAGTTCCACATGCCATGCCTCTTCCGGATATCACAGAATCAATTATCTCCATGTTTTTGTTCACCTCAGCTGTAGCCAGGTATTGAACTCACAACTCCTTGGTCAAATCGATGGATTCAACCAACGCTTTTATCCACTGGACCTTGGACTGGCGCTGCATAATCACAAACAACTGTACCAAATAACAGAAACTACGTAGTTTGAGGACTTTCAACAACAGAAACAACTAAAATGGATAGTGGATACATGAATAAAAAAATAATTATATTGTCACATTGTTGTGTTCATAAAAAATAAATCAAAATTAATTACAGTGTCAAAATCAATTAGTGTCAAAAATAATTATAATAAAATAATTCTAACAATTATTATCATTAATCCACCCATTTTAAACCAATGAGAATCGACCTCACTTTTCTCCTTTACACACAAACACATGACATGCTCATTATCGGACAAGCAGTTTACACGAACAGGTCGCTAACACGTGCGTCAATGAAAATTTCATATCCATTTCCTTTTTCAGGCCATAGTAGAAACATTTATCTCTTAACACTCAACAAAAATTCGAAGTAAGAAAACCCCAGATACGAGAAAGACTGTATACACTTTGTTTATTCATTATCTTGTCCTTTTGTCAGATTCCGATCCACATTTGATCTACATTTGACCCCAAACTCACAATTTCTCACATCAACGGTTGAAAATGGCTTCGAATGAATGAAGGGTTATCGAGTGCCACCCGTCTACGAACCTGGCGCTACATAATCACAAACAAATAACTGTAACAAATAACAGAAACTACACCACTTGAGGACTTTGAACAGCGGCAACAACTAAAACAAATTCTATAAGTAACTCGAAGAAAAAATAATGACATAATCAAGATGGCGACGTTCTCCATTACCTAAGACAAAAAGTTAGTAAGGAAACTTACTGGAAAGAAAAACTTACTGGAAAGAGCAATAACAGTGAATCTGAGAAACTCATTTTTCTGAAAAACTTTATAAATTTCAACCGGGGTAGCGTTGTTTGGTAAATTAATGCCAAATGTTTCCTCATAAGGAGACAGCTAATCTCACCATTATTCTGTTTTAACCAACCTTAACTGGATTCGAACGCAGTTTCCTGACTTTATTCCTTGAGCCAATAACTATGAACCTACATCAAACGGCTCATACTTTGCGTGTTGCATGTCAGTAAAAAAAAATGCTTCTCGTAGTTATTGTAATTTGCAACAATGGAAATTTAATGCATGAGGTTTTTTTGTTTTTTTTGTAGCTGCTCTGTTGAGGGTGGCATCATCAAGGAAGTCGTTTTTGTTGCTTCAGCTAAGAGTATTGATGGCTGGATAAAGAATTCCTGCGATCTCGACACGACGCGATTATGACGCGTGATAAATCTCGCAAAAGTCATTATTTCGTTTCCTGAAAACAAAAACATTGAAAATCATTATTTACTTTTATTTCATTCGGTTTGTTGTATCGAAAACAGACAGTGTCGAGCGACAGAAAAAGAAAATGTAATGTTTACAATGAAGAAAGACAAATCTATATGCATTATTTATCCTTATCAAATTTGCTACGGTTAATTAGACCTCAAAATGAGCATCGTTTTTTTTTCTTTTTCAGTTATGTGGCGTACACTGTATAGATGAGGACACATTATAAAGACAAACGAAGATGACATTGCGGCAACACATAAACGGCCATTTTGTTCCGACCTCATATCACTTCTGACAAAACGATATAACGAATTGGAAGCAAAAACAATGTATTTTAATCTACATAATGGCGTACCTTCAAAAGGATGATAATCTTGATTTTTTATGTTTTGTTATTTTATTCCAAGTGATATCATTTATAGACACGTGAAATGACTTCTTTTTCTTTTGATTTCTATTTTTCTGTTCGCTTCGTTTCTTTTCTCTCTTGTTTTTCTTTTTTTTTCCTATTTCGTTTTTTTATCCGTTTTCGTTTTTTCTCTATTTTTTCTCTTGTTTGCTTTATCTATGTTTTGTTTTTCTTTTCTTTGGTCTTTTCTTGTTTCCTTTTGTCTTTTTTGTTTTCTTTCGTCTTTATGTTTCATTTTGTCTTTTTTGTTTCTTTTTGCTCTGTTTTTTGTTTCCTTTTGGCTTTTTTGTTTTCTTTTGTGTTTTCGTTTCATTTCGTCTTTTTGTATCTTTTTGTTTTGTTTTTTGTTTCCTTTTGACTTTTTTATGTTTTCTTTTGTCCTTTTTGGTTTTCTTTTGTCTTTTTCTTTCCTTTTAGTTTTTCTTTTTTGTTTCCTTTTGTCTTTTTTATTTTTTTTATTTTTGTTTCCTTTTGTTTTTGTTTTTTTGTTTCCGTTTGTCTTCTTTGTTTTCTTTTGCTTCCTTTTGTTTTTTTGTTTCTGTTTTTTGTTTCTTTTTGTCTTTTTTATTTTTTTGTCTTTTTGTTTCCTTTTGTTTTCTTTTGCTTCCTTTTGTCTGTTTTGTTTCTTTCTGTTTTTTGTTTCTTTTTTTGTTTTCTTTTGTCTTTTCTTTTTCTTTTCTCCTTTGTTTTTTCTTTCGTTTTTTTTATTTCTTCTTTCGTCCTATTTTCCTCTTCCTTTTTTTTGTTTTCTTTGTTTATTTTATTTTTTATTTTGTTTTATTTTCTTTGGTTTTTCTTTTGTTTTGTCTTTGTTGTTTTTCTTTTCTTTTTTCATATGTTTCTTTTTCTTGGTCTTTTTTTCTTATATCTTTTTCTTTGCTTTTCTTTTCTTTTCTGTTATCTTTTTTATTTTATTATTTTTCGTTTTTTCTTTTGTATTCTTTTGTTTTGTAGTTTTGCTGTTCTCTTTTCTTTTGGAATTTTTTTCTTTTTAAACATTTTGCTTGTTTTTTTTGTTTTTCTTGTTTTTCTTTTCTTTTTTGCCGTCAGTCCCTGAAAGAATTAATCTTAGACTCTTCTATATCAAACGGTTAATACATTATTGGGACATCGAAATGTTTCAAATGTGCAGCGTGTGAAATACACAGCAGAGAACCAGCTTCTTTACAGCAAAGCACACGCTGATATTTCCAGAAATTCGTTCCTCATCTACAAAATTGGGCAATGCCTGAAGCGTCCCAAAAGAGTGTCAAGCGGCTGGACAATTTCTGTCACCACCCGAGTTGTGACCTTGTGACAAACATACCATCGTCGGAGGCGTAATAGGTAAACAACTTAAATTTAAGTTCAATGACTGGTAGTAATTTAAACGTTTCAGTTTGAATTCTGCTTCAGAACATTGGCGATCGTGGTTCTCCACAACTTCCTATTCTTTTGAGCTCATAGTAATGTTTGTTTATTTAATCTTAATTCCTACCCACTGCCGTTTTGGCGTTCATTCACACAAGCTCTTCGATATGCCTTGTGAGTTTTAAATTCTCCAAGCCCTCCTTCCTCGCCGTACGTTCCAGACATTTTAGCTGACTTTTTCTGATTCTGAGTGTTAGTGCTCTTAAAGTTTTCGTCAATGCTTACACGTTTCATCTTGTAGAACTACATTTCTGTAGCGGTCTTCATCTGTGAAGAAATGGTCCAGCATTCGCTGCCATATTGGAAGATGGACATTACATAGCAGTTCAACAGTCTTTGCTTTATATCTAACTAATTTTTCCTGCTTCTTATTACTTTGCTTAGATTTTAAAATGCATCTTTTGCTATTGCAGCACGCGTTCGGATTTAGGTGTCACATTATCAAAAAACACTTCCTAGAAATATTCAGATTTCACCACAGTCAAGGCTATAAAGCCACTAAGACGCAAGGGTTTACTGAGTGTGAAAGAATCTAAGAAAAAAAATCAATCTTAAAGATAGAGGATAATAAAAGAACAAGAATTAGGAAGACTAAATGCTAACATTGCATTTATATTTTTGAAGATCAAAGTTAACTGGAAAGCAAGAGTTCCACAAGCGAGAAGTGCGAGAGAAGAAACTATTAGCATAGAACTTACGGTTACATCCAGCCATTTCAACTGTAAAATGATGAGACCTTGTTGCCAATCTAGTATTGTGCTTAAATTCATAAAGTCTACGTACCAGAGGGGAAAGCTCATCAGAACAATTACCATGAAAAGTAAATTCTTCCCACTAGCGATAAACGTGTTAGCTTAGTTTGCACAAGAACACGATTAGTGAGCACTCAGTAAACATCAAACACAGTAGCAAGTCTAAAACCAAAATACTTCGCTATTCGTTATCCAATCCTGAGCTACCCAGTAGCAATGAACACACATTATTACTTTTACGAAGCGCACCATTTCATGGAGCGCTAAAAATATGCTGATTGAATTATCTTTTAGAAAATTGTCTTTCATTTGGCATCATTATGTGATGGCCATTGAATTTAGAGCGGGCACAATTCAGAATTGTTGACCACACGCATGTTTCCGTTATTAAATTATTGCCCAGGTTAAAAATATTTCCATAGCGTTTGGTCTAAGCTATTGAAATACGACTAAACTAAGGAAGCACTTCGCTTTTGTTCTTATGCAAATATTAATGAATGGCATAATATGCCAAAATCTACCGGAGCTAATAGTAAATGCTCTTTGAAAATAGATATGGAATGTGAGTGGGAGGTGATCAGATGACGATCTCTATCAATGTCTCTCTGCCTGTCATCTATCAATGTCAGTCTGTTCAGATCTGTCTGTCTCAGTCTGTTCATATCTATCTATCTATCTATTTATCTTTCTATCACTATATCTGTCTGTCTGTCAGTCTCAGTCTGTTCAGCTTATCTATCTATCTATCTGCCTATATAACTATATGTCTGTCTTTTCAAATTATCTATGTCAGTCTTTTCAGATCTGTCTGTCTCAGTCTGTTTCTCTCGATCTATCTATCTATCTATCTGTTTGTCTTTTCAAATTATCTATCTATCTATCTATCTATCTATCTATCTCAGTCTGTTCTGATAAATATATCTATTTATTGATCTCAGTGTGCTCACATATATATATTAATCCCAGTGCCTCCATTACCTATCTATCTATCGATCGCTGTCAGTGTTTTCACATCTATTAATCTAGATAGCGATCGATCTCGTTGCGTACATTTCTTTCTTTCTTTCTTTCGATCTATCTATCTATCTATCTATCTATCTATCTATCTATCTATCTCTATCTGTTCAAATTATCTATCTGTCTGTCTCAGTCTGTTCAAATTATCTGTCTATCTATCTATATACATATAGGTGTGTGTCTCTGTGTATGTCTGCGTGTCTTTCTCAATATATATATATATATATATATATATATATATATATATATATATATCAGTCTGTTGATCTTTGTGTGTCCATATTTATCTATTGATATCGGTGAGCCTATACCTATATATTTATTGATCTCAGTTTGTCAAAATCTGTCTGTCTGTCTGTCTATCTATATCAGTGTGTTCATATCGATCTATCTATCGATCGACCATTCTATTTATTTATCTCTCTATATAACTAACTAGCTATCTTTTAAGACTTCATGCCAATTAATCTCTCTATATATATTTATGAGACTTTATACTAATTATTCTATCTATCTACCTATCTATCTATCTATGTCAGTCTGTTCAGATTTGTCTGATTCAGTCTTTTCATATCTATCTATCTATCTATCTATCTATCTGTGCATTTGAAGTCGTATATAGAAAACCTGACGCATGGAATGTGGAAGGCAAGTGACTCTTGCCCTATAATTATGTTTAACATAATAACAGTTCCACGATTATTTATACTAAACGTATAGTCATTGTCTCAGTTTGTTCATATCTATCTATCTATCTATCTATCTATCTATCTATCTATCTGTCTGTCTGTCTGTCTGTCTGTCTATCTATTTCAGTCTGTTCAAATTATTTATCTATGTATCTCTCTGACTGTCCGTCTATCTCTGTGTGTTCAAATTATCTATCGACCTATCTATATAATTGTCTGTCTTTCTCCGTCTATTCAGATTATCTACCTACATATCCGTGTGCCGATCTGTGTATACGTAACTATCTACTGATCACAGTCTGTCTATATCTATCCATTGATATCATTGAGTCTATATCTATCTATTGATCATAGTGTCCATCTATCTATCTGTCTCAGTCTGTTCAAATTATCTGTCTATCTATATACATATATGTGTGTGCCTCTGTGTATGTGTGTGTCTTTCTCAATCTATTCAAATTATACATATATATATGTATATATATATATATATATATATATATATATATATATATATATATATATATATATATATATATATATCAGTCTGTTGATCTCTGTGTGTCTATACCTATCTATCCATTGATCTCAGTCTGTCCATATCTGTTGATATCGGTGAGTCTATATCTTTAGTATATATTTATTGAGCTCAGTATCTATCTATCTATCTATCTATCTATCTATCTATCTGTGTCCATATCTTTCTATTGATCTTCATGTGCTCAAGTCTGTCTGTCTGTCTGTCTGGCTCAGTCTGTATTTTTCCATCGCCTGAGGAAACGCATTGTTATGCGTTGAAACATGACTTCAGTTGTGTGGTAATTCTTACAGGTTTTTGGTGCAATATCATAATATATATATATATATATATATATATATATATATATATATATATATATATATATATATATATATATATATGTCTGAGATGAGAGAAACAGGTATTCAAAAAAGGCATGGGACGACGTGGAATTAGAACAATCCTTCACTGTGGACACACTAAAGGGTTCGATTTGAAATTCCAACGTATATCACCTATCAAATATTATTTCAAAAAAATATATATATTATACTTTATTTTCCAAATAAAGCATCATATATATATATATTTTTAAATCCACATTACAACCAAAAACGTTTGCTGTTTCCCCCCTTCTTTTTAATATATACACTTTTCTCTCGCTGGAACAGCTATAACCTCTTCTCTTTATATATATATATATATATATATATATATATATATATATATATATATATATAGTAATTTTCTTTATTTCTATTTTACATTTGTTTTATATTTATTTTGTATGGTTCTGCAATGATGGAAATTTTATTTGAGGTCTGAGCGAGCTTAGTATTTTTTTTGTTTGTTAGCTTTTGGCGGTGGTATATTTTGGGGGTTTTTTTTTTCAAACTAGAAAATCATCGAAAATACATAAATTAAAAATACTATTTATAAAAATCGGAATTTTTAATTTTATTTAATTTTTTGTTTTATTTCTTTTAATTAATTTATTTATTTTACTTCCGTACTTGAGGATTTTAAATCGAAAACCTTCCTTTTCGTTTAAAAATATGACGACAGAATTCTTGAGATATGATTCAAATTACCCATCCTCTCATCATCGATAAAACAGAAAAGATAACCATTATAAATCATTGCTCTTTGATCCCTGAGATAAAGTATAAGAAAAATGATCGAGTATCATATTGCTAAATTTAAAGACGAAATTATTATCTCGGCATTTTATCTGCATTTCTCTTTTATTTATATCTTAAACGCAAATAAAATTTGATAAAAGCACGCATTAACGTTTGACGACGATGTATTGTTCTGTTTTAACCCGAAGAGAATCACCTTTGTTAATTTAGTATCACAAGTCTATTTACGCCTGCGATTCGGACAATCAAGCGAAATTCTCGACGTGCGATCGTCACCGCCAGGCATTGGTTACAGCAGCAACGAAATTCCAGAGTAGCTGATCGATACGAGACTAAGAATGCAACACTTTATAAGCAGAGCTTATATTTTGGACGAAGGGACCATTGAATTATTTCAACAGACCAAAATAGCAGTCGAGGTTATGAGCAACATCGCCAATGCTTAGAGGCGGCAACTACCATGGATAATTAGAGATTACAAGTGGCAGGATCTGTTGCTTATTTGATAAACATGTCAGAGCAGTTTGATGTGGTGTAATGGTTGTTAATTTGTCTTGTCAAACCATTTACAAATGAGTTCGAACCTCCTGGGTGCTCCATACTTTTGACCTTGTGCCACGTCTAAGCTAAGCTTAGTAAATCGCAATTTGATATTAGACGTTTGTTATTTTGTCAGTCAGAAAGGATGCAATTGATTATTTGTTAAAACTTTTGGTTGATTTTGTTTAGCGATATATCAACACCTCTGTGGGTTATTTAATACCGAAATCTAAATATTTTGAACGCTTTTGTATGCCTTCGACTACAGATAAAATGTATTGATGATCATATTGCTATAAAATGTATTGGTAATTCTACTAGAAAATTGTATTGTTAGTACTTCTACTATATAATGTATTGTTAGTAATTCCACTATAAAATATATTGTTGGTAATTCTTCTATAAAATGTATTGTTGGTAATTCTTCTACAAAATGTATTGTTGGTAATTCTTCTATAAAATGTATTCTTAGTAAATCCACTATAAAATGTATTGTTAGTAATTCCACTATAAAATATATTGTTGGTAATTCTTCTATAAAATATATTGTTGGTAATTCTTCTATAAAATGTATTGTTGGTAATTCTTCTATAAAATGTATTCTTAGTAAATCCACTATAAAATGTATTGTTGGTAATTCTACTATAAAATGTATTGTTGGTAATTCGACTATAAAATGTATCGTTGGTAATTCTACTATAAAATGTATTGTTAGTAATTCTACTATAAAATGTATTGTTGGTAATTCTTCTATAAAATGTATTGTTGGTAATTCTTCTATAAAATGTATTGTTGGTAATTCTACTATAAAATGTATTCTTAGTAAATCCACTATAAAATGTATTGTTAGTAATTCCACTATAAAATATATCGTTGGTAATTCTACTATAAAATGTATTGTTGGTAATTCGACTATAAAATGTATCGTTGGTAATTCTACTATAAAATGTATTGTTAGTAATTCCACTATAAAATATATCGTTGGTAATTCTTCTATAAAATGAATTGTTGGTAATTCTACTATAAAATGTATTGTTGGTAATTCTACTATAATATTGTATTGTTAGTAATTCTACTATAAAATATATTGTTGGTAATTCTACTATAAAATGTATCGTTGGTATTTCTATTATAAAGTGTATTGTTAGTAATTCCACTACAAAATGAATTGTTGCTAATTCTACTATAAAATTGTATTATTAGTACTTCTACTATAAAATGTATTGTTAGTAATTCCACTATAAAATATATTGTTGGTAATTCTACTATAAAATGTATCGTTGGTAATTCTATTATAAAGTGTATTGTTAGTAATTCCACTATAAAATGTATTGTTGGTAATTCTACTATAAAATTGTATTGTTAGTACTTCTACTATAAAATGTATTGTTGGTAATTCTACTATAAAATGTATCGTTGGTAATTCTATTATAAAGTGTATTGTTAGTAATTCCACTATAAAATGTATTGTTGGTAATTCTACTATAAAATTGTATTGTTAGTACTTCTACTATAAAATGTATTGTTATTAATTCCACTATAAAATATATTGTTGGTAATTCTACTATAAAATGTATCGTTGGTATTTCTATTATAAAGTGTATTGTTAGTAATTCCACTATAAAATGTATTGTTGGTAATTCTACTATAAAATTGTATTATTAGTACTTCTACTATAAAATGTATTGTTAGTAATTCCACTATAAAATATATTGTTGGTAATTCTACTATAAAATGTATCGTTGGTAATTCTATTATAAAGTGTATTGTTAGTAATTCCACTATAAAATGTATTGTTGGTAATTCTACTATAAAATTGTATTGTTAGTACTTCTACTATAAAATTGTATTGTTGCTCATTTTATTATAATTATGTATTGTTGATAAATTTTTGTGTGTAAAAACGAATTGCTGGTATTTTTACAATTAAATGTATTTTTATACTTTCATTGTGTTTTGTTTTTATTTGAAGGGGTTCAATATTTACCCATAGCTGGAACTCTAACAGGTGCTACTACCCTAAGTCAGGGTGGTCCGAGGAACAGGAGCAATTAAGAGATCGTTCCATGCTCCTCAAAATCTCCAATCTCTCAATCAGAGGCCTAGCTGCAGGATGTAGTTTATTGTCATACCCAAGACTCATTTGTTTAAATAAGGTATTTAAAATAGATCTTGAACGGATTGATTTTGAACGGATTGCACATATCCCCGTCGTTGGTATTGGGCATTATTTCTAACTTAGATCACCACAAGGCTACTGGTGGTGACGGAATACCAGCCATTGTCCTGAAGAAATGCGCGCCTGAACTGGCACCTGCCCTCTCTAAATTATACAACCGCTGCCTCAAGGAGTCTTGTTTTCCTGAATGCTGGAAGTCCTGAACCATTGTTCCTGTCTTTAAGAACTCTGGTGACCCCTCCGACCCTTCCAATTACCGTCCTATCAGTCTCCTACCCCTCTTCGGCAAAGTCTTCGAGGCCATTATCAACACCGAAGTGATTAATCATCTGATATCCCATGATCTGCTCTCAGACAAGCAATATGGTTTCCGCTTTGCCCGATCTACGGCCGATGGGCTTACGGCCATCACTGAATTTGTCTACCAAGCTATTCATAATAACGGTGAAGCTCGTGCCATGGCCCTAGACATCTCCAAAGCGTTTGATAGAGTTTGGCATGCCGGCCTTCTTCGCAAGCTCCAGGGTTATGGTATCACAGGTCGATTGTTTGACCTAATACAATCATTCCTGTCAAACCGGGAATTGAAGGTCGTTCTCAATGGATTCATCTCCAGCTCCTATCCCACTAACGCAGGCTCCATCCTAGGCCCTACTCTGTTCCTCATATTTATAAACGACCTTCCTGACGCCATAGACTCCCAACTCGGCATCTATGCTGACGACACCACAATTTACTCCTGCCTCAAACACAAATCTAGTGATGCTGACAAAGTTAACCTGGCAGTTCAAATAGAAAAGGACCTCCAATCGGTTGTGAAATGGGGCGAGAAATGGATGGTTAACTTTAACGCCTCTAAAACAAAACTGCTCTCTATTAACCACCACAAGGACCCATCCCTGCATCCCATTAGAATGTCTGAAGACCAACTTCTCGAGAGCTCCTCTCTGCGGCTGCTCGGTCTCACGCTGTCTGCTGATCTGAGATGGAACAAATACATCGAGTCAGTTGCATCATCCACCGCAAGGAAAGTTAGTTCCCTGTGCCGAGCCAGGAAATTTTTCTCCCCGGAATCGATCCTCCAAGTCTATAAATCGACCATTCGCCCTTGCATGGAGTATTGCTGCCATATATGGTCTGGAGCCCCTGCTGTTTGCCTCAGGGTTCTTGATAAGATCCAGAGACGGATATGTAATGTGATTAGCCCTGATCTGTCATCTCGTCTGCAGTCGCTCTCTCACAGACGCGATGTTGCCTCGCTCTGTCTTTTTTACAAATACTTTCACGGTAATTGCTCCGAGGGGCTGTTTTCGCTTGTCCCTAGGCCTCATGAATTTAAACGTCCTACGAGGCTGGCATCCCGTTCCCACCCCTTCACTGTTGAAACTGTTAGATGTAGACGTCTCTTCTACTCCAATAGCTTTATGTCTCGCACATCTCGCCTGTGGAACTCCCTTCCCTATTCCTGTTTCCCTGACAAATACAATCTCCAACTATTTAAGTGTAACGTCAATCGACATCTCCAGTTGCCTTGATCTATCCACTTCCCTTCTCCACATCCTTTCACCTTTCATTCCTATCTGCTCTCGCTCCAAATCTTCTGTAACCCCCTTGCCTTGATCGATCCACTGTCTTTCTCTTTCTCCATATCCTCTCCTTTACCACTCCTACCTGCTCTTCCTCCAACCCTTCTATAACCCCTTGCATGATAGTGGCCTCCAGCCTTGCTTGGGGTGATAAGCAGAAAAAAAAAAATCTATTTTTATTTTTTCACCCAAAGCAAGGTGATAATGCTACTAGGTCGCAAAGGGTTACAGGGAGTAAAAGGAAATGAGAGGTGAATTGAAGTGATTGATTCGTTTTTTACGGTTTATCAACACTTTGCAGGTTATTTAAAGCCAGAGAATATTTTTAGATTGTAATATTTTTTTTTGTGCAGACATAATAATGTTTTAGTGATACAAACGTTTTGTTTCTGAATCTCTGTCTCTCTCCCGCACACACAGGTACCCGAGTTCTTAGAATATTTCAATAGTAGTAATTTAAGCGAAGTACTAGATTAGCAGTTAGGTCCCATCATTTTATAGTTGTAATAGCGTGATGTAACTGTAAGTACTATGCTGACAATTTCTTCGCTACCTTCAAACTTCTCGCTTAAAAGGATTTAAATAAAAATTTTAAAAAAATAAGTCAAAAGAACATTATGGGATAATAGTGGAAAGGTTTATCCTCTTCTTCCATAATTCTAATACCTGTCTTTGACGTCTGTAGGCCAGTACAATATGGCTGGATAATGGATCAGTCGAAATGTGCTACTCACAACACCAAGTATTTCAAACCTTTACAACTAAACTCTCCCATGCTATATCTACAGGCTCGCCTCACACTCATTCTCTATTCGTGAGAAGATAATTACACTCAGACAACTTCTTTTTAAGAACTGCCACTCCTGCGTGGATGCTTCTTCAAACACTACAATCTTAACCACTTCAAGTAATTTGTTATCTATCCTCCATATCCCCATAATATTCATTTCCTACTTCCTCTTCTTACATCCATGCCATTTACTTCATTCAGTAACCCACTACCTTGAGTGGCTTTTGTGTCTTGTATTAGATGAACAATATATATATATATAAAATATATATATATATATATAAAACAGAAGATGTCTGTGGCTTTTGAGCCTTGTATTGGATGAACAATATACATATATATATATATATATATATATATATATATATATATATATATATATATATATATATATATTATGAAATGGACAAAGTCCGACAATTATTTTAAGACATTTTTATGTTTAACATTCTTTTTATAGATACAAATATTAATCTTTGTATCTATAAAAAGAATATTAAACATAAGAATGTCTTAAAATATATATATATATATATATATATATATACATATATATATATATATATATAAAACAGAAGATGTCTGTGTGTATGAATGCACGATCCCATTTCTCGGCCGATTTCGATAAAATTGTACATACCTGTTGCAAATTCATTAAAATAGGTCAAGACCAACTTTTTAATCTCCAGTTCCCCCGGGTTTGGCAGAAAAATCGATAAAACTGAAGGTGGGTAAAACGTTTTCCAAAAACCAAGGCAAAGTTCCAGGCGAACAAATTTTTTACTCGATGAGCTGATGTTCTTGCACTTATTGCAAAACATAGCTCATGTTATGAGGTTTATGTAGAGTGCTTGAAAATTTTCCTGCAACATTGGCTTCATACAAAAAATTGCAAAAAAACTGAGAAAAAGTCAGGTTTTTCTTTCTACTTAAAATAAAACTTGAATAACTTCCTCATTTTTTATCCGATTTTCTTCAAACATGTCGCAAAAAAATTGCCATCAAGCAAGAAATAAGATAGTATGGAAAAACTGTTCAAAGAGCCCGTTTTTCGGTCATAACTCACTGGTTTTTCATCAGATGCTTTCCAAATTTACCATGTAAATTACATGTGACATACAAATTAACTTGAGTGAATGTTTGGTTTAGATTATTTCAGTTAAATAGACGAAATCTGCGACAGACTAGGTCCAGAATCGGTTTTTGCAATTTAGCCAATAGTTTCTTTACATGATTCCATCCTAAATTGGCATTCGAACAACTTTTGATGCAAAGATTGTTTGAGAAGGATTATTGAAGCGTTAAAAGGGAAAAATACTCGAAGAACCTCTTATGAACCCCAGCTTTACAGTAAACGTGCAAAGAAGGATGGGGCATTCATGCGTTTGCACTTGCAGTTGAATCAAGCTCTGATGCTTCATCCCTGGTTATGTTTGATTATTAGATTTGTGAACAATGCCATAGTATTTGAAAGTGTTTACGGCCATAGGAAATTTATTGAATATCTAAAACATTGAAACAATTTAATCCCGAGCAACGATCACACGAGAATGTTTTATCGATGGAATTCCTTCATTAAGAATAATCAAATATTTACGAAGTACATACGGTAAAAAAGATGGGGGGTAGCTTAGTATCTCAACAAATGATGCATGCAAGCAGGGACGAGAGCAGACATTTCTAGACAGGGGTTGCGGGTATACATGGAGTGCGGTTATACAACTGTAGCCATATACACCCAGGCAATGCCCGGTACTTCGGCTATTATATATATATATATATATATATATATATATATATATATATATATATATATATATATATATATATTCATTAAATAGTATAGATATAATGTCTATTTTTATAAATACACACACACACACACACACACACACAAATAACTAATATCTTTAAATAGTTTTTTAATAGATATCTCAATAACTTAGTTACCTCCCTTGATATTAGTGCACGTGTATGTTTACACCATGAAAAATTTTAAATTGTACAGTTTAGTGTTTTTTACTTCACAAATAAAAAAAATTAATTTTCACATGAACACAGCAATTTTGTCTTAACAAAAACAAGACCCTGAAGATGACATTGTGCTAATGTCGAAAGTACTCTGAAATAAAATAGATGTACATCGACATCGTAATTTTCTTTCTTCCTTTAATAACGATACTAAGAAACTCGTCCGTAAATATGAGAGGATCCTATTAAGAATAAATAAACAAAACTTGTCTAAACTTGTATAAGAATATACTTGTAGGTATGTTTCGATTAATCTTCGGTTAATCGAGGCATAACCACAAATATACTACAGACAAAATCTTTGGAGCCACATTACATTTCTTTAAAAAAACACCTTAAAATTATATATGTTTTTTATATATTTTAATGTAAAAGCTACATTTTCACTAACTACAGTGCATTTGCTTTTATTTTTCAGTCTGTCTCCAGGCTCCTCTTACTACCACAACATTTTGCTAAATTATTAATATTTTTATGAGAAATACTATATTTTGTTTTTGCCATTAACTCCCCAGTGGACGCTGGAGATTTGATTCAGATCAAGGGAATCATGAAAATAGTACAATATATATATATATATATATATATATATATATATATATATATATATATATATATATAATGGACTCTCCCTTCGGTTTCGACGTATGAGGATCTGACAGCTTAGTTGATTCAGTTATGAAATTTTGTGCGATAATCCTAAGTGGCATTTAAGACCCGCTAGTGATTTACAAAGGAGGCCACATAATGAGCAAGAGTCAGGATTGTGAGATGAGATCACTGTTAGATTGGCTGACCCTTTAGATCTTGCTCTCGCTTCTTGAACATGATTCAGACAAGCAGATTGAAAATTGCTGAGTCCACTAAAACACGTTGATCTCCATTCTACCCGCTCCAAGGCTAAGCGTTCAAGGGTGTTATGTGGTATATTGATAGCTGACAGGTTGCTTTTCAGGTTCTTTGTATCTTAGCCATGGGCGTCCTACATTCCTGTATCCCTGATCTAACTGGCTGTACATTAGGATCTTGGATATCCTGTCATCAGACATTCTCAAGACATGACCAGTCCACCGTAACTGAAACTGTATGAGAAAAGTCTCGATTCCTCCAATATTACACCTGTTAAACAGGTCTACGTTAGATGTCCTGTCTTGAAGGTTAACTCCACAGATTGCACACAGACAGCTTTTATGGAAAACATCCAGCTGGCGTATATGGTACCTGTATGGAGTCCACGACTCTGAGCCATACAAAAGGATAGCAAGTACAACAGCTCTGTAAAGCCGAATTTTCGTATCCAGTCGAATACCCCGCTCATTCCACAAGCGATGGCGAATTTTGCCGTAAACACTGGTAGCCTTAGCAATCCGATGCATGATTTCATCGTCTAAAGTTCCACTGTAATTGACTTTGCTACCAAGATAGGTGAAAGACTTTACATAGTTCAGGGCTTTGTCTTCTACTTTCAATGGACTCTCTGGAAATTTGTAGACTGGTGGTTTTTGTTTCTCACCACGCAATTGCTTCGGAGCAGGACAAGGTTGGTGCACAACTTCAGTTTTCTTTATGCTAAATGTAAGACCAAATGATTTACATGCAGCAGAGAAACGATTTATTAGATGTTGGGCCTCCTCAAAGGATGTCGCTACAAGAGCCACATCATCAGCAAACAACAAATCACGAATAATTTGCGTACGAAGGTGGGTCTTGGCTTTGAAGCGCTGATGATTGAAGAGACCACCAGTTGTTCGAAACTGAAACTTGACGCCACTCGCTGTGTCTACAAATGCATATTTCAGCATCACCGAGAAGAAAAGGGCAAAAAGGACAGGGGCCATGACACAACCTTTCTTGCCATTTGTGACATTAAAGGATTCCGACATCATAACATCAGACACGATATTAGCTTTCATTCATTCATGAAAGGAGATGATGACCTTTAGCATGTTTTCAGGGATGCCGAGTTTCCTCAAGACTTGCCAAAGAGCCTCTCGATTCACAGTGTCAAAGGCCTTCGTCAAGTCCACAAACACCATGTACAACTAGTTTTTCTCCCGAACCTTTTCTGCAACTTGACGAAGAGAAAATATCATGTCAATGGTGCCACGACCCGACCGAAAACCACACTGCGATTCAGGATAGATGTCGTCAACAAGGTGTATAATGATTCTGTTTAGAATCAGTCTCGCGAGGATTTTTCCTGCAATTAATAGTAGTGATATCCCCCGATGATTATCAGTCACACTTGGAACCCTTGTTTTTGTAGAGGTGTTTGATAGAGGCGTCTTTATAATCCTGTGGGACACAGCCTGCCTTCCATATCTCCAAGAAAAGGAGATGTAACTTTTTTACCAAATTTTGGCTACCATACTTATACACTTCGAGTGGAATATGATCATTAGGAGAAGGAGATTTTCCAGATGAGATTTGCTTGATGAAGTCAATTACCTCTTGATAAGTAGGTTCAAAAGACAACTCCGGAATTTCAAGATTTTGCTCAATTGATGTGATGGCTTCCTCATCAGTAACCGAAGTGGTGTTTAACACAGTTTCGAAATGCTCTTTCCAGCGATTTAAAATGTGTGACTTATCCGTCAAGAGAGTTTCACCATCTGTTGTGGAGATAGGAGCAACACCACTTTTCTGAGGACCGAAAATGCTCTTGAGGCCAGCATATCTGAAGATTCTTGGAGTTCAGTAGCCTTTTCAGACCACCAACGCACTTTCATGGCTCTGGCTTTTGCACTTCTTGTAAGCGATCTTTTTATCGGACGAGTTCTTGTCCTCAGTCCATGATTTATGAGAAGAGTGCAATTGATCTATAAGCAGCTGAACTTCTGTATTATTTCCATCAAACCAGTCTTGATGTTTACGATGTGGCAGGCCGAGAACCTCCAAGGATGTAGAATATGTTGCATCACGCAGAGCCTTCCAAGATGATTCGATATCATTGGTAATATATACAGAATGAAGTGCAGCATCAAGTTTGTCGGAGAGCTCAATTTTCGTTTTAGTCGATTTAAGAGGCAGTACGTTAATGCGCTTGGGCACTGTAGATTTTATAATCCTTCGCTTTTGCAGATGCAGTGTAGCTTTACTTCAAAGTAGAGCGTGATCTGACAGATAGCATGTTGTGCAGAATGAACGCGTTATCTTAAAATCTTTTATGTCCCGTCTTTTGGTGATGACGTAGTCGATCAGATGCCAGTCTTTCGAACGAGGATGCCTCCACGTGGTTTTACGAGAGTTGGGTTGCTGGTAGAAGGTATTAGTGATACTAAGGTCAAATTCCTTGCAGATGGTGAGAAGGCGTAATCCATTAGAATTCACATGACCAATACCATGGCGACCTAAAACGCCCTTCCAAGAATGATAATCATTACCAACACGAGCATTGGAGTCACCTGTAAGGACTAATTTATCCTTATGTTGGACTTTGGAGATGACATCCCGAAGAAGATTGTAAAAATTTTTCTTCATCTGATCAACCTAAGGTTGGCGCGTAGCAGCTAACCATCGTCACACGGGTGTTGCACTCCAGATTGAGGGTTAATTCCATTATGCGATCAGATACACCTTTAGGTAAGGAAGGCAGTGAGCTAGCAAGGTCTGACTTGATGGCAAAGCCAATACCAGACTGGCCTGGCTCTTTCTCAGTCTTGCCAGCCCATAAAAATAGGTATCCGCCTTTTTCTTCCCTAAGCTGAGAATTACCAGCCAGACGTGTTTCACTAATGGCCGCTATGTCGATGTTATATTTCTTTAACTCGAGTGAAATAAGAGCTGATTTACGCTCTGGTGCAGAATCATTGTCCTGAAGAGTGCGAACATTCCAAGATCGAAAATGAAAATTCTTCTTGTATTTTTTCTGATATTCCTTGCTGTTTCGACTGCTTTATTCGATAACTAGACAGCTGCAGCGGGCTGTCAAGTCACTGTGTGAGCAAGCGATGTTTAGGGCTCCTTTTATCGCCCCCTCCCCATAATAGGGAAAGCAGTGCAATCCTAAATAGGGCTGCTTTGTCACCGATGGAGGACACGGACATCACAATTGCTCATGGGTTTGTGAAAGAACGGCCATCACCCATCGGTCTGCCACTGTGTAGAGCTCCAGCTAGAGCCTTCCAGTAATATCCTTTACCTGACCCCGTCGCCTTCACTCTCTCGCCAGTGGACCTTGCAAGTGAATCTGTGTGGATAAGAACGAATCAAGGTAAACCGCCAGAAACCCCACACAAGTGATTTTATTAAAGTGGTGAAGGCTTGTGCAGAAACATCCTCACTTTTTGGAACTATTGATACACTAAGAAGAAGACAATATACCTCAGGCTTTTCGTATAAGAGTTTTCCATCTACTAGACCAATCATGTTCTATAACACTAAAGAGCTTGGTCAGCCCTGGTAGACACTATTTGCCCTTAGCTGGGACCCTAACAGGCGCTACCACCCCGGGTCAGGGTGGACCTGGGAATAACAGCAATTAAAAGGTGGTTACAGGCTCCTCAAATTCACCAATCTCCCGATGAGAAGACTTGCTGCCGGGTGTAGTTTACTGTCATACCAAGGACATATATATATATATATATATATATATATATATATATATATATATATATATATATATATATATATATATATATATATATATTCTATACCATCTTGTTTACGCCTAATTCGTAAAGAAAATTCAACTTTCAAAAAGACAACGATCCAAAACACTCTTCTAAATTATGTCAAAATTACCTCGGGTCAAAAAAAAAGGAACATTTTTTGAAAACTATGCCTTGGTCTCTCCCACTGAATTAATATGGGATGAATTGGATAGGATAATTCGAAGAGAATACCCAATCAGTGAGCGTGAGCCTTTTCAGTGCTTGAAGAATTTCTTGGGAACGTCTGCTACGTTTTTTTCAAAGGCTGTTGGAAAGAATGCCAGGAATTTGTAAACCAGTCATTTATGCGGGTAGTGGTTTTATTGACAAAAACAAAATATGATGCTGTTTTATGGTAATTTGTTTTATAGTTAAGTGATTATGTTTGTTAGAATAAAATCAAATGCACTGTAATTACTGAAATTTTATATTTTTATTTAAAAACTACAAAAATATTTCATTTTAAGGTATTTTAACGAAATGCAGACTGGTCCTAAACTTTTTGCTTATAGTATATATATATATATATATATATATATATATATATATATATATATATATATATATATATATATATATATATATTCCAGTCGAATCCATTACATCCACTTACGTGCTAATACCCTTGGGAAAGGTATGAATCCTCTTCTTCTCCCTACAGCTATGGGTAAAGAGCAGGACAGATTAGGTTCTATAGCCTTGGATGGCAACTGGTCTAGGAAAAGGACAACTCTGAATTCAAATCCTGCGGAGGGTCGTTTGGGGACTTTGTGGCACATAGTGCACCAGGTCTCTGTATTCGGCCCTTCAAAAAGTGTGGTTGGTTCTGCACAAAGCCTTCACCACTCCGCCCTCGGTATGACGATAAACCACATCCGCGTCCTGGGCAAGACGATAAACTACGTCCAACAGCAAGGCCTCTCATCCGGAGATTCTGAGGAGTGTGGAACGACCTCTTAATTGCTGGTGTTCCCAGGTCCACCCTGACCTGTGGTCGTATCACCAGTTAGGGTCCCATCTATGGGCAAATCGTTAACCTGGAAACTGAGGTAAAAAGAATTATGAAAGTGCAAAAATAGGTTTTAATACCAGAAATACATTGTCTGGGGTGAGCTTGAGTCCCAATACACGTTCAAGGCAAGAAACCTCCTTGAAAGAAGACCCACTCATCAAGACCTTTAAAAGTTCGGGTTTGGTTCGGTACTAATCCAAGATTATTATATATTGACAAGGAACACTCTCGCAAATCGTTTTCTTGCGTTTTCTTTATACGAGATGCGACCTTCAAGATTTGGAAAATTAAACCCCAAAAGTTCACGGAGAATAGAATATATGAGAAAAGTAGGGTCTTTTTCAGCATGGACACAGCATGAAAACATTAACAAAAATAGGAACAGAAAAGACACTTACGCTTCAGATCAGAAAGAGAGAGTTGACATTTATGAGACAAGTAATGAAGAAAGACGGCATACAGAATTTCACGCTCTCTTGAAAGCAAGAGGGACAGAGTAAAACAGCAAGTAACATAAAGTTTTTGAAATGTTTCGCCACAAGAAAGGCAATAAAGCCACTAAGAGACAAAGGGTTAGTGAGTGTTGAAGAATAAGAAAGAGAAAAACATTATAAATGAGGGAGAACAAAAAAAAAGAAGAATCAAGAAGACAGTAGTTAACAATAGACATTGCATTTAAATTTGTTTTCTAATCATTTCACCCCATGCAAAGCAGTAAAACCACTAAGACACAATGAGTTACTGAGTATGAAAGAATAAGAAAAAAAGAAATATTATGAAGGATCGAAAACAATAGAAGAGTAATCAAGAAGACAGTAGATAATGATTCACATTGCATTTAAATTTTTGAAGATTAAAGTTGGTTGGAACGCAAAAAGACGGAACAAAGTTCCGCAAGCGAGAAGTGTGAGAAACGAAACTTAGCTTTTACCGTGACATCAAGCCATTTCAATTGAAATTGGTGAGACCCTGATGCTAGTCTAGTACTGCGCTTAAACATATTGTGTCTAGGTACCATAGAGGAAAGCTCATCAGAATAATTACCAATAAAATTATTTATAGATAAGACACAAGGAAGCAACGTTACGGCGGTGGGAACGTGATTTAAGCCGAGATGCCAGATAAAAACCAATATCATTTCAGATTATTCTCTGGATTTTATCACTATAAATATAAATATATAGCACAGGCACCTGACCATATGAGGCAGTAATATCCAAAGCAAGGATGAATGATTGTCTTATAAATATGTAAGATAGACTCTGGCGAGAAATAGTGTCTAGCACGACACAGTGAACCAACTTTCCTAGAAAAGACACATGGAAGTTACATTACGGCGGTCGGAATGTAACAGGTCAGATTCTTCTTTGTAGTTCAAACAGGTTTGTGTAGATAAATGTCAACAGGGATTGGGAGGGCTAGTAAGGGGACAAACAGTGCTTAGAACTACAAAGGATAGGAAAGTGTGGAGAGCTATAATCCACGTCTTGAAGGGACACAACACATAAAAGAATAATTTTAGTGGCGTTATGTCGAAGAGGCATGCTAGAGTAATGGATAGCGGCTCGGATTGAGGAATCGGAGAGCCGAGCTATGTGCTAATATCCTTGGGAAAGGTATGATTCTTCTTCTTCTCCCTCCTAGATATGGGTAAATAGCAGGACGGGCCGGGTTCTTGAGCCTTGAATGGCAACTGGTCTACAGCAGAAAGAAATGGCAACCTACTGCCTGAATCGAAAGATACATGATCGCCTACGCGTGTATCACGCATGGCACATAACTAACTGATTGATGTCGATTGATATGTGAAATATCTGGCGAGACATGGAAAATCCTGGTTAAACTGATAGATAGCGACATTAAACAGGTTGCTTTAACTGATCGGTTTATTTAATTCCTTTAACTTTTAGGTCATGCTTCGTATTTCTATCATTAGTTTAGCAAGGGACCATTTAAACTTTATTTTTAGGGTGTCAACGCACACTGGTGACATTGATGGATTCCAGATGAATTAGTCAGCCCCCACCCTTTCTCTCTCTCATTTTTTTTTTTTTTTGCCTTTTTCAATTCATTTCTCGCCTTTGACTCATTTCATAGCCAAAGCGTGAAATCTGCGGGATAAAAGACAGGTCAAAGTGCAAATAGTTTTATTTTTTTAATAGCAAGCATATTTCATTTGGATAAGTTGCTTGTCGAGCTTCCTGTAACCGCGAGTTCATTTAGGACAGTTTAAAATGTACAACTTAATCATTTTTAGCTATTACCATGTCATGTGCATATCTCGTTTCCAATAAGCCCTAATGCGCATGTGCGACAAAAATGACAAATGGTTATTACATTAATAAAAAATGAATTAAATAAAATTTATTGAAATAAAAATACGTGAAATTGTTACAAACGTTTATATCATTATCAGAATTAATAGCTTACCTGTAAGTGTAAAAAATATCGGTTTATATTTTTTATTTTTTCATATGGTTATGCTATTTAATGAAATCACACATTATGAACTGGACAACGTCCGACAATTATTTTAAGACATTTTTTATGTTTATACGTTCTTTTTATAGCTAGAAATATTTAAGGTTTCGTATAGGATACAGGTTCGATTCCTGTCGGAGGACGCATATTTTCTATGAAAATTTCTTGGACATTCAGGCCGGTAAATGTCGTTAATACTGTTTATTATAACAGAGCATTTACTTAAATATTTGTATTTATAAAAAGAACGTATAAACATAAAAAATGTCTTAAAATAATTGTCGGACTTTGTCCATTTCATAATGTGTGACGTCATTTGTTTACATTTCTATACGCATCGAGCAGATATGAATGTACGAGAGAAAAAGATGGAGAATTGTAGTTTAAAAACAATAAAATCGACATTGCTAACCGAAACGATCCTCTGTGGCTCAATCGGTAAAAGCACGTCAGGCTATATGACGGTTCCGTATAGGTTACAGGTTCGATTCCTGTCGGTGGACGCATATTTTCTATGAAAGTTTCTCGGACATTCAGGCCGGTAAATGTCGTTAATATTGTTTATTATAAACAAAGCATTTACATAAATATTTGTATCTATAAAAAGAACGTATATACATAAAAACTGTCTTAAAATATTTAAAGACAGTATGACAGCGGACATTAAATACCACAACGAAAACGATGATTAATTTAAGTGAATAATTATCTTTAATATACGCTGATTTATTCGAACTAGTGTTCTCATCTTTGTTATTATAGATAAAATATCTGAATTTCGGAGATCAGGAATTATCATTATTATACAGTGATTTATTCGGACTAGTGCTTTTAGTTTTGTTATTTTAGGCAAGTCTGATTGAATATATTACAAACCTTATGTCTGCTTATTTTGATTATAATCCTTTCATATTTACGAATATTTTTTCGTATGTTACAATTAAATAAGGCATGAAATGCACTGTAACAGTGAAAATCACTTTTATTTCCCAAGTACTTTCCATCTCTTTCTGAGATCATCATCGGGGGTGCAATTGGTAAGGCAAAAACTATGTATCCACTACTGAATTATTTTCTTTTGCCTAATTATTTTCTTCAATAACTGCTCATCCCAGAAATTCAGACAGAAGGCAATAATAACAACAAAGATGAGGACAATAGTCCACATGTATAATAGTCCACAATAATCCATATATATATATATATATATATATATATATATATATATATATATATATATATTGTGTGTATTTAGGCAGCAATTTTTCATTGATGCATGTTTCATTAAATAATAGACAAGTTTTATCTATTTATTTTAAGTAAGTTCCTTTCATATTGTCTGATAAGCTTACTAACATTATCATTGAAACCTAAACTGAACAAAATAAACTATGAAATCTCCACAAATATTCTTAAATGCCTATAATTGATAACAGAAGCCATTGGTTTATACCAACGGCTTCCCATATTTAATACTTCTCGTTTTCACTCTCGCGTGGTCATGTGTGACGTCACGAGCTGCGATCGATTTTCGCTTTCGTGTCTCGTATACACGAGTTTATCGTTGCTTGGAAATCTTCCATGTAAACATAAACAGATTGTTTTGTCCATGTATTGTTTAATATATTCAAATGTAACTGTCATCTTTGACAATGGCTTATGTAAACCGAAAGCTTAGATAGGATTAAAACATGTATCAATATGGTGATTTCTTCTCGTCTTTCAATGATAATGTTATTAAGCTTATCAGACAATATGAAAGGAATTACTTAAAATAAATAGACACAACTCGTTTATATTGTTTAATGAAACATGCACCAATATATATATATAATATATGTATATATATATATATATATATACACACACACACACGCACACACACACACACACACACGTGTGTGTGTGTGTGTGTGTGTGTGTGTGTGTTTCTTAGTTTTTTGCAGAGTTTTTGGCATCTGTGGTTCGGTCGAGGCCTGGTCCCAGCGGTACCAGATTAAAGAAGGTCGGACTGTATTGTATTTCTTTCCCGGGGTGGAGACGTGTACTCACGGCATAAATCAAAAGGCGCTAATCGTAATCTGATTTTCAAAAAGGCAAGGGACAAAGTCTACGTTTCTAATGAAATAAATCTACACCAGTGTTTGAATTGTGCACTCTTTCAGATCAGGATAATGTATTGATTACAATGCAATCAAAGGATGTTCGCACACTTAACAAGTTCGTTTAGCAAACATTGAACGCTGGCCTTTCGCCGAGCAGCAAATTTAATAAAAACAAAAAAAAGACACAAAAAATGAATCTCAAGAGGAAACTTACAATATGCAGACAAATATCTATGGGTCACTTTTTATTAGTTGAAATGGATACTCGTATTTGAGTAGACGCTCCGTTTTATTTTAAATAGTGGTCGCTGGAGAGCATTGTCCTGAAGAGGACTTTTTTTTTTGTCGCGTTGTCTTGAAAAGGACAGATTTGTGGTCGCTGGAGAGGGTTGTTCTGAAAAGGGCAGTTTTGTGTTCGCTAGAAAGCATTGTCTTGAAAAGAACAGCTTTGTCGTCGCTGGAAAGGGTTGTTCTGAAAAGGATAGTTTTGTGGTTTCTAGAAAGCGTTGTCTTGAAAAGGACAGTTTTGTGGTCGCTGGAGTGCATTGACATGAAAAGTTCAGTTTATGGTCGCTGGAGAGGGTTGTTCTGAAATGGGCAGTTTTGTGTTCGCTAGAAAGCATTGTCTTGAAAAGAACAGTTTTGTCGTCGCTGGAAACGGTTGTTCTGAAAAGGATAGTTTTGTGGTCGCTAGAAAGCGTTTTCATGAAAAAGACAGTTTTGTATTCGCTGGAGAACGTTGTCCTAAAATGGATAGTTTTGTTTTTGATGGAGAATGTTATCCTATTGCATACCGTTGCTGCTGATGCGGATGTTTGGAGCAGGAAGCCTGTTGGAGATGGCCAGAGCTTGAGGCCTACTGGAGACGGCTGGAATGGCAGGAGCTGATTGCCTCATGGACATGACTGGATCGACAGGAGCTGATGGCCTACAGCCGCTTGTTGGCATTTCCTCAGCTGGGTCTCTATCCACAGACACATGCCACAACTTCATCACAATCTGCCCGAAGACAGAGACGCAACTGTGAGATGATAAGCATCCCTCGGCAGGACCGCGGAACGCTGCTTTCTTTGTAGCCTATTTATATCCTTCATCAGTCTTACAAGAACGCTGGTAACACTTTTTCTTCTGGTTTTCTTTAAAAAATTTGGAGTGCCGACAAGGTACCTCAAGGCCCTCCCCCTGAGTAATTGGTATGACGTTCTTGTGTAGAATCACATCTCCAGTATTTCATGTCTTTTCTTCACCTGTGAGGACATTGTCCAGCACTCAAAGTCATATAAGAAAGGGATACTACATTGCAATTCATCGCTCTTTTGTTTGTTTATAACGACATTTTTTCTATTTCTTAATACATTGCTTAGCTTATGAAAAGCATCTTTCGTTATTCCAATGAGCCTTCAGGTTTCAGTGTCACGTTTTTCGTTGAAAAACCTCCAAGATAATTAAATTCCAGTACTTGATTGATTTTGACATTACCAATTTATAGCTCGCAATTTGGGCGTTCCAACGTTCCTGATAACCATACATTTTGCCTTCTTACAGTTGATAGCTAGTCCTTTCTTCTCACTTTCCTTTACTACCTTGTCTAGAAGGACCTGTAGTTTTCTTTCTGTGTTTGCTAGTAACACAACGCCGTCTGCATATCTTATGTTGTTGTGTCCAGCCATAGTAAATTCCGGTAGGACTTCTAGTTCTCTTAGGATAGCCTCCCTTTTTTGGTTGACTAAATCCGGCGAGAAGACACATCCTTGTCTTATGCTCTTCTCTATTTCTCTGTACTCCTTTTCTATTTCTATGCTGGCGGTTTGCTCCCAGTATATATTCTAGATTATTCTAAAATCTTTCCCAGATAAATCCAGTTTTCCTAACAATTGAAATATATCTTTGTGTCGTAACTTATCAAATATTTTGTGTAGTCTATAAAACATAGGTATGATAGGATAAGGAACACATAGAAAACGTTTATAAATATAACATGTTTCGATTTCATTTAGGCTTCATCAGATTTTTCTTTTTCTTTTTTTTTTTTTTGCAGGGGTGAATTAGGGAAGAGAAAGTTCCGATACATTTAGTTCTTTTTTTACATTATTCGGACTATTGTCCTCATCTTTGTTGCCATATTTATCACAATGTTTCGGCCGTTGTACGCTCCGGCCTTCTTCGGGTGGTTGGAATGTCGAAATGAAACCTTTATTTCGCTCACTGGGGTAGACTGTTCTAGTTCCACGTGCCATGTCTAATGGATGTCAGTTATCAGTTATCTCCTGTTAATTGCCCTCTCCGCCGCCTTAACCAGGTATTGAACTCACAACTCTTTGTGTCCTGTCACTGGATCTAACCACTGTGCCATGTGTCCTTAAGGACATCTGTGTATAAATTTAATTTAAACGAGCTTTACACCGAGACGTGGCGGTCGATTCCAAGATAAATTCCATAATATGCGTTTTTGATTTCTCCTTTGGATTCTGGAGTTTTCTTTTAATCCGCCGAGATGAAATGTCTTCGGTATGAAGAAAGCACAATAAGACTTTTGTGAAATGTTGCAACGCAAAAGAGGCGATGACGCCACGAAATGATCGACATTGTGTAAAATGTATTTAGGGTTTCAGTATAAAAAAAAAATTGACTTTGTTGTAAAAATTGCCAACTTAAATGCTGCATGACTTTTCGGTTTTCTTCCTCCATATTTCACCGTCTGGTCACCATGACAACTTGTCAGTGTTGCCATGGAAGCCAGGAAGATTCCTGATATCAGAAGTTAGAAAAAGCTATATTAACACGAATTCAGACCAGGTCAGTCGATATCTCGTGTAAGGAAAACTTATACGTGTTTCCAAATTTCTTCCACTGCAGTATTTACAGAACTACCTACTTCATCTACCATTATATATATATATATATATATATATATATATATATATATACATCTGTCTCTCTTTTGAGAGGAAAACGTGAGTCGGTAAATACGGCAAAATATAGACGCATTCATTTATTTAAAACAAATTCCTCTTCCCTCTCATTTTCACCTCTCGTCTCTCTTTCTCTCTCATCCCTTTTCTTTCATTTCTTTTCACACACACATACACACACACACTCTCTCTCTCTCTCTCCCTTTCTTTCTTTGTATTGCTTTCCTATAATTGTGCCCCTCACCCACTTCCTCTATATTCTTTTCCTTTCCCTATTTGTTTTTCCCGTTCTCTATTTCTTCCAATTCTCTTTTTTCTCGCTTTCCCTCCCACTCTCTCCGTGGGATTTTCCTTTGCTTTTTCTCTCTTCTTGTCTTTCCTTCGCCTCTCCACTTTACTCCCCCCCTCGCCCTTCCTCTACTTAATTTTCTCTTTCCCTCACACTTGCTCTCTTCTCTTGTCGTTTCTCTTTCTCCCTTGCGTATTCTCCTATTTTTTCTTTCCCTGCGCATTATTGCGTCTTTATATTGATCTCTCTCTCTCTCTCCCTCACACACACACACACACACACACTTTATCTCACACACTCACAAATACACACACACACTCTCTCACTCTCTCTCTCTCTCTCTTGCACAAATATACACAACCGTACTGTGCCACAGATTTTCTCTCTCTTCTGTCCCTTTCTCATTTTCCCGCCTTTTCTGTTTCTCACTTTCTCTCACTCTTTCTCTTTCTCTTTCCCTCGCAATGTCTCTCTTTTTTCTCTTTTTATCACCCTATCTTTTTTCTCTCTTTTTTTCCACAGTCTTCTTTTTCTCTCTTTCCCTCATCATCTCTCTTTTTCTCCATTCTCCACGCGTTTCTTCTCTCTCGCCCTCTCTCTCTCTCTCTCACCCTTCCACTTTTTTCTCCTATTATCTTTAATCGCGCTCACCCTTTCTCTCTCTTTCTCTTTTCCTCTCCTTTTTTCTTTTTCTCTTTTCCTCGCCGTCTTTCTTTTCTCTCACCATCTCTCTTTTCTCTCTCTCCCTCGCGTTTCTTCTCTTTCACTCACTCTTTTTCTATCCCCTCTCCTATTCTCTTTATTCCCCCTCTCTCTCTCTCTCCATATATATATATATATATATATATATATATATCACCCTTCTTCTTGTTTCTCCTATTATTTTTAATCTCTCTCACTGTTTGTCTCCTCTCTCTTTCCCTCCCCTATCTTTTTTCTTTTTCTCTTTTCCTCGCCGTCTTTCTTTTCTCTCTCTTTCCCTGTGCCATCATTATCTCTTCTATTCAGCTGTAACTTTCCCAAGCGGTCAATCATCAGGAAACCAAATGGGGTTCAATTAAATGAGTAAGTTTTTAATTTAAACAAGTACACGAAAATAAAACGGCGGATAGCTGGGGGGGGGGCTGTCGGGATTTATTACGGGTGAGTACATCATCAACAGTGTAAGATATGCAGATGACCCTGTATTGAAGTCAGCCTTAGAAAATTAAGACGCGATCCCAAGCAAAGGTCTAGCAAACACGCAGTTTGTGCCACTGACTGGAGGAGGGAAACGTTCGACTTACATTACTGTTGACCGCAACCTGTTATTGAAACAATTGTTAGCAAAGTATATGTTGGCGATATCTTGTGGGTGAATAGTTAATTTTTCTTATGCACGTCGGTGCTCATCAAAATGTTGTAAGGGATTCGCTCGCATCATAGCAGCAGAAATTAGACTTGTGTTCACGGAGATAAAAGCATATTTGACAGGAAATAAAACGTACAGAAATAACAGATAAAGCATGGCAAATTGTATGTTAATTTCATACAACTTATTTGTATCTTTCTGTGTATCGATGTGTGTATTTTTTAGGTTACGATTGTTTTATGGTACATTTGATAAAAGGGGGAATTTACTCCGTATTATTCCAAGCCATATCGCAAAGAGATCGGATACGTGTTGCCCGTACCAAGGTTCGTTGCGAAGAGATTGACTTTAACGTCTTTTGGCGGGATGTTAGTATTTCCGGCAGGAAGAGTTTTTGTTGCATGCTGGGAGTATTTTTATTATTTTTAATTTTTATTTTATTTATTTTATACATATTTATGTTATTATTTTATATTATTTATAATTTTCATTATTATTATTTCATATTTTATTTTTATTTATGCATAATAATAATGATAATAATGTCACTATAATCTAACAATTAGCTAGTTAACAAATTAGATCTAATACTTGTAATCAATTATTTCTTCTTGAATAGAAAGCAGAAAAAATGTTTCTTGGAGAAATCTGTCGGAACCATGTTTTCTTTCGTCTATCTCGTCCATTTCTTAGCTTACACCTGCTTTTCTTCTCGATTTGATTTTCTCGCGCTTTCTTTCTTCACTCATAATTTTTCTTCTTCTCTCCATTCTCTTGATGTTTCCATTTCTCTTGTAGCACAGAAATGAGAAAATAATAATAATAATAAAAAATAATAATAATAATAAATAATAATAATAAACTAATAATAATAACAAAATAATAATAATAATTGTAATAATAAATGTAATAATAGTGGCTATAGTGTTCCCAAAGAAATTGATTGCAATATATTAGACTACCTCTGTCCCATAATGATTGGTACATTTAGTGCATGAAATGTGTATGCAAATGTACCAATTATTATGGGACAGAGGTAGCAATAAATAATTGCAATCCCAAATTGGAAGGATTACTGCTAGTTCTAAGCTGGTTCTCTTTAATCCTGATATGCTACAGTGTTCCCATAGAAATTGATTGCAATATATTAGACTACCTCTGTCCCATAATGATTGGTACATTTAGTGCATGAAATGTGTATGCAAATGTACCAATTATTATGGGACAGAGGTAGCAATAAATAATTGCAATCCCAAATTGGAAGGATTACTGCTAGTTCTAAGCTGGTTCTCTTTAATCCTGATATGCTACAGTGTTCCCATAGAAATTGATTGCAATATATTAGACTACCTCTGTCCCATAATGATTGGTACATTTAGTGCATGAAATGTGTATGCAAATGTACCAACTATTATGGGACAGAGGTAGCAATAAATAATTGCAATCCCAAATTGGAAGGATTACTGCTAGTTCTAAGCTGGTTCTCTTTAATCCTGATATGCTACAGTGTTCCCATAGAAATTGATTGCAATATATTAGACTACCTCTGTCCCATAATGGTTGGTACATTTAGTGTATGAAATGTGTATGCAAATGTACCAATTATTATGGGACAGGGGTAGTAATTAATAATTCCAATCCCAAATTGGAAGGATTACTGCTAGTTCTAAGCTGGTTCTCTTTAATCCTGATATGCTACAGTGTTCCCATAGAAATTGATTGCAATATATTAGACTACCTCTGTCCCATAATGTTTGATACATTTAGTGTATGAAATGTGTATGTAAATGTTCCAACTATTATGGGACAGATGTAGTAATTAATAATTCTAATTCCAAATTGCCCGATAATACTAGTTTCTGCCTGACTTTCTATCTCTATTTCTATTGCGCGATTCTGTTATTCCTTAAAATCTATTAATGTTTTTATTCCATTATTTGTCTATTCCTTTATTCTTTATATCCATATCATATTTTATTCTTTGAATCTGTTATTCTTTAATCTCCGTCATCTTTACATTCTTTTAATCCCATTATTACGTTACTGCTTACTCCGAAATCGTGCACTGGCGCTATAAATATTGTAATAAACGTTGAACTGATTGTTTGCTGAAAGGAGAAGTCCTTAATATCTTATGTATACATGACATTTAACTTTGTCATTCCTGAACTGCAGGTTATCTCAATTCAACTAACATCAAAATCTCTGTGTAATTAGAAAGCCAGTTCAAATTCTCACTGCATACCAAGTATTAATTCAGTCGATGGAAAGCGCCTCCTGTTGGCAGCAGAGAAAAATGGGTAATAATTATTGTACAGTAGCCCGGATTTTAGATATAATCACAGTGTTTGGGTGTTCTTAACCTCTATTTATAAAAATGAAAAATTCTTTCAATGTGCCGTCCTGGGTATGACGATAAACTACACCCGGCAGCAAGGCCTCTGATGGGGAGATTTTGAGGGGCGTGGAACCACCTTGCTGTTGTTCCCAGGTCCATCTTGACTCGGCGTGGTAGCACCTGTAAGAATCCTAATTGTGGATAAAAAGTGGACCCTCAAACAAAAACAAAGATCTATGAAAGTATAAAAATGCATTTATATATTAAAAATTCCAGCAATACATATTTATATGAAAAAATACCAACAATGCTTATTTATAGTAAAATTACCTACAATACAATTTTAAAGCATAATAACTAGCAATTATGTATTGGCTTGGTGCATAATTATCAGGCGTTTTTGTAGGCGAGTTATTTGTTAATAAAAATTGTTGTTTTGTTTACTTTTTTTCATAAAAATATTTTATTATCAGGTTATAAAAATGCGTATTGATAATCATACCCCCCACATGGAATAATCATTTAAAAATGTTATTGTTGAATTGTTACGTTTCTTTTCTCATAATAAATATTGTTTAAAAAACGCCTGATAATTATGCACCAACCCAATAGAATTACCAGCAATACATTTTATCTGTAGTTGGAGGCATAAATTGTGTTCAGAGTATTTAGATTTTGGCATTAATTAACTCATAGAAGTTGAAATGCCGCTAAACAACATCAACCAACCAATTGTTCACACCGGCGTGCACCGAAAATTAAATAAAGGCCCGTTTGACGATCACAGAGCACAATGAGAAATGGCAACTCGAACCCCGTTTTCAATATATTTAGGTACTTTATTCAGGTCTTCGCTTGCTCAGTCGCTAAGTGATGTTCTATTCAGAGATATAAAAGGAAGGACAATACTCCCTCTTTCTCTCGTTCTCCTCTCTCTCTCTCTCTCTCTCTCTCTCTCTCTCTCTCTCTCTCAGATCTCAGCTATCACCCACAGGAGGCGTTAGGTATAAGGCGTTGTCCAGTCTTCTTTCAAGGGGACACTCCGACTACTTAAAGGGTGGCACTTGAGACAGACAACTTCTGCTATGTCACATAAACAGCTCAGTTTTCCCAATCGACTCTTTCTACTACCCACTCGCTTCCCATTAGAATATCACAACTTTTGGCTGACAGCACGAACAGGAGACGTCGGAACTACCCGAGGGCCAGTCTATTTGTTGCCAATGGCAGATCATAACCAACTTTTTCAATCCCAAACATAACTGTTAATATAGGCCATCAACCGGAAATCAGCGATGTCCGGCTTGCCGTCGCTTGATCCCGAAAGATCTCATTTATGTCCTTTGGTTCTCCTTCGGTCAAGTTGGGTGCCACTTAGTAGACTCGACTTCAAAGACCCCATTTGCCGGCCATAAAACAGAACCACTTGAGATCTTGATATAAAATTATGTGGCTGCCAAGGAATCAGCACTAAACGTCGAACAAATCAAACAAAGGCAAAGTGGGATTCAAGATTTGGCAAGAAAATTGCCATTTATACTCACGCGTCAATCGCACACCAGATCTCGTTGGAGAAATCGCTTTAAAAGTCAGCATTTCTACGAGCTGACTAAGAACGCGTAATCGGTCGAAGTGTTCAACAGTCCTGGTATTATCGTAATTGCCGACTATGGACAAAATCAAAGATCTTCAATTAAAGAACGCAATAAATGACTTTTCCAGCAAGTATCGATAGCCACCTATACTGGTAACAATCTCCAAGCTGGTCTCTTTTATATCGTAGCTAAAGATATCACTTCTTTACAGCGCGTCATAGTAAATGGCCATTCACGTATTACACTCACTAATATCACAACTTCTGTATTAAGCTATGACATTTTTTTAAATCATTTCACATCAAAAAAGGTAATAGAGCCACTAAGACTCAAATGATTACTGAGTGTTAGGGAATATCAGAAAAATATGCTATTAAGGAGAAAGGACAATAAAAGGGCAAGAATTAAGAAAACAAAAGATAGCGATTGACATCGCTTTTAATTTTTGAAGATCAAATTTGACAGGGAAGTAAGAAGCCGAAAGAGAGTTTCACAAGCGAGAAGAGAGAAGAAACTGTTAGCATAGAACTTACGGTAACATCTAGCAATTCAATTGTAAAATGATTGAACCTAACTGCCAGTCTAGTACTGCGCTTAAATTCATAAAGTCTAGGTACCATAGAGGAAATTTCATCAGAACAATTACCATGAAAGTATTTATAGGAAAGGCACAGGGAAGCTACGTTAGGGCGGAGGAAATGCGACTGAAGCCGAGATGTCAGATCAGGACCAATAACATTGTAGATTCTTCTTTGGATTTCATCAAGAATCTCTAAGCATGTAGCAGGAGAACAAGACCAGATGAGACACAACTATTCAAAGTAAGGTTCATGTAAGATAAAATTCTGGCAAGAGAATTTGTCTAGCAAGACACTGTGAACCAACTTTCCCAGCTGCGGATTTACCTGTTGATTCAATATACACTTTCCACCTCATATCAACGGAAAGCGTGTGAAACCAAAGAATCCGTGGGCGTCATCTTAACAATATCAGACACACAAATGATGGTGTGTTGATGCTTGACACGGAAAGAAAACATACAGGGGTTGGACAAATAATTGAAACACTTGTTAAATTCAATGAAAATTTATTTAATATAGAGTTGGTCCTCCTTTAGCCTCACATTCAGCTTTAATACAACTAGGAATAGAACAGCTTCCTGACTTCATCCAGAAGAATTTTCAGCCATTCTTCCATTAATACCTGCTCCAGCTCTTTAAGACACCACGATGGAGGATAGCGGCTCCTAACTTGTCGCTCCAAAATGAACCACAAATGTTCAATAATACTGATATCTGGAGATTGCGGAGGTCACACCATGTATTCTAGGTCACTTTCATGCTCTTCATACCAATTCTTAACCTTTCGAGCGGTATGTATTGGAGCATTATCGTCTTGGAAGATGCAGTAACCATTAGGGAATAAAGTCTGGGCCATCGGATGAACATGATCTCCCAAAATGTTCAGGTCATTTCTGCTGTTGATTCTACCATGCAGGGCAACTATTGGACATTTCCATGATATGGTGGCACAAACTATCACTGATCCACCTCCATGCTTCACTGTTGGAAGAAGGCAGTCAGGGTTGTAAGCTTCTTTGGGCTGCCTCCACATATAAACTCGCCCTGAAGTTGGGAAAAGAGAAAAACTGGACTCGTCTGAGAATATAACTTGCTTCCATAGATTTGCAGACCAGGCATTGTGATCTCTGCACCGCTTCAACCTCTTCTGAATGCTGCGAGTGGAGAGAAGCGGTTTCCTTACGGCGGCTCTTCCATGGTATCCAGCCTTATGGAGCTCACGACGAACAGTTTTAGTAGAAACTGGAGTATTCAGATGATTATTTAACTCATCAGTCACTTTGGCCGCAGATGATTTTTGCCACATTGCATTTCAATGCACGTCGGTCCTTGTCAGTAAGTTTGCAAATCCGGCCCGAATTGCTACGGTTGTTAGAGGTTTTGCCCTATTTCTAGAATTGCGTCATAGTTCTTGATATGGTAGCACTTGAAAAACCAAACAGTTCAGCAACCTTAGTGATCGAGACTCCTGCCATGCGAGCTCCAACAATTTGTCCTTTTTCGAACTCAGAGAGGTCACGCATTTTACTTTAAATTTTACTAAATTCTAAAAATAAATAAGACAAAGACAGTAAATTAGATAAATAAACGTATTTACAATAGATATAACCTGCAATTACGAAGTTTTAGTTAAAGTTATTAATATAATAGGTCTTTGAAATATAGGAGTGGAATTTGCACCTGTTCCAGTTATTTTCTCCAACCCCTGTATCAGACAAACAAAAAAGTGATAAGATTTTTTTTTTAAGAAAAAGTACTTTACGGCAATTCAAAGAATCTCTAAAAGTTGTGGTAATACTTCGCAACTTATATGAATTCTAATTGGTTAATCGAATGTCGCCGTCAGCGAATGGTCGTAAGTTCACTCCCTGAATCCGGTAGCGAAATATTACTCTGATTCAGAAAAAATGAACAAGAAACAGCATCTCTTCTTTTATGTGCCGTGTCTCTATCGATGCTCACACCTTGGGTGGTCTCTCTCGCAGACGGCTTAGAGTAGAGATATCGAAGCTCACAACGTTGGTTGTTTTTCTTGCAGACAGTCACGAGGAGGGATATCGAAGCTCATACTTTTGGTTGGCTTTCTTGTAGACAGTCAACAGGAGGTATATCGAAGCTCACAGCTTTGGCTTTTTCTCTTGCATACACTCAGGAATAAGGATATCGAATCTCACATGTTTGGTTGTCTTTCTTTCAGACGGTCAGCAGGAGGAATATCAAAGCCTCACACCTTGGTTGGCTTTCTTGTAGACGACCAGGTGGAGGGATATGGAAGCTTACGGATTTGGTTTTTTCTCGTGTAGACGGTCAGGAATAGGGATATCGAAGCTCACACCTTGCGTTGTCTTTCTTGCATGGGTATGAATATTTATCCTCGCCCCCAACTGTAGATCATGGTTCTTTAACAGCTTTCTGTTTTTTATACCTTCACTACTACTTATTCTTTTGTGATTCCTTTTTGTCTTTCAACTATTACTCCCTTTCTCCATTTGTTAAAACCTGTCAATTATAGTCTCCCTTTCTGTTTCTATGTGCTTTATCCATTCAAGACATAGAAGATCATTATTCTCCACAGCTTCATATTCACGACCAGGGTTGTTCTAGTTCAACGTGCCAGATTGTTCTAGTTCCACGTGACATACCTTTTTCTGGATATGAAAGTGAATGTGAAGGAAATTTTGAAGAAGAAGAAGAAGAAGAAGAAGAAGAAGAAGAAGAAGAAGAAGAAGAAGAAGGAGGAGGAGGAGGAGGAGGAGGAGGAGGAAGAAGAAGAAGAAGAAGAAGAAGAAGAAGAAGAAGAAGAAGAAGAAGAAGAAGAAGAAGAAGAAATCTATCTTACATATAAGTCTACCATTCGCCCATGCTCAGAATATTGCTGCCACATATGATCGGCAATATTATTGGTCCTGACCTAGTGGCGACGAGGTAAGCCAAAGGGAAAAATTAACTCTATACGCGGAGGACATACTTTTTTGCTATCCGTCGCACATAACAAGTGGCGACCTGGAAACCCCCAAAAGAAAAACAAACTCTCTACGAAGAGGACATACCTATTTTGCTATCCGTCGCACATAACAGTGGTCGACGAGAAAACTCTAAAAAAAAAAATTCTTCGCGACATTTTAAAAAAAAAACGTTCTACGCGAACACATAAAAAAAGAATTTTCTTTTTGGATATCAATTTTACAGGCAACAAAGGAAATTTTTTTTTTGCGTACACAGGTTACAGAATATCAGGTTACACTAAAGTAAAATACGTACACAAAATTACGTTAACATGGAAGATTTTCAGTCAACCATTGTGGAACTTATCAAATTCCAATTTGAACAACAACAAAAGTACGAACAGAAACATCTTGAATTACAAGAATTAGTGCTACGTGTAATGTCAAATAAAGCGCAACATTCCGAGAACGAAGACGCTATTTGGAGAACTATCGAAGATTTCACGTACGCACCCGACGAAGATAAAACTTTTGCAAATTACTTCCGAAGGTACGAAGATCTATATGAATTTGACTGCAAAGATTGGTCAGACACACGTAAAGTACGTCTATTACTAAGAAAATTAGGCATATGCGAATATACCAAATTCGTAGGTTATATCCTTCCTAGAAAAACAAACGAGTTAACTTTCAAAGAAGCCATAAAACTGCTAACAGATCTTTTCCGCCATAATACCTCACTATTCCACAAAAGATGGAAGTGTCTCAACCTTACAAAAAAGGACAGCGAAAATTACATAACTTTCGCGTCTATTGTTAATAAATATTGTGACGACTTCAAATTATCAAATTATCTGAATTCAGTGCGGACAATTTCAAATGCTTAATTTATGTCCAAGGCCTTGTCTCAACCAAAGACGCGGAAATGAGACGCAGAATCCTTACTAAATTGGAGAGTGAACAAGATTTGACACTTCAAAAACTATCCGAAGACTGCCAGAGATGCATCAGTGTGAAGAAAGACTCAAAAGACATAGAAGAAGCTAGCATAGCACACATACGTAAAGTACGAAGACAAACCAACTTTCCCTCCTCAGAAACAAACCAAACCAATTTTCCCCTCTCAAGAACAGGTAAAAGAAAATTTTCTAACTCTAAAAATCAATATCAGAAAAAAATACCACCCAGTCCATGCTATCGCTGTGGGACTTGGCATTGGTTTAAAGACTGTACATACCGTTTTAAAACTTGTCTAACATGCAAAAATATAGGACACAAAAGTTCTCATTGTTGGTCTAGAAGAGGAAGCAAAAGCAGAATAAGAATCACGAGGACTGACCAAGCAGATGAGACTAACATAAGAAAATACGTACAAGTTGAAATGCAAAACAGAAAAGTCAGATTACAGTTGGATTCTGACTCAGACTTAACTATTATAAACCTTCAAACATGGAGAAAACTGAACAAACCTTCCCTGTTAGAAACGGATAAAATTGCTAGATCAGTAGCGGGGATAAAGATAAAATTCGAGGGTGAAGTAATTACAAATGTAACATTTAATGGAATGACGGAAAAACTAAAAATGTACGTCTTAAGAAATACAGAAAACCTATTCGGAACGGACTGGATGCAAAAATTCGAACTGTGGGATCTACCAATAAGTACGTACTGCCAAAATGTAAAAAGCTTACCAACCGAGGAAGACAAATTAAAAGAGAAACTAAAAACGAGTTTCCCCGAAGTATTTTCAGCAGGTCTCGGAAGATGTAAGAAAATGGCAGCAAACATCGAAATAAAAGAAAAAAGGAGCGTACCGTTTGCGTCAATAGAAAAAATTGATCAAGAATTAGCTAGACTTGAAAACACTGGCATATTGTCAAAAGTAGAATACAGTAAATGGGCCGCACCGACGGTCTACGTCAAAAAGAAATCAGGAGAAATTCGAGTGTGCGCTGATTTTTCTACAGGTCTGAACGCAGCAATAAATGACTACCACTATCCTCTACCCAGTCCAGAAGAAGTATTCACTAAATTAAATGGCGGAAATTATTTTTCAAAAATTGATTTAAGTGAAGCGTACCTGAAAATTCCAGTCGATGAGGAAAGTTCAAAACTACTGTGCATAAATACACACAAAGGATTGTACAGATACCAAAGATTACCTTTTGGGATTAAGGTCGCGCCGGCTATATTCCAACAGACAATGGATACGATGCTTGCCGGACTAGAGTACACGATTGCATACCTAGATGACGTATTGATTAATAGCGAAAGCGTTGAACAACATTGGGAACATGTACAGGAGGTGTTTAAGAGAATACAAAGCTATGGATTCAAGGTAAAAGAAAATAAATACGATTTTTTCATGAAGGAAATTAAATACCTTGGCCATATCATAGATCAAGAAGGAAGACGACCAGACCCTGAAATGGCAACAGCAATTAAAAAAATGCCAGTTCCTAAGAACATTACAGAATTACAAAGTTTTCTAGGCTTAGTGAGTTACTACCAGGAATTCATTCCTCAAATGCATAAACTTCGCGCACCACTGAACGAGCTGCTAAAGAAAGAAAAAGTTTGGCAGTGGACAGATCAATGCCAGGAAACATTTGAAAAAATAATAAGGACGTTAAGATCGGATTTATTTTTGGCACACTACGATCCTAAACTAGAAATAATTGTAGCAAGTGACGCAAGCTCCTATGGAATCGGCGCGTGTATATTACATAAAATGCCAGATGGGACAATAAAACCCATCGCACATGATTCTCGAACCCTAACACCAGCAGAGAAAAACTACTCACAAAAAGAGAAAGAAATTCTGGGAATTATCTTCGCAGTCACAAGGTTTCATAGGCATATCTATGGTAGATATTTTACTCTGCAGACGGATCACAAACCGTTACTAACAATTTTTGGTTCGAAAAAGGGTCTACCGGTTTACACTGCAAATAGGTTACTTAGATGGGGAACAATTCTTCTGAACTACAATATCAGATTGGAATATTTACCAACGAAAAAGGTCGGGCATGCGGATTGTCTGTCGAGACTGATACCAACAAAGACAGAGCCATTGGAAGATACGGTAATCGCAGCCCTAAGGAATGAAGAAGATATCAGGACACTACTATGTTGTACAGTTAGAAACCTCCCAGTCACACTACAAGACATAAAAAATGAAGCCAAAAATGACGAATTTATAAATGAAACAAAAGCAAATATAGCAGAAAAAAATGAACAAATATCGGACAGCTTTTCTCTATGCGATAATGTGCTACTTTACAACGAAAAGGTTGTAATTCCCAAAACACTAGAAAAGCGAATCCTAAAGGATTTCCACAGGGGACATCCTGGAAAAAATAGAATGAAGTCGCTTATGCGAAGCTATGTATATTGTGAAAATATGGATCAGGATATTACTCAGATGGTGGAAATGTGCAAGGGTTGTAACTTGGCAGCCAAAGCACCACCAATCATCCATAAACCATGGCGAGAGACTGATCGTCCGTGGTCAAGAATACACGCAGATTATGCAGGACCAATTGATGGTTTCTACTATTTAATCATAGTGGATAGTTATAGTAAATGGCCGGAGGTGTTTCGTTGCAAAAATCCTACTTCGCAAACTACCATAAATTGCCTCCACGAGCTATTTGCTCGGTTTGGAGTAGTGGATTGCCTAGTCACAGATAATGGAACGCAATTAACATCAGGGGGCTTCCAAGAGTTTTGCGAAATTTATCAAGTAAAACATATAAAATCCCCGCCTTATCACCCAAGATCAAATGGACAAGCGAAGAGATTTGTTGATACACTCAAAAGAGCGTTACGAAAAGCGTATGATGTGCCTACGAAAAATCATTACAGCAATTTCTTCAGACATATCGAATTACGCCAAATAATGCTACGCCATCGACATTATCACCCGCAGAAGTGATGTTCGCTAGAAAAATCAGATCTGCATTTGATAAATTGCTACCAAGTAAAACGAAACAAGTAACACAGCCCTACGCACCAAAAAGAAAATTCCTCCCAGGAGAAAATGTTTTTTTTTAAAGCATATAAAAATAATACATCTTACTGGGAGCAAGGGACAATTGAGAAAAGAATCAGCAATATGGTTTACATAGTACAGGGACAAAAATTCTCACATAGAAGACACGTAAACCAAATAAGGAAGAGACCGTTACAGGATGCTAACGGTCCACCTCAAAAAGAGGTGATGGACACGATTTTCGATACATTTGATATAAAAAGACCGCAAACAATGCCAGAAACAAGAAAATCGTCCAGAAAAAGAAAATTCACAGAACCTTTGGAAATAGATACAAAGAAAAAAAGATATTAAAAACCCCTGCTACGCAAAAGCTACGGAAGGGGTGTTATGGAAACTTACCCATAATAATAATGGACTATTCCGGACATCATAAATACTGCGCCTCGAGAGGGAGCAGAGTTCAGAGTCTGTCAGAGTCAGAGACAGAGTCAAGCGTCAGACGATTACTGTAAAACATTGGAATAGTGATACTTGTCGAGACAACATAGTTCACTTTAACTTAAATCTGATATTCATTACTAATACTTCTACTTCTTTGTACATATTTCTGTTTGTAATATATCTATGTTATTCCATACCTGTGTCCGAGTTATTCTTCATTGGTTCTACCTTGGACCATCACCGTGGTACAAGGAACTTGGACCATAACAGAAAGAAAGAAAGAAAGAAAGAAAGAAAGAAAGAAAGGTGGGAAGAATGAAAGAAATAAAGAAAGAAAATGAAAAATAAATCGATATGAAGAAATAAATATTCAGCTATGAAATAGAAAAATGAAAAAGAGCGAAATATAAAAGAACAAAAGTAAAGAGTTGAAAAGAAATGAAAAATAAAGAAAGAAATGAAAACAAAAAAGAAAGAAAGAAATGAAAAGAAAAAAGAAAGAAAGAAAGAATGAAATGAAAAAGTAAAATGAAAAACATACAAAAAAAATCATTTTTCAATGATTGGTTGGAATGAAAAAAATAAATAAGAAAGAAAAATAAATGAATGCATGATGAAGAAACAGAATAAAATAAAGAAATTAAAATCCTTATTCAATGAGTATTCTTCCAAATGGGTTTCTTTACAAATCTGAAATCGTGAATGCTATTATAATGGACACCTGACAAGCTAATAAAACGTTAGCTGGGACTCTCCCACCTTTTGTCCATTTATAAGCTTCTGTATCCTTTTGAGCATCCAGAGTTTCCTATTCCCAAAAGACGGCAATGTAGGCCACACAACGTCCAAGAATATAATATTTTCGAAAATTAAGTTACAAGAATATACAGGTTGAGTATTCTTTATCCGAAATTCCAAAATCCGAAAACCTCCAGAAATCCGAAAGTTTTTCGGGTGCTGACATGACTTGCCACAAATGGACAATTTTCAGAAAGCAACATGGCTACCCGTAACATGATTATTTCGTTGCAGCATTACAAATAAAATGGTGTCTTTTTTTTTCAGTTTTCATTACATTTAACTATAATCAGAATCCATGTTTTGTTTTATACAAATATTGTACCTGTATGGTTGATAGCTTACCGAATTTCCCTTCTTTCACTCACAGTGATGTCATGAATAATGTACCCTCTCCCTCCAGTTTCTCACACCTGATGTAGAAGTAATGTTTAGTGTTGCATTTATATATTTTTGTAATATTATCCAGGTTGATTATCCTTTATCTGAAATAACAAAATCCGACAACCCCCAAAATTCAGAAAGTTTTTCGGGTGCTGACATGACTTGCCACAAATGGACAATTTTCAAAAAGTAACATGGCTACCCGTAGCATGATTATTTCGTTGCAGCATTACAAATAAAATCGTGGTTTTTTTTTCAGTTTTCCTTACATTTAACTGTAATCAGAATCCATGTTTTGTTTTTATATAAGTACTGTACCTGTATGTATTGTAACATGTTAAACCTAGAACACTAATCATGGGTATATAGTACCCAGCGCAAATTTTCCTATTTTTAATTACAATTTTCAGTACCTGATTTTCTTACCTAAATAATGTTTTTCAGTTCCTATTAATGTTAACTCAAAGTACAAAGTTTGAAGTGCCTGCATGTAAAATATTTCAAACAAAGATTTATATATTTTTTTTTATATACCCATGGTTAGTAGTGGTGTAACTTTAATTGATGGTTAGTGTTCTAGGGTTAATCAAAACACGACATCGTTGGTAGAGATTTGTAGCTTACCGAATTTTCCTTCTCCCACTCACAGTGATGTCGTCGATGATGTACGCTCACACCCCAGTTTCTCACACCTGAAGTAGAAGTAGTGTTTGGTGTTGTATTTATATATTTTTGTAAATAGTGTTCATGTATTTTGTACACGTAATTTCTCTACAAATATGAAAATGAGGAATGCCACTTGTAATGTACACCTGATGAACTAATAAGTCATTAGCTGGGCTCTCCCACTGCTGGTCTATTTATAAACTCCTACATCCTTTTCAAAGTTGAGCATCCAGAGTTTCCCATCGCCAGGTTTGGCCTCTCCCATGTATACGATCGGACAGATGGCAGATAACATCCTGCGAAATGTTATCCTACGTCTTTTGGAAATGTTAAGTCAATGCAACAAAATTTGTATGCAGGTATTACGAACACGACTGCCTTTGTCCCCCAACACCTCATGCTTATCCGTGTCCAATGGGGGACGGGTTTGGTAATTGTACTGGCTAGTAGAGTTGACAAACATTGTACAAAGTATGTTGAGTAGTACAGGCGTCATGTGGGCAAGCATTATTCTGCTGAAACAGTACATCACCGCCTTGATACAGAAATGACAGCAGATAGGAGAATATTCTGGGTGCTTTACCGTTTGAGAAGTTCCCACTTATCAAACGTTAAAGCTGGGCATCCCAAACCATTTCAGAATTTGGGACAATGCGTCATGGGCGAAAACGCCCAGGAAGATATCACACCCCAACAACGGGGCCCGATACACCACGGGAGACACGCTCGAGGGTGTTCTGGTGTAAGTAGAAATATGACTTGCATATATCGCAGATCAACATACCTGAAGATTGCATTTAAGCACTAATAAATTTATTTTTAAACCAATATTTTTATTATTTTATCTTTTTAATTTACATACGCTCTATCTCTGATATTGAGTACATTAACTCATAAATATAGCATACCTTACAATAATAGTTTTATCACATATATATATATATATATATATATATATATATATATATATATATAATTTAAAGAAAACAGACCACTTTAAGGTTCCATTTGTTATAATTTATTTCACCAGAGAATTTTATTTTTTCTCTGAATCTTCAGACTTCACTTTCAAAGGTGAAACGAAAAATGAATTTAAAATTTACACTTTTGACTGCAGTATTAAGTTTATATAAGTTGACA
>OZ038494.1:16296610-16299110 GCA_964036315.1 Acanthosepion esculentum | reverse complement strand
TGGGAGCCGGCAGCATAGAATCCATAAACGGACGGTTATAGAGAGGGAAAACGTCTTCTTTGGGGAAAGTGTAAGATGACTTAAAAGCAGGGTCCGAGTCCCAGATATGAGTTTGATTCTCACCAAAGAAGCTTATATCAAGGTAGGGCCATGACCAAGAAATACCCGGGATCGGTCGTGATAAAGTAGAGAAAAACTTCCAACGTTTGCCTTGTTTATCGTTCAGTAAGTAATTCGGCAAACGACTTGAAAGGACTCTTCTGATTATTGGTTTGTCGCTAATATTCATCATGACGTCCATATCGTCGTCCCACGGTATAATCCCATGGTGCCGGTAGGATCCAAGTAAAGTTCCGCTGTATAAAAAGTAGGTGAGATTGTGAGCGGTTACTAGTTCTACAAACCTATACAATATATCTGTAAATGCCCTTAACTCCTTAGCATCCATGCGTGTATTGAAAAATTCCAACGTGCGCGATGAGGCGTAGCTCTTTTTATCGTCTGCTTTCTTTGAATTTCTACTCATGCTTTTTATATCGCTACTGCGGCCAACCGAAAAAGCGCTGTTGCCTTGTCTGTTGAGAAAGATTGTCTGCTTCCACGATAATAAGTTGTTTTCGTGTATTTTCTGTTGTATGCCTTTCGCCGTTGTTGCTATCGCTGACCCGGTTGAAATTAGTTGATTTTTAAGAGTGGTCCGAATAGATTTTCGTCTTTTCCTAACCTTACTAGTTTCTGCTTTCGTTCGAGCCCTTGATTCGATCTCTTCGGTCGCATTTTCTCTTCTGCTCATCTCCGGCGGTCTTTGTATCCGCAAAAAAAGTTCCATCTTCTGGTTATCGCTAAGGTCATCGCTGAACGACAGAGGGGTCACGTCCCCGTGGAATGGAGTGACGGCTTGAATAGAGGGAAATGTCGCCCGGATATTTGGTAGGTAAGAAAGCGGGCCTTGCGATGCGCCTTGTCGCAGACGACTACTCAATCGTCGACGGTTACTGACGTGAGTCAAATTCTCAAACAAAGTCCATCCAAAGTAAAGACTGATGGCGTTTAAAAAAAGAATTACACAGAAATATGTCCAACATCTTTTCCCTGGAATAAAAATGGTTCGCATACTGACAGCCCTGTGGCTATATGCAAACTTCCCGATGGAACGCTATCAATTGTGTCTCTGGCCAGAGGTAAAGGAACCTCTCACCTGACACTTTCACCTGTATTGTGTAATATACTGTCCGTTTGCAGGCAAACATAAGTGTACGTCGACGTGTGTGTGTGTGTGTGTGTGTGTGTGTGTGTGTGTGTGTGCCTCTCTCTCTTTCTCTTTCTCTCTCACTCTCTCTTGCGACTACATTAAATGACAAATATTGTAATGCTATAATTACATGCACAGTGAAAATACTATGCCGTCAGATTAACTTTGAATATAAAATTTACCGTCGGCAAGCCACATTCGTACGCATTGGCATTTAAACACAAGAATTTAATTTCTTTAAGTTCAGCCTTTTCATATTTTTTCTTGTTTTTTTTAATGTTTCTGTTGGTTTTCTTTCAAATATATCTCTTGTATTTATTTTTTGACGCTCTCATCTACCAAATGTATCTATATGCGTTTCCCCCTGTGTTGCATGCGCCTGGAGGTGGTACAGTGGTTGCTTTGTAAGTAGCAAGATTCAAGACGAGTAGTCGTTGTAGTAGCTGCTATAGTTTTCACTGCTGCGCTGCTGATGGTGATGCTGGTGTCACAACTACTACTGTCGTACACCAATGGGGGAAATGCTATAATAGTAGTACAAGCAGTGGAAATGGCATGAGTTGTGTGCCACTAGTCGTCAAAGCGATGGTACTCTATATCTGAGCAACACGAGGCTCACCTCGTTACTTCGTGCCTCGTTGAACAACTTGCACGCGTCTTTATTCTTCGAAGGAGAGTTCTTCATGTCTTATGCTTTGCCGTAAATAGGAGTGTACATAAAGCCTGTTCGTTTCAGTGCGTGCATTCACACGCACAGAGTCGCAAAACGGTCACTGGAATGTGTACAGCTACATGAAATGAAGGATAAAGAGAATGGCTAATTGGGATGATAATTATTTTTATTATTATTGTTGCTGTTGTCGTTGTTGATGATGAGGTTGATGATGACGATGATGTTGTGGCAGTGACGATGATGGTACTGTCTTTGAATTTAAAAGATCTATTGTTTTTTTATAGAAAAAAGCGTCGCGAAGAGGATGCAAACAAGAGATGAAATGTTTTTTCTTTTTTTCACAGTCTTTATCTTTCTTTTCTTCTCTTTTTCTTTTTTTTCTTTCTTTTTTAATTCCTACTGATTGTTTCCCCTTGTTCTCTTCCCTCCTTCTTTCTTTTTCTTCCTTACTCTCCAATAATTCCTCTTTCTTTCTTTTTTTGTTTCCTCGCGTTCTTCCGTTATCCCTGTTTTTTACCGTTTTCTTCTTATTTTTTTCTTTTCATTTCTTTCTTCCGTTCCTTTCTTCTTGTTTT
>OZ038494.1:16049110-16289110 GCA_964036315.1 Acanthosepion esculentum | reverse complement strand
CTCACTTAGTGGCACCGCTATATATTTATAAGCTTAGCTTAGTTTGGGACAAGGTCGCAAATATGAGTCACTCAGTAAGGATGGAACTCACTAGTAACGATCAAACAGATTTGCTCGTTAACCATTACCTCACTTAGTGGCACCGCTATATATTTATAAGCTTAGCTTAGTTTGGAACAAGGCCACTAGTATTAGGCTCCCAGTAAGAATTGAACTCTCTGCTTAGTTTTAGTAACGATCAAACAGATTAGCTCGTTAACCATTACTTCACTTTGCGGCACCACCAAATATTTACTAAGCTTATTTTGGTATAAGATCAGTAGTATGAGGTACCAAGTAATGGCTATATATATTAGCTTGTTAACCATTACCCCATTTTGAGGCGCCCAAACGAAAAATTCTATCCACTGAACAACGAACTGCACAAATGTCCGTTTTCAAAATGTTATGCGTCCTGGGTAAGACGATAAACTACATCCAACAGCAAGGCCTCTGATCAGTAGGTTTTGAGCAACGTGGAACCATCTCTTAATTGCTGGTGTTCTCAGGTCCAACCTGACTCGGATTACTAGCACTTGTTACAGTCCCAGCTATAGGCTAATAGTTAACCCCCAAACTGGGGTCAGAACATGTAAAAATAAGTTTTATTACCAGCTATGAATTTTTGAATAAAAAATGATGATCAGCAATGCATTATTACCAGCAATACATTTTTTGAAAAACATATTACCAGCAATACATTTCTAGAAAAAAATACCAGCAATGCATTTCTAGAAAATTTTTTACCAACAATACATTCTAGAAAAATAATTACCAGAAATATATTTTTTGAAAAAGTTTTTACCAGCAATACATTTCTAAAAAAAAATTACTAGCAATACATTTTTTGAAAAACATATTACCAGCAATACATTTTTTGAAAAAAATATTACCAGCAATACATTTCTAGAAAAAAATTACCAGCAATATATTTAATGAAAAAAATATTACCAGCAATACATTTCTAGAAAAATAATTACCAGCAATATATTTTTTGAAAAAAATATAACCAGCAATACATTTTTTGAAAAAAAAAATATTACCAGCAAAACATTTCTGGCAAAAAATTACCAGCAATACATCTTGAAACAAAAATATTACCAGCAATAAAAATCTTGTCGGCATTAAATAACCCATTGAGGTTGATATGCCGTAAAACAAACCAAACCAAAGCAATCAAAATGTTATTTTTTTGCGAACGTGAAATATTAACAATTTTTTGAGGGACTGTATTTTCTTTTTTTGACTTTTTTTTTTCGTATATTTTTTATCATCATCGGAATTTTGTCCTCGTTCCGTTTTTCAATGTAGATAAAAGATAGATTAGATCATTCATTTTCAATCTTATTTCAGATTCTAGGACATATTTCTACACCCGCCACACGCACACACACTTTCTTCTTGTCATCATCATCATTATCATCCCCGTGATCTCGATAACTGGCGCACTCCCAAAGAACGAAACGAGTCCTTCCACAACCACAATCTAAATACCCCCTCTCTCTCTCCCTCTCTCTCTCCCTCTCTCCCTCTCTCTCCCTCTCTCTCCCTCTCTCTCCCTCTCTCTCACACGCACACACACACATACACACGCACATATGCACACGCACATAAGCCTTTTCTTATGTTTGTACGTCTGAACGTTTACATCTCATTATTGCAACAGAACACAAAGTGTAAATGTGCGTCATGGATGTAACTGAGTCAATTGTGAGTGTACTGTACTTTATTCAACCAAACATACCTTTCCCTCCAAAACAGAAACGAAATGTTATCAACCGAGCTTGCTCGAGCAGCGAACACATCTTACAACATAAAATCAAGATTATTGACTATATAACGCGTAGAAACAATTTTCCAGAAGACAAACTCATTTTTTCATCTGGAGTATATTATAAATATATACGGTCAATGTTAATAATTTCTTTTTAATTCAATATTTTTATATCTGCAAAGAAACGAACATAAAAAAAAATTCTGCTGCTTTTTTGTGATATTTAATTACCCGCAAGTTCTTCAATGGACATCAGTCTTTGCATAAAGGTTGTACTTAGCAGTTATTTATATCGTTTGGAACTAAATGTCTGTTGAAAAATAAAATTATACCTTTTACCAGTTGTATAACAAACCTGAAGCGCAAATTTTAATTTTCACCGTGCATAATGAAGGAATTCACCCAAGTATATTTCTGTTTAAAAATAGATCATTTAAATAATTGTCTTACAGAAGATGGTTTATTTATTTATTTATATTCCTTGGATGTGCGGTTGGTGACATCAGCTCGAAATGAGATAATCGGAGAACCGAGTAGAATTCTAGTCGAATTCGTTATATTCACTCGTGGACAAGGTATGAATCCATCTCTTATCCCCCCAGCAATGGGTTAAATAATAGGATTTTTGTATCTGGAAAAATCATTGATATCTCCAAAAATTTGTTACGGAAAAAAAGAAAAAAATTATTCTTTTAATCCCAAATATGTTCCGATTTTAAATAACAGACACAGGGTTGATAAGCCGTAAAAATAACTCAATCTTTCTTTTTTCCTTCATTTCGTAGTAGTAGTCAGTCATTTGTTGAGTGTTCATATCAAACCGTTGGTAAGGCAATTAGACGGGCTTGTCTTGCTAGATCAATTACGACTGAATAGTGAGTTCGATCCTCACTTGGTGCTCCACACTTTCGGCCTTGTGCCACATCTAAGCTATGCTTAGAAAATCATTTAAGGCGCTTTTGACGTGATGTAACGATTAGCACGCTTGTCATGCTGTAACAATTAGTAGTGAATTTGATCCTCACTGGGTGCCCCATACATTCGGCTTTATGCCACATCTAAGCTACGCTTAGAAATCATTTAGGGCACCTTGACATGGCGTAATGATTAGCACGCTTGTCTTGCTATAACGATTGCAACTGAATAGCGAGTTCGATCCTCACTGGGTGACCCATACTTTCGGCCTTGTGACATATGGAAGCTAAGCTTAGAAAAGCACCTTATCAAACCGTTGGTTTACAAGTGACAGCAAGTCTCCTCCGTTCTTCTGATCTGAATGTTTTCGTATGACCACTTCCTACAACCCCTTTTAAAAGGTTATAGCCCTCCGATAACAATTGGTACGACTGTCGCTATCATATTCTACAACTCCCACAGCCCCCAAAAAACAAGCTATTAAGATGCTTATTTTACTTCTTATTTTCAGTCAAATTTACTATGTGGCCAGGCTGAAGAGCAAATTATTATTATTATTATTATTATTATTATTATTATTTCCTTTGATTTCTGTTGTATACACATTTCCTTCAGGGTCCCAATCAAAGATCTAATGTCAGAAATGGCTTCATGACATTTCCACTGATCATTTTTTGAAAAAAAAATAAGATCACACAAATTTTACATAGATAAAGCTCTTCGTAATGTGTGAGCTGTACCTATGAGTACATTTTTTTTTGTATTACTTTAAGTCACGGGCAACCAGGAATCCCTTCAATAAGTTTATCGGAGCCTTTTCCAATCAATCCGAGAGCTCCAACCACAACTGGAATTATTGATATTCTCATGTGCCACTTTTTTGAGATCCTTGTATTTTAATAGATTTTTTTTTTTTTGAAGATCTTCAAAGACACATTACAATCTGTAGGAACTGCCATGTCAATAAGAAAGCACATTCTGTTCTTGTGGTCTTTAATCACAATGTCTGAGCGATTAGCTTTGATTGTTCTGTCTGTGTATATTTTAAAGCCTCATAAATTATTACAGGTCCTATCTCTGCAACCGGGTCTGGATGGTGTTCATACCAGTTTCTTGCAGTTTCCTTCCGTAAAAGTTGTATATTTTCCAGTGTATATATTGGCCCACTCTATCGTGACGATTTTTATATTCATTTGGCGCAAGTAGAGAACATACTGAGATTAGATGGGCTCTGGTTTCCTGATATTTGTCAGAAAGTTCCTCGTGAAAAGACTCTCGTCTTGCGCTGCAAGAATAAAGCCTTCCGTTTCAACCTTTAATCCAGATGCTCCTAACCATTATTATTATTATTATTATTATTATTATTGATTTCTGTTGTATATTTTCACTGGACATTTTTAACCCAAGATCGCACACATTTTATATTGATAAAGCCGTTCGTAAGATGTGAGCTATACTTGTAAGAACAATTCTCTGTATTTCTTTAAGGCATCGGGTACTAGGGATCTATTCAGTTTGTCTATCAGAACCTCTTCCAATTAAACTGAGTGTTCTAACCACAACTGGAATTATTGATGCCTTCATGTTCCACATTATTTTAGATTTCTACTTCAAGACCCTTGTTGCTATTATTATTATTATTATTATTTTTATTTCCTTTGATATCTGGCGTTTACACATTTCTTTCCGGGTCCCGCCCAGGGACCTAAGGTTAGAAATGGCATCATGACACTTTCCACTGCAAAAAAAATAAAAAAATAATTACATAGATAAAGCCCTTCGTAAAGTGTGGGCTGTACTTGTCAGAACAATTTTTTGTATCTCTTTGAGGCATGGACTTCCAGGGATCCCTTCAATCAGCCTACTGGAATCTTTTCCAACCAGTCCAAGGGCTCCAACTACATCAGGAATTGTTGATGTTCCCATGTGCCACATTTTTGAGATTTCTATTTCAAGGTCCTTGTATTTTGACAGTTTTTCGAATATCTTCAAAGACACATTGCAGTCTGCAGGGACTGCCATATCAATAAGGAGGCACTTATTTTGTTTGTGGTCTTTAATAACAATGTCTGGGCGGTTGGCTTTGATTGTTCTGTCAGTGTGTATTGTGTAGTCCCATAGAATTGTAACAGGTCCTATCTCCGTAACCGGGTCAGGGTGGTGTTCGTACCAATTTCTTCCAGTTTCCTTCCCATAGGAGTTGCAAATTTTCCAGTGCAGATATTGGCCCACTCTGTCATGCCGGGTTTTATATTCAGTGGGTGCCAATATCGTGCAACCTGATATAAGATGATCAATGGTTTCTGGATATTTGTCACAGAATCTGCATCTTGGGCTAACACAGTATTTTAGTATATGTGCTTGATAATTCCTAGTTAACAAGCATTGGTCTTGTGCAGCAATGATAAAACCCTCAGTTTCACCTTTCTTATTATTTATTATTATTATTATTATTATTATTATTATTATTATTATTATTTCCTTTGATTTCTGGAGTATATTCATTTCTTCCCGGGTCCCGACCAGAGACATAAGGTCAGAAATAGCCTATTTCTCCACTGTGAAATTTTGAAAAAAAAAAAACAAATCATACATATTTTACATTGATAAAACTTTTCGTAAGGTTTGGGCTGTACTCGTGTGAACAATGTTTTGATTTTATTTAAGGCATGGGCTACCAGGAATCCCTTCAATCAAGTTATTAGAATCTTTTCCAATCAATCCGAGGGCTCCAACTACAACTGTTGATTATTATTATTATTATTATTATTTGTGGCATCATCTTGCCAGAGGGTAATTTTAAGCGCAAAACCCCTCCGGGGTCTGTAAGTAAAAAGGGCAGTGTAGGAGAGTTATCTATGCACATCTGGGACGTTTCGTTTAGATGAAGAGGGTTTTGCGGGTGATACGTGGTCTTTCACACATAGCAATCTTTTGTCTAAGATGCCGATGTCTCCAGGAATTGTAATCATTTTCTGTTGTGACCAAGTAATTGGTTAAGAAATAACAAAACAAGAGGTTGCAGATAAATAGTTCAATGAACAGTAAATACAACAGAAATGTGTTATACGACTTGGAAGTGTGTGTCGGTTGACCAGCGTTCGGTCTATCACTGTTAATATTTAACAGCCCCCCACGAGGGATATATGTGGCACACGGCCGAGTTTAACGTGGTTCATCCGAGCTCGTATGCTCGGCCAGAAAATCCTCGTAGAACCCGCATAAACGGGTTCGGGTCTGTCTACCTCCCCGGACGAAACTCTGCCCTTCGGCACAGCCTCGTCTGGATTCCTCTCTGCCCAAGGTAGAGAGTTCGACAGGAACTGCGAACAGTCACAGACTCGGAAGAACGCGTTATCACTGTTAATATTTAACAGTCCCCCACGAGGGATATATGTGGTACAAGGCCGAGTTTAACGTGGGTCATCCGAGCTCGTAGGCTCGGCCAGAAAATCCTCGTAGAACCCGCATAAACGGGTTCGGGTCTGTCTACCTTCCCAGACGAAACTCTGCCCTTCGGTACAGCCTCGTTCGAGTTCCTCTCTGCCCAAGGCAGAGAGTTCTACAAGAGCTGCGAACAATCACAGCCTCAGTAAAACAGTCTATCACTGTTCCCTCGAGGCTTACTATTCCTACTACTTTATAGTAAGTGGAAGAGTCCATAATAGACCCATTAGAGGGAAGACACAACATTTTCGGTACACTTCTTTATTATATCCAATGCTCCTATCACAACAGGGATAATCGTAGTCTTAAGTTTACACATTTATCGTTGCACATGAGGCATGTGTTCTTGAAGCATTAGATCAACAAAAACTTCTCACAACTGAAGAAATTTTCTTCAGAGAATCCTCGCAGGATTAAGGAAAAGTTTTACAAATAGATGCCAACTTGTTGAAGGCTAAGTAAAATGCAAATTTCAAACATTTTTCTGTACTATATAAGACAATATTCCTAAACAGAATTATTTTTTCATATGAAAATCAAAACAATCCTCGAATAAAAGAACAGTAATGAAGGACAGTTAATTAATGAAATAAACTTTTTTTAAATTAATATGCAATTTAGTTAAACCTGAAGAGTGACATTTCCTAGAAGTAGATAATACAGATATTGAGCTTTAAGTGGGTAAGTTACTATAAAATAGAACTGGGGCTTTTTGATCTCAGAATTCGTCGGAGAATTGAGCTCCAATTTCGCATTTTCTCATATATAATTCATAACATAGGTTTTACTTAATTAGCTATAATGTTTCTCTAACTCCTTGAATGTATAACTAATTTTAATTTTAATTTTCTAAACTCTTATAAATTGTCCCCTATTCTGTCACCCATGAAATAAAAATAATTGTTTGTACGGAAAATAAGGATCTACGTACATCAAATCGTCTTTAAGTTAAGTGGCAGCAGAAGAATTATCCTTGAACTTTTAAAAGGTAAGCTTAAACATTAATTCAATACTGAAATGCAGCGAACAATTTTGAGTTCTTCTGTAGTTTATTGATGCCTATCGCATCTACTCCTCCCTAGCTATTGTGATAATGGCCAAACGAAGAGTACTCCACAGGAGCTAGCTTAAATTGCAACCGATAGGGCAGCTTTTAAGCAAGCTTAAAATTTAAGCTAGCTTAAAATTTTAAGTTATCTGCAATTTGGATACAAAAGAAAAATAACATTTATTCCCCTTGAACCATGAAAGCAACGATTATGGCTAGTATAATATATATTTTTAACCTCGCATAATCTGGCAACCCTGAATCTGAGCTCAACGAAAATCGTTCCCTGTGCCTAACTTTTCCAGGGCTTTTGAATGAGCTATGAGTCATTAAAATCGGACCAGTGGGAACGGAGGGGTTGCTTGGACACACACACGCACAAACTCACAGACATACACTGTACTTTATACATAAGATTATTATTATAATTTCTTTTGATTTGCTATTTGATACACTCCTTTAGTAAACATTTTAGATTCAGAGTTTTTTCAGCGCTGTTGAAGAAAGCAGGTGTAAACGAATGCGAACTCCATCAGACAATCGGTCTAATGGACGACATAACAAAACTTATCATCCCAATTCCGATGAATAGAGCGCACTTCAGAATAATACCGAAAATAGGACAAGAACGGTGCAGTTTCATTAAAGACACATGAACCAGGAATCCGATATTTATGTTCAGGCAACGCGTAACCTATCTAACGAGCTTGTATAGTGATTTTCCAAGCGTAGCTTAGATGTAGCTTAAGGTCGAAAATAGGAGGCACCCAGTGAGGATCGAACTCACTACTCAGTCGTAACTGTTCTAGCGAAACAACCTTGCTAAGCATTACACAGCCTCGAGTTGCCCTAACGAGCTTGTATAAATGATTGACAGAACAGGGATTAGGAAATATAGCAAAAAGAGAATTTTTTACAAAGGTCAGGAAATTGTGGAGAGCCTTAATCGACCATATCCTGAAGAGATACGTCACATAGAAGAATGCCGTTGACTTCAGATGCCACATTCCACTGATTTTGTTTGGAGTTCCTTGTATATATTTAATTATTATTATTATTAGTAGTAGTAGTAGTAGTAGTAGTAGTATTAGCAGTAGTAGTACTTGCGTGCGTTATGTTTCCTTCTTCGAAAGCTGTACAGACTATGGTGCTTAGGCCCTATACGAGAATAGTCATTTAATTGATAGCACTTTTCTTAGTATATGGGATGTTCCTAGTAGGGCGATCTTCTGGGCAACCTGTATGTTGATGTTACCTGCGACACTGTTAGAAAAATTGTCCATTCCTTTTCTCACGAGGCCCAGAGCTCCGATTACTATTGGTACAGTCTCAGTCTTCATTCCCCACATCCTGTTAATCTCGATCTCCAGGTCCTTTTATTTGGATAATTTCTCGATAATTTTCATGGAGGTGTTTCTCTCAGATGGTACTGCTATGTCAATAAGTATACACTTCCTGAATTTCTTATATTTTATGATAATATCAGGTCTGTTGTCTTTTACTTCGCTGTCAGTTTGAATTGGCATTTCCCATAGTATCGTTAGATCGTTATGTTGGGTAACTGTGCCTGGTTGGTGGTCATACCATCTCTCAGTGGTTTCGATTTTGTGCTTCTTGCATATCTTTCGGTGCACATATGTCGCTACCTTGTTATGTCTCTGGGTATATTCATTTTTTGCCAGTTCCGGTCATCCTGAGATAATATGGTGAACGGTTTAATCTTATTTTCCGCAGATACTGCATTTCGGTTTAGTTTCATCCTTGATTATGTGACAGTGATAGGATCTGGTTGCGAGATTTTGATCATGAGCTGCAATAATTAGGCCTTCTGTCTCAGCTTTAAGCCCGGTGCTCCTCAGCCACTGATGTGTTTTCTGTTGGTCCACATCTGCTTCTTTCGTTCTTTTAGGTATTTGCCCTGCAACGCGTTGTCCTCCCACTTTTATTGTAATTTCATTTGGCAAGGTTGTTTTGCTTTCTCCTTTACTCGCTTTTCTTAGTATACGGCATGTTCCTAGTAGGGCTATCTTCTAGGCAGCTTGTATGTTGATGTTACCTGGGACATTGTTAATAAAATTAACCATTCCTTTTTTTCACGAAGCCCAGACCTTCGATTATTATTGGTACAGTCTCGGTCTTCATTCCCCACACCCGGTTAATTTCGATCTCCAAGTCCTTGTATTTGGACAATCTCTCGATAATTTTCATGGAGGTGTTTCTCTCAGATGGTACTTCTATGTCAATAAGCATACACTTCCTGAATTTATTGTCTTTTATGATGCTTCCATTGTTTGTTAGTAGGGTTTCAGGGTACATTAAGCTGTTTCTTCCATTTAATAATGTTGAAGCTGTATGTTTTTGGATATATTCATTTTTTTCCAGTTCCGGACATCCTGAGATAATATGATCGACAGTTTCATCATATTTTCCGCAGATCCTGTATTTCGGGTTAGTTCCACCGTGGTTGTGTAACAGTGATAGGATTTAGTCTTGAGCTGCTATATTTAGGCCTTCTGCAATAATTAGGCCTTCTGTCTAGTCCTGAGCTGCAATAATTAGGCCTTTTGCCTCAGCTTTCAACCCGGTGCCACTGATGTGTTTTCTGTTGGTCCACATCTGCTTATTTCGTTCTTTTTTGGTATTTGCCATGCAACGCCTTGTCCTCCTCCCAGTTTGGTTTTTTTTTGTCATTTTTTTTTTGTTTTTTTTTTGTTTTTTGTAATTTCATTTGGTCAAGTTGTTTTGCTTTCTGTTTTACTCGTTCGGCGTAGATGGTATTCGCTTCGTTTTTGTTGGTAGAATTTCAGGTATATTAAGCTGTTTCTTGAATAGTGCAGCTTCTTTGTTGATGGACTGAATTTGGTGTTATACTATTTGTAGGAAAGGGTCATTGGATTTTGTGAGGTATGCTTCAACCCGATTGTTGTAGTTTTTAGGGTTAGTTCAAGCTGGATTAGGACTCGGCCTCCTAAATCTCTTGGTACGTACAGCCTATCAACATCTGATTTCGGGTGGTGCATCCTCATTTGGGTAAGCATTTTTCTGGTCTTGGCGTCCAATCTTTTAATGTCATTCAACTTCCATTTAATAATGTTGAAGCTGTATGTTACTACGTGTATAGTTAAGGTATTGATAGCCTTCATTTTATTGGCCCCGTTTGGTTCGATTTCTAATACTGTTGTGGCCTTGTTATGGTCAGAAATGAAGACACAAGAGAGGAAGTTAAAAAAATATATTAACAGAAACAGTAATACAAACAAATACAAAAGAGAGTGTTACAGCAAGAATGTTCGGTCCTACTGTCAAAGATGACTGCTGGAAACTTCACCCTCCAAAAGGCAGTACCTGCTCCTATTTATAGCTGGGAGAGTTCATGCTTGCGTGGGTAAATTACCATAACAAGTATCATACGCACTCTTCTTCTATTATTATTATTATCAACATTTAAAATAAAAGATTAAATTTCTCCAAATAATATTCAGTTTGTTTTTTTACAAGACAAAAACTGCCATGATGTTCCAGTCCAATATTTTCATCATTTAGCTAATTCTGCGCAAAATTCTGTTTGAACATTTAAAATTATTGTTTTGCAACAACATTTGGTCCATTAATATCTGATGCCTTTTTATGACTATTGTTTTATGACTATAATATTGTTTTATGACTATAATATTTATGACTATTGTTTTATGACTATAATATTGTTTTATGACTATAATATTTATGACTATTGTTTTATGACTATAATATTGTTTTATGACTATAATATTTATAACTATTGTTTTATGACTATAATATTGTTTTATGACTATAATATTTATGACTATTGTTTTACGACTATAATATATGTTTTATGACTATAATGTTTATGACTATTGTTTTATGACTATAATATTGTTTTATGACTATAATATTTATGACTATTGTTTTATGACTATAATATTGTTTTATGACTATAATATTTATAACTATTGTTTTATGACTATAATATTGTTTTATGACTATAATATTTATGACTTGTTTTATGACTATAATATTGTTTTATGACTATAATATTTATGACTATTGTTTTATGACTATATTATTGTTTTATGACTATAGTTTTTATGACTATTGTTTTATGATTATAATATTTATGACTTGTTTTATGACTAATATTTATGAATATTGTTTACTGACTATAATATTTTCTTTTTTCTTTTTCTTTTAGTCATTTCACCCCAAGTAAAGCAATAAAGCCTCTAAGATACAAGCAGTTGCTGAGTGTGAAAGAATAAGAAGAACATTATTAAGTAGCGAGAACAATAACAGAAAAGGAAGCAAGAAGACAGTAGATAACGGTGGACATTGCATTTACATTTTTGAAAATCCTAGTTGTCTGGAAGAGAATAAGTCGGAAGAGAGTTCCACAAACGAGAAATGCGAGAGAAGAAACTGTTAGCATAGAACTTACGGTTACATCTAGCCAATTATACTGTAAAATGAGACCTTGTCGCCAATCTAGTACTGCGCTTAAATTCATAAAGTCTAGGTACCCTAAGGAAAGGTTCGTCAGAAGAATTACCATCAAAGTATTTGTAGAAAAGGCACAGGAAAGCTAAGTTATGGTGGTGAGAAAGTGACTGAGGCAGGGATGCCAGTTCATTACCAATGATATTGCAGATTCTTCTTTGTATTTTATCAAGGATCTCTAAATGTATAGCAGAAGCACCGGACCATATGTGGCAGCAATATTCTAAGCATGGACGGATGATAGACTTATAGATATGTAAGATAGATTCTGACGAGAAAGACTGTCTAGCACGGTACAATGAACCATCTTTCCTAACAATAGACCTAGCAATGGATTCAATATAATCTTTCCACTTCATGTGAGCGGAAAACGTTACAAATTTATCCTCTCCCTTAAAAACCGATGTCCTTATAGTTTTAGAAGTATGTTTTATGACTATACTATTTTATGACTGTTGGTTCTAACCACGAGACCCCGGTTCGAATCTCACCATCGTCGATTTATAAGGAAGGTGACTTCTTGATGTTATCGGTCTGGAGTAGGTGATCCCATCGTGTGGCATCTTTGGAAAGTGCCTGAAAGAAACATACCACGGGTTGACCCGAGCCTTGTGAGTGAAATTGGGTAGACGGAGCCCTTTGGAGAGCCGACGGTGGTTGCTCTAGCACGAAGTCACAAGTCATCGTGACCGAGGGTTTGAGCGTGCTAGCCTTGTTCACACTGTTGATCACGTTATATAACGCGCTGTCTCCCAGAAACTGTAACTAAGGTCCGTTCAGCATAGTTGCAGTATAAACCTCAGTTGGGCTCTGTGGAGGCGTCTACAATAGGGATTAGCTAGCCGCCCTAGAAGACGGGTATCCTCGAGTACGAGTGGCCAGCCATTAATATGCAATAATAATCTATATTATATATGATGTTTTTATGACTATAATCATAAATATATTGTTTTATGATTATTATATTTATATTTTATGACTATTATCTTTATGACTATTGTTTATATTGATTTATGACAATTGCTTAATGTAGATGCTACGATTTGACGCTGATAATAAAGACGTCCAGAAATAATTTTCTTGGCTCCAGCAACGAAGAAATTAAGAAACGCTCATTCTAATTAAAAAGCATTCTTTAATCATGGATGGCAGACTTATAGATATGCAAGATAGATTCTGGCGAGAAAAATTGTCTCGCCAAGCACAATGAACTGACTTTCTTATCAGCTGACCTAGCAATGGATTCGAGATAGTTTTTCTATTTCATGTCAGCTTGCGTTCTCTGCTGATATGAAATGGAAAAACTATATTGAATCCATTGCTAGGTCAGCTGATAAGAAAGTCGGTTCACTCTGTCGGGCGAGATAATTTTTCTCTCCGGAATCTATCTTACACATCTATCAGTCTACCATCCGTCCATGCTTAGAATATTGCTGCCACATATGGTCCAGTGGCTCTGCTATTTACCCGGAGCTCCTTGATAAGATCCAAAGAAGGATAAGCTATATTACTGGTCCTGGTCTGGCAGCTCGGCTTCAGTCATTTTCTCGCCGCTGTAAGGTTGATTCTCTCTGCTTTTTTTATAAATACTTTCATGGTAATTGTTCGGATGAGCTCTACGCTATGGTACCTAGACTGTATGAATTTAAGCACAATGCAAGACTGCCGTCGAGATCTCATCAATTTACTGCTGAGCTAGCAAGATGAAGCCGTAAATTCTATGCTAACAGTTTTTTTTACTCGCTTGTGGAACTCCCTTTCAGTTCCATGCTTTCCAGCCAACTTTAATCTGCAAAAATTTTAATGCAATGTCAATCGCTATCCACTGTCCTCTGATTGTTCTTTTCTCTTTCGACTCATTACTAATGTTTCTGTTCCTAATTCCTCCACACCCTGTAACTCCTTGCGTGTTAGTGGCTTTACTGCCTTGCTTAGGGTGACACTGATTTTTTAAAAATCGCCTTGTCTAAATTGGACTTAAAGATCAGCGGTTGATCGTTTAAACAATAATGTATAAGCACTTCCAGTAGTGACGATGATCTACAGGTTACTCATAAAAAAACAAACGATTTTTATAATGAGGCAAATGGACTTGGAGAATTAGACACTCGCAGAGCATACTGACGGTGTGGGGGGGGGGCAGAGAGAAAACGGCAAGTAACCTGCCTAAAGAGCTTGTGTAAATGGATGGCAGAACAGGGTGGGAAGAATAAAGTGAGAAATATTACTTCGAGCTACGACAGATAGGAAGTTGCGGAGAGCCATGATCACCTACCTAACCTAAAGAGCTTGTGCAAACGGATGGCAGAACAGGGAATGGGAAGGATAGTAAACAGAAAAATATTACTTTAGAGGTGCGAAGGATAGGAAGCTGTGGTGAGCCATGATCAGCTACCTAAAGAGCTTGTGCACATGGATGGCAGAACAGGGAATGAGAAGGATAGTAAAGAGAGACATATTACTTAGAGCTATGAAGGATAGGAAGTTGTGGAGAACCATGATCACCTTCGTAAAGAGTTTGTGTAAATGGGTGGAAGAACAGGGACTGGGAATGATAGTAAAGAGAGAAATATTACTTAGAGCTCCGAAGGATAGGAAATTGTGGAGAGCCATGATCACCTACCTAAAGAGCTTGTGCAAACGGATGGCAGAACAGGGTCTAGAAAGAATAGTCAAGTGAAAAATATTACTTCGAGCTACGAAGGATAGGAAGCTGTGGAGAGCCATTCTCACCTACCTAAAGAGTTTGTGCAAATGGATGGCAGAACTGGGAATGTGAAGGACAGTAAAGAGGGAAATATTACTTCGAGCTACGAAGGATAGGAAGTTGTGGAGAGCCATGGATGGTACAAACAGGAGTTGGGAGGGATAGTAAGGAGACAAACATTGGTAAGATCTACAAATGGCGGAAAGTTGTGGAGTTGTCCACGTCCTGAAAGGTCACGGCTTGTAAAAAAAGAATATTGCTTGGAAACGAAGTGCCAACTTAAATGTAAAATTATTCATTCATTTTTTTATTCATGTCCTCTTTATTTAAAAATAAATATTATTTCTTTCTTTTTGTTTCTGAATCATTCATCTTGGATTACCTCTCTCCGTCTCTTTCATTTTTTATTTGCCTTTCCTTTTCTCGTTCTCTTGTTTCGTCTGCTGTCTTAATTATTTTATAATACATAAATCTCTCGCGCGCGATCTCGTCGTAATAGTAGCAGCAGTAACAAATAGTATCAGTGAGGTGTTCCATACTCTAAATTTCAGCGTCATTACACCAGCCAAACTTATTGCTTTCGCCTGGGGATCGACTCCACCACTACCACACGGCACAGAAACGTTCTTATCTAGTAGGCTACACAGTATAGTACTACAAACAAACCACAAACAATTCTGCAGTTCGGTTATTAGCCATTGTTTCGAGCAAACATCTCTCTCCCGTCAGCAGCAGACACAATGTGAACCACGTTAGACGTCGTCAAACATAATTTAACAGTAAAAAAGTGGGCCTAGTGTTTTTCTTACTGACCCCTTTTTTTCACACATCGCCTATTATTTAGAGTGGGGCTAAAATAGATTAATGTTTTGCCATATGTAAGCTAGCCCTTATTGTCTCAATGATCCTACGATTCTAGGATTTTTTGCAGGGGTTTCTGGTTTTAACTTACATTTAAACTTTGTTAGAAACAAGAAAAAGAGTACTGAACTGTCACGTGATATCTGTCCTCCTGTATGGCAGTGAATGCTGGGTAATCTCCTCAAAGAGGAAAAAAATGGTTCTACAGAAGGATGTTGAGGATACCATGGACCGAACATGTGAGTAACGACGAGGTTTTAAAGAAAATGGAAACATTAAGAAAACGTATACTTAACACCAGGAAGAGGCAGTTGAAATTTCTGGCGCATGTAACGAGGAAGGAGGGCTTGGAAAATCTGATACACACAGGTCCGATTGAGGGAAAGAGGAACTAGGGAAAGCAGCGCTTTGATGGGCTTGAGTAAATGGATGGTAGAACTGGTTTGGGGATAAATAGCAAAAAAAAAAACTTATTAAAAGATAAAAGGGAGGGAAGAAGTGGAGGGTCATGATCGGGCACGGAACATAAAAGAAGAATGCCCTTGCATAAAACATGAATTCATCTCCTCCGCTAGCAATGACTTAAATTAAGTCAGTTTTAATATTTCAGACATGACTCTTTAGCCTTGGATCGCAGCCAATGTAGATGAAGAATTACTCTGAATTTCGAACTGTGAAGAAAGCAACGGGAAACCATTTTCCTATCTTTCCTAAGAAGTCATGACAAGTCATCGATAATAAAGAAAATAAATCTGTGGAGAGACATAATCCCCCGCGGTACTCATCTTTATTAATTGTTATCAAAACAATACAAATCGGGATAAACGTCTATACATAATTCATTGGATAACGTCTCTGACAGCAGTGTATTGAAGACATTAATTCTGATTTTCGTTAATATTGTTTTCCCTTCTTAGTACAGGTGCGGCAGAAATACTTCCCACAAATACCTCCCACAAATATGTCCCACAAATATGTCCCACATAATGGCAAAAAATTAGCTAAATGAAGACACCATTACCACTAATATACTACCATTATGTGGGTGGTATTTCTGGGAGGTATACGTGGAAAATATTTCTATCGCAAACTGTGTAAATATATTTCCCAGTACGATATTTCGAGCATTGTTTATACTATTATTACAACTTATACCATGTTTTTAAACATTTTAGCAATGTTTCAAATTCCTAAAAATATTTACCATTCTTCAAGAATCATCTTCTTCTTCTTTTATGTATCGTGTCCCTTCCAGACGTGGGCGATTATGGTCCTCTACAACTTCCTATCTTTTGTACCACGAGGCAATTTTTGTCGTTTCGTCGTCCACTCTATTCATCTGCATTAGTCAGTTTTATTCACTGTTTCCATCTGCCCTTCTTGATTTACCATATGTTCTGTGAGTTCAAATTCTCCAAAACCCCTTTCTTCATTATGATTCTAAGTACAAGTATCTGTTTTGTTTCCATTTTTCTTAAAACGTCCTCGTTACTCACATGCTCCGCCATAACAGTTGAGCATTAGACCAGAGGTCGCCAACCTTTTGAACTGACCACTAAATGTATAATTTTAAATATGGCGGACCACTAATATGAATTTTGAATAAAAAGGTAAATACATTTATATAATAATAATCGAAAAACTTTTATTTTATTAATATGAAATGCACCCATTAAAGGTAAATAAAATTATAGTGTAATTATTTAAATAAAACAAATTGAGTATCTGTCTATATTTCTGAGATGAGGTATTATGTACGTTATTTACATTATTCGGACTATTGTGCTCATCTTTGTCGCCATATTTATTACAACATTTCGGCCGTTGTGTTAGATCCACTGACAGGACCCAAAGAGTGTGAGTTCAATACCCGACTAAGGCAGTGGAGAACTTTCAGAGGGAAATTAACAGGAGATAACTGACATCCATTAAAATATGGCCAGTGGAACTAGAACAGTCTACACCAGTGAGCGAAATAAAGGGTTCAGTTCGATATTCCAACCACATTAAGAAGGCCGGAGCGTACAACGGTCGAAACGTTGTAATAAATATGGCGACAAAGATGAGGACAATAGTCCGAATAATGTAAATAATAAAAGTCATGTTAGGTTATACTATGGCTAGATGACGTCACATTTGTTTACTTGTGTACTCGTGTTTATTTGGAGATTACATAAGGTTTTGAACATATATACCATCCATAATGCGTTTTGTTACTCGTCATTTTTTAATCTGAAGCTTCATAAAAATTGAAATAATGTCCCCATTCTTCTGCGGTCAATCAAAAATTTTTCACGGACTAGCTGGTTGGCGACCACTGCATTAGAGAACGTAAAGTGTAACGCTAAAATCCGAAAACATTGGAATAGCAAAAGGTGCTTTCCAAAAGCTAATAAAGGGAGAAGAAAGGAGAATAGTAAACCCTCTTTATATCGCGATTCATCTTTCGCGGTCTCAGAGCATAGCGGATTTTTAAAAATATTCAATGTAAATTAATATCACGGTTCCCTCGGTACATCGCGGGTTTCTGCGGCCAATCGAAATTTAGCTTTGTCTTCTTAGATGATTTCGTACATGCCACACTATTGGTCACTACAGACACGATGAGAGCATGCTGTTCAGTATCCTGAGCGCTGATTGGCTTAGTGACCATATGATGTCTCCCAAACGTTCTGCACCTCCTAAGAACTTTCGGCAGTGAGTCCAAGGGCCAGAGGAAGATGCTTACTATAGCGGAGAAGGTGAAACTCCTCGATATGTTAAAGGAAGAGAGAAGCTATGCGGCTGTTGGTCGCCATTATGGCGCCAATGAATTCGGCGTTCTTCTTAAAAGAAGAATTTTAAAATGTTTAAAAAGGGTTTAAGAGTGTAGAAAGGGTTTATAAGAGTGGGCGGAGGCTTTAAAAAAGCTTTAATATATAAAAATATTTTTAAAAAAATACACATTAAAATACTCTGATGAATCACTTTAGCCAATCCTGTTTCTACTTCGCGGATTTTCACCTATCGTGGGGAGTTCTGGAACATAAAACCAGCGATAATCCAGGGATTACTGTTAACACGTGTAAAAAGACAAAATGTATGGTTTTCACCAAAGGAAACAGCCCAACATGCGAATTTTCAAATTGAAGACATAAAAATTGAACAAATGCAAACATTTAAATATTTATCACTATTTATATTCGGACTATTGTCATCATCTTTACTGTTGTTGTCGCAACGTTTCGACCGTTGTGCTCACCGGTCTTCCTCAGTTATATATCGATCTGGGTAGTCTACAATTAATTCCGAACTGAACCTTTTATGAATCTACGAAGACAGAACTGTTCTCGTTCCAAGGCAATCATCTAGTTCGTACTTTTATTCTGTGCTGATCACTTAGTGCTCACCCGTTTACACCGAGTGCAAGTACACACTGCTCGTCCCAAGGATTGAACTCACAATCACTGACATCAAATTCACAAACCAACGCTTTAATCCACTAGGCCATTGTCCCTTAGGACACTCTAATACCCCCACCCACCCACGTAGATTAAATAAAAGATACAGTTCAGGATTTCCTGTAGGTTACGCAGATCAATATACACCTGCGGAAGGCCGAATGACACAGCGGCCGAAACCTTGTCATAACAACAACAGAGATGAAGAGAATAGTCCGAATATAAATAATGTAAATAATAACTCCTCATCCCAGAAATTCAGACAAAAATCATCTAGAAAGTGTTTAAACAGTGGAAGGAAAATGTGACACCGAAAGACGAAATCATTGGAATAGCGAAAGATGCCTTCCAAAAGCTAAGCAAAGTATTAAGAAACGGGAAAATTTCATTAGAAACAAAGAAAAAAGTACTGAATTGTGATGTAATATCAGTCTTCCTATATTGGCAATGGATCTAGGCACAGATGAAGAAAAGGCTTGAGGCAACAGTAATATGGTTCTACAGAAGGATGCTGAGAATACTATGGATTGAACATGTGAGCAATGAGTTTAAAGGAAATGGAAACAAAAAGGACCCTTTTCGGAAAGAGACAGTTAAAATTTCTAAGACACATAATGTAGAAAGAACGTATAACTCCTGCCTAACGAGCTTGTCTAAATGGATGATAAAAAAAGGTTTAGGAGAGGTAACAAAAAAACTAAATTTTTTAAGAGCTACAAAGGGCAGGAAATTGTGGAGACCCACGATCGTCCACGTTCTGAAGGGACCCGGCAAAAAAAAGAAGAACGTAATTGTGTAAATGAATGGTAGAACAGGGTTTAAGAGCGATAGCAAAAAGACCAAATTTGCTAAGAGCTTCAAAGGACAGGAAATTGTGGAGAGCCACGATCGCTCACGTCCAGAAGGGACTCAGCAAAGAAAAGAAGAAGAACGAGTTTGTGTGAATGGATGTTAGAACAGGATTTAAGAGAGATAGCAAAAAGACAAAATTTACTAAGAGCTACAAAATACAGGAAGTTGTGGAGAGCCATGATCGTCCACGTCCTGTAGGGACACGGCACAAAAAAAGAAGAACTAGTTTGTGTAAATGGATCGCAGAACGGGGTTTAGGAGAGATAGCAAATCAACTAAAAAGTGCTACAAAAAACAGGAAATCGTGGAGAGCCATGATCGCTAACGTCCTGAAGAAACAGAAGAAGAAGAAGAAGAAGAAGAAGAAGATTTTATCTCCTTTGCTTTTATTTTTTATTTATTTATTTTTTTTTGTGTGTGTGTTATGCATCTTTTGCTGTTAGAATGCAACTGCATATTTCTGTATCACATTCCCGGATAGTTAGACTACATCTAAAGGACAGACATTTTTCTAAAAATTAGATGCCCTTTCGGTTGGAGCTTCAGAATACAGCGACTGCCGCTCTGCAGAGGTGTAAGCCTCTACCCTAACACTACCACCACAAATGAGGCAACCTGGGTATGACGATAAACTACACCCACATTCTGGGTATGACGATAAACTACATCCGGCAGCAAGGCCTCTGATCAGGAGATTTTGAGGAGCGTAGAACTACCTTTAATTGCTGGTGTTCCTAGTTCCACCTTGACCCGGGGTGGTAGCACCTTTTAGGCTATGGGCAAATAGTTAAACCCCAGACGAGAGTCAAAACACCATGAAAGTGTAAAAATAGGTTTTAATACCAACAATACATTAAAAAAAATTTTACCAGCAATGAAAATTTTGTCGGCATTAAATAACCCATTGAGGTTGATATGCCGTAAAACAAACCAAAACAAATCAAACCATTCTAAAATTAGCTCGTTAGGGTTAATAGTGTATAAAGGGCCAAGATATTGGGATTAACGTTTCATATTTTGTTTGATAGGCTTTATGCATTGATTTATGTCTTACGTATTGATGGGGTGGGGCTGATCTGCGTTGATCAGTATACAGGGTGCGATGGATAAACCAACTGTTAACACACGTTTAAAAAAAAACTTCATTACATCACCATTTTTCTACAGATCCATGAATTTAACTTATTTCTTACGAATACATAAAAATCAATATATATAAAAATATGCACGAGATATATTTTAATGAAAAATATTTCAAAACATCCTGCAGCGTCTCACTAACCTTTACACACTTTAGTATCCAGAATGTTTTCTTACACTTATTTGTATATTATCTGTTACATCATTACACGTGATACGTATCCAATGAGAACATCCTACTGCATCTTATTAACTTTTACACACTTGAGAATGTTTGCCACATCTATTTAAATATTATCTTTTACTTCAATACACGTGGCACGTATCTAACCAACAAAAAATAGCCAAACACAACATAACATTAATCTGCGTCCCTTTGCTTTTTATCATTTGTATTTTGATCTCTAACGAAGCTTTAATAAAGTGAAACATGTTAGATTGAGATCTGTTTCCTACTTGTTCTTTATCCTATCATATTGTCGGATTACTATCCATACTATATCTATTTATCAATCGCTGTCTGTCTGTCTGTCTGTCTGTCTGTCTGTCTGTCTGTCTGTCTGTCTCTCTCTCTCTCTCTCTCTCTCTCTCTCTCTCTCTCTCTCTCTTTCGCAATATATATATATATATATATATATATATATATATATATATATTGTGTATTTGGACAGCAATTCCTGTTTTATATAAGTTTCATTAAAGCGACTGCGATTAAGCATTTTGTCTTGTATCCATATAAGTGTTTTCTTTCTGGATATAAACTGTGCAAAAACTGTTCAAATATTCTATATATCCGAGAGGTTTCGGATATTCCATTAGCCATTATCAAGGATATTTTTTGCTTTATTTTTGACTAAATATGTAGATTTTTATATATGTGTATTTATAGTGATGGGAATATTTTCCGAACACGACCAGCACATTGTGGCCGTGTTTATAGTTGATATTATAGAGTGTTGTTTTTTTTTCTTTTTATTATTACTGCTTCTATATTATTAAGACTATTTTTACGTGTGAATGAGGCTATTATAATCCTATTTTCTACGATTATGTTGCGGATGAAGTTTGGCTCCTAATTGGGCTATAGTCAGAGAGATGTAAAGTGAGTCTTTTTGATAAGCATGTAGTGGTATATCCAATATAATTATTCATGAATTTTGTTTGATCATTAACGCAGTTCCCTAAATGGTATGTAAATTCCTAAATAAGTTTGGTCGTCTGTAGTTTGGGTGTTGCAGATGAGTTGTTGTTGTTGATGAGGTTAGCTGTTCTAAATATTTATTTTATGTTTGCATATTTTTATCATATATATATATATATATATATATATATATATATGATAAAAAATAAAGTTTTAAGATATGCTATATTTATGGGTAAAAATGCTCAATGTCAGGGATAGATTATGTGTAAATATGAAAAGGGAATAGTGAGGTTCCACATCGGATGGCAACAGTCTGTTTCATACTTGAACGCAAACATTATGAACTGAAGATTGCGTTAAGCATGAAACAGACTGTCACCAGCTGGTGTTGACCTCAGTATACACGTGTGTGTAGGTGTAGGTGTGAGGGGGTGTAAAATTTCAGGTATAGCTAAAAATATATTTCTTAAAGGAAATGACAATAGGAAAATTCGATCAGAACCAAAAATACCATAGCAATAATAATTCTGAAACAGGTGTATATAAAATAAATTGTCATAACTGCTCCTCACAATACACTGGGGAAACTTGCAGAATTTTAAAGCAAAAGTAACGTATCTATGAACACACAATAATTTATCAAATGCATTTATCATACATAGAAATAAATCCAACAAATCTGATCTAAAAAATATACACTTATTAAAATCGAAAGTAACTTATTTAGACAGAAATTTCTCAAGAACGCCCCTATCGAATCTTAGCAAAATATAAATCTGAGCCTCGGATTTTTTTTTTCAAATATTTCCGTTCCTGAAAGAATTACTCATTTCCAAAGCCAACATACATGAAGATAAAGATGTTAAAATTTAAAAGGAAACGGTAAAATTCATGGCATCCTTTTAGTTCAAATATATATCCCATAAATCAATCCCAAACTAAAATAATATACAGATTAATTACTTTATAAAAAATAAAAAATCAACACCATCATTCACTCACTTTCGTTTATTAGACATTAAATTATGTCACTTAGCATCTTCCATAATTTACCTAGACTTTTCAGTTCACCTGATGGATATTTATGAGCGTTTCTTAAATTATTTTTTTTTAAAACCACCAACATTTTTACTTTTGTTTATAGATTCTGGTTGCAAAATAAAATCCTTATATTTTTCTTGATAAAGTCCATCAGAGGACGAAACGCGTCGGATTAGATAAATTCTCCTTTTGTTTTTATTCATACTGTTGTAACCTAGGGAAGGTTACTGAATAGAATAATCACACGTAGGTTGGTAATGAACGATAATACTTACGATAAGAACAACACATATAAGATTCGCCAGCGGCGCGTAGAAGTAGTCAACTGCGAAAAGTGAGTCAAATGAATTCCACAATGTATCTCCAACTGCAGGATATCTACCAACCGCCCCAAGCGGTCAGCTGTGACACATGGCCAAATTTAATGTGGGGTATCCGAGCCCATAGGCTCGGCTATAATTCCTCGTAGACCCCGTATAAAACAGGATCGGGTACCTGTTTCCCGAGACGAGACTCTGCCCTTCGACATAGCCTCCTCTGGGGATCCTCTCTGTCCAGATGTAGAGAGTTTGACCAGCACAGCTGGAGACGCATCTCCAACTTCACACCAACATACACTATTTACTACCGTATTTATGTGAATCGTCCGTAGGTATACTACAACACACGCACGCACACACACATACACACACACACACATACACATATACATATATATACATATATGTATATATAAATAAAAAGAAAGAACAGTAAGATATATAATCCAGTGTTCTTATTGATATTTTTTTTACAAAACAGTGCTCAATGTAAATTTACAGAGCATAAATATTATAAATTAACTGATTTAAAATGTGTTTTTTTTTTCGCTACACAGTAATAACCATGTTTCAAAAACTGAAGCTAAAACCTTCAAATTTAATTATATAATTAAATTAAAATCATTAGTTCCGTTTCATCTTCAAGCGAATACTGAAATAACTTATTTTTTAAATTTACTGAGTTTTAAAGGCACATATAAATTCATAATTTCCTGTTTCCAAAGATACAGGAAATCCAATCATTCAGACAGGGGCGGTAGCGTGTTCATTTTTATTAACTATTGTTGTATCATTTATGAGTTACGTTCGAAAAAGAGTTTAAGTTTAAGTAGAGTAGGGGTGTATTTTTCAACGAATTCTGACATCCGTTAAATGCATGTCGTCTGGTTTGTTTGTTTTTATTAACGGCAAAAAGATTTTCGGCATTTTTTTATTACTTGTATACTTAAATATTCTTTCTCGGGGTGTTTGGGTTAGAATACGTTTTATTCAACTACAATTTTAAAATATTTTTACTCTTAATTACTAATAGACTATATTTCTTTTTAAAACAACAGTAATAGAATTACTTAAATTATTTAAAATTATTTTTTCATATCAAATATAAGTATGTATATTATCAGCTCCCATTTTTTAATTTTAGTTTTAAATATTATTTAAGGAAAATTTTTGACAATGACGGCAAAAAATAGCTATTTCATTTCTCTGATTCAGTAAATTTTTGTTTTATTTTTTTTTATAGTGAAGTGATAAAATCATAACTATTTGACCTAGTGAAGGCTGCGTTAGTCTGTATAAAAGTAAATAAAAAATAAAGAGGAAATGGAAAGTAAAAAGGTGAAAAAGAGGGCCGAATATAACTGAAACAGAAGGTCTAAATGGATAAAAGAGGTTTCAAGTAGTTCACTTACAGGAATATATTATACAGTGATAAGTTTGCAGAAAGGAAGAAAGTTACATGAATTTACAGTATGACAGAGTGGGAACAGTTCACTCGTAGTAAAATGCATCATACATGACGAAGTACAGTAGCAAAAATAAATGTATGCAAATTTATAACTTACATGTACAATTAAAACAAATGTTCAAATTATTCAATACGATAATAAAGGCGACCAATGCAGAGAAAAAAACTAAGAAGTTACATACCGGCGATGCTATCGTTGGAATAGATTTAGGAAGATAAGAAAGCAATATTTATTCTGTTTAAGACAGAAATGTGGCACAAGGCCGAAGGGGGAATTGGGGAAAGGACGGTCTTCTTCTGTCTTAACTATAACTTAGCTAGCCGCAAACACAGACCCAACCATACGAACAATATTCCTTACACCAAAACAACACATTCATATGTACCTTTCTTACTACAATTACCATAATACCTCATGTCTCTATGAAAATACTAACTAGTCCCCATATTTACAATTCAATGTCTGTGGGGAAAAGGGGAATATATGACTTTCTAAGCGTAGCTTAGATGTGGCACACGGGCGAAAGCGTGGAGCACCCAGTAGAGATCGAACTCACTTTTCAGTCGTAATATATCTAGCGAAACAAGCTTGCTAACCATTACACCACGTCGAAGTGCCCTAGGAAGATAAGAAACTGGGTGCTTTGAGCCTGTGGTTTATTGAGGGTTCCGGTAATTACTCCGAGCTAAGCAGGAAGTTGTCAAAAACGGTGACTAATGTAAAATGTACCTAAAATAAAAAAGGTACAAACAAGGCGGAAATAAAACAATAGACACGCTATACCGGGGTAACAGAACAGAAAGAATGAAACTCTAAAAGCCAATGCTTTTTTACTCTTTATTTTGACTTCAGTTGCCTCTTTCCCGAATGCCGCCCTTTTTAGTTACCCGGTGAGATATTTAGAATTTTCCTTAGTTAAATGAATTAGGAACAACAGAATGTTAGCTGAAATTGCTGGGTAAAAATAACAGATGAGTTTTGCCTTTTGCTAAGGCTTTTCGTCAATGTGGGAACACTGTGGACAGTGCATGTGAGAAATAAGAAAGTTTTAAGGAGACGAGAAACAGTAAAGAAACTATTGTTAAAAATTCTGAGAGATACACCTGAATTTGTTCGGACATATAATGAGAAAAGTAGGTGTGGCGAATTTAATATTCGCAAGTCATATTGGATATAAGAAAAGCAAAGGGGTAAACAGAATAATCTTCTTTACGAGTCTGGGTAAATGGAACTGCCTGGAGCAAAAAAATGTCAGGAAGTGGTTGAGAGCCATTACAGCCTAAGTTCTGAAAGGAAATGGCGCATAGAGTTAGCCTACTAGATTTGAACGTAAAAACAAGCATCTTGAATTATTTACATCATCCGGTCTGTTATCCCCATTGCAATATTCACAACGTTTCGGCTGCCGTACACTCCGGCATTCTTCAGGTGATTGGAATTTCAAACCGAACCCTTTATTTCGTCCACCGGGATCGACTGTCCTAGCTCTACGTGTCATGCCTCTTCCGGATGTTTCATTTATTTCCCTTCAATTCAGCACTACAAGTTTTTTTTTTATTCACCACTGCCGTGGCCTGGTATCGAACTCCCAATTCTTTAGTTCTAGCCACTAGATCTAACCAACGTCTTTATCCACTCGCCCATATATCCTTGAGGACACCAGTATCTGTATATTAGTTCAACATGTACCCCGTGCAAAATACGTTCAGAATTGTCAGACTCTGGTAAAATCTGTCATCGCCAAGCCGATAAATTCTATCTTCTTTCGGTGTTTGTGTGCGTGGGAAAGCGAGGAAGAAAAAAGAAGTAAAAGCGTGCTGTTTTGTTGTTGTTGTTGTTGTTGTTTTGTTTTTTTTAATATTAATCCGATGCTAGCATTTTGTTACTGGTCCAACTTTTCTTTTCTGGAGAAAGATTAAGTACAGATGTCATAATCTGTCTTTCGTATCTGCTTTTTATCATAAGTCAGATATATTAATCAAATTTTAACGTAAACACTTTAAAAAAAACAACACAAAAACATAGAGACTATCACAGACAAATCAAATCCCCATTGATATCCGTATTGGCAAGCGGTAATATCAACCGTTTCCTTAACTGGAAAGAGCGATAACAGCTACAGGACTTGAAAAAAAAAAACTATTTTCCTGAAAAATCGTTTTATGAGAAAGATTTTATAAATGTCAACATAAAGCCAGTACGGCTGTTCGATCAATGAATGCCAAATATTTCCTTGTAGAGAAACGGCTACTATTACCATTGCGATGTGTCAAGTTGAATGACTCAAAGATTTCGTAGATTAGCGTGACAGAATCGCAAAGAACTGTACCAAATAACAGAAACCACATCACTTGAGGACAACCAACAGCAGCAACAACTAAAGTGGATAGAACATGTAACTCGAAGAGAAAATAACGAAATAATCAAGATGTTGACATTCCACTCTACTTCAAACAAAAGGTTACGCTCCACAAAGCTTTCAATATCCCGATCAGAGGCCTTGCTACCGGATATAGTTTATCGTCATACACAGGACGCCGTTTTGTTTCAGCCGCCATATTTAATTAAACTCTAAACAATAAAATAAAAGGCCGTTAGGAAGCATTATACAACATTTGAACATTTTTTAAGAACAGATATGTTTGGATTTTGGTTTAAATAATGGGTAAATATTTATGCCACACCCGTTAAGTTGCGTTACCTTTGGAAAGACGTGAAAACCTTACTTCGGTTTGTCTCAAGCCCTGTAAGTGAAATTCCGTAGGCGGAATTGTTCGGAAACCAGCACTGGTTGCATTAGCACTAAGTCACACGTCATCGTGACTGAGGGTTTGAGTGCACTGTATTGTTCGACTACTGATCATGCCAGATTCTACGCTCTCTCCCAGAAACTAACTAACGTATACACAACCAAGTTGCAGTATAATCCACATGTGTGAGTGTTGAAGAAACACAAATGTGCCTGAGCAAGCGACTGCAACAGGGATTGTCTATCTAGACGGTTGTGATCGGAAAACGAGCAGCCGGTCATTATACTGCTTTTTATAAGTGTTTCATTATTGCTATTGATTATTTTCGTATTTAATTTGTCGTTGGTACCATTCGTGTCCGAGTTCGGTGCATCCGATGCCGCCACTATGCCTGAACCCGGCCAGGCTCAGGAGGCCAAGCAGGGAATGAAACAGTCGCGGGCATTGGCTGCATGGTAGGGCGGGTGATGGTCTTGGTTGGACTGAAGTTCCCAGTGATGATCGAACTCACTACCTTAGCGCACTCGTTTACGAGGTGAGCTTGATAAACATTAGATTGGCGTGGGCGACTTAGCTTTTAACTGGTATACGCAGCCAGTATTGCAGCTCGTCTCGCACCACACATCACACACACGCACACATACACACACTCACTCGCACACACACGCACATACACATATACACATATACACACACGCATACACATATATACACACTCACACACACATACACATATACACACACGCAAACACACGCATACACACACTTTCACACACACGCATACACATATGCACACACTCACACACACATATACACACACACACATACGCGCATAAAAATATACACACTCACACACACACACTCACACACAAATGCACCTATGCACACTCACAAACACACTTACATATATACAAATACGCATACACGCATACACGCATACACACGAACACATACGCATACACACAGATGCACACACACGCATACACATATACACACACACGCACACATACATATACCGACACGCATACGCGCATATACATATAAACATACTCACATATGCACACACACGCATACACATATACACACACGCATACAGACGCACACACTGGAGCTTCTTCCTTATAATACATGGAGGAAAAGGTAAGTTGTAAATAAGGCGCTATACGAAAAGGCAAATTCACCCCCGGTTTTAGGTTCGTGGGGCTTAGTTGTGTGTATGTGCGTCTTTGCAACCCGAAGCAAAGCCGCCATTAATTTAGGCTGTGACCTCATCTTCACACTCGTCAGTCTTCTGCTCTTTATTTGCGAGCCAAAGCCATAAAGTAGGGGTTGAGGTTTGCGTTTGCTTTTCAATTATCATCTCAATGTATTTTAAGATAATCCGTTGGGTGTGCACGGAGATTATAGTGTTTATCTATCTCGTTGAATCTAAATCCTGCATTACTCACGATTAGATAGATAGATAGATAGATAGATAGATAGATAGATAGAAAGAAAGAAAGAAAGAAAGAATGAATTAAAAAAGAACGAAAGAAAATAATATAAACTAAGAAAAGAAAGGAAAATATAAATTAAGAAAGTCAAATAGAAAGAAAAAGAAAGAATATAAATTAAGAAAAAGGAGGGAAAAGAAAAAGAAAGAAAGAAAAATATAAATTAAGAAAAGAAAGAAATAAGAAAAAAGAAACAAGAAAGAAAGAAAGAATATAAATTTAGAAAAGAAAGGAGGGAAAAGAAAGAAAGAAAAATATAAATTAAGAAAAGAAAGATATAAGAAAGAAAGAAAAATATAAATTAAGAAAAGAAAGATATAAGAAAGAAAGAAAGAAAGAAAGAAGGAAAGAAAGAAAAAGAAAGAATATAAATTAAGAAAAGAAAGAAAGAAACAAAGAAAGAAACAAAGAAAGAAACAAAGAATATAAATTAAGAAAAGAAAGGCGGGAAAAGGAAGAAAGAGAGAAAAATATAAATTAAGAAAAGAAAGAGATAAGGAAAATGAAACAAGAAAGAAAAGAAAGATAACAAATTAAGAAAAAAGAGGAGGAAAAAGAAAGAAAGAAATGAAGAATATAAATTAAGAAAAAAATAAAGAGAAACAGAGTAAAGAAAGGAAAACAGATTTGAAAGAAATTTCAAAGAACGAAAATTGTTCGAAAGAGAAAAAAGAAAAGAATGTCGCTTGGAAAAGGACGGAAAATAGAAAAACGTAATATCGAATAAAGAAAGATAACAGATTCAAATAAAAAAGAAAATGAATTCAGAAAAGATGAAAGTGGTCGAGTCAAAGAAACAAAAACCGAACAGATTTAAAAAGAAGTCGGCATATGAATGTAATAAAACGAAACGAGGGAAGTCCTTGAAAGAAAGAAACGCCAGAGATTGAAGGAGAGAATCTCAGGAAAAATTGCAAGATGTCTGTACGGTAGCATGGAAAAATGGACTGGAAGCCACTTAACAATTTATCTAAACAAGGTCAGAATGATCGGATTACCTCGGCGATGGTTCTCTCTTCAAATGTGACATACATTTGTTTTATAGATACAGCTGATAAGTATCTTTGCGCCTCGAGAGGAGAGCAGATTACAGGTGGGATTTTATGTTCCTCTTACCGCTTCGTTGCATCGATAAAATGCAGTCATAAGGTATGAAATAAATAAATCGATAAGACACATACGACAGAGGGCTCCGCAGAAGCTTTGGGTTGAGATAAGCCTAGCTTCTTCTGGCAAAAGGCTATAGTAGGGAGCACCTAAACCAGACCCAAAAAGAATATCTAGTTATTATTGGAAAACAGTAAACTACTTACTAATTAATATAGATTCTGTCTGGATTACTGGAATGAGAAGTTACCATTATTGGCATTATTTACACTGTGACATGACACTTTTTATTTATATTAAAAATAATTCAGCTGAATTAAAGCCAATCATTTGAACTACTGATATTTAATATAAATCCCCATCCTAAAATTTAATAATTTATCTTTTATTTTCTGTTGTATTTCTTAAAAATTCTATTATTTTTTTAAATACGACCATGACCGCTTTTAAATTGTCAATTTTATATGTAGCGTTCGACGAGTATTCATTTCATATGTGACGTTCAACGATAGGGTGCGTCTCTACACTAACGGATCAGAAATATTGTGGCTGTTGTATCGAGAAAACGTAAAAAAATAAAGTTTATCATTTCTCCATGGGTTAGCTACCACCTATAATTGTTTTCTGATATTCAAGAGACGGAAACTAAAAAAAAAAAAAAAAAAAAAAAAATCTTCCGGGATTATCAGGAATTCAAAAGCCGGGATTATGTATCTTCTATGAATGACAAGCAAAGCGCTTTCAGGTTGATAAACCCCAACAAACCATATTGATTGACCGAAGCACTTCTACATATGAAGGAAAATATCTCAAGGTCTGTCTACTATGAAATGTGTCTAAAAGAAGAAGAAGAAAGAAATAATAATTGACAAAATTGTCGATAACATTATACGACATATACAGGTTGGACAAAATAATTGGAACAGGTGCAAATTCCACTCCTATATTTCAAAGACTTATCATATAAAGAACTTTAACTAAAATTTCGTAATTGCAGGTTATATCTATTGTAAATACTTATATTTATCTAATTTACAGTCTTTGTCTTATTTATTTTTAAAATTTAGTAAAATTTAAGTTAAAGGCGTGACCTCTCCGAGTTCAAAAAAGGGCAAATTGTTGGAGCTCGCATGGCAGGAGCCTCGATCACTAAGGTTGCTGAACTGTTTGGTTTTTCAAGAGCTACCATATCAAGAACTATGACGCAAGTCAAGAAAAAGGACAAAATCTCTAGCAACCGTAGCAATCCCGGCTGGACTTGCAAACTTACTGACAGGGACCGACGTGCATTGAAACGCAATGTAGCAAAAAATCATCGGACGACTGCGGCCAAAGTGACTGCTCAGTTGAATAATCATCTGAATAGTCCAGTTTCTACTAAAACTGTTCGTCGTGAGCTCCATAAGGCTGGATATCATGGAAGAGCCGCCGTAAGGAAACCTCTTCTCTTCACTCGCAACATTCAGAAGTGGTTGAAGTGGTTCAAAGATCACAATGCCTGGTTTGCAGACCAATGGAAGCAAGTCATATTCTCAGACGAGTCCAGTTTTTCTCTTTTCCTAACTTCAGGGCGAGTTTATGTGTAGAGGCAGCCCAAAGAAGCTTACAACCCTGACTGCCTTCTCCCAACAGCGAAGCATGCAGGTGGATCAGTGATAGTTTGGGCCGCCATTTCATGGAAATGTCTCGGTCCAATAGTTGCTCTGCATGGTAGAATCAACAGCAAATATTACCTGAACATTTTGGGTGAACATGTTCATCCAATGGCCCAGACTTTATCCCCTGATGGTGGCTGCATCTTCCAAGACGATAATGCTCCAATACATACCGTTCGAGTGGTTAAGAATTGGTATGAAGAGCATGAAAGTCAGCTAGAACACATGGAGTGGCCACCCCAATCTCCAGATATCAATATTATTGAACATTTGTGGTGCATTTTGGAGCGACAAGTTAGGAGCCGCTATTCTCCACCGCAATGTCTTAAAGAGCTGGAGCAGGTGTTGATGGAAGAATGGCTGAAAATTCCTCTGGATGAAGTCAGGAAGCTGTATGATTCCATTCCTAGATGTATTAAAGCTGTTTGTGAGGTTAAAGGAGGACCAACTCCATAGTAAATAAATTTTCTTTGAATTTAACAAGTGTTTCAATTATTTTGTCCCCTGTAAGTGACCGTTGAACATTTCTCTTATAAAACATCTTACATTTTCTTTTCTTTCTCTTATTCTTGGTTTGTCGTTTCCTTCTTTGCTAATTCCATATTTTTATATATTAAAATAATTATAACTTTACATCACGCATTTGTTTTTCGACTAGCAGCATGGCCCGGCGTTGTCCATGCTTGATTCAAAAATCGTACGACTCATACAGCAATCGCTATCACTTGACTTGAAATATTTTTGCCCTTCCTTGCCTTTAAAGGAGTGCCCTTTACCGTGCTGATGTTGCTACATGCCTTACTTCTTGCCTATCTCACACTGCGAATTTTTTCTAAGCTCTATACTAAACATTAAATCTGTTAAGAAAAAAGAACTAAACAAAATGAACAGAAAACGATCAGCTTTAAAAAAGGACTCGTAACTGGAAAAACCGAATGAAAAAAGAACGTTAACAACAAATACTTTTTCCCACCCAACCCAGTTCTGCGGAATCAGAATCAACGTTGAGTTTAAGCAAACGAATGAGCCAATTGGAGTAAAATGCCATGCAGATTTAAATTTTTCCCACTTGTGACGAATGCAGCTATCGATTTTCTTTTGCGTGCTAGCATGCTAGTTAACATTCGTGTCAGCCAGCTATAGGCTCTCACTCTGGCCAGTAGAAAATGGCCGCAAACTACATGAAAACTGCCGTAGAAGGATGATAAAATCGATTATTTCCACTATCGATGGGAGTTGGGAAATGCAAGGTCTGTTTTGGTCTTCCCACTAACTTGGAGCATGTGCATGTAAATTTTGGTGCAAATCCGTCGAAAATCGCGGCCGTGCATTCGTTACACACACACACACACACACACACACACACACACACACACACACATCCTGCCTTTTATAGATAGAGAGATACGTTGTCTGTGTTGGTATTGGTCACGAACTGAGTAGAAAATCCCATTTTTATTTTGTTTAATTGAAACGCATTCGCTGCGATATGTTTCAATAATGTTGAAAGACAAAATTCGTAACAACACGCAAACTAATGTCCTCGTCTTTATTGTTGCTATCACGACGTCCCGACTGTTGTGATCTCCGGTCTTCATCAGATATATATCGATCCTTATAAACCCTCAGAGAATTTCGAGCAGAAGATTTTACTTAATTCCCGGCGGTGGGGGGGGGTATTCTCTTTCCACTGCCAATGTCTAGGGATATCTCGTCTCGTTCTTTATTTAGCAATGCTCAGTTATTGCTCTCCCTTTTTCCACCGAGTCCAAGTACAGATTGCCCGGCCCAAGGATTGAACTCACAATCACTATGTCACTAAATTCCCAAACCAATGCTTAAATTATTTACATGCAGACACATCTTTGTTGTTATCACATTTTGACAATTCAGAAACCCGAGCTGAACCTTTTATTTAATCTACAGGGTAGACTGTTCTGTTTCCACTGCCCTTGTTTAGGGATATCTCGTCTTGTTCTTATTTTTAGTACTGCTAATTTATTGCTCTCCCCGTTTCCACCGAGTCCAAGTACACATTGCCCGGCCCTAGGATTGCACTCACAATTACTCACCAAATTCACGAATCGACGCTTTAATCGACTCGGCTATTGTCCCTCGGAATCGGCCAGTGTGTACTTCGGCTCGGTGGAAACGGAATGAGCAGTAACGTCGTGACAAATATTAGGATAATAGTACGCATGTTAATAGTATACATACTAGCCAGTTGCGTTCACTTTCGCATTATTTCTCTTTGGAAAAACACGGATCCAGCTCTTCTCCCTCTAGCTATGGGTTAAACAGAAAAGTAAAGCGAGCTCTCTGGCAGCCATTTTAAGAGAATAAAGAATTATATTCTATTTTTACAAGAGCCACATCAAACCAAAAATGGAACATTACTGCCATATTTGGGCTAGACCTGCCCAGTCTTCATTTGTCTGTCTTGATAGAATTCAAAGGCGTCTATACAGCCTTGTGGGCGATGAGTTATATTCCACCCTACAACCCCTTTCCCACAGAAGAAACGTCGCGAGTCTCTCTCTACTCTATTACTATTTTCAGGGCACGGGTTCCGACGAGTTACATTCCTTAGACCCACTACCACTGACCTTTAAAACTGGGACCCGTCATGCCACGTCAGATAGAAGAAGTGGATCAAATAATCAGCAACCACCTAAATTGACCGAATGCCACCTTAATGATATTCCGACCTTGATGTTAAGACCGTGGAAGTGTTTTAACAGAGGGCAGAAAATGTGACACTGAAATCCGAAGGCGCATTGGGATAGCGAAAGATGCGCGCCAAAAGCTAACAGATTATCAATCCTCCTATATATGCTGGACCCATTCACTTATGAATCCATCCCTGATATTTCTACAATCTTACGTGAACGTAGAATGCGCTTTGTTTGCGAGTGAATCTACTGCTCTGGACACCTAGCCGAGGAGTAAGACGGGTTGGTCTCCCAGCAACCACCAACATTGGACACCTAGCCATGGCGCAAGATAGGCTCGTCGTTCGGCAACCACCTACATTAACCGGCTATGTTATGACACAGAATGTTACCCTAATGACGTAGTGTGTTCAATCCTCAATGGATGTTTATATATGATATATCTACAAACTTACGTGAACGTAGAATGGTTTTTGCTGACGATCAAAACAAGAACTTGCGAGTAATCTACTGCTCTGGACACCTAGCCATGACGCAAGATAGACTGGTCGCCCGGCAACCACCTACATTAAACGGCTGTGTTATGACACAGAATGCTACCCTAATGACCTTTCAACCTTGATGTTAAGACCTGTGCTGATTGGTGTGATAGATTCATAAATGTCCGAACTAGCTCGACCGAATAAAAAAAAAGTTAAAATTGTGATTACAAAGCAAAAGAAATAGCTTAAGATACCAGTTACGAATTGAAATTCATCAAAATCCAGGAAGTACAGAAATTTAATTATTTGGGAAGTCTTTTAACAGAGGACGGAAAATGCGACACCGTAATCCGAAGGCGTATTGGGATAGCGAAATATGCCCGCCAAAAGCTAAAAGATTATCAATCCTCCTATATAGCAGTGAATGCTGAACCCATCCACTTATGGACCCATAAAAGAAAACAAGGACTTGCGAGTAATCTACTGCTCTGGACACCTACCTATGGCGCAAGATAGGCTGGTCGCCCGGCAACCACCTACATTAACCGGCTATGTTATGACACAGAATGCCACCCTAATGACCTTCCGACCTTGATGTTAAGACCGTGATGGTTGGTGTGATAGACTCATGAATGTCCAAACTAGCTTGACCAAATAAAAAAAGTTAAAATTCTGATTACAAAGCAATATATATATATATATATATATATATATATATATATATATATATATATATGAAGAAATATAGTCTTAAGATGTGCTATATTTATGGGATAAATTGCTCAATACCAGAGATAGGGCGTGTGTAAATATAAAAGTGAACATAGAAGTCAACACTTAGAGGCGACAATCTGTTTCATGCTAGATACAATCGTCAGCCTGACGATTGCATCTAGCATGAAACAGACTGTCGCCTCTAAGTGTTGACTTCTATGTTCACTCATATATATATATATATATATATATATATATATATATATATATATATATATATATATATATATTGTCTTCAGTATATCCTGTCAGAGTCAAATTTTCCAAGCCCTCTTTCCTCATTATGTGACCTTGAAATTTCATCCGTCTGTTTTGTTTGATTGTCATTCATCAAACAAATACAGAAGTTTAAGTACCTGATAAGTGTTTTAACATATGATGGTAAATGTGATAGTGGAACCCCAAGGCGTATGTAATACTAACCCTCTGCACCAGTGGAAGCTGGCCAAGTCCCTCATAAGTGAAGAGAAGACAAAAGAAAGAAAAATGAATCAACCGAGATGAAAATGGGCTTCATCACTAAAGATTATTTGCGAAAAATCTTCATCGCCTTGTCTTTGCTCGTGCACTCAATTGACGAATGTACGACGCTCCAAATAGCAGGTTTCAGTTCAAGCGCGTAGAGACAAATCTTTTGTCAAAATTCGATGTAACGTTGTTGTGGAGAGGTTGAATTCCTGCGCGCGATGATGAATAAAGGTAAAGGTGTCTGGATTTTCGGCTACATTCTCGTGCACTGCAGCAATGTTTTCAGCTGAACGGCGTAAACGAGCACGCAATGGTGTTTTCACATCTGCAACCGACCCAGTTTGTTTGAATTTACGAACAACTTTTCCAATTGCACTCTCGGTTGGTCGATTATGTTGACGAAAAAAATCGCGAAGTGTGCTAAAAGCATTTCTCTTTGAACGTCCATTTTCGTCATCGGCTTCGATAACTTTAACACGTTGTTTGATTGTTAATCTTTCCATGGTTGAAATTGCCAAAGACTTAATTTGTTAAATCTGAAAGAAAAAAAAAATCATTAGACACTTAAACTTAATTCACATTTAAAATCGGTCCAAGTTATTGGAACATTTGTGCAACAGCAGGGATAGTTACTTCAGTGAGTAAGCACCTTTTAACAACTCTTTGATAATTATATCCGGTTTATTGGCTTATACTGTTCTATCTGTTTGGTCTGGGAAAGTCCATAGCACAAATATATTTTTATCAGATGCTAAAGAATTTGGTTTGTGTTCCCACCAATTATTATTATTATTGTCATTATTATTGTCCTTATTATTATTATTATTATTATTATTATTATTATTATTATTATTATTATTTTATTTCCGTTGATTTCTGATGTGTACTTATTTCTTTACGGGTCCCACCCAGAGACCTAAGGTCAAAAATGGCATCATGACATGACTAACCAATTAAAAAAAACAAAAACAAAAACAAAAAAAGCACGCACGCACATCTTTATCTAAGCCCTTCGTAATGTGTGAGCTGTATTCGTGAGAATAATTTTTTGTATTTTATTAAGGCATGAGCTACCAGGAATCCCTTCAATGAGTCTACTGGAATCTTTTCTAATCAGAGGGGTCCAGGGATTGTTGATGTTCTCATCTGCCAAATTTTTGAGATTTAGATTTCAAGGTCCTTTTGATAGCTTTTTGAAGATCTTCAAAGATACATTGCACACTGCAGGGACTGCCATATCAATAAGCAGTTATTTTTTTGTTTTGTTTTTCTCGGTCTCGAATAACGATGTCTGGGCGAATAGCTTTGTTTGTTCTATCTGTGTGTATTGTGTAGTCCCATAAAATTGTTACAGGTCCTATCTCCGTATCCGGGTCTGGGTGGTGTTCATACCAATTTCTTTCAGTTTCCTTTCCGTAGAAGTTGCAGATTTTCCAGTGCAGGTATTGGTCCACTCTGTCATGCCGTGTTTTATATTCTGTGGGTGCGATTACCGTGCAACCTGATTTCAGTTTTTAACCCTGCACTACGTAGCCACTGATGGGTACGGGGTTTGTCTACATCAGCTTTTTCGGTACGAGCAGAGTATTGACTGTGAAGCTGTTTATCTTACCCTTGTTTCTGTATCTGGTCGGTTGCATTTGCTTTTGCTTTCTTTTTTTTTTAACTATTTTACAGCTTCAGTCGTTGCATTGCGCGTTACTTGTATTTATACACCCATTTGAAACTCCATTTTGAACTTGTTGGCTTCCTTTATTACTGAATAAAGTCGCTTACTACTTTCATGTTATTTGACACATATCATCACCCGTCTTCTGTAGTTTCCATGTATCCTTGAAGGCCAATTCTTGTAGTTTTGTAAGACAATTCTAGTTGAACTAATCCACTGCCTCCTTCAGATCTGGGCACATACAGCCGACCGACATCAGCTTTGGGATGATACATGCGGTGGCATGTGAAAAGTTTTGGCGTCCATTAGCCTAATGTCAGCTATTGTCCAGTTAAGGATGTTGAAGCTGTATTGCACCACAGGGACAGCCAAGGTGTTTATGGCTGATATTCTGTTTTTTTAATTCAGCTGTAGCACCTTTTTGTTACCTTCATTTCCTTCGCTAACTCCTAGGTACTTATAGGCTTCATATTATTATAATTATTATTTCTGGAGGTCTAGTGCGTCCTTGGAATGGCGATAAACCACATCCGGCAGCAAGGCTTCTGTTCAGGAGGTTTTGATGGGCGCGGAACCACCTTGTAATTGCTGTTGTCCCCTGGTCAACCCTTACCCGGGGTGGTAGCACCTCTTAGGGTCCCAGCTATGGGCAAATAGTGAGCCTCCAAACTAGAGTCAAAACACTATAGCTGTGTAAAAATACATTTTTATAATAAAAATTACCAGCAATACATTTTTTTAAATTACTAATGCTTCCAAGAAAATTAAATTTCGGCATTAAATGACTCAATGGGTTGATATACCGTAAAACAAACCAAACCAATCCAAAGTCTAGATCTAGTATTTAAATTTTTGGCTTCTACATTAAGAATTTCTTTGGTGCCTTGGCTTTACGAATTTAAGTGCAGTACTAGATTGGCAGCTAGGTCTCATCATTTTACAGTTTAAATAGCTAGATGTAACCGTAAATTCTCTGCTAACAGTTTCGTCTCTCGCATTTTTCGTTTGTAGAGCTTTCATCCGGCCTCTTGTTGTCGAGTCAACTTTGATCTTCAAAAATTTAGATGCGGTTTCATTCGTTATCTTTTGCCGTCTTAATTCCTGTTCATTTATTGTTTTCTCTACTTAATAATGTTTTTCTTTTTATCTCCTATTCTCTAGCACTCAATAACCCCTTGCGTCTTAATGGCTTTATTGCCTTGCTTGGGGTGAAATGATTTTTTAAAAATACCTTTCAAAAAAAGAATACGGAGCGAACAGAGAATGTCAATGTCGACAAGCAACTGAGGAAACAGTATAAAAATATTTGTCGAATAAATGTAATTAAGCTATTTCTGAACATTTACGATGAAAGTTTAGAAACGATCGGGGTGATGATGGCCAATTCACTCGAAAGTCTCGCATAGCAAATCTGTCAAAAATTTTCAGCGCGTGCCTAAGTGTTCAGGTTGAGTGTTGGAAACTTTGAGGCCTTACACCAGGTGCCAGGCTCTTTATCAAGCGACTCATCACAAAGAAAAACATATTTCAAATCTTGACGAAAGGTCTGCATACTTAACACCTAGTTTAGCACTTGCGAAAAACATGCGATTATGACGTCTTGACCAAAAACATGTACTTTCATATACACATTACTCACGCGTTTATCTACATCTTTTCGTCTGTTTACGGCCAACACGATGAAAACACTGGTTCCCGTTCGAGACCGGTCAGTAGTTAGATGGGGGAATGTTTGAGAACACAGGCCAGGTCTATTCAAACTGTGGGTCCCGACCCTTCAGTGGGTCACGAGATAAATAAAATGGGTCGCGACGAAAAAAGAAAGAAAGAAAAAATACGCAAGTGAGTTTGTCACCGAGATAAGCTCGTATTATATTTTATTTTTTTAAATATAATTATAGACAGAATGATATTGGTAAATTGTCGCCATTTTATATTTTTAATTTCACGCATGCGTGTTGTTTGTTTTTCGACTGCGCAGTATAGCAGGGTCAGTTGGGCAACGTCTGTAAGAAAAAGAGCAACATGATGCAATTCACTCCGCCAGAAATTTGGAAACGGCATGTTGTACGGCTTGGCATTGGCACCGAAAGCTTCAATATGAACATTTCAGGGTGTCAATCTGGAGACAGGACAAAAGATTCACAGTTGAATGAGTCTAATGGTGATAAACGAAGTACAGCAGCTCGGAAACACAACCAATATTTATTTATAGATTCAAGTATTTTTTTAAATAACTCAGATTTAAATAAGTCGTGAAGTCCACCAGCGTAGTCCGTTCCTGTTATCTCTTGGTATTTTTTCTATCGCCTCAATTAGAATAGTCCCCAAATCAGAGCATCAAAGATTCGTACTTAAATGAAAAAATGTCTAGGTCGCATTGAGCTCACGAATTTGTTACGTGCATTTGTGATCTAGTATTGGTTGACGATAAAGGTTTTATGCATCACTCGGCAACCTTCAGGTGAACAATATTGTTGTAACCTAGGAAGGGTTACTGAATGAGGAATAACCAAAACGAAATGAAATGGTAATCTTTATAACATCAACAAAATAAAATACTCGCCAGCGGTGTGAAGTAGGTAAACCACTGCTAGTGGTGGACTACTTATACAGCATATTACGATATTTATTTCTGTTAAAAATACAGAAAATGTGGCACAAGGCCTAAAAAGGGGATGGGAAAAAGGACGGTCTTCATCTGTCTTAACTTTAAACTTAGCTAGCCGTAAACACTGACCCAAGCATACAAACAATATTCCTAACACCAAAACAACACACTCTTACTAACTTTTCTTACTACATACACCATAATACCTCATTGTCTCAATGAAATTCCTAATTAGTTCCTATATGTACAAATCATCGTCTGTGGGGGGGATAAAACAACAAGACAGCATATTGCCCCCACTTACAATAGGGTAACGTATTTATGAGGATTGGGACAAACCCATTAATGTTCATAGGTACGGTATATAACAAATATACATCTGAAGAAGGACAATGGCTATTTTGGCCGAAACGTCGTTATGAAATCCCGAACAATGAGGGTTCTAGCCTGCTTCTAAGCTGAATTTCAGACATTATACTATCGACCAAGACATGATAAAAAAACAGGTCCAGTTGAATTGTGAAAATGTTTTATCTCAAAAGTTCAAACATTTCAAAATTTGTCTTTGCTTTGTTAGTTGTAATTATCAGCCATAGATCAGCTTACAACTCAATTAACCTCAAGGGCTTCGGTGACCTCCTTATATCAAATTAAGGGGCACAATTTGATGTGAGGACCTATCCTATTATTTTTATTTCGTTTTAGTCTTGGTTCTTTTCCCGCTTTTGTTTTTTTATTATTGGGGGTGGGGGTATCAGTAAGTTTATCTATAAAACTTTTACTTTCGGTATTAGTTCAGAAAAAGGATGCCATTCCATCAGAATGACGCTAGCGCTAGCCTGACTGCACGTTTCTTTGATGACGAGACGAATATTGTCACAATTTGACTGAACAGCATTCATTCATCCACCGTATTAAATCTTCGGATGACATTTTATTTGTCTTCGAAGAATTTTCTTAACGAAAAAAAATTCAGTTCCCGGGAATACTACAAAAGGCGACTGAAGCAGTTCTTTGTTAAAAACCATCAAAAATTCTAGAAAAATAGAATTAAGAACTTAACTGAAGAAAGGCAGAAGACCATGAAAAGAAAATGGTTAGGTACCTCCATTTTGTCACAGAAAATAAACAGCATAGCATGATGAAAAAAGGTCACAAAACTTATTAAAAACAAAGTTTTATCGTCAAAATATTGATGTTATTATTAAAAGGAAAGAAGAAAATATTTTTTATTATTTTATTAAATTTTTTAATCCTTTCTAGCACGTTCGAAAAAATGTTATAAAAAAGGCGCTCGCCTGTTATTTACTTTAATTATTTTCTAACAGATAAAGTCTCCGTAGAACAACAACTAAATCTGTCAACACGTTCCAGCGCTTGTTAAGTGATTGACGGGCGATAAAAAGTGCGTAAATTACCCCTACTGTTTGTTTTAAAAATCCATTTCTCTGTTATTTTAAACTTATAGGAAATAATTTTTTTTTCAAATCAGATTAATTATACTTTAAATCCCTCAAGCAGAGTTTCAGAAAAATATATTTTATTTTTGGAAGATTTTTAAACCGAGAATTAACTTTTGTTTACAAATGTGTCAGAAATGGCCGATTTTAAACGATTTCTGAAAACGAGCAAAAAGTCGAGATTCCAACCAATATAATTTCTATTTGAAATACACCAGAGACTTTTGCTTACTGGAAATAGTAAATTGGATCATTTAGCTTTCAATTAAAGCTAAAATGAAAGCTTCAAGAATGCTTTTTTATTTTTTTAAATTTTAATCTAAGGTATCGAAACTGAGTGGAGGTACCTAATAAAAGCAAGATTGGATCAATAATTCCGAGGCTTGGCACAGTTACAAAGATGTTTATCCTGTATTGTACTAGGCCCAAGAGCGACTAGAGGGTTACAGAGTAAGAGGCACCACCTTAAACGAGGTGAAAATACCACAAGGATGCAAGGGGTCACTGGAAGTGAAAGAGAAGGAAAATGCCTTGGAAGGAACCGGAATACCTATCCTAAACAAGAAACACAGGGTAAATCTATCTCTACTCCTGTTTAAAAGATCGAGGAATTGTATGAACAGGACGACAGGCAAACCTTTCTAGTTCTATTGAGAAGAAAACAAATAAATAAATAAATGGTAGATAAAAGTTTCAAGCCGGAGATGCTAGAAGTATAAAGTAGACTTTAAAAGGGAACGGAAACCCAATCTAAAACAGGAATCAAGAGGTAGACGTCTACTCCTGTTCAAAAGACAGGGGAAGAGTGTGAACCGGACGATAGGTGAACCTACCTACTCCTACTGAAAGGGAAAATAATAAATAAAAATAAAAAATAAATGAAACAATACATCGTAAATAAAATTTCAGAGTTTAAACGGAGACGTTAGAAGTATAGCGTTGAACTAGTCTTTACAAGGAACCGGAAACGCAATCCTAGACAGGAAACAAGGAATAAACGTCTACTCCGATATACCAATATGATATCAGATTCAATTTAATCAACATGTAACCATGACAATTTATTATTTTACATCCTTCTGGGTTGTTCTCAAGATAGCATACAACTTGTTGCCAAATCGTTATTATTTACATCAAGTTCTGATATATCATCATTAATTAAAACTGTCTGTAACTATGGTAACTGCTTTCGCTGGTAAGTTTTCTACTTATCACACTGACCACCATTATTAAACATGAAAAAAAATCTCTTGTGTTCAAATGTGCCCAAAACAACATAATCCAATATATTTTACAGACAAATAACACTGGTTTACAAAGAGACTGAGACAAGAATCTCATAATTCGACTTGTTCCTCCCTTCCTTAGTTAGTGTCTTAGTTAGTTCTTGCGACCGTTACGCCCTGCCAATACTTCATAAATAATGGACTATTCCGATTTTACGCGTAAAAACACGCTACTTGGTTTCAGTAAGAAAAATAGAACGAAAGAAAGAAGGGAAGATAGAAGTGTTTAACGTCTGTTTCAGTGAATAATGGACTATTCCGTTTTTACGTGTGAAAACACGCTACTTGGTTTCAGTGAGGAAAAAAAGAACGAAAGAAAGAAAGAAGTGTTTAACGTCTGTTTCAGTGAATTGAAAGAAGTTGTTAATTTTAATTTTTTTCATTTTTACACCCTTACTTATAAATAAATTTATTAATAAAAATGTTTGCAAGGCAGGTTTTCGGCCAGTAAAATAGATGTTCTAACCTATTTTGGTGTGCTGATTCCAGACAGGAAATCCGTTTTCAGTCACCACCTCTAGTTTTTTATATATACCGGATGTAAGGCGTGGACTGTACTTGTTATTACATTTTTTTCCGTATTTCTTTAAGGCATGGACTTCCAGGAATCCCTTCATTGAGTCTACTGGAATCTTTTCCGACCAATCCGAGGGCTCCAACTACAACAGGGATTGTTGATGTTCTCATGTGCCACATTTTTGAGATTTCAATTTTACGGTCCTTTTATTTTGATAGCTTTTTGAAGATCTTCAATTATACATACCAGTCTGCAGGGACTGCCATATCAATAAGGAGGCATTTTCAGTTTTTTTTGTTTTTTTTTTGCGGTCTCTAATAACGATGTCTGGACGATTAGCTTTGATTGTTCTGTCTGTGTGTATTGTATAGTCCCATAAAATTGTTACAGGTCCTATCTCCGTAACCGGACCTGGCTTGTGTTCATCCCAATTTCTTCAGTTGTTATTATTATTATTATTTTTATCATTATTATTATTATTATTATTATTATTATTATTATTATTATTATTATATGAGGAACATCATGGTTCAATATATTGTCAATACAAATATCTTTTTTTTTTTTTTGTACAGTGTAGTTCTTGGGATTTTATCAAGTATACCTACCTTTTTCTCATTTCCTTAAGCAAGGTAATAAAGCCACTAAGACACAAGGGTTGCGCCGAATGTTGGAGAATATACGAAAAAGAAAACACTATTAAGGATACAGAACAGCAACTAAGAAGACAGAATATAACGGTTGATATTATATTTAGATGTTTGAAGATCAAAGTTGACTGGAAAGCAAAAATCCAGAAGTCAGTGTTTGCGTACTCTAAATTTGGTTCGCTATGTGCTGTGAGATCATTTTTCTCTCCAGAGTCTATCTTACATATCATTAAGTCTACCATCTGTCCATGCTGCCACCTTTGGTCCGGTGCACCTACTATTTGCCTAGTGCTCCCTGATAAAATCTAAACAAGAATCAGCAATATTATAGGCCCTGTTCTGGCGTCTCGGCTTCATTTTCTTTCCTATCGCAATAAGGTTGCTTCCCAGTGCATTTTCTATGAATACTTTCAAGGTAATTGTTCGGATGAGTCCTTCGCTATGGTGTACCTAAACTAGTCAGCAATCAGAACATCGTGACCGTATTTATAAGCAATTAACGATTTTTTTTTTTTAAAGAAAAACAAAAACTACGCCGGTGACAGAAGATGTGAGAAAAGGGATGCAAAAAGGAAACATATTTAAAATTAGGTTGACATTTATAGGCACATCATGAGGAAAGAGGGCTTGGAAAATTTAATACTCACGGGACTGATTGAAGGCAAAAGGGACAGAGGAAAACAACGCACAACCTACTTAGCGAGTTTGAGTAAAGCGATAGCAGAGCAGGATTTAGGAGAGACAGCGTAAATACGAAATTTATTAATATCTACAAAGGACAGGAAATTGTGGAGAGTCATTATCGTCTACGTCCTGAAGGGACACAACACATAGAAGAAGAAAAACGAGCTTGCGTAAATAGCTAGCAGAACAGGCTTTAGGAGAAATAACAAAAAGACAAAATTCATTAAGATCTACAAAGGACAGGAAATTGTGGAGAGCCATGAATGGCAACGTCTCGAAGGGACACAACATACAGAAAAAGAATAAAAACGAGCTTGCGTAAATGAACAGCAGAACAGGCTTTAGGAGAAATAGCGAAAAGTCGAAATTTGTTAAGCGTTACAAAGGACAGGACATTGGAGAGAACCCTGATCGCCCACGTCCTGATGGGACACGGTACATAGAAGAAGACGAAAATAAATATACTGTTTAAAATAAACAGAGCGTCTATTCAAAATTTGAGAGTTCAGAGCCGAGGAACAAACATTACTGTGTTTGGAGTGGAAGAATATTATAACAGCAAAAACAAATAATTCTAGTCGCAATTCCTCGCTTTTTGTGAATTACCATTCTTCCTTAAAATCAGAGATTGGACCGGTCCCCAACAAAACAAAAAAAAATGAAATACGGTGATGATATTGATTCGAAAGGTAAAAAAAAACAAGAGAGGATCACGGGTAATATTATCGAAATCTGCGTTTATTTAAACTGGCGTTTATTGCGCATGCGCAATTCTGCAGGTTCCTCTCTGACACAGTAGCGTTCTATAGGGCTTGTTTAAGGTACCCAGCAACGATGACGCAGTAATTATTTAATTGTAAACGCTTTTGTTGCAATGTGACGGGTCCTCTTTATCGTCGGCTGCTTGGCATCGTCAGCTTAGACCAACATTGAAAAGAACAAGGCAATCATTTACGTCACTAAACTTTCTTTTGCAAATGACTGACACACTTTTCACTCTCCTGCCTTGTGTCTGTCACTTTTCACTCTGACAAGCTTTCCTGCTTGTCTACTCACATTCTAAACACAATTGGTTTTCTGCGTTTGGCAATTTGTTGCACTGTCGCAATCAAAACCTCTACAATGTATATTCAGGCTCGCTCGAAAAGATTGGAATCTTAACTCCACTGTTAGTAAAATCTATATTATTATTCATTGTTCTTGTGTCTGACTAAGAGTTACGCATTTCTACCGAAGAGCAGAGTGTAGTATCTGTAAAACCTTCTGATCTATAGTATTATTCCATTTGAACAGTAACTGAATTGTATCAAACGATGTTTTGCTTTTCTAACAATGATCAGAGTGTGCCTACTCCTCGATTATATGTGGCTGTTACATACAAGCATACATACATACATACATACAAGCATACATACATACATAGATACATACAAGCATACATACATACATACAAGCATACATATATACATACATACAAGCATACATACATAGATACATACATACAAGCATACATACATAGATACATACAAGCATACATACATACATACATACATACAAGCATACATACATACAAGCATACATACAAGCACACATACATACATACATACAAGCATAAATACATACATACATACAAGCATACATACATACAAGCATACATACATACATAGATACATACAAGCATACATACATACATACAAGCATACATACATACATACAAGCATACATACATACAAGCATACCTACATACATACAAGCATACATTCATACATACATACATACATACAACATACATACATACAAGCATACATACATACATACATACATACATACAACATACATACATACATACAAGCATACATACATACATACATGAATAAAATCTTGGAATCAGAAATCGGAGATCCGCTGTTCGAATTACAGTCGGATTCGTTGCATTCACTTGCGAGCCGAGCAAATACCCTCAAGTAAAGCTATGATCCATCTCTTCTTCCCCTGGTTATGGGTTAAATAGCAGGACAAACTGGACCCTATAGGCCAAGGTTGGCAATCAATCTATCGTGGAAAGAAACGACAGGGAAAATCTTTTTGCCAAGTCAGTCATGCACCGAAAGAAACGACTAAGCCTGTATGACACTTAACTTATACGACTGTTACTTTGTTTTACTTTGGATCAGAGTGTAGTATCTGTGCTTAATTCTCAGCCCTTTTGATCTATACGATTATACTGCTTGTTTATATATACAGCTGTTTTGCTTTTCTACTCAGGATCAGAGTGTGGTATCTGTTCCCAGTTACCAACCCTTCTGATCTATTCTGATTAGACAGTTTTCCACCCCTAATAAACATATATACGATTACACTACTTCCTTACGACTGTTTCGCTTTATTTTATCTAAGCTCAAAGTGCAGTATCTGCTTTCGGGCGGACCAACAACATTTTATCTCTCAATTGCATTTCTGTCTTCGGACAAAACAAAACAAATAAATGAGGGATGCCTGATCCCGTAGATTCCAAACTTGCGGCAGTACCTCCCAAAAGAGGAAAAGTCAATGAAGCCGTAGAAAACGAATCAGTCAATCTAACTAGGATCAGGGTGCAGTATCTATGCCCAATCATCATCCTTCTGATTTATATACGACTGTTATACTATATACGACAGTTTCAGTTTTTGACATTGGATCAGAGTGTAGTATCTGTGCCTAATTCTCAGCCCTTGGACAGTTTCGCTTTTCTAACTCGGATCAAAGTGTAATATCTGTACACTATTTACTTTTTTCGAACTATTATCCTCATCTTTGTTGCTATATTTATCACAATGTTTCGGTCGTTGTACGCTCCGGCCTTCTTCAGGTGGTTGGAATGTCGAACTGAACCCTTTATTTCGCTTGCTGGGATAGACTGTTCTAGTTCCACGTGCCATGTCTAATGGATGTCAGTTATCAATTATCTCCTGTTAATTCCCCTCTCCAAGTTCTCCACCGCCTTAACCAGGTATTGAACTCACACTCCTTGGGTCTTGTCACTGGATCTAACTAATGCCTTTATCCACTGTGCCATGTGTCCTTGAGGACACATAAAGGGTTCAGTTCGACATTCCAACCACCTGAGGAAGGCCGGAGCGTACAACGGCCGAAACGTCGTGATAAATATGGCAACAAAGATGAGGATGATAGTCCGAACAATGTAAATAGTGTACATAATACCTCATCTCAGAAATATAGACAGATACTGTAATATCTGTTCCGTTTCTTCTATATACGATTTTCCCCTTTTCTGTCTAGGATCAGAGTGTAGTAGCTGTACCTGGTCCCCAGTGCTTCTGCGCTGTACTATTATACTGCTTGTTTATACATATGACTGCTTCGTTTTTTTTCAAATTTGAATCGGGTGTAATTTATGTTCCCTATGCCCATACATGTGCGACAATGTGTCTCCACCATGAACTGGGTTAAAAACGAATGGCATTTCTCTCCCTGCTGGCTGTACTTAGAATGATGGCATGGAACGCAGTTTATAAAGAGAAGCGTTGAGAACGAAGCCTTTCTTTTTCTCATGACGATCAGATTTCGTATTTAAAACATCAACTTAAATGAAAATAAGGTCTTCTCGTGAAAAAATCAACGAAATATGGGGTTTGGTGGGGAAGAAGCAAGGAGATTCACGCGCATGAAAGGCGTAAGTTTAGAGATTTTTTACACAAAGAAGGTGGCGTTTTCTCCGGAGCTCACCCCCAGCTTAAAAGAAATTATTTAATAATATGAGATTACCATCCGGCTTAAGTTTTTTTTTTTATTATTATTATTATTTCTTTTATTTTCGCCCTTCTTGTGTGGCGGTTATAATGCTTAACACGAGACTTGAAGCTGTTAAGTTTGCAGTGATCGGGGAAGCATCTTCTTTGGTTTGTTTTGGCTTGATTTCTCTTACGGCATATGAACCACAAAGGGTTATTTAATGCCGACAAGATTTTTATTGCTGGAAATTTTTTTTTTTTTTTCAAAATTGTATTGCTGCTAAATTTTTTTCAAAATGTATAGCTGGTAATATTTTTTTTTCCAAAAATGTATTTCTGGTAATTATGTATTGCTGGTAATAATTTTTCTTAAAAAATTTATTACTGGTAATATAAACAATAACATGTACTATTCACTATCAGTGGGGATGGGAGGTGAAAAACAACAATTATCATAGGGAAAAGCTCATCCGAACAATTACCATGAATGTATTTATAGAAAAGACACAGGCAGTCAACTTTACGGCGGTGAGAAAGTGACTGAAGCCGGGATACCAGGTCAGGACTAATTATATTGCTGATTCTTCTTTGGATTTTATCAAGAACCTCTAAATATCCAGCAGGAACACCGGACCATATTTGACGGCAATATTCAAAGCATTGGCGAATGGTGGACTTCTGGAGAGAAAAATTGTCTTGCACGACAGTGAACCGACTTTCTTAGCAGCTGACCTAGCAATGGATTAAACATAATCTTTCCACTTCATGTCAATGGAAAACGTTAGCCTAAAAAGGTGCAATGAGTCAATATCCTAGATGCTAGCATCAGCCATGCTGATGGGAGGCAGGCTAGGTCTCTCAGCTGATTAATAGAGAGAAGTTTCGTTTTGGAGGCGTTCCTTGTCCCGGTTAATAACAAATTGTAGGTCATTTTTAGATCCCCTGCCAATTTCACCTCATCGAACTGATTTGACTTACTATCGAGACAGGAACAGGTGCAAATAGTTGCATCATCAGCATAGATCTGTACTGATGGTGAGTCGCTTTTACGTGGTAGGACGGCTTGCATGCGTCAATGACCCCCAGAGCTATGTGGGCGGGGGATTTGGCCCTTAGCAGATATAACCAAGCTCAACAGGTCTGTGGAGTAGGAGCCAGACGAAAGATACACCCTGGTTAGGAGTTGTGCAGTAGGCTAACAACAAACTCACTCAAAAACTGGCCTGTTACAGAAGCCACAACGATATCTTCAAACAACGACATGGCCGAGGAAGTGTCCTGGAGCGTATGATGCGTGCTGGTAAAATCCACCAGGGAAGCCAGTGCGCCAACAGCCCTTCTGACGACTAAGTCAACAACCAGGATAGGGAGCTGGAACATTGGAACCCTATACGTGACTAGCAACTTAAGCGAAACGTTGGTCGACCAAAACAGACTTGGCGCAGGAGTGTTGACGCAGAGGTGAAGGCAGCCGGCACGACATGGGCCGAGCTGAAGAGTATCGCCCGGAACCACGTCCATTGGTGGGGTTTACGGCCCTATTTTCCCCCAAGGAATCCAGAGGAATAATAATAATCAGCATAGATATCAAGTTGAGAACTCGAGTCGAAAACGTAGAGACCTCGACCGAGTTCAAAATGGGGTTTGTTGGGGATTCATTATTTCCCCCTCTACAACCACAGACGAGACGTCGCAAGCCAATTGCTTCTCTATCGCTATTTCCATGGCTAATGTTCTGACAAGCTTCAGTTCCACCTGTTCAGTCCTTCACAGCTAAGACCATCCAGGCTACGTACACTGGAACGAATCACCCCCATTCCCTTTGTATTCCATTTGTAAGGAGGAAGTCCCTTTCAGACAGCATCTTCCCAAGAACTGTTACATTGTAAAGACTCCTGAAAGGATGCTTCTCCAATTTCTACAATATTAATCTCTTCAATAGCGGCTCGGATTGAGGAATCGGAGAGCCGAGTTCGAATTCCAGTCCGTTACATTGCATCCGATGTTAATACCCTTGGGAAAGGTATGAATCCTCTTCTTCTCCCCCACCTATAAATAGCAGAACAGACTGGGTTCTGTAGGCTTGGATGGCAACTGGTCTACCGCAAAAAGAAATCGCAACCTACTCTGGGAAAAATCTGCCTCGTCAGTCATGTATCGAAAGATACATGATCGCCTAAGCGTGTATCACGCATGGCGCATAACTGACTGACCTCCAAAGAAATTGTAATATGAGCTCTGGTAAAAAAATTCTTAATGTCATTGATATAATAGAATATGCATACACCTGTGTTTCCCCCCCACTGGAATATGATTGGCTGATGTCAGTCATAAATACAGACTGACGGAGAGACCAATGAGATCAAGCCATTGGACTACGCCATTGGTCTACACCTATTGCCTATGCATATTACCTGCGACTACGACGCATACCAGTCGATTACTGCTACCGTGTACCACTTGGTTATAGTAGCCAAAACCACTTAGATACTTCGATCAAATATATCCCTTTCCGGGACATATCAGTCATTAGGTTTATAAGTTCCAAAGATTCACTCACCAGCGTCCCACAAGAAAACATGACCTAGTGGATAAAGGAATTAGTTGGTTGGTTTTATGGATTGATCCTAAAAGTAACTTGACCCAAATGGTTGTGAGTTCAATCTCAGTAGAGAGAATAAAAACTTATCAAGTCCAATTGAGGGAAACAAAGACATTCAAAGGCATGGTACGTGGAATTAGAACAATCTATATCCGTGGACTAAAAAAAGGGTTCGGATCGAAATTCCAACAAATGTTACCTGAAGGAGACCAGAGCGTACAACGGCCGAAACGTCGTGAATCTGACAATAAAGATGAGGACAACAGTTTTTGTAAGTTTTGTTCTATCCACCCCATCCCATATCACCCCACAAAAAAAGTGTAATATGAGCTCTGTTTCGTGATGTCGATGAACACTCGTTGCCACTTTTGTAAGTGTCAACGAATACTCGTTGTCACTTTCGTAAATGCTCGTTGTAGTAGAGACTTTGTAATTGCAGATACAACTAGAGTACTGTTGAACAATACTGGTGTCAGACGCCTTCGAATATCACTCGCGCTAATAGTACTTGTTTGATAATACTCGCTAGAAAAGTAGCCACCGAATAGTGATCCGAATAGTAATCCGTATAGATGCCATGCTAATTCCTATACATACATTTCCTTTACCATCACGTGATCTAATTATTCAAAATGGGATCGCCTGTGTTTGCTCTCTGGTGATCTGTGTTCATACTCCAGTGTCGGCAGCGACACTTTATTCCTATATAACACTCTGGTTACTGAGACATTAGGTTTATAAGTTCCAACGATTCACTCACCAGTGTCCCACAAGGATACGTGGCTCAGTGGATAAAATGATTGGTTGATTGATCCTAAACGTGACTTGACTCGAAGAGTTGTGAGTTCAATCTCAACGGAGAAAACTTATCAAAGCGAATTAACTAAAACGATGACAGCCAAAGGCATGGTTCGTGGAATTAGGCTAAATAAAAGGTTCGGTTTGAAATTCCAACAAATAACAAAGAAGGCCGGAACGTACAACGGCCAAAATGTCATGACAATAAAGACAATAGTCCGAACAATGTAAATAGTGTAAATTCTTCCTCTTATGTTCTGGCAACTCATTCAGTAAACCACCGAGTGCTCTACATTGAGTGACTCTTAGGCTTTCTCTTGAGTAAGCAATTTAAAGAAAATAATTATGTCCAGTTTATAACCGGAGTCTAAAAGGTTGACATAGGTCTGGTTTACACTTGAGTTTACAAATATCCCCCATTCCCCTAGTAAGGTTTGAACTCATTCAAACAGTTCGGAAAGTGAGCGGTTGTTATTACGAGAAACGTGCAGTCATTTTAAGCGGTATCGGACATGTTTTATTCGTGTTATGCAACTGATTAAGTGTGATATGAGAATAAATAAAAGCCGATGTCATTGTTTTAAAGTGATTTTTGTAATTTTTTTATCTGTTTGGTAGCGTTTACCAGTGACAATTAATGTCAGGTTTTATTAGTGTCTCACAAACAGCTCTAAACGTTCAGTCACCGCATATGGTAAAAATCTATGCCAATTTATTTCAAGAATTCTATTTAACATATATATCTATATATTCTGTATATCAGTACATTTCTTCATAGCTATCTACCTACCTCCCAACACACCTATAAATTGCAGAATGTCTTCTAGAATCATCCAAATAGTTAATTATAAGTCTGTCTTCTGGAATCATTCATATATTTGATTATGAGACTGTCTTCTAGAATCATTTATATATTTGATTATGAGACTGTATTCTAGAATCATCCATACATTTGATTATGAGACTGCCTTCTAGAATCATTTATATATTTGATTATGAGACTGCCTTCTAGAATCATTCATACATTTGATTATGAGACTGTCCTCTAGAATCATTCATATATTTGATTATTAGACTGTCTTCTAGAATCATTCATACATTTGATTATGAGACTGTCTTCTAGAATCATTCATATATTTGATTATGAGACTATATTCTAGAATCATCCATATATTTGATTATGAGACTATATTCTAGAATCATCCATATATTTGATTATGAGACTGTCTTCTAGAATCATTCATATATTTGATTATGAGACTGCCTTCTAGAATCATTCATACATTTGATTATGAGACTGTCCTCTAGAATCATTCATATATTTGATTATTAGACTGTATTCTAGAATCATTCATACATTTGATTATGAGACTGTCTTCTAGAATCATTCATATATTTGATTATGAGACTATATTCTAGAATCATCCATATATTTGATTATGAGACTATATTCTAGAATCATCCATATATTTGATTATGAGACTGTCTTCTAGAATCATCCATATAGTTGATTGATAAGTAAGGTCTCTAACCGTGTGGCGTCGCTAATAGTGTAGATAGAAACATGTTTGAATATGTATTTAGTAGTATATAAACTCCTGTTCAAACGTGCTTCGTATTAATTCTCTGTGTGATGGCATCCGATAGTTGACCTGTCACGGAGTCTGATATTCCTCAGCTAGTCAACAAATGAGTTTAAAGAATCACACAATGGGAAAAAAGATTAAAAATAAGAAATAAAACCGATTTTTTCTCTTCTTCTTTGCTTCTCCGTGTGATTACACTGCGTAACACGATTTTTGTCCTTGGGTAGCAATTGTTATTTCCTATTTGCTTACGCCGAGAAAATATGAAAAAATGGCAAATACTTCCTTCAAACTTAGCTTGGGTCTCGACATCAAAAGGTCGGAATTGGACTTTGTGAGACCAAGATCTGTTATCAGGTCGTTGAGGTCTTTTTGTTTGCGGCAGTATGGGTTTTTCTCCTCAGTTGCACGTCCGTAATCTGGATCAATGACTTTATCCTATTCTGAATTCTTTTCTTCGGAAGACAGCTGCTCTCTCTTTGGAGGAAAAGGTACGGAGAGCTCGGGACAGTGTGACACTGGGGCGATGGATAAACAATAACATGTACTATTCACTATCAGTGGGGATGGGAGGTGAAAAACAACAATTATCATAGCGAAGAGCCCATCCGAACAATTACCATGAATGTATTTATAGAAAATACACAGCGAATCAACTTTACGGCGGTGGGAAAGTGACTGAAGCAGAGATGCCAGGTCAGGACTAATTATATTGCTGATTCTTCTTCAGATTTTATCAAGAACCTCTAAATATCCAGCAGGAACACCGGACCATATTTGACGGCAATATTCAAAGCATTGGCGAATGGTGGACTTCTGGAGAGAAAGATTGTCTTGCGCGATAGTGAAACGACTTTCATAGCAGCTGATTTAGCAATGGATTAAACATAATCTTTCCACTTCATGTCAGTGGAAAACGTTAGCCTAAAAAGGTGCAATGAGTCAATATCCTAGAGGTTAGCATCAGCCATGCTGATGGGAGGCAGGCTTGGTCTCTCAGCTGATTAATAGAGACAAGTTTCGTTTTGGAGGCTTTAAAATTAACAAGCCATTCTTTGTCCCGGAAGTTAGAGATATATGATAGCAGGCGCATTCTTGTCTGCTCGACGTTCGAAAGGTTCCACCATGAAGAAGAAACAATTGCTTGAGTGGTCAGTTGGTACCTTCCAAATTCATGGGATTGCGAATTTCATGACCCTATTTTCCCCTCTGCATCATCCTGCAAAAGAGCCAAATAAAAAATATGAGTATGAAAATACAAATATGTTTCACCAAGTTTTATTGAAAAATTTTAAAAAATTAAATTTTGATTTTTGAAATGTCTAAAAATCGTGCGCTGGATTATGTAAAATTCTGAATTTGGACCCCAATTAATGTAGCAAATGCTGACAAAAATACGGAATCCTGAATAATGAAGATCCCTAATATATCGTATTTTATGGATCGTATCAGCGATCCAGTATAGAAAACCTCCCTCATGCTGTGGACACAAATTCGCGATTATTGAAACATATTTAAAATATATTTCAATAACACTGGTTTAAAAAAAATAAAACAAAAAAAAAAAATTTTAATTTAAAAAATTCCAAAACTTATACTTAAAAATTCCACTATCCAAGCAAGCAAAACTTTTCATCTTATTTTCTAGAGACATTTTGCAGAGTTCGAACGTAAATTGAGGTGGCCAGGGTTTGTTTTGATCCCCAACAAACCCCGACTGGGTTCTAAAGCCTTGGGTGCCAACCCAAAGAGAAGGAAAAACTCTGATTTCAAAACCGGCCAAGAGAGGGCTGGTCTCCGTCAGGCTATCTTGCCCAAGAAACCCCACTTTTATTGCAGTACACATGGTAATAAAAATGCTGATTATCATGGGATAAAAAAATCGTTACAGTCTTTTTTTATTTCTAGAGGCATTGAGAACTTTAGGTTTTTCTTTATGGCCATATCACGTTGAAACACTGGTTCTCCTAAGGTCGCCGAAGTTAAGCAATGCCGAACCTGGTCAGTACCTAGATGGGTGGTCTTTTCGGAATACCAAGTTCTGTAAGTTTGGATGTGCGGTTGGTATATAACGTGCTTACGACCATATCACGTTGAAAGACCAGTTTTCGTCCTATCACGTCAAGCTTGGTCAGCAACTCGATGGGTGACCGCTTGGGGATACCAGATGCTGTAAGCTTGGATATGTGGATGTGCCGGTCTCCTACGATCACACAAATGAAGCAATATCGACCCTAGTCAGTACCAAGATGGGTAACCGCTTGGGAATTAGTCAGTCAGTTGTGCCATGCGTCATACACGCTTAGGCGATCTTTCGATACATGCCTGACGAGGCAGATTTTTTCCCACAGTAGGTTGCCATTTCTTTCTGTGGTAGAACAGTTGCATTCCAAGGCTATAGAACCCGGTCTGTCCTGCTAAGAGGATTCATACCTTTCCCAAGGGTATTAGCACGTAAGTAAGTGCAATGGGTCTGACTGGTATTCGATTTCTCAATCAGAGCCGTAATCCATTATGCCACTAGGGAATACTAGGTGCGGTAGGCTTGGATGTGTAGCTGGTGTACTGGATAACGGAAAATCAGAGAGCCGAGTTCCAATTCCGGTCGGGTTCGCTATATTTACTTACGCACAAATACGCACCCTTGGGAAAGGTACAAATCCGACTATAGATTAAAAACTACAGATTAATTAGTAGGACTTGTATCAATAATTATTATCTTGCAAAAATTCTTACAATGTAAAAATATTTTCTAAATTTAAATAACCTGAAAAAAAGTTTATAAGCTATAAAAAAATAATAATAAATCGCTCAAATCACATTCTCCATGTTTTCCTCCGTGGCAGACGTGTAGGTTTGTTTTTACTGGTTATCACGTTAATTCTATATTTAGTAACAAATAACATTGAATATAGCATGAAAAAGCACTCTGCTTTTTGAAAATTACTGTCAACAAGAACAAATTAGTGTAATTCCTCTGAAGTGGCAAGTTTTTCGATCAAACTTTATCAAAAGGAATACTATCTCTCGCGTGTGTGAGGTGGGGGTGTATATGCGTGTGATGGTGATTTATGAGACATCAGATAAAGACGACATTTAGAATCCTCTTTGATAAAGGTTGATCAAAAAACTGACCGCTTAATTGGATTTAAACTACCTTTATATCCATTTGGCCGCAATTTTCAACATGTCTCCGCTTAAATTTTGCAGCATTATGAAACTAAAATTAACCTTTTTATTTATCTGTCCCTACTCTGAGTTTCCACGGAGATTACAGCCAATCGTCAAGGCTGTAACGAGCTTCATAGTAAAATTTGCACTATCTCTTTTTATTGAGCACTTTAATTACAAATACTGCTTGCCTTAAAACGGTTATCTTAAAGGGATATTCTTGTCGACCTTTTTTTCTGGCGAAAACTTTTCTTTGATAAGATGTCTCGACTATTCAGGTCGATAAACGAAAATAAATATACTGTTTAATAAATATACGAAACGTCTACTCAAATATGGGTATCCACTTAAAATAACGTTTAAGTAATAACATCTGTCGGATTAATAAATAAAAATGATCCATCACTTCTTTATATATATATTTTATTGTTATACGTTATTTATATAGACCTAAATATTTAAGTAAATTCTCTGTTTATAATAAACAGTATTAACAACATTTACCGGCCTGAACGTCCGAGAATTTTTGATAGGAAATATGTGTCCTTCGACAGGAATCGAACCTGTATCCTATACGGAACCGTCATATAGCCTATTCTCTATGAAAATTACCCGGACGTTTAGGCCGGTAAATGTTGTTAATACTGTTCATTAAAAACAGATCATTTAGTAAAATGTTTTTGTATATATAAATAACGTACAACAATAGAATATATTAAAATAATTGTCGGACCATTTCATAGAGTGTGACATCATTTGTTTACGTTAAGATACACTTCGAGCAGATAAGGACGTTCGAGGGAAATCATAGAGAATTGTAGTTTAAAAGCAGTAAAATCGACATTGGTAACCAGACGCTCCTCTGTAGCTAAATAGTATAGCACGTCAGGCTATATGACGGTTCCGTGTAGGATACAGGTTCGATTCCTGTCGGAGGATGAATATTTTCTATGAAAAATTCTCGGACGTTCAGGCCGGTAAATGTTCTTAATACTGTTTATTATAAACAGAGCATTTACTTACATATTTGTGTCTATATAAATAACATATAACAATAAAATATATTAAAATATTTGTCGGACTCGTAATATATATATATATATTTATATATATATATATATATTTAGTTTAAATCTGACGATTGCACTAGCATGAAACAGACTGTCGCCTCTAAGTGCTGACTTCCATGTCCACTTTTATATTTACACACGCTCTATCTCTGATATTGAGCACTTTACCCCATAAATATAGCACACTTTAAGACTATATTTCTGCATATATATATATATATATATATATATATATATATATATATATATATATATATATATATAATGATCTTTGATGAGGGCTAAAAGTATAGCCGAAATCGCTCGAACGTACAGAACATTTGGACAATTTCTACATAATTTATCTCCAGAAAGGAAGAAAATTATAAAAACACACAAAAAAAATAAAATTAAAAAAAATTTAAGCACGGTACATTATCAGTCGTTTTTAATAAAACTTGTATAAAAGGGGGATTCCTCCCCAAATACATAATTATATATATATATATATATATATATATATATATATATATATATATATATATATATATATGGTTAATACAAATATAAAATTTGTCACTTAGCTGATTAATGTTATTTCCAGCATCCCGACTCCCGAGTTTCGTGGATCTTCCCTCCAACAATCACTCCGTCCACTCGTTAGGAGATATCAGCAATATATATATATATATATATATATATATATATATATATATATATATATATACATTTCTAAAGAATTAATTAATTTATTTTTAATCCATTTTTATTACTCCAAACTGCGCCATTAATGGATACTCGTATTGAAATTGACACCACATTTTTATTTTTACTTTAAACAGGGTGGATTACGTCTATCGACTAGTGCATTATCTTAATCACGACGTGTGCTTTCCTTCAAAGGAAAATATAGCCTTGCTGAACTATTACGCTTCCCGTAGCCGAGTGGTGAATCACGTCGGATCAAACGGTGGTTTCTCCTGCAAAGGGGGGTGCATGTTCGATCCAAGTAAGATGAGAACGAATAGAGTACAATTTCAATGTTCGTAACATTTAATTTAAAAGAGGGTTCAGTACAAAGTAGAGCAATATTATTTATTTTAGGGTATTACATAGAAAACATGTCAAAATCGCTACTCAAATGAAGTCGTGTTTCGATAAGTATCAAATGCCTCTCATCAGGCGATTTTAAATGACTAACGAATGAACAATTTATTCAGATTTAAAAGCAAAATACAGCCTCTTTTTACATGTTTTCTATGTAATATCCTAAAATGCAGTATATATATATATATATATATATATATATATATATATATATATACATAGAGAGAGAGAGAGAGAGAGAGAGAGAGGGTGGGGTCAGGTCTCGCTCCTAGCGCTGCTGGTACTATGTAACTCAGTACTACCTGTTTCGTAGTCGGATTATCGGCAACTAAACCGGGACCCCAGAGATTTTGTCTGTGAGGAGGGTGACTAGTCACACTGCAGGATTAAATAAAATACCCGTCTAAAGGGCGGAGGAACCTTTTTGCTTAATGGTCATCTAGCAAAATTATCATGGGAGTTTTGGACTCCACAGTTTTGCTTTCTTATCCATTGGTTAAGACAAGGACACTCTGTAAAACCTACGACCCGAGGACTTCCCTGTCATCGTCCCAGATTGCTAGGGCATGGCAGATTGAATTCCGGGGGTAAAAGCCTGAGGGGGACGTTCGCGTCTATAGCTCTCAAGGACAAGAGACAGAGTAGGAAGTACTGCAATGCTATTCCATTTGAGCCCAGTAAAAAACGTGCCTGCAAGAGACGTGTACAGACTCCTTCGTGATCTTCGTTTTGCGAAGCCATGATATATATATATATATATATATATATATATATATATATATATATATATATGAACTAAAATTTGATTCTCACAGAACATATATGCAGATTTGAATATGCAGGAAAGCCTTCTTTAGAGATCTCTTTCTGTTAACACATCATCCGAAGAAACCGTTAGCAAAGTTGATTGACAAAAAGAAAACAATTCACACTGCAGGAGAAAATATGTAAGGAGGAGGAAAAGGGAACCACGACTAAAATTAGAATTTAGATATAGAGAGCGAATAAAATGCTCTTTCTGTTTGTACAGAGCCAGTTGATGTAATTTAATATAGACCGCTTCTAGTAAATGTAAATGTTGAGCGGTCCGGGCTCTGTACAATTCGAATTATCCAGCAAGTGTTGGCCGATAGCTGAGTCATGCACAGACTGAGTATCTCGCAAACTATGATCAGAAGAAGCCTGTTTTATACTAGCAGGAACGTGTTGACTAATCCGTGTCTCCAATCGCTGGTTGGTTCGTCCTACATATTCAGACTCGCACTGACGTTTAAATTTGTAGACAATAGGACTATTTTGAAGGTAGGACAACCCATCTTTGACAAACGAGGGGAAAAAAGGATTGGTTCCCAAAACAACCCGCAACCAGACTACCGAAAAACCTCACGTGGCACAGGCCAATACTCTGTCGGCTAGTGGCTGACTTTTTCCCGCCCAGCCAAGGTAATTTCAAATATACAGGATACAAGGCAGGACTAAAACTACTGGAGACTTGAAGCATTTAATTTTGCGTTCAACCGTACGCTTGATGATATTCCCAGCATACCCGTTGTCATAGAAAACGTCATAGATGTTCTCTATTTCTTGATGATATTCCCAGCATACCCGTTGTCATAGAAAACGTCATAGATGTTCTCTATTTCTTGATGATATTCCCAGCATACCCGTTGTCATAGAAAACGTCATAGATGTTCTCTATTTCTTGATGATATTCCCAGCATACCCGTTGTCATAGAAAATGTTATAGATGTTCTCTATTTCTTGATCAGATTTGCATGGAGAACATTTCATCAGCATACATTGGACCAAGGCAGAGATCAGGTTTGTCTTACGGGACTTGGGGACGAAGGAATTCGAATTAGCGTAAAGACCTGTGAACTTAAATTTCCGGTAGACGCCTGTAATGAACGACCCTTCTTTCCGTTCAACCAGTACGTCCAAAAAAGGCAACTCTCCGCCTCTATAGTAAACTGAAGGGAAAACATGAAGGGAAATGAGTTGTGTGTGGAAGGCCTTGACATCATCAATAGAACCAAAGGTTGTAAAAGTTTCGTCTACATAACATAAATAAACATGAGTCTTGCGGTGTCTTTCGAAGAGAAGGCTTTCATGAAAACCAACAAAGCATATTGACTAAAACAGGACCCAAGGGACTACTCATCGAAAACCCATCGACTTGGACATGCATAATGTTATTGAAACTAAATTCTACATCCTCTTTTGCTGACAGCATAAATCCATTTCAGGAATTTTTTTTGGGGGGGGAGGGGACCAGGTGTCTATGATTACGTGATCAGGCATAGTAATTTTTGCGCCAAAAATTGATCTTTTCCCTGATGATACCAGTGACCAAACACGAATAAATAAAGAATATATATTTATTCAAAAATATAAATCAGATCTGAACAAGCTCTAACAAGGCACATTTACCAAGGACTATCAGCACACACACACACACACACACACACACACACACACACAAACACACACACACACAAACAAACAAACAAATATACACATACACACACGTAATATCCTTATCTATTTTACTAATGGCATTATTATTATTACATTTATTATTATAAAAACAAAATGATTGATATAATTCTTCCAATATTTTTCAACACTGTTGACAGTGTTCAACAGACATGTCTGTCTTCTTCAAATTATATTTAAACAAATAAACAAAAATTGTTTAAATATAAATAACATGTCTGTTGAAATATTGTTTAACGTTGTCAAACACTGTGTTTTTTTCTTTTCTTCATCTTTTCTTAAATCACGCTCTTGATAAACCGCGATCCCTACACAGAGAGAGAGAGAGAGAGAAATAGAGAGGGAGAGGGGGAATTCTTGTGCACCTGGCAACTTACTTTTTTATTTCTGTGTGGGGGTGGATAGCGCTTTATCGTCTTAATAATAATTATAATAAGACAGTCAAGAAAAGAGGGCAATTTTAAAAAAAGATAAAGAAAAAAAAAAGCACAATGTTTGACAATGTTAAACAATATTTCAACAGACATGTCTGTCTTCATCAAGTTATATTTCCTTTTTTATGGAAGAGCGCACATTGCTGGTGAACCGGAAGTTATCTGTGAATCGACTATAAATAGCCAAGAGAAGTCGCAGTGTGTGATTGGGAAGATGGAGAGAATTGTAGCTAACGGATGGTACACAAGTCGATACCTGATTAGTAATAATAATAATAATAATGGTGCTTGGATAGCAATCGTCCTGATATCACACTTGTTCACAAGAAATATCTAACAGTCATAGAAGATATCATCTGTCAGAGCAGATATCAAATAATAATAATAATAATAATAATTAAGAGAAAAACAAAGAAAAGAAAAAACACTGACAATGTTAAACACTATTTCAACAGACATGTCTGTATTCTTCAAATTATATTTAAACATATAAACAAAAATATAAATATTACTTGAAGAAGACAGATATTCTGTTGAAATATTAAAATATTGTTTAACTGTGATTTTTCTTTTCTTTATCGTTTCTTAAATCGCGATCTTCTCTTGACTATTTTATTATTATTATTATTATTATTATTATTATTATCATTATTAAGACGAAAAACCGCTATCCCTACACACACACACACACAAAGAGAAATAAAAATTCTTTTGCACCTGGCAACTTACTGAACTTTAACACTTTTATATACACCATGTACAATTCTTGTCTATTTGCCAATGCCATTATCCTTATAATTACTGTTATCGTTTTTTCTTGTTGTAACATTATCCTCCTTATTCCTACAAAGTAGGAACACTGAAACTATTTCTACACACACACACACACACACACACACACACACATACAGATACTTACACCCCAATTTCATCCTTGTATACTGAACTTTTGAAGATTGCCACGAAGGTTATATAAAATTCAACCCTTTTACACTTGTAGTACTCAACACTTTACTGCTACACTCACTAAACTATAACACTCCTAACTTTACTTTTGATAGCAAAGTTTAAGGATCAACAACATTTGGCGCAAAAATTACTATGCCTGATAATAATCAACCAATCAGATAGCAATAGGAGGTACCTTTTTTCTGTAGTTCAATTTAATTTGTCAATTCCATTTTCCACGCCCTAGGTAAGACAATAAACTACATCCGCGTCCTGGTCAGGAGGTTTTGAGGAGGGTGGAAACACCTCTTAATTGCTGGTGTTCTCAGGTCTACCTTGACACGGGGTCGTAGCACCTGTTAGGGTCACAGCTATGGGCAAATAGTTAACCCCCAAACTGGGGTCAAAACACCATGAAAGTGTAAAAATAGGTTTTAATACCAGCAATACATTTTTGCAAAAAATTATTACCAGCAGTGAATTTTTGAAAAAAAAAATATTATCGGCATCCATTTTTGGAAAAAAAAAAAATATTAGCAGCAATAGATTTTTGAAGGGAAAAAATATTACGAGCAATAAAAATTTTGTCGGCATTAAATAACCCATTGAGGTTGATAAGTTGTAAAACAAAACAAACCAAATCAATATATTCTGGGATAGATAGATAGATAGATAGATAGATAGATAGATAGATAGATAGATAGATAGATAAAAAGTATTACGAGCAATAAAAATCTTGTTGGCATTAAATAACCCATTGAGGTTGATAAGCCGTAAAACAAACCAAAACAAACAAAAACATTTTCCATAGCGTTAGCTATTAATTTGTGGTAGGTTACCCAACTTGTCTGCTTAAGCACCTTGTACGTGGTATTCTTCAGGACTATAAAAGAACTGGACAATAAACTTGCTACCATTTGTTTTACTTCACAATGTAGTTACATCATCGAGATTTGCCGCTGTTAGAGCGGATTTCTCTCCCCAGCAAGCTGACTAGTTACTTTCAAACAAACTACGTGGACATCTCACACACACTAAGTATATAAATGTTTTGTTTATTTTTAAAAACTATCTATACACAGATAAATATATTTATTTCCGCTTTTGTAATGGATTTAAAAATATATATGTGTAAACATACAACGCGACCCTCGCCCAAACTTTCCACCGACCGGCCCACGTTGCATTTCAATGCTTGATCTCGTTGGTGTCCACGGAAAACTGGGAAAGGGTGCGATGCATGCTCACAAGATAACACGGTGAAAGACAAATAAAATATGAAGAAATAAGAATGTAAACCCTGTTTCCCATGTTATATACAGGTGTTTTATTCGGGGCTTCAGCTAATCGCCCCTGTTCTAATCATCCCGACTTGATGACAATACAAAATGGAGGGTTCGGAACCGCGCGGCAAACACGGCCGTCTCCCGCCAAGTGCGGGCCAGACCTTTTCGCGATCCCAAGTATGACTGTTAATATTAATTAGCACTCGGATATACTTCATATCCGATACTGTTGCCACTTGATCTCCAAAAAACCCTCATCCACTCCATTACTTCTGGTTCTCCTTTGTTCAAAGTGGATGTCGATTAGAAGACCAAACTTCAAAAGGAACCATCAGCTGGTCCATCAAACAGAAACATTTGAAATCGAGATAAAATCACGTCTTGCCTTTTTATGTGAATGTCCATTATATCATGAGTATTTACGCAAATATTTCATAAAGTTCTGATATCAAATTCATACGGATTTATAATTTATAATAATAAATTTAACAACATATTACTTACATTATTTACATTATTCGAACTGTTATCTTCATTGCCATATTCACAACGTTTCGGCCGTTGTACGCTCCAGCCTTCTTCAGGTGATTGGAATTTCAAACCGAACCCTTTATTTCGTCCACCGGGATAGATTGTTCTAGTTCCACGTGCTATGCCGCTTCCGAGTGACTCAGTTATTTTCCTTTAACTCAACGCGACCAAGTTTTGGTTCAGCACTGCTGTAGCCTGGTACTGAACTCACAACTCTTTGGGTCTAGTCACTGGATCTAAACAACGCCTTTATTCACTAGACCATTTATCTTTGAGGGCCTCAATGCCGAAACGTTGTGAATATGGCAATGAAGATGAGGATAACAGTCCGAATAATGTAAATAATGTAAATAATCATAATATCTCATCTCAGAGCTATAGACGGATATTATCAGCATATGTCGAATATCTAAGTTAATTTTCACGATTCTTGATAACTGACTTACATATTCAGCGTTGCTAAATTCATTTTCTTTTTGAAAATGACTGTGTTTTGTTATTTATTTCCAATGTGGTCTTCTGGTATCTTTATAAATAAGTGATGCATTTGTTGATAGCAATTATAATTGCTTATCTATTCAAACGGAGCTACTTCCGGGTTTGAATGGGTTAACCACGTAAGCATTTCGACAACACACTGGGAGCAAATGTAAGGAAGAAATATTTCTATTTCGCTTAATTATAACTAGAAAGACCCGTGAAAATTTGATGGCCTTTCTATTTTAATATCTTAATGAATCTGAATTCTTCAATTAATGATTGAATAAGATCATGGTGAGTTCTACGACAATAAAATACCCGTAGAAATTCCACCATCGCATCGTTAACGATTTGTGCTCAACAACTTCAACAAAATATTGCAATAACAATCATAAAAATGAATGTTGGTCGTTATTTTAAGAAGTAAGGGGGTACAAAGGAAAAGATTTGAAACTGACGGCTTTTTCCATTTCACTGAAACAGCCGTTAAACACTTCTATCTTCCCTTCTTACTTTCTTTCTTTCCGCCATTCATTTTTTCACTGAAACCAGGAGCTATTGGCAGGCGACATTAAACACATCTAGCTTGCCCTCTTTCTTTCTTTCTTTCTTTCTAGCCAGATCCACGTCTTACGAACATTTCTCTTAATAAAAATTTAAAAATAATTCATCAATGTTATTTTATTCATGATAAATGGATTTGGGGCGTTCGCCTTACTCGGTATCCGTCGTTCGATATTGTGCGTCTGAAAAATGGCACCTCTATGGCGTTTGTCATCGTTCTCGGCCTTTTGGCTAAAATCAAAGTGTAGTATCTGTTCTTATCAGCTTTCAGATAAAGCATGAGATATGTTGTTTTTTGAAGTGGGGGATAACATCTTGATCGGGTCGAGAACATTTCAGTAGCCCCTCATAGAAAAAAACAAAGAAGTACTGAAAACATTCGCACCTCGATCCTTAATCTGATCACATGACCAAGCATCAAATATTTTGGGGAAAGACATCTTAGTCGGACTGAGAACTTTTTAGTGATTCCTGATAGATATTAGGTTGGTGCAAAAATAATGTCGTTTTTTGACGTTCAACTTCATGTGAGAAAACGACATTATTTTTGCACCAACCTAATAGATAGATAGATAGATAGATAGATAGATAGATAGATAGATAGATAGATAGATAGATAGATTTAAAATACAATAGCAATAGCATGGATACATGTTTAAATTTATTCAATATTAAATGTGCTGGTAATATAAGTGCTGTAACGTTTGTAACCTGATCCATTTCTCCTAATCTGGTCACAGAATCAAATATTTTGGGAGAAGGGCGTCTTGGTTGGTTCAAGAACTTTTCAGTGATAGATAGATAGATAGATAGATAGATAGATAGATAGATTTGAATAGAATGAATTAATGGAAATAAATACACCCTTTTCTTTTTCATTATTTCTTCTTTTTATACATAATGAAACTAAAAAAAAATATCCAATGACTGACTATATTTTCTTTGCCCTTTCATTATTTCATATTTTGAACGTCTCTTGAATAATTCTTCAGTTTCTTTTTAAAAATCATCTCCCTTTATTTCGGTCTCGATTGTTCCATCACCAACGCATATTTTCAGTGAACAACTTTTTCCAGAATTTTCTGAGGAACGATCGATTTTTTTCTTTTCAAATATCAGACCACTGTTCTTTATTTTTTAAATTCCTCGTTCTCTTTTCAACCATTTATCTGTTGCCATTGTGGCTTCTTTGTGACGTTAACCACCTAAAATCGATTGCATCCTGTCGATAGAATCACACAAGTCCATACGCTCACATACAAGCAAACAAAATATTAATGTTCACTGATCGCTTTCTCAGTAAAGCCAGACGACATGGAGGGAGGCAAAAGACACGATCACTGTCGTTGTGATTTGAAAAGACTATACCCCTTTTGTTTTTCTAAAGAATGCAGCTTCTCCTTAAATATATTGTACTTCCAAAAAAGCTATGCCGAACTTTTAAAATGTATTTTAAAAATGAAAACTCATTCTTGAAGTTTTTAGTTTTAATTCCGAACTAATAGATTTTTAGCATCCGGCTACCACCTTTTTTTATCAACATCAATTTTTGTACAAAAAGTGGATCACAGAGCTTATTCAGCTTAATAAATATTTTCAGAAAACCTTAACTTCTGATTGGTCACTTAATATTTAATAACGTCGACCTAGTTCTTGACCCGACCCAAAAATAATTCCGCCCAAATCTGTCAAACCTCTGTGAGCCTAACACGTGACCAAAGTTAGCAATAAATATGAAACGTCTTTCATCTTCGACAGTGAGCCGATCGGAATCCTTTGAACTCATCACACAGTTCCAGGCTTTACGTTAAAGTTCCTTAACATGATCCCAGCCTGAAAGAACACTCACTCACACAGCAATATTTTATCACTAACAATCAACTCAAGTCTTCCACATTCAACTTAATACACGAATCTTTTTCATACGCTTTCAAGCTCAACGTTAATTATTGCAATTAACATAAACACAGCTTGTTAAGAACCACTTAATCCAACTAGAATATTCTCTTCGAACAAGTGAAAACAAACCAAAGAGCGACAATTCCGTAAACCTTAAAGTAAGTCGTAAACACTCTTTCTCCATTTTAAGTAACAAACTTGAACTGTTTATATTTTTCTTAAATTATGATAATACCCAAACACACTTTCTCATTATTGTACAGACCATTCAACAACTTATAATCTATCAAACCAGAACTTTGACAACATTTCAATCTAAACATAAAAGGACGTTTGAACTTTTTAAAACCACATCTTTACTCCAGTTGTTTGTATCTGTTGTTTATATAAATATTTTATTCATTGTTGTGCAAAAACTGTTGTTTCTCATGTTTGTTCTTATTCTATGTTTGCTGAATACTAAAAATTTAATGTGAGAGGAAATTATTAATTTCATCACGCAGTCTAATTCACTCAACAATCTTTCATCCATATAATTTAAATCCATTCACACAACCTCCACAGATTAAATTTAATATTTCCAATAAGCAAAATACTTTGCTGCAGTTCAAACCGAATTTAAATTAATTGCAATTATTTTTTAATCGCTAAAATCGGCCATATTGAAAAATCTGTCAAATCTTTGTTAAAAAATTGTTTTAAAAATAAAATATACTTTTCAGAAACTTTATTTGAGGAAGATTAACTGATTTAAATTTTAATTAATTTAAATTAAAACGAATATTACTTACTTTCACTTTAAATTATCGCAGAAACGCATTTTTTAACACGGTGGTGGGTGTTTTTATGAGGTGTTGAAACATTTATTGACTGCAAGATTTAGGTAAGGGGGAAATCATTTATAACTACACAGTAATCTTTAAAAAATTTAAATATTTTAAACATCTGCCACTTCTAATATATTAGGCTAACAGGCCAGCTTTTACTTCCAGCCAGCGATGACTCTGATTTTCCTAGATCCTCCGCATGTCTACTTCAGCATTACGACGCGCGACTGGCAACTCTGACGGGCGGCATCAGAACTATTTCGACGTTCTGTCTTCATCTGATAACGACCAGCACGGCACTACTCCGAAGAACAGTTTGTCATCGCCAAAGGTGGCCCAGAACTCCCCTCAATCCCAACTATAACCGTTAATGACTCTCGAACGAAAATCCCCAACGTCCGATTGTTTATCACTTGACCCCAAAAGTTTTCATTTATCTTATAATAAGACTGTGACATAATCACAACTCATCCGCTTCTATATGGGCGTCCAACGATAGTATCACAAAACTATGAAAATGAAAAAATACTAAAGGTAAGTATATTGGGATTTCTCATGTTGCAAGGTATTACGATGGGGTGCCGAAAAATACTTGACCTGACAGATTTCCTCAAATGTGACCAAACATTTTTAAAGAGCTTGTGGGACTGGTGAACACTTATCAGAATACCTTCGAAATGCCACTTCATCAAGAATTCTATTTGCCATCTTGTTTCTTTAAATTATTTTTTCATGTTTGTTTTTGCTGTCTATATTTCTGAGATGAGGTATTGTGTACATTATTTACATTATTCGGACTATTGTCCTCATCTTTATGGCCAGATTTATTACAACGTTTCGGCCGTTGTACGCTCCGGCCTTCTTCAGGTGTGGAATGTCGAACTGAACCCTTTATTTCGCTCACTGGGATAGACTGTTCTAGTTCCACGAGCCATGTTCAATACCCGGTTAAGGCAGTGGAGAACTTTCAGAGGGAAATTAACAGGAGATAACCGATAACTGACATCCATTAAACATGACACATGGAACTAGAACAGTCTACCTCAGTAAGCGAAATAAAGCGTTCAGTTCGACATTCCAACCACCTGAAGAAGGCCGGAGCGTACAACGGACGAAACGTTGTTTTTGCTATTTTTAATATTTAATATCAATTTTTTTTTATTGATTGATTCGTTTTCTACAGCTTATCAACCATATGCAATTTATTTAGAACCAGAAAAATATTTTTAGATTGTAAGAATTTTATTTATTTATTTTTTGAGATAATAATTATTTATTGATAAAAGTCTTACTAATTAACCCATAGCTGAGGGAGAAGAGATAGGTTCATACCTTTCCCAATGGTTTTTGCGCGTAATGGAATGTAACAAACCCGATTGGAATTTGAACTCAGATCTCCAATTTCTCATCCAGATCCATTATCCGTAGCCTGCTCAAACATCCAAGCTGATAGCGCCTGGTATCCCCAAGCGGTCACCCATCTAGGTACTGGCCAGGCTCGACGTTGCTTTGGTCCTCTCTGATTAACCGACATGGTATTGTAATTAAGACAAACTTAGGCTTTGTTTTAAACGGAACAAGTACATACATTAATTTAAGTATCTCCAAAGATTCGCTAAAAAAGAGCATACCATAATGAAAAAATGTCCCAAACTTAATAAAAACAAAGTTTTATCGTCAAAATCTTTATGCTATTATCTAGAGGAAAAGCCAAAAGACTTTTTTGATTTTTAATTTATATTTTTTTATTTTTGTTAGGACGTACGAAATAGTGACTAAAAATGTTTTTTCTTGCGCCAACGCAAATTAGTATATTATCGTAAATTTGCAGTGAAAAACACATTGATTTCGAAATTCTTGCAAAAATCAGATAATTGTCAGATTTTAATTAAACATTCAGGACTTATTCATAAATGAATGATATTATTTTAGAAACGTTTCTTTTTTAGAAAATCTTTGAAATTCTTTTGTTTTTGCATGACTTAACGTTATTTAATTTTATGAAATTTAGAGAAAATGATTTAATGATTATATTAGTTATAAAAACAAGTCCTTGGAAAATTTAATGTGGTCACCCATGTAGGTACTGACTAGGCTCGACGTTGCTGAACTTCGGTGATCGTACGGGAACCGGTATTTCTATGTGATATGGCCTGAAGCATTTTATTATTATCATTGTTATTATTATTATTATTATTTCGGTATTCAGTTTCTCGTCTCTCTTGCATTTCATTCCAAACGATTTAGTGTTGATTCAATAATAAAATCGTTTCAGCAAGAAATTTATCGTCATTTCGATATTCTATGTCCACTCAATGATATTGAACATAATTTGAAGTCTTTTTAACGTAATCAATTTTTTTTTTAAATGTCTGTGGCAACTCGGTATTAGCCGTATCAACACAGAAAAAAAACTGATTTCTCCCTTAATTGCAATGGGGAGATTGGCTCACGGTTCAATTCAACTCAATTTGCAGGTCTCAAAGTGAAAGCCAAAACACATCACAACTTGATTAAATAAAAGTTGTTTTTTTTTCAGTTTTCTATTTGAATTGGGAAATTTTTGAAAATTAATTTGAAAACGTTTTTTTCTGCCATTAAATAAAGATGTTGAATCATCATCAGTTATTGACACGTCGACGCCATTCTAATGATCTTGGAGTGCTGAACAATTTTTAAAACGATTTTCATTGACTTTAATCACGGTGCGTTACTTCGTAAACATGTCAGATTTTGAGTTTATATAATCACTGGCACTGTCTGAAAAATAACTGAAAAATCCTATAGCTTGAAAATTTGTAATTAAGCGAAGCAGTGCGTTCAACATCTTTAATGGTTGATATGTTTTTTATGGCTTATCAACCTTTCGACGGTTATTTAAAGCCAGAAAATATTTTATTTATTTTGCAAGACTTTTGGGGGGGATAATGATTTTACTGATACAGGTCCTAATATTTTTACTGTTTACCTGTTGGGAGAGGAGCATTCATAGATTTCCCAAGAGCATTTGCGCGTAAGTGAATATGACGAACCCGATTGGAATTCAATCTCGGCTCTACGATTTCCAGTTCCGAGTCGTTATATTACACCATTCGCACATCAAAGCTTACAGCACCTGATATTCCGAAGCGGTCACCCATCTTGGTATTTACCAAGCTCGACGTTGCTTAACTTCTGTGATCGTACGGGATCCGGTGTTTCAACGTGATGCGGCCGTTAGCCTAATATGAAACTGGATGTAATAAAGTTGTAATAACATCGATTTGATAACATATTGTAATAAACTGAAAGTCATGAAAAAACAAATTCATAAAATGCTATTTCTTGATTTTGTGCTCATCAACTTATCGGTAGGACCGTCAAAATTGTAATACACAATCATCTTCAGTTTTAGGTTTTTGTTTTCTCGTTTTATTCAAAGTGTGTTGGGGACGAATTATTTTCCACTCTACAACAATCCCTTGCCCACAGGCGAAACGCCGCTAGCCTCTCTGCTCTATCGCTGTTTCCATTGAGAGTGTTTAGACGAATTACATTCCATAGTTCCACCAGTTCTAACCTTCACAGCTAAGGCCCGCCATGCCACGCACATTATATAGCAAACCACCTTTATTCCCTTCGAATTACATCGGCGAGATGTAAGTTCCACTCGAACAGCTTCTTCCCACGACCCGCTAGATTGTGGAACCGACTCCTAAGAAAATGCTTCCCCGATCACAATAATATTAACCTATTTAAGTCTACTATTTACATTATTCGGACTATTGTCCTCATCTTTGTCGCCAGATTTATTACAACGTTTCGGCAGTTGTACGCTCCGACCTTCTTCAGGTGGTTGGAATGTCGAACTGATCCTCAAGGACACATGGCACAGTGGATAAAGGCGTTAGTTAGATCCAGAGACAAGACCCAAAGAGTGTGAGTTCAATACCCGGTTAAGGCAGTGGAGAACTTAGAGGGGGAAATTAACAGAACATAACTGATAACTGACATCCATTAAACATGGCACGTGGAACTAGAACAGTCAACCACAGTGAGCGAAATAAAGGGTTCATCTACGTTTTTATTTTCTATAAAACTCCACAGTTGCTCACATCGTTAATCCATGCTATCCTCAGCATGCCTCTGTAGAACAACATTTCCATTGCCTCAACTCTCTTATTCATCTGAGCGGAGAAGGTCTAGCATATAAGAGGACTTATTTTATTATTATGCCTCTTGATTCCTTGGGGAGCATAGTGCCGTAACAACACCTCTCCAACGGACGCGGTTCCGGGCGATCCACTTCAGCTCGGCCCATGTCGTGCCGGCCTCCTTCACCACTGCGTCAACACTTATGCACCAAGTCTGTTTTGTTTGTCCCACTTTTCGCTTCCCTCGTAAATTCCAGTCAATGGCCTGCCTGGTGACATTAGAAGCAGGCTTGCGGAGTGGGTGGCTGATCCATCCTCATTTCCGTTTCTTGATGTCAATCTCGATTGAGGCTTGTCTTGTCCTGTCCCACAGTTGGTCGTTGGTGATGACTTCAGGTCATCTGATATTGAGGAGATTTCTGAGACATCGGTTGGTAAATGTTTGAAGTTTGTGGGTGTTGGTCTTGATTGCCCGCCAGGTTTCTGAACCGTAAAGTAGGACCGACTTGAACATCCGGATCTTGTTGTAAAGTGAGAGGGTTGTTGATCTCCAGATTGGTCGCAGAGTGTCGGGGTTTGTTGATTCGGTACTTGACGACTTCATCTGTCCCCCAATCTTTACTGACGGCGCTTCCCAGGTAGACAAACTTATCGACTTCCTTGATGTCTTCTTGGTGTAGTCGCACTGGGTCTTGTCTGTTCTTTACCCTCATGACCTCCGTCTTCCCGATGTTGATTTCGAGGCCAGTCTTCGCCGTTTCTTCTACAACACGACTCAGCTTCACCTGAGTGGAGATGGTTCAGCATCCACTGCCATGTAGAAGGACTGATATTGCATAACTGTTCAGTACTCTTTTCTTTGTTGCTAACGAAATTTTATTGTTTCTTAAAATTTTGCTTAAGTTTTGGAAGGCATCTTTGGGGTTTCAGTGTCACACTTCCTCTGTCAAAACACTTACCAGATATTTAAATTGTTGTATTTGCTTTATTTTTCATGTCTTCAATTTGTAATTTGCGTGTTGGGCTGTTTCTTTTGTCGACAACCATGCATTCTGTCTTCTTGAAATTGATGTTAATTTGTTGCGGGGTGTATGTACGTTGATGCATGAGTTGAGAAACACATGTCTCCTGGAATGTTTATCCCACAACGAAAATGGCGAACTCGGTATGTGAGTCTGGGTAATAAAATTAAAAAGAAACAACTAAAACCAATATATATACAAACAAACGATAATGTATTATTAAAAAGACAGAAAGTTACATTGTTGTGAGCGGCAAAGACAGTGATATTGTATGTATGTAACAAAACAATGAACATGCATGAATACATTTAAAGACGAGTGAATTATTCACGTATGTAAAATGTGTGTATAAGTCCGAGTGAAAATGAAGTAACATTAAGTTGTGTACGCGTTTGTGTGTACGTTTCCCAATGAGAAACGCATTTTCACGATAGACCTACATCCTAGCGTGTCTAAGGAAAATAGAAAAAAAGAGAATATTAATGGAAATTGAATTCGGCCTACATCTTACCGTCCTTGGGTGAAAAAAAAGAGAATAATAGAAAATATTACAGTGTATTTATAGGTTCAGAAAGCATCCCCTAGTGGCGGTTTTTTAGGAAGGTAAGTGGGGTAACTGCACAAGTTCTTTCTTGGCGCTTTCCTTCACTACCTTCCGCGAGAGTTCTTGTAGTTTCCTTTCCGTGGCTGCTAACAACACAAAACTGTGTCATCTGCATATATTTTGTTAAGATTATGGCTGCTAATAATGAATCCTGGTAGGACTTCTAATTCTCTCAGAATCGTAGGTTGAATAAGTTCTGATCTTAAACCGTTTCTTTTTTGTATATACTTACTGACTTCACTTTCTATCCATATGCAGGCGGTTTCCTGTGAGGTTCTGGATTATTCTAATATCCTTCCAAAATATGTCAACGTTACCAAACAAACCCAATAATTCTCTGCCGTGTACTTTATCAAACGCTTTTGCATAATCTATAAAACCTAGGTAGGTACATATCCTTTTGCATGTGCATTGTTCTTTCGGACATCATTTTAAGCATAAATATCACGTTCCTTGTCCCGTTGTCTTTAACGAACCCGAAGTCTTCTTCTTCTATTTCGTCCCTGTGTTTTAAAGATAAAAGTTATGCTGATTCAATCAACCGCCGTTAAGACCTTTCGATTAAGTTAATCCGACGAATTTTCTTCGTCGGCAATACCTTTTATACTCGTGTATAAGTCGAGGTATCAGAACCAGGAAAAAAAATTTGGGCCTATGCTAATGATAATATTAGCCGTTTCCTTATAAGGAAACATTCTGCATTTATTGACCGAGCAGCCAGTGTTGCTTTCGGTTAAAATTTATAAAATCCTTTTTTTTTCCAGTAAAATAGGTTTATCAAGTCAAGTAACTTTTATCGTTCTTTCCAGTACTGAAGAGGGTTTCCTTCCTAGCCTTTTGCTTGAAGTAGGGTGGAATATCAACATCTTGATTATATCATCCTTTTTTCTTCGAGTTACATGTGCTATCCATTTTAGTTGTTGCTGCTATTGGTTGTCCTCAAGTGATGTGTTTTCTGTTATTTTGTACAGTTCTTGGTTATTCTGCAACGGCAGTCCAACGTTCAAAGAAGCGGGGTTCACCAAGATCCATAATCCTCTTGTATGTACTAAGTCTTTTCAGGGGGTGAGTGACCATGGCTCTCTACATCTTCTTTCATATATTGCTCTCTAAGTGATCTTGGTCGCTGTTCTGCCACCCATTTATACGAAATCGTTAAGTAGGTTACTCGCTGTTTTACCTTGCGTCTCTTGCCGTCAATATGCCTTGTGAGTGTTAAATTCTTTAAGCATTCTTTCCCAGAAATGTTGTCCCAAAAATTTCAAAATTATATGTCCTAAATATTTCAACTGTTTCTTTTTATTGTAAGTGTTTTTCCTGAGTTTTCTTTGTTTCTGTTGCTTCAAGTCTCCTCGTCGTCTGTGAGGAAATTGTCCAGTATTCATTGCCATGTACGAGGATTGATATTACGAAGCAGTTCAGCGCTCTTTGTTTCTGCTGCTTCAGGTCTCCTCGTCATCTGTGAGGAAAATGTCCAGCATTCTTTGCCATATAGGTGGACTGATATTACAAAGTAGTTCAGCGCTACTTTTTCAGTTGCTTCAGGTCTCCTCGTCGTCTGTGAGGATATTGCCCAGCATTCATTGCCACATAGGAGGACTGATATTACGAAGCAGTTCAGCGCTCTTTTCAATGTTTCAAACGAAATTTTCTTTGTCTTATTACCAGTTGCTTAATGATTTGCTTAGGTATTCAAGCAATAGTTGAAATTACTACGAGCCACAGTTTTCGACATCGCCAGCTCCGGTTAGGAGTCATGGGCACTGACCAAGAGTGAAATACAGCGGACTGATGCATTTGTGATGTGGGCATATCGCAGAGTACATAGACTCCCATTTACAGCGAGACGCACTAATAAGTGAGTGCTAGATAGCATCAGAACCAGATACGCATTGAGAGAGCAGATGACACTAAAGAAGCTCCGTTACTTTGAACAAATTATGCGACGAGGCGGCTTCGATAAGGACATTCTACTGGGACCAGTGAAGGGCAAACGGTACCAAGGACGACCACCCAGGTCTTGGTTTGAGGATAATGAGGTGAACTGGAATGACGGTGGCTGAAGCTGTAAGTCCAGCATCAGAGAGATTGAGAGAGGGGGAGGGGGAGAGGAAAGGATGGAGAGAGAGGGAGATAGGGAGAGAGAGAGTGGGAGGAGTGTTGATCACAGAGAGGCAAAATGCGCTAAATGGTGATTGTGATTTAAGCAATAAATTACATGGAATTATTATACATCGCAAGAATTTATTTCTGAGACTAATTCGGGACAAGCAACTACCGATGTCTTCCAGACCTTTCCCTCGAGCGAATGAATTCTTCGTGATAAGTTCTCCCTTTTTCCCTTTCTTTCTTTTTCTCTTTCTTTCTCACTCTCTCTTTCTGTCTCACTCTTTCTCTATTTCTTTCTTTCTCTATCATTTGCTCTCTGTTTCTATCTTCTCTTTCACTTTCTCTTTCGTCACTCGCTCTCCCCATCTCTTTTTACTTTCTCCCTTTATTTCCCACTCTCTTTCTACCTTTCTTTCGCTCTCTCCATCTCTGTCTTAATTTCTCTATCTTCCTCTCCCACCCCATCCTTCCACGTTCTCTCTTCTTATCTCTATCTCTTCTTCTATCGTCTTTTTCACTTTCTCTCCCACTCTCTTTGTCCCTTCCTTTCACTCTATCATTTTCGCCCCTTTTCTCTCTCGGTCTCATTCTCTCTTTCTCTATATATTTCTCCCCCACCCCACTCTTTCATGTTCTCTCTTCTTATCTCTCACTATCTCTTCTTCTATTACTTTTTTCACTCTCTCTCTCTCTCTCTCTCTATTTTTTCGCCCGTTTTCTCTCTCTGTTTCGTTTTCTCTTCTTTTCCTCCCTATCTCTACCTATCTCCCCGATCTCCCTTTTCTCTCTCTTACGCACGCACACACACACACACACATACACACACATGCAAGCGCCAGAACTCCAAGATGGCGACGTCGTTATTTAACCCATTGCGAAGAACTTCCCAATGCCTCAGAGTGCAATTCTTCTATTGGCATGTCATTCTCTTTGGAATTGCTTTCATCTGACACAAGGCTAAAAATGAATAACATTTAAACCTCGATTCAGTGAATCAAAAACTCGGGCACAGAAATACCAAAAAAAAAAAAAGAAAAATACCGAATGAAATTAACATGAAACAATGCGGAAAATGCGTTATTTGAAAAAAAATAGCTTTTACTAAAAATTCTTCCATCACTTATTCACTCTTCCATTTTCTCTTTCTCTCCCTCTCTATCTCTCACTCTTTACTCTCCCTTCCACTCCTTTTCCTTCTATCTCTCTCCTCTTTACTCTCCCTCCCTCTCTCTCCCTCTTACCCTCTACTCGTCACTCCTTTCTCTTTCTCTTTATTATGCCTTACACTCCCTCACTTTACTCTCAATTCCTCTCTATCCCTTTCACTCTCACTATCCCTATTCCCATTCCCACTCTATCGGTTTTTCTCTACTCTCCCTTCCTTTCTCTTTCCTTTTATTCTCCCTTACTTTCCCTCACATTACTCTCACTTCCTCTCTCATTTTCTCTCTCCACGCCCTTCCACAATCTCATTATCCCTATTCTCCTTCCCTCCATCTGCCCTTCATTTCTCTTTCTCTTTAATGTCCCATAGCCTCCTTGTCTTTCGCTCTATTCTCTCTTCCTTTTTATCTCTTTCTAACTACACTTCCTCCCACTCTCTCACTCTTTGCCTCTACCTTTCAATCTCGCTTTATCATATATATATATATATGTGTGTGTGTGTGTGTGTGTGTGTGTGCGTGTGTTTGTGCGTGTGTGTGCCTGTGTGAAGCTATATTTTTAAATGTATATGCTGTGTGCTTGTATACACATGCATAACACCTATCATATATATATATATATATATATATATATGTGTGTGTGTGTGTGTGTGTGTGTGTGTGTGTGTGTGTGTGTCACTTTAAACGTTATTTTAGTGGATAATCATATTTGAGTAGACGCTCCGTTTATTTTCGTCTTTTTCCATGTGCCGTGTCCCTTCAGGGCGTAGGCGTTCATAGCTCTCCAACATTTCCTGTTCTTTGTTTCGTTGGTCTGTTTTGTCTTACGGCATATCAACCTTGATGTAATGGAATGACCTGCCACCCCCATGAGTGGCGGCACTATAGGTGGTAACCACCTATAAGTATCCGTTAGGACAGCGGACAGGAGAGTCGAGCTGGGATCTGCGATAAATAGCCCGCACCCAACTGTACTGACTTGCGACGACCGTGCGCATAACTATTACTTCCTTGCTTGTCGTACTGGTTTCTACAATAAACCGGTTACTATTTATCCACCGTGTTTGTCCATTCCATACACCTATTAGCACGGAATATAACAAACCTCAATGAGTTATTTAATGCCATGATTATTTTTCAATAGATTCGTATGAAAAGAACATATATTCTTTGTAAGGAAACGGTTTGTAGATCCGGTTTCATTGATATACTTTTGAAATAGCGTTGTTGCCAAGAGCCTGGTTTCATTGATGTATTCTTTTCAGATACACGGTTTGTAGAGAAATTGATTTTGACATTCTCATTTGGTCTATAATTTTTGGTAGGAAGAGGAAATGAAGTAACAGATTTATTTCTAGGGTCAGCGGGTTGTGATGTCGTAAAAAAAGATCTCCGTAAAAGTCTAGCCAAAAATGTTATACTTGACGTTTAAAGAAATTGTCCATCCAAAAAAGTAATTGGTCATAGCTGAGAGGACGAACTTTCTTGAAATCAGGCAAAACCCGGATGAAACTATTAGACAGTACTTGCACAGGCTAAAAGAAACATCGAGGTACTGTGAATTCGAAAAGTTGGGTACAGGACTGATGTCTATAGAAGAGGAATTAATACAGTTAAGGTTAGTTGAAGGACTATATGACGTCTCGAGTAAGTACAAAACTTTGGAACAGCTTCAAGTCCAGAACATGAATAATGAAACGAGTCTTGAATTTTTACAGCAGCTAGAGTTAATTCAGATTTAATACCTCTAAAACTAACATGGAGGCATACAGTACTACGGAGAGTTTATGTAAATGTTGTTTTTGCAACAAAGAGATAAACAAGAATAAATACCCGGCTTTTGGAAAGATGTGTTTTAAGTGCAAGAAGAAAAACCATTTCCAGTCAGTATGCAAATACGTAAAAACAGAAGTGGAGAAGATAGATCCTTCGACGAGAAACACTGAAGTAAAACCGCGAGATAAGAGTAGAGAAAAAGTTAAAAAAATAAAAGGAATAACTCTCGTAATTCAAGTGGATATCGGTAGTGATGTAACATTAATACCCAAGAATTTATGGGAGAAAATTGGAAGACCAAAATTAAGAACTAAATCTGCAATTGAAACAATTTGACAAGTCAGTCATTAAAATACTTGGATGCTTTGAGGGGATTTCCGAGACTAAGACGTGATTCGAGGTAATACCAACCATAGCTGTGGAGTGCATAAAAGATCCTGGTCTCCTGAGAGTTGGCGTAATAAAAATAGACACCTCAAATTTAGTTAATTGCATGAAATTAGAAGAACCTGACATTGAACTTTTAAAGGATTTGGAAGAGGGTGTTCGAATAGCCAACCGGTATATTTTCAATCTTGTAAACGTCTTATTCACCTTCTTCCCGTGGTTATTGCGAAACTTAAAATGATTGAACAAGTAATATTGGAGAAGGTCAGCTAGGAAGGTAGCAATTAGGATTAGGATTAGTATTTTTCGACGCGTTTCGTCTTCCGACTTTTTCAAGGCAAAAATGAAATCGAAATATCTCTGTTGTTATAGTTACATTAAAAATCCAAATTTAAAAAGATAGACGCTTCTGCCCAAGCCTTTTTTTCTGGTTAATGTAAATTACCTTTAACTGTATTGTCGACATGGGGGAAAAATCTCTTGCCATAAAGGTAATGCTAGGACGAAGTCACAAGTCATCGTCACCAAAGGTTTTGAATATGCTGGCGTTGTTTAGATTGTGGATCGTGCTAGAAAACACTCTCTATCCCAGAAACTCTAACTAAGGTCTGCTCGGCATAGTTGCAGTATAAACCACAGGTTGATTCTGTGGGCGTTAAACAAACATAAATGTGCCTGAGCGAGAGTCTGCAATAGGGATTAGCTAGCCGCCCTAATAGGCGGGTATCCTCGAATACGAGTGGCCACTTATTATATATATATATACATACGTACATATATATATATATATATATATATATATATATATATATATATATATATATATATACATACATATATATATATATATATATATATATATATATATATATATATATATATATAGTGTGTGTATGTGTGTATGTGTGTATGTCTGACGTAGGTTATCGCCATGTTTAGCAAGCTGGTCTCGCTAATCTCTTTCTTTATGTCATGAGTTTTATCATTACGAAGTACTCCGTTTTTGTGACCTTTGTTCTGGGATTATCTTCGAAAATATCATTGTTACCTTTTCACAGAATTTAAAATTTCTTCTCGGATTAAAATCTTTTTCTTCTTCTTACTCATCTGCTTCAAGCCCAACGTGACTCAAAGAGTGCAAGTAAAAAAAAACAGGAATCGTAGATTTGACGTCAGGATTCTTTATTTAACTCCGGTCTTTGGAAGTGAACATGGAACCACCAACTAATCATGAAATGCAGAAAATCTTCCTGGTTATAATTCTATTTTTTTCATTTTAACTTGACATATATATATATATATATATATATATATATATATATATATATATATATATATATATATATATGATGAAAATGTGGAAAAGACAAAGCAAAATCCGAATATGTGAGTTTACTGTTTTTATTTTGTTTTTGTTTTTGTTTTTCTGTCAAAATAAAAAATAAAAAACAGTAAACTCACATATTCGGATTTTGCTTTGTCTTTTCCACATTTTCATCATACCGTTGGATCTACATCCACATATTTGCTTACACACACACACACACACACACACACACACACACACACACACACACACACACACACACACATATACATATATATATATATATATATATATATATATATATATATATATATATATATATATATATATATATACTTCCATCTGTACTACGGCGTTTTTTACTAAAAGCCAAGTAATCGTGCATATCTCGCCCAGACTTTGAGATCGATCTCAAATCTGGTCCTTCTACTGAGAGGGAATATTGCATTTGCAGTAGTTCGCTGCTGGAGCTGGCTTAATTTTTTTTTTTTTTTTTTTTACAGTAAGGTTCACCTTGTATAAGGATGTTTTTTACAGGGTACCAGGCCCGGGGGCCACTCGAGGTAGAGAGTTACGTTAGGAAGCAATTTGTGCAGATAGGAGAGGAAGATAACGGTTAGCCTTGAACAGGTTAAGATTGTTGTGATCGGGGAGTCGGTTCCATAGAGCAGCGGCTCGCTGGAAGAAGCTGTTACTTCTCACCGATGAAATACAAAGAGAATGTGAGTGGTATGGCCTGTTCTTACCTTGAAGGGTTGAATTGACCAGGGAATGTAGTTCGCCCGAGCACTTTTCGCAGAAGTTACGATATAGAAGATCTATAACATTAGATCATTTAATTACAGTAAGTATAAGATTAACATATTTTATTTATTTATTCCATGCTTAGATTATTGCTGCCACATAATGTCCGGTGCCCCTGCTATTTACCTTGAGCTCTTTGATAAAATCCAAAGAACACTCGGCTATATTATCGGTCCTGATCTGGCGGTTCGGCTTCAATCATATTCCTACCGCTGTAAGGGTCAAAAAATGCAGGACCGAACAGCGTGGAAAGGGATTGTCAGTGGAGTTCCGACCAACCATAGGGAGGTCGAAGAATTATGATGATGATGAAGGTTGCCTCTCTGTGTTTTTTTTTTTTATAAATATTTTCATGGTAATTGTTCGGATAATCTCTTCGCTATGGTACCTAGATTTTTTGAATTTAAGTGCAGAAGGGTACCATGGACCGAAACATGTGAGAGGTTTTGGAGAGGATGCAAACAAGGAAGAAGCTTATACTTAGCATCAGGACGAGACAGCTGAAATTTCTGGTTCACGTAATGAGAAAGGAGGGCCAGGAGAATCTGATACTCACAGGGCAGATAGCGGGAAAGAAAGACAAGGGAAAGGAACGCGTGGCATACCTGGCGGGCTTAAGCAAGTGGATGACGGAACAGAGTTTGGGAGAAGTAGAAAAAGGACAAAACATATTGAGGACTACAAGGGATAGGGAGAAGTGGAGAACCATGATCGCCTACGTCCTGAAGGGACACGGCACGTAAAAGAAAAAAAACTAGACTAACGTCGAGATCTCATCAATTTACAGTTGAGCCAGATAGATGTAACCGTAAATTCTATGCTAACAGTTTATTTTGTCGCACTTCTCGCTTGTGGAAATCCCTTCCGGCTCTATGCTTTCCAGCCAACTTTAATCTGCAAAAATTTAAAGGCACTGTCAATTGCTATCTATTGTCCTCCTGATTACTCTTTCCTCTTCCCGCTCATTATTAATGTTTCTGTTCTTAATTCTTCCATACTCTGTGTCTTAGTGGCTTTACTGCCTTGCATGGGGTGGTGCCTATTTCTTTCGAACTTGCCATATTATTTTATGTTTTCCTTGCAAAAACAAACTTATCTGTGTGAAATTCACTAAAAAAAAAATGTCATTTAGGAAACTTATCTTGTCACTTGGAAGTTAATTTAACATTTTTCACTTGAAGTTAATTCAATTTTCTTCTCTAGCAAATACATTAATGATCAACATTATGAAATGAACAAAGTCCGACAATTATTTTAAGACATTTTTATGTTTATACATTGTTTTTATAGATACAAATATTTAAGTAAATGCTCTGTTTATAATAAACAACATTTACCGGCCTGAATGTCCGAGAAATTTTCATAGAAAATATTCGTCAGCCGACAGGATTCGAACCTGTATCCCATACGGAACCGTCATATAGCCTGACGTGCCTTTAACCGCTTTGGCCACAGGGGGGGGGGGGCGTTCGGTTAGCAAAGTCGAATTTACTGCCTTTAAACTTCAATCTTCCATGAATCTCTCACGTACATTCATATCTGCTCAAAGCGTATCCAAATGTAAACAAATGACGTCACACATTATGAAATGGACAAAGTCCGACAATTATTTTAAGACATTTTTATGTTTATACATTCTTTTTATAGATACAAATATTTAAGTAAATTCTGTTTATAATAAACAGTATTAACTACATTTACCGGCCTGAATGTCCGAGAAATTCTCATAGAAATGTTGTTTAATACTGTTTATTATAAACAGAGCATTTACTTAAATATTTGTATCTATAAAAAGAATGTATAAACATAAAAATGTCTTAAATTAATGATCAACTTGACTTATTTTTGCGTCATCTGTATTTGTTTCCAACAAATGAAAAAAGTAAGTTTAATTTTTACCACGCTTCTTATTCCGATATGTAACACAATTTTACTCGATTTAAAGAAATAATTTATTAATCTTATCTTTGCGAGTCTTATTAAAAACTAGCCAGAAAGCAACAGTCCATGCCGACATTTAAGCTAGCTAGGCCCAAGACTAAAGGGATCCAGCTTAGAAAACAGCAATGATGATTTTGAGGAAATAACGCTAGCACTTAGTGTATCCTACCATCACATTTGTATCCTAAATTATCTAACATAAGGGGAAAACCAAAAACGTGATAGGGTGTAATCGATTTCTATTTTTCCTCAAATTAGGTCATTTGTAGTGGTGTGCAGTAAATCCATTTTCGGTGTGTATGATGAAATTTGTTTGACCTTGAGAAATAATGCGTCATCCGTGATTGCATCAAATTTTCATCGCGCCCAGACACTATCGTCTCGATTGTCAATTAGTTGTCCCACGGCCATTGTCTTGGATGAACGTTACTCCAAGGAAGCGTACAAAAATTGTAACGCTGCATGAACACACTGGCAAGCCGTACCAGTGAGCAAATCAAAGTACTATAGACAGGACTGGAAACTCTCCTGATTATATAAAAATGTATTGCTGGTATTTTTACCAGAAAAATCTGTTGTTATACGTTCATAATGTTCACTATTTGCCCATAGCTGGGACCCTAACAGGTGCTACCACCCCGGGTTAAGGCGGACCTGGGAACAACCCCTATTAAGAGGTGGTTCCACGCTCCTCAAAACCCCCCGTCACCCGATCAGAGACCTTGCTGCTGGATGTAGTTTATCGTCATACCCAGGACAGTCATGATTAAATGCAATTCAATATTTTTAGATATTGTAAACGAGGTGTACAAAATGTTAATCCTGACCCTGCTGCTAAATCACGCATTTTTGAGAATCAACATTTTCTGGGAACTTCCATAATCAGAAATTGCATATTTATGGCATAATAATAGTTGCTTTATTTCAAAACAATGAAATAAAAAAAAATAAAAAGGTTACTTTAATGTCATACTTTTGTTCCAGAATTCATATCTCCGGTATGGCTCTTATTTCATTAAAACTATTTCAATGTGAATAATTACTTCAAAGATTAAAACGCGTATAGCATTTCGTATACCCTCGTTAACAGGGCGGAAAGCGATGGATCTGAACCTCCGCCAAATTATATATTAGTTGTAATAAGACCTTAGTAAATATATACCAAGATTAAGTGGATTAACTTTTCCAGACAAATTAATTATTCTCTATGCCGAGGAAGTATAAAAAATATTAAGCCCAAGCCTCAGGGGGGGCCTTCCACCCAAGCAGTACCTCTCCTTCGGCGGGGGGGGGGGGGGCTGGATTTATTGCCCGACGTCTGAGGCGTACCCAAAAGTGGAAGTACCGAGGCAGCTTGGGTAATTTTTCCACGGTATTATCTTAAAACCTACTTTAAACATTGACCTTGTGTCACATTCGGTAGCGACGTGCGCGCGCTGAAGAATAAACACTTTTTTCTTTGAATTTCTTAAGCAGACGACAGACAGAAACTAAAAATATTTGCAACGACGAAATATGCACTTCGACTTGGGATTTAATAAAAATAATTAAAAAAAAACGTCATGATCACTACGCATGCGCAAATGATATCATTTCGAACAAGGTTATATATTTGATATAAAGAATGAAGAGAATTTTGCATGGAAGTTTGGAGCTGTTTAAATGACTAATCAGCACAATGACGTTGAAAACAATGAGCAACAACAAAAAAAAGATCTTTCAGAATTTCTTTCTGTTCATAAAGAACCAGGAAACGCACAAGATTCCTTTTTCGAAATGCTTCCACGATCCAGTTCTTCGCACCGCTAACCAGCTTCCTTCAATTGAAGCGAGTTGCCGCCAGCTTCGGCTTTTCACTCGCTTTTTCATCGCAGAAGATAAATGTCTTCCGATCCGCGGGTCATATAAGCTAACAACTTCCTTGGTGAACAGTACGTCTGCTATTGCTGCTGCTTATTTGTGATGCAGACAGTCGAATTACGCATTTAATGAGTTTTATTTTAAAAGCTTGCACACCCCACGCCTATATAGTTCAGATGTGTCAAGAAACGGAAAGAAACGAATATTTATGTAAGAGCTACAATCCAAAACTTCAGGATACATAAACAGCGTACGCATAGTTGTAGCACGGCCATTTGCCACTAATAGATGAAATATTTCATAGGAAAATTGAAATATTTCGTTGTTAAAAAATAATACTGATCGACAATGCTTAATCTAATAGAAATGTGAAAATGAAAGTAAATACTAGTCAAAAATTAATAATAATGGCTGACAATTCTTCAGCTCATAAAAAAAGATGATGAAAGTGAATACTAGTCAAAAAATTAATAATAATGGCTGACAATTCTTCATCTAATAAAAAAGATGATGAAAATAAATACTCGTCAAAAATTAATAATAATGGCTGACAATTCTTCATCTAATAAAAATGAAGATGAAAGTAAATACTAGTCAAAAATTAATAATAATGGCTGACAATGCTTCATCTAATAAAAAAGATGATGAAAATAAATACTTTAACAAACGAAAACAACACGTAGGTTAAACAGACCTAAGACTGTACCTAACGACCAATCCCACCCTAGCTTACAATTTCACCTCTCGCACTATACTCCATAAGTGACAGAAACCAGAAAATTCTTGGTATCGCATTGTTTTAACACGAAAAATATTTTCCTTCCTTAGAAATAAAAACTAGATCGCCGATCAACCATTGACACCAGTCATGGTATTACAAATGTTAACAACTCCAAAACTAAAGTGCTATTTTTTAATCGCCATTGACAACGCTTTTCCCTTTCTAACCTCCAGGAAAGCAATTCTTTACGCCTTCTTGGATTCCCGTTTTCCACTGACAGGAAGTGGAGTGATTATATTAAATCATTTGCTAGGTCCGCTGCTAGAAAAGTTGGTTCACTGTGTCGTGTCAGACAATTTTTCTCGTCAGAATACATCTTATAGGTTTACTATCAGTATAATCCGTCTCCGTCCGGGTGTTTCATTAATGGGAATTTTTTGCCGTTCAATTGGAGCAGTTTAGATTTAAAGTCAGCCCACCCGAAAATCAATATTACTAACAACATTTGGGTGCAACTGAGGTACATCCCCAAATGGAGCGGTTAACAATTTGAATTGAGGGAGGCGCTGAAAAGGGCCGTTTTTGCGTTCTCAGTCTTGCAAGGAAGGAATCTCTTCCATGGACCGTCATCATAATAATATACGATAATTTTTATTTATAATATTTTTTTTTATATAATTCTAAAAATCTTTTGCGTTAGCGTTCAACTCTCTAAATTGATTGTACGCTGTTTCTTACAGACATTAAATTTTGCCTTTGATTTTCGCGCAAAGTGTAAAAAATCAGTTTTTTTGATTTTTTTACCTTCAAGGGTGTAATTTTTTCCAGCCAATGTGAACTAAAAACCGGTACTGAAGAATTATCTATCAAACAAAAATAATTTCATCGAAATCGGATGAAAACTGTAGCAACACATAAACAACATCCGATCGCGCACACACACACACACGCAAATACACACACACGCAAATACAGACACACACATACATACATACATACATACATTTTGAGAATTATAGATATAGATAAATCTACCATAAGATTGTACATTGAATATTGCCGCCATATCTGGTTTGGTGCTCCTGCTATATATCTCGAGATTCTAAACAAAATTCAAAGAAAGGTCTGTAATATAATCGGCCCTGACCTGGCAGCTCGACCTCAATCACATTCCTACAACTGTGACGTGGCTTCATTCTGTCTTTTCTATAAATATTTTTATGACATTTGTTCTAATGAGCTCTCCTTTGAGGTGCCTCGATCTACATCGCTTTGAATATAGGCAACAAGGTCTCGTCGTTTTTCTGTTGAGATAGCTAGATACAACCGTAAGTTCTGTTCTAAAAGTTTCTTTTCTCTCACTCATGACATGTGGAACTCTGTCCCGGTTTCTGACTTCCCTGATACCTACAATCTTCAAATCTTTCATTACAACGCCAATCGCAATCTTCTGTCTTCAGTAGCCCCTTGCATCTTATTGACATTACTGCCTTGCATATAGTGAATTGATTTTTTTTTTTTTAAGGAGAGGTTTATCAAGTGCTTCCTGTTCAGGATTGGGTTTCCGGTTCCTTCTAAAGTCTTCTAATTCTCTTTCACTCCCAGCAGGCCCTTTCGTCTTGATTCGGGTGAATTGATTAAAAACAATAAAACAGAAACACTGAGGCGCCAAAGTTTCCAAAGAGGAGTTCGGTTTTCAGGTTTCATGGAGAAGGAAAATAAGAAACTCTTTTTCCGTTCGGATTTGTTTGAACAAAACAAAAAAAAAACAGCGGTTTATCTGAATGTTTGCTCGTCGTCGGGAAGCTGTTGACTTGACGTTCAAAACTAACAATTCCATAATTTCTTTCGGGCTTTGTTTATACTACCACGAATGAGAGCTTATCATTTTCAGCGTCAAATAAAATCAAAAGATGCCAAATGCGTCCAAATCAGACATTTCCATTTCCCCCTTTGCACTGTACAAACAAGTTTTCACTTTTTCATCATCCGTGAATACTGTCCCAAAAACAGACCAAAAATATTCACATTAGGCTCTCTCTCGGTCTCTCTCAGTCTCTCTCGGTCTCTCTCTCTCTCTCTCCTTCTCTCTCTCTCTCTCTCTATATCTATCTATCTATCTATCTATCTATATATATATATATATATATATATATATAAATATATATATATATATATATATATATAAATATATATATATGTGTGTGTGTGTGTGTGTGTGTGTCCGGAGAGTTTTTATATAATTTATTATCGGAAAAGAAAAAATTATTAGATCGCATGAGAAATTGTATAAAAAAACTAAATAAAAGCACCTTGTTTGTCGTATTCAATGAAATGTGCATGAAAGCAGGATTGCTGCCTAAATACACAAATATATATATATATATATATATATATATATATATATATATATATATATATATATATATATATATATATATATTCTTACTCTGTCTTGGAATCTATCCTCTTGGAAATTTTATTTATGTATGTGTATGTATGTATGTATATATATTTATATATTTTAAATATATATATGTATGTGTGTATATTAACCACTAATATTATATATATATATATATATATATATATATATATATATATATATATATGTATATATATATGTATATATATATATATATATATATATATATATATATATATATATATATATATATATATATATATATATATAGTTCCAGCGAGAGAAAAGTGTGTATATTAACAAGAAGAGAGAAACCAAAAGCGTTTTTGGTTATAATGTGGATTTTTTTTTTAAATATTATGCTTTATTTTCCATAATTATGGAAAATAAAGCATAATATTTTCTTTTAAAAATCCACATTACAACCAAAAATTTTGCGGTTTCTCTCTTCTTTTTAATATATATATATATATATATATATATATATATATATATATATATATATATATATATATATATATATATACACTTTTACAGTGTCTAGCTTAAGGCAACTTGATTATTAATGTCATCCAGGCTTTGCTTTGAACAAAAAAGTTGATCCTGTAATACTTCTGGAAGTACGAAAATGTAGTTGAGTTTCAAAGGCTGTATCGGAGAGAGTTTCATTCAGATCCAACCACGCGGCTGACAATCTCACGATTTAGATAGAGTTTGAAGCTGATCGTACTGTACACCAGTCATGTCAAACATGCCAGTTGCATGCAGTCATTTACAATCACACATGCAGCCCGCACAAAGGATACTAATTTGGTCATTTAACAGCCAAAATCGCAGTTTCTATAATTTAGGAATTAGTATTTAAGAAAATAAATCATATGTATTTTTTTACATTTTGAATTATTTTAATAGAATACCAAATAAGAATACTATTTACTGCATAAATTTAAAATAATTTTGATGTTTACTAAAAACTTTAAGTTAGTGCGTACTAAGCTATTATTTTAAAAATCGTAGCAAATATTTGATATTATTGTTGGCGGAGAAAATAACGCTAGACTAAATTCTCTCTAGTAGCCACACCAGCAGCCATCACACCACAAAAACAATATGGCAGCTGATTGACAGTTGTAAACAAAAATTTCTTTCAAAATTTCAAAAGTTTTTGCGTTTAAATGTGAAATGTTAGCCAAAAAAGTTTTAGAGGCGTTATTAAAATTGTTTTATTTCTTTTACTGTTAACTGTAGTTTAAATGTACCAGTAATTTTTCATTTTTCGCATCATCGATTTTGAAAATTAGTTTTTTTTTCTACTACTTCAACCCTAAAATAGCTTGTGCTCTTCCAGCTTAAAGAAAAAGGAAATGGAACAAAGAAGGGTGAGCGTTTCAATAAAAGTGGGGATTACCGTATTTTTGCACAAGGGTGAATGAAAAGATACATTGTATAATTTGTAACAATTCCATTGCCACGCCAAATGAGTACAACCTGAAAAGACATTATGAAATGAACCATCCATCTTACCATAAATATGAAGGCCCAATGCCCGTTTTAAAACTCTAGGAATTGAACGGACCTTTTTCACGAAAATTCAATAACAGAATGTCGCTTTCGTTACTGCAAGCTATGAACCCGGCCGAATAATAGCCATGAGTGGGAAATCTTAAAGGGATTTTTTAAAGCAATGCCTTGTAAAAACAACTGAAATTGTATGTCCAGAGAAAGCACACTTATTCAAAGACATCTCATTAACTAGGAACACTGTTGGTGAATGGATTTATGAAATGTCATTTGATTTCAAACAACAGTTGAAGTCTGTATCATGAAGGTTTGAGCATTTTTCTATTGTTATTGATGAGACCGTTGATGTCACTGGAATAGCACAGCTTGTAATCTTCATCACTTGCCTGTGACAATGAATTTGATATTTATGAAGAACTGATTGAACTGGTCCCCATGCATGACACTACAACATTGAGAGAGTTGAGCAAGTTCTACGTGCGTATAGTTTTGATTTGAGTAAACTTGCATACATATCTACTGACGATGCTGCGAATATGGTTGGCAAACATAATGCTGCCAAGTTACAAAGAAAACTAAAAAAATCTCGCATCCAGATTCATTATTTGCTGACTTTCACTGCATTATTCATCAGCGTAATTTGTGTTCAAAGATTTTAAAATTGTATCACGTGCTTAGCTTGGCCACAAAGTCATCCTCTCAACCACCATCAGTTCAGTCAGTTGTTGGAAGATATGGATAATGGATGTTCCATTCTACACAGAATTCTGCTGGTTGTCATGTCACAAAGTGCCGAAAAGATTTTATTTTTTGAGACAAGGAATTATGTTTTTGGAGATGAAAGATCAAAACACAGATGAAATAAAAGTTCTCTTCAAGATCTGGCTTTTGTTGTTGTATGTATGTTGCGGCATTCACCGGCTCCTTCCAAGGAATGCACAGCGTCCGGAACGAAGGCCGACCAAGCACGGCGATCCGTCGCCAATGCTGAAACGAGCGACAGCCATTCCCGAATTCTTGAAGGGAGTTTGAACTTCACACGCGGTCCCCACGTGCTATCCCAGCGGAGGGAGGAATATGCTCTTACTTGCCGCAGAATTTCCACAGACGCAGAGGCAGGAGTAACCAAGAGGCCGCCGGATGCCGGTGCAGACGCCGAATGGTTTTGAATTCAGAGTTGACCTTCTCCTAGACCAGTTGCCATCCAAGGCCTCTCTCAGTCTCTCTCAGTGTGTGTCAAGGCTATACCCAGTCTGTCCTGCTATTTACCATAGTTGGAGGGAGAAGAAGAGGATTCACACCTTTCCCAAGGGTGTTAGCACGTAAGTGAATGTAACGGATTCGAGTGGAATTCGAACTCGGCTCTACGATTCTTCAGTCCGAGCCGTTATCCATTACTCCACCGTGCCTCCTCCTTTTGCTGTGGATATTACTTCACAATTAACTGATCTTAATTGTACGAGGTAAAAATAGACGTCAATTAGTCGCATAATGACATCAAGTTCTTACGTGCAAAAACCTGAAAAACAATGACAGTCACCTAGAATTTCAGAAATGATTTAGTAATTTCTCAGCTTTTGAATGATTTGAAAATATTCTCAGCACCATTCATTTTGATGATTCCAAAACAGAAGAAAGCCTGCAGATGGAGCTATTAGAAATGCAATCGGATTCTACACTCAGAGCAAAGTATCTTGAAGTAGAAATACCTGGGTTCTTTTCATACCTTCCTGAAAAGTTTAAAACCTTCAGAAAGTTTACCACAAAGATTATAGCAATGTTTGGTTCTACTTGTGTGTGTGAACAGTTATTTTCCTTCATGAAATCAACAAAAGTTACTCAGAGAACAAGGCTAACTGATCAACATTTGCCATTTCTAATCAAAATTGGAACTGCACAGACTTTTCAGCCAGTCATACCAAAATTGTCAGCAAAAAAAAGAGTTGTCAAGCCTCAGGACAAAAAAATAAAACTGACAGAATAGTTTCAAATAAATATTCAGTTTTGAACTGTTGTAATTTTTGTCCAATGTATTTGTTGTTGCAAACTGCAAGTATATGTTTTGTAAAATTTTATTTTTTTTATCAAACTACTTCATCATTTTGTATACATTTTTTAATTTTTTTTCCGCTTGTGCTGTTAGGCGTCGAGGGGGAGACACAGTCGTCAGTCAGCGGCAAGGCGAATTACCTGAAGGAGAGATATTTCTTTGTATACATGAATCCTGTTAAAACATTTGTATGCACGTCGTGCGTTTCTAAATTTAAGTAACAAAATATTCTGCAATAAATTTTATTAAATGACTCCAATTAGTGCACAATTGGTTGTCGTGTATGGCTCTCATAACAACACATATGTGACCATGTGGCTCTCAGGGGACCCTCACTTTCACATGCCTACTGTACACGACCTGCACAAAAACATTTCGGAAGACTACGGATATCAACCACGCCCTATGAAGCAAGAAACGGTGATGGGAAATTTTCACAGAAGTCCAAGAAACATATCGAAATGTTGATTGCTGCTTGTGATGCCATTGCGTTTTCAGAAATGTCTCGATCGTAACGGACATCAATTTGAAAACATCCGATGACAAAATCTTTAAGAACATGCATTTATAATAAATACTGTCTTCATATGCATTATTTAAATTAGATATTATTGGTTCTAGTTGCTTGAATTATTTCTTGAGAAAACTTCAAAATGTGTATACATTTGTTTGAGATGGGATGTCAATATAGTTCGTGACCGATTTTCATTGTTATTATAAATTCGCCGTAATTTGGCATTGGTATTTGGTTTGGTTTGGTTTGGTGTCGGTTTCTGGAGTGTTCCAGATTGAAAGCTTTCATCGTTTGCGAGTCAGACTTTGTTGAATGTTGATGTTTTGTTTTTATAAATGAATATCTTCAAGATGGAGGACGAAGAGTTGAAATTTCGCCATTTTATTCTTTGCGAATTTCGGAAAGGAGTAAACGTTGAAACTGCGACAAAGAAAACATTCAGAAGGTTTATTTGGATCGTGTTCCAGCTCTTCAGGCGGTCAGAATGTGGTTAGACAGATTTCGTCAGGGTGATTTTTAGCCTAGACAATCAGCCACGCTCCGGGCGACCTTCCGACAATTTGATTGCCTGATTTGTCGTTTGTTTGTTTTGTTGCTGTTTTTACGGCTTACGAACTCTTTGTGGGTTTTTTTAAACTGAAATATATTTTAAATTGTGATAATAATTCTATTTTTTGCGACGGAATATTGCATTAACAATTTTGGGTAGATAACAATGGTTTCTTTCAGATACAAGTCTTCTTATTTAACCCATACCAGTGCGGAGATGGATTCATGCCTTTCTGTTCTATAGAAAGACGACCGACCTTCCCTACACTATTGGTTGAACAGAGACGCGCCCATTCGCTATGAATGGAGCGTCTGTTCATGGGAACATTTCGCAAATGTGCTATCATAGGTCGAAAGGAATCCTACTGTTACACATTTCGACTGGAACTGGGAGGCTTCATCGCTTTATAAATCATCATACAATGTGGGGCTATTTCATCTCGATCTCTAGATTGAATCGATCAACAGGAAGAACGTCTCCACTTTCAACAAAACAGGCAAGGGTCAGTGAGCAAGCTTTGCGCTAAGCGAAATGTCACAGCTGCCGCCGATGGCCAGGAAGACGACCTTCAACAATTAATTTGATCTTTACAAGAGTCAGATTAGACTAAAATAGAGTATTGCTGCCATATCTGAGCTGGAGCTACACAATCCTCATTTTTCAACATTAACGGAATTTAAAATCGTATGCGCGGTTTTGTAAGTAGTTAGGAAAACCATTGATAACTAGTGCTTGTTTAGCATTGTTCAGCTCTTTAATATATATATATATATATATATATATATATATATATATATATATATATATATATATATATATATATATATTATTATGATTCATTCATACAAAAAGTAGATTAGTAAAGTTAATGATATAAAATGGCGAAATCCCTTCGCAAACAAAATGTTAAAGTCGCATTAACCTACGAACCACTCGATGAATGTTATGGTCCTTGTTTTTAATAACTACAAGCTGTATAAGGTCTTTTTTTAATCCGCTAGTACTTTCAACTGTACATACAGTCATCCTCAAGCATGGAAATTAATTTGTTTTTTTAGTAAATCCAGGTAGTAGCGGGACACGAAACATTAAATGCGAATCGAAATGTTTTTTTTAGAAATGTATTATTGTTAACGGATAAAAACTTTTGGAGCGTGCAGTCGCAACGCTAAGGTTGAATTTTTTTTTTTTTTTTGAAAATCTAAGAGAGTGCGTTTTTTACTAATATGGTAATTTCAGAATTTTTTTGTTGTAGGAATTTATCAGTCAATGTGGCATGAACTAAATATACAAATGAGAGAAAGAACAAATGGAATAATAAATCCACAGTTCGTAGCATTTACTTTTTTTTTTAAAGTGCTCAGATATGCGTCAACAATAGGCAAGATGAATCACTACTTAGAAATATCATAAGTTATTTTCCATCCATAATAATTTTCCCACAGATGCAATGATGTAAGTTTGTCACTACCTTATCGCTATTCCCACGGCAAATGTTCAAATTAGCTCCATTCTTCAGTTCAATCAGTTCACATCATGCCACTTCCACAAAGTCGAAGCACCCACATTTTCTTCATGTCCAAACGGAGAAAGTTCAATTCAGCTTTTTCTTAGTATGACGATCTATGTATCAAAAGAGAGAAAGAAAAACTAATCTCTCTATTATCTCATAGTTTAGAGCAGGGGTTCGGCAACCGACGGCACGAGAGAATGAACAATTGTTAGCTTTGAAAGTTGTACTGGCTCTACTATCACGGGTCTCGAGAATTTCGAAGTTGTAGTAACGAAAGGTTAATTATGACAGTCAAGTAATATTAAATTTCACAATGTCCCAAATGTGGCATTGAAAAAATGAAAAACCGTTCGCTTTGAAAGTTGTAGTGGCTCTGCTATTACGGGACTCGAGAATTTTCATGATTTGTCGGTTGATTCGGCAGTTTAGACAATCTGGTTCAGTGACTTGCCAACTGACTGTCAGGATACCTTAAAGAGCGTGTATAAATCAATAAACCCCAAACAAGTCGAAAATGGTGGATTTTTACGTCTTATAATTTTTCATAATTAAATGGGAACATATTTCCAGAATTTGAATTTTCCGTCTGTATAAAACTATTTTTGAATAATAAAAAATGCTAAAATTACGAGATTTTTTTTTTAAATCCTTAGCTTACTTCTAGAACACCCTGTGTAAAGGGTTGTATTATGATCTTTTGGAGCCCCTAGGCTAATAAAATTATACCCATCAGATGGAGCCACCCTCTAATTCGCCTGTCGCCGTCTTGAATAAATTTACTCGTGATATATTTTAAAGATATTTACATAGCTTAAAGTAAACTTATTGCAAATGCTTTAAATAAACTAAAATACCTATCTTTTGTTTTGCGATAAAAATATTCATTAAGAAATTTCCTTATTTTACTATTTATTGCAAACCAAATTAGCACCTATTTCAGCATAACAGCTCTGGGATTTCTCCCTTCCTAATGGCGCACTTTTTGTTGCAATGCTCAATTCAGATCTCTATCCAGTTTCCCGGGAGTCTTTGGGTTATATTTAACTACACCCTTGAAACGTTTTGGGGGTTTATGAGCGGGTTGTTCTCCTTGTACCAGTTCACCATAAAAAAGATTTTCGGGCAATCTGTCTTCCTCCATACGTCTCAGATGACATGTCAATCGCATTTGATTACAGAGAAGCAGTTTCTCTATGCTAACTATGTTTGCACGCTGAAGGACTTTTGTGTCTGGCGAATAAGACTGTCATTTGATGTCCGACTCGTCTCAGGCACTCCTGGTGAAAAAGGCTGTAATACCTTAATGTGATTTCGATAGGTGGTCCATGATTCAACTGAAGATAAAAGGGTGGTTAGGACAATTGTTTCGGAGATGCAGATCTTTGTGCTTAAGATGTTACGATCAGATCATAGATAGATAGACAGATATGAACAGACAGATACATAATTATACATACATACATATGAACAGACTTAGATAGATAGATAGATAGATAGATAGATAGATAGATAGATAATTCTACATACATACATATGAACAGACATAGATGGTTTGAACAGACTGATAGATAAATAGATAGATAATTATGCATATATACTTATAATAATATGAACAGACTTAGATAGATCGATCGATATGAACAGACAATTATGCATATATACATATGAACAGACTTAGATAGATAGATAGATAGATAGATAGATAGATAGATAGATAGATAGATAGATAGATAAGAATGAGCATAATGAACATTGCCAGTATAGACTTAGTAGTTTTATGTACTTCTCGGCACTTGTAATTTTCTATATGAAAATAATCGCCATACAACTCATAGAAGAATGATAAAGTCTTTTGAAAGAGAAAACTCACGCCCATCAGAAATTGTAATCGGCTCTTCATTTTATTGTCACTCATCAAATATTCACTTTTCAACGGTCTGCCTCAGTAAAAGATGAAAGAGAATGCCTAAAAGATCTGTCTGGGTAAGTGCAGTAGATCCTCGCCATCCACGGAATCGCCAACCACGTCCTCGGTTATCCGCGACTGACCTTCTCAGCAAAACTGGTGCGCTTAAAACCTTTATTAAAGCTAAAACGACTTCTGGAAATTTACCAACATAAATATCTCTTCTTTCTTTATCAGATTGATGTTGCATCATCATCATCATCAACAACATTACCAGCATCATCATCATTGTCATCATCAACATCAGCATCATTATCACCATCATTATCATCATCACCATCATTATCGAATCTGGAATCATTAACATCATTGTCATCATCATTACCACCATCATCATTGTCGTCATCATCATCATTATCATCAGCATCATCATCAGCATCATTAATACCACCATCATCATCACTATTATCATCACCACCATCAACAGCAGCAGCATCAACATTACCATCATCATCACCATTGTCATCATCATCATCATCATCACCTTCATCATCATCACCTTCATCATTATCATGTCCCATAACCATGTGGTCGTTACGCAGCTAACCACCAGACCAATTCCGTCCACGGACCTGGGTTGAAAGCCAGAGAGGTATCCGTACATGCGCAGCGTGCCTTGGTAAAGTTGCCCTGATCCCATCCCTCTCCGGGTCAAACCGCAGCCGATGTCTTCCAACTTGATGGCTCGCCTTCATCACGGGCACGTTGCCGTTGATTCTATCGTGACAGCTCTCCAAACTGGCCGTTGATTTCAGTCCAGGAGACCCTCCGCCCAGCAATGTCTCGTCATCACCGCACTGGCTTCATCCATAGCGATGGAGCCCACTCTACCCCATTGTGCCAGATCGCCGTTCATCTGGTGTTCTTTGTAATTCTGCTCTGTGTCTAGCCACCCTCCTCACCATAAACCCCTGGTGAGGGAACCAGTTTAGTCGCCGATTATACGAACATTATACAATGGTTATTCCGTTAACTGCCAAGCTGTGGTCTAAATGCTAAGATGGTTACCAATTTCTGTCCAGTGAGTTACATAGTATAAATAGAACTCGTAGATTGACGTGAAATAACATTGCATTCTGCTTGCATTTTAAATGTATATTAGAAAGTAGTTCGTATTTGATTATTTTCCGAGCAACTCCAGATACACTGGTTACACTTTTATTAAACTAAAACTACTTTGCAAAAAAATATATTTCAAGAACAAAGTATAAGCAAAAGAATAAAGGATATCAATGACACCCAGCGTTGCTTTAGCTTTGGCCTGCTGCGCCTAGGAAACCGTTTCTTTAGAGGTTTTTACGTATACGGTTAATGGGGTACTAATACAATCACGTTGTAGTCATCAGTTAATGGGGTTTAATAATATGTCACGTGGGGGGGGCATTTAATAGGGGTAAATAATATCGGATCACGTTGTGATCAACAGTAATGGGTGAGCTATGGAAGAAAAGAATATTCTCTCAGTTTCATTTCCCCCATTATGAGCCTTAATATATTTATGATATAACGACACCTTACTTCACGGACGGAACGGAATAACTGAAAGGAAAGGAATGATAGACAGGCTTTCATCTCAGAGAGAGTTTTATACCGCTAAGTCATACACAAAATTGTATACACATATTTACATTTGCCCCACGCAGAGAAATTATAACCTACGCAACAACAAGCAGTGTAAAAGGGAGTGAAAATAGAACGTCTTACTTGAAATAATGCCCAACGGGAGTTGGAGCTGCTGGAGACTCTATTTGGTATCTGTTTGATTATTGAAGGTGGGTGATTGGAAAATGTGTGTATGTACAGTGGTTTATCATTGGGTTTTCTGTATGGTTTATATGTGCCTTTTCTTAGATTCAAGATAACATCTAGAAAATCTACTTCGTTTAGGTTAGTTTTTATATCTATGTCAAATCCGCAATTTTTGAAATTTTTTATTATTGCTTTTCTAGTTTTGTCTGTGTTTTGTTTGTTATAGTTTCTTAAGATTATGAGGCCGTCGTCCCTGTAGAGTCCCTTTTTACTAAAAAAATTGACGACGTTACTCAAAAATCGAAAACCGAATAGAGTAAATAAAAATATACAAAATAAAAAATAAGCAAATAAATAAGAAAAATAAGTAAAAATTAACCCAAATAAATAAATAAATGAACAAATTAAAAAATCTCTCCGGCTAAAATAAATGTTAGAACTAATAAAAATAAACATAAATAAGCAAAAACAAGTAAAAATAATCAATCCAGATAAATAAACAAATAAAATAATTAAAAAATTAAAAACTGTCCCCTGCCAAAATAGCAGAATAGACTACGGCAATCAATCCAAAAATTGGACGAATAAATAGCTTTATCTTCTCAGACGAAAACAAACTATTAAATAAGCGACCTAAACATATCCCCCCCAATTTTTTTACTACATTAATAAAACATCGAAAACCGAATAGAATAAATAAATATATAAAATAAAAAATGAAAATAAAAAACAAGTAAAATAAATTAACCCAAATAAAGAAATAAAAAAACAAGCCACTCCCGCCAAAATAACCGCCAGAATGGATTACCCACAATAAACCACTAACCCATATATATATATATAAGTAGTCGAGAAAATATCCAACACTCGCAGCCTGGCGATTGCGTCTAGCATGGAACAGTCTGTCGCCTCTGAGTGTTGACTTCAATGTTCACTTTTATATATATAGATATATACAATATATATATTATATATATATATGTGTGTGTGTGTGTGTGTGTGTGTGTGTGTGTGTGTGTGTGTGTGTGTGTGCCACCAAAGAAAAGTGATAGCTATGGTTTAAAATGAATTTTTAAAAATGAAAAATTTTTCTTAAAGCATTTATTTCAGTTTTAATTCCAGGATAATAGATTAAATTTAATATCAATACCGATAACATTACAGGCCTTTCTTTAGATTATATCGAGAATCGCGAGATATATAGCCGGAGTACCAGACCAGATATGGCGGCAATGTTCAATGGGCGGACGAATGGTAAATTACCAGCTGTCCACAACCAGGATTTGAGAGGTAGCAACTGTCCGCAACCAGGCTTAGAGAGGTAGCAACTGTCCGCAACCAGGCTTGGAGAATTTAATGCTTATAGGGGATATTGAAGGCAAAGAAGCAGGCAAATATAACGAGGAACATATTTATGCCGTTTGGGCAAATGGATGGAAAGACAAGTACCATAAAGTCAAAGTGGGAGCATAAATAAGCAGGTATTACTGAAAGCAACAAAAGACTGGAAACTGTGGAGGACCGTGATCGCTCTTGTCCTGAAGGAATATGTTACGTACAAAGGGAGAAAAAGGGAACGTACTTAATAAATATGGGCAAACAGATGGAGGAACAAGCACCATAAAAACAAAAAAGGGTCATAAAGGAACAAGTATTACTGAAAATAATAAAAGACGAGAAGCTGTGGAGAACCATGATTAAACACGTCCTAAAGGAACGTAGAAAATGACCATAGAGAAGCTACTTGACAAATTTAAGCAAATGGACAGAGGGACAAGTACCGCAAATACAAAATGATAAAATATAGAAACAGGAATTGCTGAGAGCAACAGAAGACAGGAAGCTGTGGAGAACCATGATAACCCATGTCCTAGATGGATCTAGCAAAGAGAGAGAGAGGGGGGAGAGAGAGAATCTATTTGATAAGTTTGATCAAATAAAAAGAACAATTACCACAAATACAAAAATGGGTCACAAAAAAGCAAGTATTACAGAGAGAAGTTGTGGAGAACCATGATCGACCATGTACTGAAGTGAGATGGCATATAGAAAGTGAGAGAGGGGACCATGATAGTCTATATCCTGCAAAGGCATGGCACATAAAGAGATGGTGAGAGTAAATACATTGAAAAGAGGAAGGGAGAGTCTGAAAATAATACCGGTAAATATTTATATCTAATTAAGATTATTTGACGATCCGGTGACAATAAATGAAACCGTTTCCTTAATTTGAAATACTGATTTCCGTATCTTCCGGTATGATAACCTTACTTCCGCACCTGAAATTCCAAACACTTATTCTGAGCCACGTATTGCGTATCCAAAAGATTTTAATTTAGTTGAGAGAAATTCCCTCGCAAGAGAATGTAACCTCTCGATCGGAAAAGCGAATATAGTGAAAGTCGGTGACCTCATGATAAACAGGAAATGCCCCAGTTTTTAATTAAGATTCTTCTCAATCTGAAGAGATTCTCGATGTGACTGCTGTAAAGTTGTTTGTTTTTTCCTCATATATATATATATATATATATATATATATATATATATATATATATATATATATATATATATATACGTTGCCTGTCTTTTTGGTTGAAAGCAGTGTGTATTTTCCACTGGTACCAGTGGTTAGCGTTCCAGCACAGGTAAAAATTACAAATTTGAATGCTGATTTTCAAAAAGACCAGACCCGGTTCATTTATAAAAAATGGGGCAACACAATTTTTCTACCTCCAGTTTTATTAATTTGATATTGTGTCCGTAGAAGACAATTAAAAGTAAAGCTAATTAAATATCTATGTTAAGATAAAATAAAATATTTTTATACTAGCCTCATCCACATGTAACAAAAAAAAGACTAAAAAAGACTAAAAATAATGGAAACATTAATAATAAAAAAGAAAAAGCCAACACTTAATGACATCAACTATGAACACGATCACAATGTACTGACTGTGTTTGGAAAATTTAAAAAATCATTCCCATAACACTAGATGCATTTTTAAAAATCTGCACATCCAGTTAAAAATAAAAATAAAAACATCCTTAATAATGGTTAAAAGAATAGCCGAAAGTATTCCGACTTACAAAACATTCTTACAATTTTTACACCCTTTATGTACAGAAAAGAAAACACAAGGAAAATAAAATAAAAACTTAATCACAACACCTTGTCAGTCATCTTTACTGAAATTTATATTTTCAAGGTGCATGAAAAATATTTTTACAAACTTTGGGGCGGATTCCGCACACCAAAACAAAGACAAAAGTGCATATAAACATATGTCTGCAAATCTTTCGTTTTTGAGTTATTAAGTTTAAAGAAAATTTACGGTAGATAGCGCTGTGTTGTCATGTAGACTCTGGTTACATTTGTCATTCGTGTACATTTGTGGCTTCAACGTTTAATAGTAGTAACGTATGTAGTAGTAAATTAACTGAGGCGTTTTCCGTTTCACAATGGCAAGATATTCCTATCGTGAGCAAGCAGATATGATTTATACATACGGCAGTGCGAATGGTAATGAACGCGAGGCTGCGCTGCTGTATCAGATTGCGTTTCCAGACCGAAGGCAGCCGAGTCATCCAAACTTTGCTGCTGTTTATCGTCGTGTTACTGAGACAGGATCCGTGACCCTACAAACTATGGATCCTCTCGTACGCCTGACCACAAAGAACGCATTCTACAGGTTGTCAGAGAGAATCCAGGTATCAGCACACGTCAAGTGGATCTAGCATGTCGTACACCTCATAGTACCGTATGGAGGGTACTTCAAAAGCAGCTCTTGTATTTGTATAATTTGCAATGTGTGCAGGGTCTTTCTCCTTCTTTGAACTTTTGTCGATGGTTTACTGCACAAACTGCCGATCCGTTGTGTGTCTCTTCTGTCTTGTTTACGGATGCGGCAACATTTGGAAGAGATAGAAGAACAAATTTACACAACCAACATTTGTGGGCGTACTGGAATCCTCATGGTACAATACAGGCTAGACACCAGCATCAATTTACGATTAATGTATGCTCTGGAATTCTAGGTGACTGCCTGACAGGTCAATATGTTCTCCCAGCACGCCTTACATGTGCTGTCTTCAGGGGATTTAGTTCCAGTCCTGCTAGAGGATGTGCCCCAGCTAATACGAAGACCCATGTGACTCATGCATGATGGGGATACAGCACATTTTAGTCACATTGTTTGTGATGCACTAGCTGATAACTACCATGAAATATACATAGGGAGGGGAGGACCTGTTCCGTGGCCTACACGTTTCCCCGACCTCAATCCTTTGAAATTTTATTTGTGGAGGTCACCTAAAACAATTGTTTTATGCCTCAGGCATTAATAATACAGAGACGATTCATCAACGTGTCATGGGGACCTGTGAAACCATTCAACATCGTATGGGAGTATTTAAAAGGGTCCGCCAGTCAATGATCTGACGGGTACATGCGTGTATGGAAGCAAGTCGAGAACATTTTGAATTTTGAATGTCTACCGTGTGTGTGTGTGTGTGTGTGTGTGTGTGTGTGTGTGTGTGCGTGCGTGCGTGCGTGCGTGCGTGCGTGCGTGCGTGCGTGCGTGCGTGCGCGTGCGCGCTTTCACGTCGATGACATATTATTCGTAAAAGTGAAAAACGTTGATTGAAACTGCACAACGCTTTAGTAGAACCATGATTGACACACAATTGTGCTACGGGTGAATAAAAACTTGATTCACTCCATCGAAAACAGTTTTAAAACATCTGACAAAAGTTACCCCTACATCATCCTCAATTACAACTTGTACAAATGATGTAATAAACATATCCGGTCTCACTTTTCTTTCATCCTCCGACTACAATGGGAACTATTTGGACCTGTGCACCTATTAGATGTGCAATCTCCTTCTCGTAAAGCAATGCTGTTTTATTTCGAAAAGGGAAATGCATCCCACCTACGAGGAAAGCCGCGAACAACCATAGTATACACATTGAACAACGACATTAAAAGAACAGCCAATAGAATGCTATCATTGCCCGTAAAAACCTTCAAAAACTTACAAGAACTGAAGCACTTTCGTAAGTCAGCACAGGACAGACGGTTGGAGAAGACTGATAAGCGTTATTTACAAAGTTACTTGAGATGAGAAATCAAGTCGAAACACTATTTACATTATTCGGACTATTGTCTTCATCTTTGTCGCCATATTTATCACAACGTTTCGGCCGTTGTACGCTCCGGCCTTCTTCAGGTGGTTAGAATGTCGAACTGAACCCTTTATTTCGCTCGCTCACTGGGGTAGACTGTTCTAATTCCACGTGCTATGTTTAATGGATGTCAGTTATCAGTTATCTCCTGTTAATTCCCTTCACCAAGTTCTCCCCTGCCTTAACCGGGTATTGAACTCACACTGTTTGGGTCCTGTCACTGGATCTAACCAACGCCTTTATCCACTGTGCCCCGTTATAGACAGATACTCAAGTCGAAACAGTTCTGATGATGATGATGTGACAAAGCAAATATGGGATTACTGAACGGGATATTTACTGTAGCCCATCTTGATTCACCAACACAAAATATGTCCATGTTAACACCTCCATTCAAGATCAGGAGCCATGAGAGCAATGTCCGGTGTAGCATCATGGTTCTATTATTATAATCATTTCTAGTGGTAGTATATCCGTGCCGTCAAGAATGACGGCAATTGTTAGTAAGTTTTATTGGGTCCACTAAAATATCTAATAGAATGTGCAACCTATTTCACACAATAAAACTAATTATTATCTTAATTATAAACTCATTAATCAGAAGAATTTTCAGCCAAAAATAGCCACATAAACATTAAAATACGCCTCAAATATTTATAAACCAATAAACACGCAATAAAGTGCTTACATTATTGTGGGTTATCAGTTATAGTGAAGTGTATGAGTGTGGAAACAGGTTAGTTTGTTAGATAGCCCACCATAAGAGGGGTATAAAACAAAAAAAATCAAATTGTAAAGTGAAACAACAAATTTATATACATATAAATCAATTAAGGTCTTTACAAATAAAATTTATGTATTTTAGTTGATACAAGGTCGTCAAAATGTTCGTAGTAGTCCTTGCAAGAATGAGTTTATGTGTACGTAGGCAGAAACGTATGTGTGGATGTATGTATGTATGTATGTATGTATGTATATATGTATGTATGTATGAGCGTTATCGTAGGGTAGGAATGTCTTTGAAGTAATCGCTCAGTTTTAAAATGTTCCTTTAGTTTATCAAGTATAAAAGAGGTGAGAGAGAAGGGTAGAGATAATAACGATCGCTTGACGTTGTCAAGCAACTTGTTAATACGCTCGTCTCCTTCTCTCTAGTGACAAGCGAACTTACCCGTCTTTTATTTTGTTTTGGTGGCTTGATTAAGTCATTTGGGAATTCACTCCCGGATATGATTCAGGCTCTTTCATTGGACGATGAACAAATTTTTGCGTCGGCTCGCGAAAAGATCCGTGAAAGAATTTGTTTCTGAGAATTGAAGATTATTTGAATTTTGTTTTTAAATGTTTCCTAGTTTTCTATTGGCCGAAAAATAATCCGCATCAAGGTGTGAAATTTTACGAGTTTTGTTTTGGATTCGCTTTTGCGTGTGTGTTAAGCAAAGTTTGTAAATTCGAGTCTTTTTCATTTCTAACAAAATCAATGAGTCATTTGAATTTTATATCTAGATCTTGTTTTGTTCACTATAACATCTTAAAACACACCAATTAAACCGTATACTACAAAACCACAGAATACAAATCAGAACGGTTGTTTTATTAATCATCATAATTTAGGTAGTGTTGTGGTAAACCCTCCTACAGTAGAATGAACTCTTCTGCCTCTCATAAATACTAACTGCAAGAATTCCTACCAAAAGAGTCGTGAGCCAGTCGGTTGGGAAACGGAGTCGCAGTGTTAACCTACCGTTCGGACGTTCACCTCTATCTGCTTATTACTAACACTCTTGCTTTGTATATATCTGTTATTTCAATACATTTGTTCAACCTACCTTCGTCTTCCGTGTCTTTCTTTCTGGCACCTAAACAGACCACAACAGATAGATACCGCCAAAATATTACGCGGACGTAGTAGTAAACATGACACGTGGCCTTTTAGGGTCAATTAGGAATAAATAAGATAATATAATTCTGGAACCGATTTCTTAGGAAAAAAGGTATAAAAATCACGAAGTCCGGCCACAACAAAAAGACTCACTAATGCCATCAAGGTCCACATGACTCTAGCTGCTGATATTCAAGACCCAGTTCACTTCCACACGCAAAAGCAACACTCGTCTCAGAAGCACTGACCAAACAACAAAGAGACCCCTCAGACTACGACGCCACCATCCATATTTTGCTCACTGGGGTAGACTGTTCAAGGACACATGGCACAGTGGATAAAGGCGTTAGTTAGATCCAGTGACAGGACCCAAAAAGTGTGAGTTCAATACCTGGTTAAGGCGGTGGAGAACTTGGAGAGGGGAATTAACAGCAGATAACTGATAACTGACATCCATTAGACATGACACGTGGAACTAGAATAGTCTACCCCAGTGAGCGAGCGAAATAAAGGGTTCAGTTCGACATTCCAACCACCTGAAGAAGGCCGGAGCGTACAACGGCCGAAACGTTGTGATAAATATGACAACAAAGATGAGGACAATAGTCCAAATAATGTAAATAGTGTACATAATACCTCATCTCAGAAATATAGACTCATACTGACTCTTTCGTATAAGCACACATGTATTCACCGTTTACACATAAGTATGCAATATAGTTTATATTCTATCTAAGGACTCTATTAACAACCAAAAAAAATGACATTACTCATTCAAAACATTCAACTAACTTTTTGTATTCTTGTTGTTATATAAAATTAATATTTATTTGTTAATACTACGTTGTCTTTTCCTACTGGATTTATTTTTTTCATTGAAAGCCGTGGGATTATGCTAAACGGCCGAATTACGAGTAGACCCGCAGAAATATTTGATGTTATTGTATCGAATCCCGATACACTGAATTTTGACGTTTAACAAAAACCCGAGTAGAAGGATTCCTACAGTTTTAACAGTGAGATGCAATGAAACAAAAGTCTTGAAACAATTTATTGTAATTCAGTAAAGCGGAGATTAAGAATTCACAACTAAAATCGAGGCCAATGAACCGTTTAATTAACTCGTTCCTTTTATATTTTTGAAACGTTCAATGATATCTATAATCCATTGGTTACTCCTGGTATTATATAATTCATTGGTTACTCCTGGGATTATATAAATCACTTCTTGCTCAATGTCTTTTCATGTTAAAAATTTTCGTACGTGTTTAATATAACAGTGAAATGGAAATATCTCTCGGAAGAAAAAGATTAGCAATAGAATGACAAAGACGGCGACGACGAAGTCTATTTCAAGGCCAAGTTGATCACTTAGACAAAGGTATCTGGGTGCCTCGCATGAAAGGCTTGAACGAATAAGACTGAAATTTAAGAAAGCTAGGAAAAGAATTGATTAAACGGTTCATTTTGCAAGTAACTTTGTCTAAATGTAGATAAATATTTTGTTTTTATAGATTATTAAAACGACAAAGGGAAGCAATCACACATAAAGTTACTAACTTAAGTTGATTAAAGAACGTTACGAAAAGAGACATGAAAAAAATGAGTAATAAGCAAGAAAATGGATTGACCAGTAAGAAAATATTGCTATTGTAGAGGACCGTGTGGATTTGAGTGTTGTTGAATTAGGGACACGTGCTGTTTATTCCTGCTAGGAGGTCCAACTACAAGAACAATGCGGACTCAAGTTGAGTCCAACCGAAGATGGAAAGAAAACAAACAAGACCGATATATATATGTCAACAAATATATGTATTAAACGACAAAATTTACAAGTGACAAAGACATCAACATTTATGTTTGTGTGTGGGCGTAAAGAGTTTGTATTTTGGTGAAAGTTCGTACGTACGTGTATGTGTGTTTCATGGCGTTTCCCCACAAGTGGACAAAATCACAGAGATCACATTTTGTAAATGTGTCCGCTGAAATGCAAAGTGAAAAAGAGAACGAGGCAGAAGTCGCCCAGTATTTATAGTGTAGGAAGAGCGACCCTAGTGAACAATTAGGAAATTAAGGAGGAGATAAACCCGACACTGTCTTGAAAAGATGCAGAATATTAAGAACACTAGTGTACCCGTACCATAAAAAAAGATGGGAATTGTTACAAAGTTTTAATAGTGAAATGCAATAAAACAAAAGTCTTGAAACAATGAGATTCAATAAAACTGAGATAAAGAATTCAAAACTAAAATCGATGCCAATGAACCATTTAAATAATCCGTTCCCTTTATATTTTTTAGACCAATGGTATCTAGGATGCATTGATTACTCCTGGTATTATATAATTCATTGGTTACTCCTGGTATTATATAAATCTTTTTTTTTGCTAAATATCTTTTCAGGTCAAAAAATATATGGTTCTCAATATCAGGAAGTGTTTGTAAAAGTTCTCAATATCAGGAAGTGTTTGTAAATATAGAAATTGGAGACGCTAAGAAAAATTTAGTTACAAAAAACACGAAAATAAAAATATCTTCCATTTTTATATTTAAATACCCTTTTCTCCTTTTTCTTTGTTGTGGGTTGATTCAAATCCGTAACACGTAATTGGGTTACAATAAAATTTGTATTTTATATGACTTCTACCTTACGAAAACTGAGATGTAGTAATGTGGGGGCCCCGTATCATAAATTAGGAGGCAAGAGACCCTTGCCCCGGCCCTTCACAAGTACATACGGTATCTCCTTATTCTTTCTTACAACTGCTATTGTATGTGAGTTATAACTCTGAGTAAATAATTATAAATCCCTAACATTTATATATACAAAAATACTCATAAAAATGAGAGAGCAAGATGTGGAAACAACAAAACGCGTATTATTTATTATCTGGTTGCTATGCGACGTTGAAGACACGAGAAACAGTAATACTGAGTAAAATTGTGAGTTTGGGATCAAATTTAGATCAAATAGGGATCGGAATCTGACAGAATGATAAGATAAAGAATAAGTAAAGTGTATACAGTCTTTCTCGTGTGTGTTTTTATAAATGTGTGTGATGAGGGTCCAGATAATTTAGTTGGAAAAATATAAGAAGTGTCTGGGGGTTTTCTTACCTCGATTTTTTATTGAGTATTAATAGATAAATGTTACTATTAAGACCTGAAACGTAAAATGAGACGAAATTTTCGTTGACGCATGTGTTGACGACCTGCCCGTGTGAACTGCTTGTCCGATAGTGAGAATGTCACGTATTTGTGTGCATAAAGGAGAAAAGTGGGGTCGATTCTTATAATGAATAAATTAATTATAATTGTTAGAATTATTTTATTATAATTAATTTTACACTATAATTAATTTTGATTTAATTTCTATGAACACGACAAATTGACAGTATAATTAATTTGTTATTTATGTATTTTTTATGGCCACGACATTATATATTTTAGTTGTTTATGTTGTTGAAAGTCTTCAAATGATGTAGTTTCTGTTATTTGGTGCAGTTCTTTGTTCATGATTATGTAGCGCCAGTTTGAAGAAGAATGGTCCTCGCTCAGATCTAAATGCTTCCTTCGCGCGAAGACAATTTTTTAATCATCGATCTCTGAAATGATGAATATTGATAACTTAGATCGAGTGATGATTTCAGATCATAATCCAAATAACTACGTGTCAACCCACCCATCAGCTGATTGATCTATGCTTGTGTTAAAATTCTTCCTAAAACCAGATCTTCTTCTGGTTCATACTACACTGATTTCAACCACTGACCGGATGTGAAGGCCCTGAACACCCATGACTGAACTAAAATGCCGTCAACTGCGCAAGGCTCTGCAGATATCTTCCGTTTTTACGCACACACACACACACACACACACACGAAGAAAAAATAAGCAATACAATCTAAAATTTCCACCCAATAGCACCTACTCCCACCTAAAGAAACAAAATAAAAATTGGAGCCGATTTGAGCCTAAGAAAGGATATAAGAGTCCATCAGAAAAATATTTTCGGCAGTTGGATAGCATTGTGGCGGACTTCACCACATTAATTTAACTTTAGATTAGGAAACAGGGCTAACGCAGAAAAGGATAACCAAATACATTGTTACACATAAAATATGTATTTAACAAGATGTACAATATCAAACAACGATGTGAAGGAGAGCATGCATTTGAGTAAGAAAAGGTTGAATAAAACAAAAGTTGTCTCTCTTTAACTGTTAGTTTAGTGTTCCAAAATTCACTGGAAGAATGTTTATGAGAATCTCTTATAATGACTGTTCTCAAAAGATTTTGCTATGCAAGAAAAGATTATTTGAGTGTACACAAGGTATGTTCAGCATGTGAGTGGTGTGTGTGAGTGAGAAAGTTGTTGCATGGTTTCAACTGTCGTGGATTCGACTAGCAGCTGAAACATCACTAATTAAGATTAGAAAACTCTTGCTTAAATAAGTGACTGTAGGCTCCAAATCGCTGCACGAGAAGAATTATTCTGATTGGTTGGCATCGACCAATCAGCGAGCGAGCTTTGGGGAGACTTAAGAAAGCTTCTTTTTCTCCCAAATGTCAACAAAATTGATTACTTAAAAATAGAGCGATTACAAAATTGTCGCATCTCTGCGATTTGTAAATTGTCTATAATAACGTAGTGGTAATTAATTAACCAATGAATGCTTGGCGTTGTATGTGATTTGTATTTTTGTATGTATGTATGTTCGTGCGTAATAGATCCGCACAAGCTGATTTATCTACGCTTGTGTTACATTCTTCCTAAAACCAGATTGTCGCAGTTAGCTCCTCCTCAGTTCTTTAATCCTTCAACAGTGGTCTCCCTCCCCTATAAATACTGGCTGACCCTTCTCTCTCTCTCTTTTTCGACTTAGGCCTTGGGCCGCTACCTCGCGCGGAGACGAGGTAAGATCTTTCTTTTTCCACTTACACCAATATGTGACCTCTCGCAGTACAGCGTTTCCCAAATTCTGGGAACGCGCTAAGAACAATACACGTACGTACGAACACTTACAACACACACACATAATTTCTCCATACAAACTCTATGTAACAGTCCATGTCTTTGTTTAACTTGTTTTGTTATTAATATATATTTGTTTACCCATGTATATCGGTCTTGTTTGTTTTCTTTGTCTTCTTTGGACTTAATTAAAGTCCGACATTCTCATGTAGCTGGACCCGCCAGCAGGAAAGTTTAACCTTCTGATATCTCTTCACATCTTCACCCCACTCCACGGTCCGCTACAAGATCTTCTTCTGATTCATGTTACACTGATTTAAACCACTGGCCGAATGTGAAGGCTCTGAACACCCAAGACTGAACTAAAATTCCGTCAACTCTGCATATATCTTCCGTTTTTACACACACACACGCGCGCACACGCGCACACACACACACACACACACACACACACGAAGAAAAAAATAAGCAATACAAATCAGAATTTCCACTCAATAGCACCCAGCCCCGCCTAAAGAAACAAAATAAAAACTGGAACCGATTTAAGCCTAAGAAAGGATATAAGAGTCCGTCAGAAATATATTTTCGGCAGTTGGACGGCATCTTCACGGGCTTCATCGGAAAGCGACCTTCCATCTCCAAAAGACAGCGCACCGTAGGCTGTCGCCCCAGCAAGTCACAACTCATCCTCCCTCTCCCATCTGATGCCATTTACAATTCCACTTATCTCTTTTTTTCTATGAGAGACATCTACATCGATTTATCATTTGTTGTATTTTACGTTAATACAATTGTTTATTTCTTTTTAAACCTTCGTTGTTTTTTTTCTTTGTTCTGCCACCATGCGCTTAAAATAACACATGTAAAGTGCACCTCTAATGAACAAAACGTTTCTCTTCTCTGGCTGACACTGAAAAAGAAGTGAAGTCATCTCAGCGTTTCTTAACGCCAATAAAAAGCTACAGATATACTTTAAAACTTGTATATTTTTCTTTTCTGTTTTTCTTTTTTACTTTGCTTTCTTTTATTTCTGTTTTTTAATTTCTTTTTCATTTATTTTCCCTTCTTTTTCTTATCTCATTCCTCTTCTTTTCTTTTTCTTTACTTTCTTTTTTCTTTTTCCTTTTTTGATCATCCTTATTTCTTCGCATATTCATTCTACTTTAACCTTTCTTTTTTATGTTCATTTTCTTTTTCTTTCTTTTTTTCTCTTTCCTTTTCTTAACTCTTTTCTTTTCCGTTTAGTTTTCTATTCTTTCGTGTTTTTTTTTTTACTTCTCTTTGTATTTTTCACTTCTTTCTTTATTTTTTCTTTTCTTTCCTTTTTCCTTAATTTTTTTTTTCATTTACTCTTTACTCTTTTTGGGGGATTTCTTTTTTCTTATCTATTTGGTTTTAATTTTCTTTCTTTTTTTAAAAATTATTTTGATTATTTTTTTACTTTCTTTTACGTTTTCTTTTTCTTCTTTTTTCTTCTTTTTTACGTTTTCCTTTTCTTTTCGCAACCAAAATGAAATTTGAAACGAACAAATCAGACACTATAGTTCAGGGGAAGCAACTCTTATATTTCTGCGCAGAAGTTAAACAGACTGTGCGTCAACGCTTTGCCATTGTTCATTATTTTTAAAATTATCATCGATGGACTCTTTGGATTCGTCAGATAATGTTTGGAGGTACACACTTGAAAATCAATTGTAATTTTGAAGAGAAACAAATTTCATGTTGATACGAGTTTCATTATTCTATCTGGTCTAAAACTTATTTCATAGGATTGGCGACCTTACTTATCAATCAAGGCTTGTAATTTTGAAGAGAAATAAATTGACTTCATTTTGATACCAGTTTCTTGTTCTATCTGGTCTAAAAGTTGTTTTATGGGATTGGAGACCTTACTTATCAATCAACCCTTTGAAAAGAAGTAATTTTACTTCATTTTTATATCAGTTTCATTATTCTATCTGGTCTAGGATTGGAGATCATTGTAAATTCTGGTTGTGTTGAAAAGATTGATGTGGCTGCGTGTTGAATAGCATTTAACAATTATACATTTTGGAATTAAGGAAAAACAATGGAAAACCGATTTTTGTTTCAACGATAAAATATATATTAAAATCAACAAATACAAAACATTTTGTAATATGTGAAACAATAAGAAAGAAGAAATAGTTTCCCTTTATCTGTTAGCTGAAAGATTAAATGTAAGAAAACAAGTTTTCTGAATAAGAATGTTCAAAGTTCTGTATTAGATAGGATGATGTCTTCAGAAGGACATGTAGTAATTCAGTTGTGGATTATATATAACTAACAGAGCTGTTGCAACTTGGCTTGTTAGATAGAACTGATGGTGAACGATATTTAAGTTCTCTCTCTCTCTCTCTCTCTCTCTCTCTCTCTCTCTCTCTCTCTCTCTCTCTCTCTGTGTGTGTGTGTGTGTGTGTGTGTGTGTGTGTGTGTGTGCACAGTGAGTAGAATGAATAGTCTGTGTAGACGCGTGTGAGTTGCTGAGTTCTACTGAGTTCTGCTTCTACTGTCTATTTTGGGAACGAATCCTGGTTTATATTACTATCGGTAGGCTCCCAGGACAACGGCGGGAGAAATTTCGAGAGAAAACAAAAAATATCTGATTGGATGAAAAATTACCCAATCGGTGATTTTATAACAAAAGCATGTTTGTGAATTAACAGTAGGAAAAATTCAGTGTGGTGAATGCGATCAGTAAATTGTCCTGTGATAGTTAGTATTTATCATTTGACCAATCACAGTTGAGAAAAATGTAGGCGTGGTTTATATGGTAGTAATCACTACATCATCATATTAGTATATTTTCAAATTTTCGAAATATTAATTTTTTGTACTCTTTTTCTGTATTCTTAGACTACTTTACTTTGAGTTTTACATTTAAATTGCAAAATATGTCGAGTTTCACTTCGTCATCATTTTTCTTACAATAATGTTCCCCTGCATAAGGCCCAAGAGCCAATCTAGGTGGATAGTTACAGAGTAAGAGGCACAGTTTATGAGGATATGTAGGGAAAATAACGGTTGATTCATAAAGTTGATGATTTGATCTGCAGTGGACGTTTACATATACCACGCCCACAAATCACTCAACAGTCATTGGACAGAAAATAAACACTATTTTCTTTAAAGACAATTTACGCATCGCACGAGCCACATCAGATTTTCTCATGTTTTACCTTACCAAACTTGTTATAGAAAAAAATCAGCAATTGGTCGATTTTTGACCAATCACATAAATTGACATTTCTTTCAATATTTTTCCCGCTCTCGTCCCTGGAGCCTATGTTATGTGTATATATAGCAGAAATTAGAGAAAGAACATTAGTAGACTATTAAATTTCAGAGCCTTAACCACGTACGTGTATTCTCAATCTTCTACTCAAACACACACAGACATAAATTACATACACACAACACTGTGAACTGTCTGTTTCAAAAGCCAAGTGAACTATTCAAGACTTTATCCTCCTCTTGTACAACATTCTCACTTTCAAACTCATATATCAAATATTCTTGAACTCCAAACAAATTTAAACAAGAAAAGTTCTTACAACACACGATACAAGGGGAACTACTTTTTACATCTTAAACTTTATTGTCACTAACACAATTGTATATTTACTTGTTTTCAATACATGTTTTTTTCTTTTGAAACGACCTTCAATTAGACGCAAACCAAACATTCCTTGACGGCATCCCATCTACAGTCACTGTCTCACAGACGTGCTGTGGCTTCCCTCTGTCTTTTCCACAAGTACTTTCATGGCAATTGCTCCGACGAGCTACTTTCCCTGGTTCCCAAAGCGTGCTACTAGGTTGGCATCTCGGTCCCACCCTTTCACTTTGGAAACGGCTAAATGTAGCCATCTCTTCTACTCCAACAGCTTCTTATCTCGCACCTCCTGTTAGTGGAACTCCCTTCCTATCACTTGCTTCCCTATAATCTTCAAATATTCAAATGTAATGACAATCGACATCTTCTGATGCCTTGACCTTGATCCATGTCCTTCTCTTTATCCTTTTCCCAAACACTCCTCTTTACTCTTATTCTCACTCCTTGCGTGCTAGTGGCACTCCCGTCTTGCTTGGGGTGATTTGCTTAAAAATCAACAAAAAAAAAGACACATCACTAAACTCCTGGCGGGTCAGAATAATAACAAACGTGGAATTTAAAATCCATGGGCAAAAATACATATTATGTATGCAGAGCCAATCAGAATCGTTGGCAGAAGTATAAAAAGTAATCTTTTTGTTATTAACAACTCCGCCATTTTAATACATTTTCTTAAATTCAGAATTATTTTTTCAAAATCACATTGGATGCAGTTATGTATTTTATGAGATGAAATATGAAAAAAAAATGTAAAGTAAAAGTAATGAATGCAACTCAAAACTATCATTTTCTAGCGACCTTAAACATAGTAGCAGCAGTAGCTCTAAAATAAAATTCATATCAACAGCAGCTCTCGAATATAAAAACACGCGAACCCTCTCTCCCTCTTCTAGGTTTTACTCTTTCGAACTGGTGTCATGAACTTTCCACGCTGAAGCTAAAAAGGCTGTGAATGCTACACCCATAAAACACACCAACAAAGTAACTCTCACTCAAACATATTGATAAACATTTCGTTGTGTATACAGTTTGTGTCTAACAAAAGAAACTCTTGCTTTAAACTTTCCTTTTGTTAATTTGTCTAATAAATGTTATCTTGCATTGCAAATCAATTGGTCTTTTATTTTATGCATGTACTTTTTTCACCACCATTATTTCATGTACTATAAAATGTTTCCGTAAAAAACATAACGCATTTAATTATTGAAGCAGCTAATCACTCAAATTTCTTTACTAAAATAAAAATAACTACTTCTAATGTAGGTGCCTCCACTTTTTCGCTAAAAAAACCATGGCATGATTAAAAAGGCCCCAAACTTGATAACAAAGTTTTAAATGTTTATGTCGTTAAGAGGGAAAACTAGAGTATTTTTTATTATTTTATTAAAATTTTAAATCCTTTCTAACACGTTCGAAATTTTGGTTAAAAATCTTCTTTTTTTGACGTCAGAGGGTGGGCCAAGGATTAATATTAGGAAATTTAGTTTTTTGTAGTAAAAAAAAAACACACTGTTTAGAAATCCTTGCAAAAAATTGATATTATATGAACATATATGTGGAGGTTGTGTTAATGGATTTAAATTATATGGATGAAAGATTGTTGAGTGAATTAGACTGCGTGGTGAAATTAACAATTTCCTCTCCCATTAAATTTTTAGTATTCAGCAAACATAGAATAAGGACAAACATGAGAAACAACAGTTTTTGCACAACAATGAATAAAATATTTATATAAACAACAGATACAAACAACTGGAGTAAAGATGTGGTTTTAAAAAGTTCAAACGTCCTTTTATGTTTAGATTGAAATGTTGTCAAAGTTCTGGTTTGATAGATTGTAAGTTGCTGAATGGTCTGTACAATAATGAGAAAGTGTGTTTGGGTATTATTGTAATTTAAGAAAAAAAATAAACAGTTCAAGTTTGTTACTTAAAATGGAGAAAGAGTGTTTACGACTTACTTTAAGGTTTACGGAATTGTCGCTCTTTGATTTGTTTTCACTTGTTCGAAGAGAATATTCTAGTTGGAGTAAGTGGTTCTTAAAAGGCTGTGTTTATGTTAATTGCGATAATTAACGTTGAGCTTGAATGCGTATGAAAAAGATTCGTGTATTAAGTTGAATGTGGAAAACTTGAGTTGATTGTTAGTGATAAAATATTGCTGTGTGAGTGAGTGTTCTTTCAGGCTGGAATCATGTTAAGGAACTTTAACGTAAAGCCTGGAACTGTGTGACGAGTTCAAAGGATTCCAATCGACTCACTGTCGAAGATGAAAGACATTTCATATTTTATTGCTAACTTTGGTCACGTGTTAGGCTCACAGTGGCTTGACAGATTTGGGCGGAATTATTTTTTGGGTCAGGTCAAGAACTAGGTCGATGTTATTAAATATTAAGTGACCAATTAGAAGTTTAGATTTTCTGAAAATATATATTAAGCTGAATAAGCTCTGTGATCCACGTTTTGTACGAAAATTGATATTGATATTCGGGCATGATTTAAATATAAAGTGACCAATCAGAAGTTGAGGTTTTATATTAAGTACCTCCACTAATTCGGTATACGTAAGGTCTAAAATGAATTTTTAAATATGAAAACCTTCTTAAAGATTTCATTTTAACTTTAATTGAAAGCTAAAAGATTTTAAAATTACAATTTCCAGTAAGCAAAATACTCTGTGGTGTATTTCAAACATAAATTATATTGATAGGAATCGATTTTTCTTCAGTAAACTTGATCAAAACGGCCGTTTTTGACACATTTGTAAACAAAAGTTAATTCTCGGTAATAAAAATCTTGCAAAAATAAGATATACATTTCTGAAACGTTATTTGAGGAAAATTAGCATTTGAAACAAATATTACTTACTTATAGCATAAAATGTTGTATACGAGCATTTCTTAACCATGGGGATCTTGTTTTTATGACGTGTTAATCGATTTATTGACAGACCAATGACCGCCGAATGTGTTCATAGTTAAGTATGGTGAAGCAAACGATAAATTTTATGACGGTTTTCCCGTAAGGTGGGACAACCCTTAAAACACGTGACCTTTTAATGATATTGGTATAAGTTTGTACATCCATACTTTGAAATTCTGCACGCATATCACACATACAAAAACAAATCGAAATTCTTTTAAAAATATTCGAGGTCGTCAGATTGTAATGAGCTTTACAAGAATAGTAAATATAGTTTTACTTAATAACAATATTTCCTAAGAGTTATCACATTGAAAATGAATTTTAAAAGATTTAAAACTTTATAAATTATTCAATTTAAACTTGTAAAAAATGACAAATCTTGTAAAAATTCATTTTTCATCGATTTTTTTTTTCTTCGGACAATATGGTCTTTAATATATATTATTCATAAAAGAAATTGAAAGCTTTTCTAATAAATAATGTCTTAGTTTTATTGCGGTTTTATTTTTCGATTCAGAACAGATTTTCGGTAAGACGGGGTCCGATTTTGCAAAAATAAATTCGGTGATTTACAATAAATCCTTCAAAAAATTCTGCTTTTTTAGTCACTACAAATTATATCGATTTATTTCTCAAGCTTTCATAAACTTAAGTAGGGGGGTGAAACTCATGTAAAAGAAAATTTTCGAAGATTTTCTAATGAAAACAATCAAAAATAATTTCATTCATTTGTGAATAAGTCCTAGAAATTTCATTAAAATCCGACAATTATTTAGTTTTTGCAATAATTTTCAAATTAATGTGTTGGTTACTGCAAAAAAGAGGCTAAAATTTGCTATGCTAAAAGTTAGTACAATCGCTGACGCAAGAAGAATAAAAAAAAATTAATCAAAATTTCGAATATTCTAAAAAGGGGTAAAAAAATTAATTATCTACTCAAAAAATACTCTGATCATTCCTCTTTTGAGTTGACATAAAAATATTTTTTGACGATAAAACTATTTTTTCATTACGTTTGGAGCACGTTTTCATCACGGTATGCTGATTTTTTAACGATTTCGTGGCGGTACCTACTTTATATTATATCAAAATTTATATTTTATTATGCGTCTTATGAATTTTCGTTGAAGAAAACAAAATTATTTCAATATTGTTTGTTCCAAGTCACTAATTTGGTATTCGCGATAATTAAGAAGACAGTTGAGAGTTACTTCCCTTGTCTTCTTAACTCTCCTTAAATTGAAGTTCAATAAAGACTTAGTTTGAACCGCGGTTTCTTCGGTCCTCGTAATTTGTGTGCCATTAATACAGTCGATTTATTATTCGTAAACTTTCACACATTTTGACCGTAAGTGAAGTTATTAATTATTATGCTAATAGCCATGTGAAATGTTAATATTGACCTCCCGACATTATTTTCTTTACAGGTTTTAAACCACACCGCATCTCTACCGGCTCCGCATGGTTATTTTTTCAATTAATTAATTTGATTTTACATTCATTTTACTTATTTAAATTCATACATTCGTCTCTTTTATTATTATTCACTAATATTTTTTAAGATGCTTTAGAAAGAATATTTTTAGTTTTATTTAACGTTAATTCGGTCGGTAAACAGTGATTTTTATTCGTATTTATTTATTTATTTTCTACAAGTTGTAAATGTAAACTTACTAATATTTTTTTTTTTAAATGTGGAAAAATTATTTCAGGACCTTCGAGAGCAAAAATCTCTCTTTGGTTCTGTATGGTTATTATATTTTTGCTGCTTACTAATTACTTTGAATCTAAATCTCTCAAATTCACAACTCGTATTCGTTTTTCTAATTGAAAATGAAAATAAAATATCTGTCGACCTACGTTTCCGGAATTAAATTGTGAGAAAGAATGCATATTTTGTTGAAACATCATTCATTAATTTATTTTAAGATGATAGGCGTATTAAAATTATTAAGCTATTTTTATACACAAGGGAAAATTGTTAACTTAAATTAAATTAAAAACAACGTCCCGTGTTGACTAATTGTCACCAACGTTTACTTTCATATTTTGAGTATTGTTGATTTTACCGCTTCAATGTTTTTAACTCTGAATTACTTCTCTCTTAACATTTCTTTTTAATTGACCTCATATTCTGAGTCCTATTTTGCACCCGAAACTAAAAATAACCTCTGAAAGGCAATATAATTTCTTTCAGCTATAATTTATTTATTGATGCCCGTGGAAACAAAATTCACCAATATGATACTCAATTTTATTTTACTACTCCAAAAAGCTGGCCACTTTATTCCTGATGCATGCGAAGAGCACCACTATTTTTATTTAAACCTGCTATTTATTGGTGACTCATACTGGATTCAGTTTTTAGTCACGGAAAAATACTTTAAATAAATTAAATTGCATTCCAGACGCTATTTTTCATTAGAGTTCTGATGCATGACTTTTTCACATTCAAAGGAAAGCTCAGAGTATGAGACAAGTTAAATAAATCTAAGGGAGGTAATTCAGTTGTTTATGGTAATAAAAATCATCATTACTTTATTTTGTGCTGCTTTAATGAGCATTTAAGCACTGCATTTCATTTTTCCTGATTTATTGATTACTCTGCTGAAAATAGATTTTTTTTTTTATTCACTCTACATTTCAGCCAGATGTGAACACAACCAAAAAAAAAAAAGAAAGAAAAAGCCCTTCTCTGCATAGGGGGTTCCAAGCATGACATCTAACCCACAAAACAAATCCCCTCAAAAATATAAAATAACATAAAATGAACCCATCATGAACATTGCCACCAGAGAAAAAACACAAACAGATGAGCTTAGGAGTCTCTACAATTTGCTTTTAAGAAAGCCAATCATAAACAACACCAAATGCACCGATAGGCCAGCTATTGACACTTGACAGGATCTCAACATCACCTCTCTGATTTCAGGCAATAGACCCAACACGCATCCAAATACACACACTACGATCACATACAGACATTTCACTGACAGCCTTCATATCAGCACGTCACCTTTGGGAAGTGTCAGAAAAATATACCATACTCTTTTCAGATGTAGGAGTATGATAATTCCAATCCCAACCGATGCCTATTTGTGATTGGTCGAAATAATAATAAACATGGCCTCAAAGAGGCTAAGTCTTTGTTTGCTGATAGAATGAGGCACCATATAGCTTCTGACAAGTTTGATTCACATGATTACTGGTAGCTCTGTAAGAGTGTCTCAAATAAAAGTAAGTCTTCTATCCCATCTCTCTTCATTCAGTTTGAAAGTGTTAACATTTGCTTATGAAGTAGAATGTTTTGCTCATAAATTCTCTTTAAATTCTACACTTGACTCGTCTGGAGTAACTTTGCCTGACCCTCCACTTAGAATTGAATCTCTGTTGAGTGACATACATTTAGCTGCCCCTGGTTTCTGTTATTTCTAAAATGTATCCTCACAAAGCATGTAGACTTGATGGCATCCCTGCAACGGTCCTTCAGAAATGTGCTCCTGAACTGGATACTGTTTTCTCTAAAAGTCTACAATAAATGCCTTGCTGCTTCTTGCTTTTCTGCTTGTTGGAAATCCTCTTCTGTAGTTCCACTCTGGTGAACCATCTGATTTTTTTTTTTTTTTTTTTTTTTTTGTCAATGTACTAGAGGCTCTAATCAACTCTGAATTGGTTAAGCATCTCACCTCGCAGGGTCTTCTTTCAGATAAGCAATATGGCTTTCGTTTCTCTTGGGCAACTGCTGATAACGATTATTGCTGAAAGTCTATCAAGCTTTAAATAAGAATGGAGAGGACAATAAAAGAATAAGATTTGAGACAGTTGATTTGAAAGCAAGAAGTCAGAAGAGTGTTCCACAAGTGAGAAATAGTAACTAAAGTCTGCTCAATATAGTTATAGTATAAACAACAGGTGTGTGTGTTGTTTTTTTTGGGGGGGGGGTAATCATTTCACTCCAAGCAAAGCTATAATGTCCCTAAGATGCAATGAGTTACTGAGTGTGAAAGAATATGAGAGGAAAAAAAAAGATATTAGTAAAGAGATCATACAAAGGGACAGGTATTAAGAAGACGGAAGATAACGACTGATATTGCATATAAATTATTGAAGATCAAATTTGATTGGGAAGTAAGAAGTTGGAAGAGAGTTCCACCAGCGAGAAGTGCGATAGAAGAAACTGTTAGCATCAAACTCGCTGTTACATCTAGCCATTTCAACTGTAAAAATGATGAAACTTTGCCATCAATCTCATAGTCCACTTAAATTCATAAAGTGTAGGTATCATAACGAAGAGATTATCTAAACAATTACCATGAAAGTATTTATAGAAAAGGCACAGGGAAGCTACGTTACGTCAGTGAGGAAACTGACTGAAGCTGAGATACCAGGTCAGGACCAATGACATTGCAGATTCTTTGGATTTTATCAAGAAGCTCTAAATACATAGCAGAAGCACCAGACCAGTTCTGGCAGACGGGTGTGCTCGGAAACGAGAAGAAACTGAGTGTTGTATTCATATGCAAATCCCCACCTTATAAATAGCAGTTGATTCAGCTGGAGGCTAAACTAATCCTAGCCTTGAAGACGAAACTACTAGAAAAATAGCAGTGAACAGAATGTTATAAACCATAATTAGTTAAAAGTATTTCTCTAGTAGTTTTTTCTTCAAGGTTGGGATTTATTTGGCACCCAGCTGTATCAACTGCTTTTTATACGGTGGAGATTTGCATATGAATATAACACTGGGCACTTCATATGCAATGTGAGAACAATTAAAAAGGTTGATAAAATTCAACTGCTGTTTCAGTATGGAAGTTGTGAGAGACGTGCTATTCACATACTATGTGAGATATATAGTCAATTGCTGATATCCCCTGACAAGTGGACAGAGTAATTACTAGAGGAGTCATCTATGAGTCGGGATGCTGAAGGCAACACCACTTAGCTAAATGACAAACTTTATATATATACTAATTTTCTCACTCTCTTATATATATATAATTCTCAAAATGTGTGTGTGTGATCGGATGTTGTTTATGGATTTCCACAGTTTTCATCCGATCTGGGGTTTCTCCATATCCAATCAGAACTCTCTCTCCTGACAGTATCTTGGGAAGCAATTTTCATGTCGATCTGCCATCTTGTTCTTTCCCCTCACCCTGTTCTTTTGCTTGCACCTCACACCAGTACCTTTCAATGGGTGTATTCACTTTCCTCCCACTTCCTCATATCAGCTCCTCGCGCTGCCACCATCCAGGGAATAGGTATTTCACCCGAGCCCATGGACACCCAACACGAAAAAGATGTTATTTTTAATGTCACTATAAAATACCAAACTTCATAATTAGTTATGAAGTTTGGTCCATAACTCTGCCTCCTTTTTCCCACTTGACCAAAATTTTCCGGCTTGAAAATCTTGTTCCTTTAGCAGCACACACATCCTCCTCCCCCACCATCAACAAGTGATATAGAATCATTTCTTTACCCCTTTGCCTCACCCACCTGTAGCCATAAAATTATCTGTAACTAGCTTGATGGTCTCTGTCCAAAATCGCACTCCCTCACCTCGTCCCCAGATATCCAAGTGGATTTCAGCGTTATCTTCTGGCAAGGTCCTTATTCACAAAATGAGAAACAAAATAAAAGTATTTTTTCTTGTTTTTGGTATGTCCTTCAATCTATTACCTTCTTTGTCTTTGTGTCACTTTCAATTTAATTTAACCCTTTTTTTTGACTTTTCGAATTATCAGCATTCTTACAGTGTCACTATGTATTTTTTGTGACAATTATTACAGGTGATGGAGTAAACTCATTCTTCAGGTTTCAGCCTATTATTTTGTTTACTATTAACAGTCTTTTATTGTTTTGGATGTAGTAGTAACAACTTATGTTGAGTTTAGATAAATTCTTTTCGATTGTAGATGGGATAGATTTAGTAGACAGGATAATATATTTTTTTGATTCATTGGGTTTTTCAGGAGGAGCTGTTTTTTTGTTTTGAAATATTTGAGAGCCTTTTGTTTCAAATTGAATATAAAATAATTATGGTACTGGAGAAGTTTGGAAGTGTTTTCAATGTATTTCTCTTCTTTGTGTAAATAATCCGAGCTGCATATTCTTAGTGCTTTTAGGTAGAATCTGATGATTATACCAGATTTTATTTTGTTGCTATGATAGGAATAGAAATTTATTAGGTAATTTTTGTTGGTTGATTTCTGGTGTACAGCAAGTTTTAAACTGTTAATGTAAAATATCTTGCAAAGGATCAGATTCAAAAAATTCTAAGAAGATATATGCCATTACTCCACTGAGAGGTGATCCCATTGGTAATCCAAATTTTTGTTTGTAACAATCATTATTAAATGTGAAGTAGCATTGATTGGTGTTGAGACACCAGATTTTTATTATTTTAGCTATTGGTAGAGAGAGCTTTTTATATATATATTATATAATCATTTATTTAAATATTATAACATAAATATGTTATAAAATCACTACAAAAATAGCCATTTCGTTTCGACACACACACACACACACACACACATACATATATATATATATATATATATATCAGACACTATAGTAAAAAAAATCACAAGCAAAACGACTTTGAATTCACCAAAGGTTTCTTTCAAGGCATAATCACTGCTACAATAGAAACCAACAACAAAAATACATTACCACTGAGGCAACTAAATGCACTAAAGAACCTAGCGAGAAATAAGGAAATCCACATCCCTCCATCGGGGAGGGGGAATTGGGATCATAAAGAAGAATATATACATACATAGGGAAAAAAATTAACACACACACACACACACACATATATGTATATATATACACACACACGCTTTATTTTAAGATATTACATTGAAAACATGCCAAAATCAATACACAATTGCAGTCATGTTTCGATGTGCATACAACGCATCTCATCAGGCGGTTGTAAATTACTGGCGAGTCAATGATTTAATCAGATTTAAAAGCAAAATACAGCCTCTTTTTACAAAAAGAGAAAAGAAAAAAAGTGGGGGTTATAAGGTTTGTGGGCTTTGCTCAGATCAACCAATCAAACATGACCGATGTTAAATTTAAACTAAGGGAAGAAGCAAAAATTAAGAAATTAATTTCCATAAATGGGTCATGACCCATAGGTTTGAAATCAATGACAGCAGCAGATGTTAAAACGAGAGCAGATGTGGATGGATACATGTACATTTAGACGATGTCGTTTCCTAAGAAAAATTAAGTGATAATATAACAAAATGCTAGACAATTTATATGCTTTGTGAGTTTTGTATATAAAAACCTTTTTTATAGTTGATAAATAGCTTCTTTAAGAAACCTGTAAATAATTTAAATCTATAGATTTACTTGATACATTAATATGCAACTGTTGACTAAAGATTCATTATATAAGGCGCTAATAACAATAACCAATCAATGCAAAATGCCAAAAATACCAATACATCTGTACAAGATGTTACTAGTACTACCAGGAGACTAATACAAAATTATATTAAATCTAAATTAATATCTGTTGGAAGAACAGGGGGGGGGGAACTGTCGCACATGGCGATGCTACACCCGATCGAACGCCTTCTTGCGAACCTGAAACGAACATACGACTCTTCCAAACGAACACTTTACGACAGCAAACGAGCAAACGGCACGCACAACTGTTGCCGACAAACGGACGACCGACCGCAACTGCTTTTGCTGCCCAAAAAACCGTCAAACGACTCGCGCGTCTTCTTGTAGTCCTCGGTTGAGTCCATTACGGTACTCCAAGGTGGGCCCGGCGAAAACACACGCACACAGTTCGAGTTTACTTCTGCGCATGCTCGTTACAATACCAACAGGAAGACAAGCCGTATATGATGCAATACAGTTCAACTAAAATCAAAAGAAAAAGCATGGTCAAATTAACTAAATTTAATATTGCTCTACTTTTTATTGAGCCCTCTTTCAAATTAAATGTCACAAATGTTGGAATTGTAGTCTATTCATTCTCATCTTACCTAGATATAGATATATATATATATATATATATATATATATATATATATATATATATATAATGGATAGTAGCTCAGGTTGAGGAATCTGAGCTGAATTCATGACGTTCATTTATGGGGAAAGGTATGAATCCATCTCTTCTCTCCCACCACTTCCCAAGCTCTGGGTAAATAGGACAACTCTGAATTCAAAACCTGAAGAGGGTCATCTGAACTGACAACAAACCAACTTTCCTAGCAGCAGACCTAGCAGTTGATTCTATATAATCTTTCCAATTCATGTCAGTAGAAAACATAAGACCAAAAAAGTGCAAGGAGTTGCTTTTTGAATGTTAGCATCAGCCATGCTGGTGGATAGTAAAAAAAAAAAGTTCTCTATGATAAAGGAAAGAAGTTTTGTTTTGAAGGTGTTAAAATAAACAAGGCATTTCTTATCCCAGTTCCTGAAGGTCATTTTCGAGATCGGTTGCCAATTTGTGTATGTCGGTATGGCAAAGAAAACGGCGACTTACCTCATCAAACCAAGCGACAGTGTGTCGCATGTATCCTGCGACGGAAAATGTGGTGAAAAAGAAAATTACTTACCAAAAAAAAGGGGGCACATATTCCGCATGACATGCTGAAGACTGAATAGTTTAAAAACAAGTCAGTCGCATTAGTCGCTATAAAAGTATTTTGATATGCAAATATTGAGTGCCCTCTCCTAGTTGTCAACAAATGAAAAAAAATGATCAGCTGATAAAAGCAAAAGAGAAAATAAAATTCGGGGATTTTTGGCTACTGCATTTGTCGGAGAGAGTTATTTTTCTGACTGGTTACGTGCATTGTGATTTGTGAGATAGTACCTGCGAATCAAGTTTTCGGCATTTCTTTCTGCCCCCGATGTTCAAGTCTGAACTTACAGTGATTTATTCACTGCATTGTGGAAGTAATCTGCAACAAATATTTCCTTTGCCATCCCAGATTGCTTACAGTCAAACTTATAATAAAGACTGGAATAAATAGTCATCAGCATAGATATTGAGTCATGAACTGATGACATTACAAATGTCGTTGATAAAAAAGATCTAGAAGAGTAGCCATTCTAGATAACCTCATCAGCTTTTTTATTCCTCTAAGGTATTGTCCTCTCTAAATAGATTAATGGGTTCATTTCAAAATTACCTGAAGGTTACCCAGATCGTCAGACACCAGAAGAAGCCCAGAGCACACAACAACCAAAATGTTGGGATGAGGATATTAGTCTAACTGAATAATCTCATAGGGCTTGTGATGTTAAAAATTTCTCAGCTTGATACAATCCCTAAAATCTGATAAAATGACCAAATACTTTTTTATGATTTTTCTGATACCCCTCCCCTCTTGACAGGTTGTATTTGGATATACACAATTAAATAAGAAAAAAATGGTCCTGATATTTTTTTTTAAGAAATGTAAAAATTGTTGCTAGTTTTTTTGTTTTGTTTTTTATATATATATATATTTATTTACTGATTTAGCCCTTTAGCCTTCAACACATTCAAACCTTCCCCATAAATATCGTCTCTCAAGGTCTCACCATTTGTGGTCAAAGTCTCACCATTTGCATGACTTCCTGCGTTATTTCTGATGTCATCATATATTATGGTAGCGTATATATGGGGCGGGTCACAGCAGGTTGAACATTGAGAGATGGTACTTACAGGGTAGGTTGAATGCTAAAGGGTTAAATAAAGATTGTTTGTGTTATATTGTAGATGGTATCTCCAGTTTGTAATTTGCATGTTGGGCTGTTCCTTTTGCTATTAAACCTTTTAGCATTCAACACTCTCAAACCCACCATGTAAATATCGACACTCAAAGTCTCACTATTTGTGTGACTTCCTGCATTGTTTCTGATGATGTCGTCATATATTCTGGCCGAGTATACATGGGGAGGGTTGAACATTGAGAGCTGGTATTTATGAAGCGGGTGGAATGTTAAAGTGGGTTTTTTTTTTTTTTGTTTTTTTTTACACTCCCTAATTGGAATTTTCATTTCTTTTAGTAGCTTTCTTTATACAAGAGAGGCCAAGATGAATATAGAAGGCGCTGGTTTTGGGGACCTGCTGCAGCAGGCCGAGCAGATGGCCGCCGAACTGGACATTGGAATGGACCTTCCTCGAGTAGAACGAAACCCTCGACAGATTCTTGAAGAATGCCAGACATTACTTTCTCAAGTCACTCCTGTTAATAAAGATGCCATGAAAGTGAAAGCGTAAGAGTGTTTTTAATTCCCTTCTATTTTTAATGAGACTATAACAGAAATAAATTTTTCTGCTTTTAACAAGAAGATTAATCCCACCAGAGAATAGGTCTCCCTCACATGTACAAATCGAATTTTGACTGGTATGTACAACTTATTATGGCATATTTCCTCTTCTCAATCCATCATTTATTTAAATAATTTAAAATTACTTAAAGGTATTTTTATTTTATTTTTATTCTCCAATTGGGGCTGGGTACTTGAAATTCTACAAAATGTTCATATGCATGTAGGGCCGAATTCAGCAGATAGAAAAAAATGATTTCTTTGCTAAAATATACAATAATAGTAGAGAACTGGGAAAAGATTATTTTTTTGTCGTTTTTCACAATGTGCCAAAGATTTTTTTACATCCCCGCTAGCCTACATATGATTTCTTCCTAGATTTTTGTTTCCAATTCATTTTTATTATGATTTTCTCCTGAGGGAAACAAAATTCAAATATTTTGTTTCATGAAAATAATTTTGAAAAATTATTTATAAAAATAAAAATTTAAAAAAAGTAATGAAAGCATTTCCTTTAACTATATAAATATGTTAAGTGCCAACTACAAATATTATTTTTTAAAGATTCACATTTATCTTATGACTTTTTTATGGATGAAAAAAATCAAATGTTTTTTTGTTTCATGAAAATAATTAACCAAAATAAAATTAAAAGAAACGCAGAAAGAATTTCTTTTAACTTCATTTGTTAAGTGCCATTTACAAATTTTCTATGCACTGTTGATTATCATACATGAGGCAATGTTTACCACTTTTTAAAAACAATCTGTACAAAAAGTAATATCTGCAAAATATATTTAAATAATTTTTTTTTAAATTAATAAAAACAATCTTATTGAATAGTTTAAGAAGTTACTTAGCACAATATCAACATTTTAGAGGTCATGGAGCATTAGATCTTTAATTATAATCTTTCTCAGAAATCCTGCAGATACATAGGAAAAAACTCTAAACTTGGCCAGGTCATATCTTAAGTAGACATAAAACCCTCACAAATTTTTTTTGGTGAACTTGAGAAGGCATTGTAGATGTTAAGCAAAAAATATTATGAAAATTGAAGAGGACGCATTTTCGATAGACTGACCGTAAGCTACTAGAGGAAAAGTTGTTGATTTTGACGTCATGTATTTGGGTGAGTAAAATAAAACTTTCTATCAAATGTAGGCTTAAACTAGTTAAATGTTTGGATTCTACAATTCTTATTTGCCCTACATACCAAATTTCAGAAATATTGAAGGCATAGAAGTATTTTTCTTTAATTTTTAAAAAACACTGAAATTCAGCGACGTTGTGCAGCCTTAATTTCCAGTCAAAATAAGAAAATTATACACCCCCACTTAAAATTGGAACGGTAAAATGTAGCACAAAATAATTTGTCAAACTTTCCTAACTAATGAAGGGGAACATTTGTGCCAAATTTCAAGTAATTCGGAGTTGGTGGGTGGATTGCCCTGGTGAATTGACATGGAATGACCCTGTGATCAATTTCTATGGGAACACTGTAGCATATCAGGATTAAAGGGAACCAGCTTAGAACTAGCAGCAATCCTTCCAATTTGGGATCGGAATTATTTATTACTACCTCTGTCCCATAATAGTTGGTACATTTGTATACACATTTCATACACTAAATGTACCAATCATTATGGGAAAGAGGTAGTCTAATATATTGCAATCAATTTCTATGGGAACACTGTAGCATATCAGGATTAAAGGGAACCAGCTTAGAACTAGCAGCAATCCTTCCAATTTGGGATTGGAATTATTTATTACTACCTCTGTCCCATAATAGTTGGTACATTTGCATACACATTTCATACACTAAATGTACCAATCATTATGGGACAGAGGTAGTCTAATATATTGCAATCAATTTCTATGGGAACACTGTAGCATATCAGGATTAAAGGGAACCAGCTTAGAACTAGCAGCAATCCTTCCAATTTGGGATTGGAATTATTTATTACTACCTCTGTCCCATAATAGTTGGTACATTTGCATACACATTTCATACACTAAATGTACCAATCATTATGGGACAGAGGTAGTCTAATATATTGCAATCAGTTTCTATGGGAACACTGTAGCATATCAGGATTAAAGGGAACCAGCTTAGAACTAGCAGCAATCCTTCCAATTTGGGATTGGAATTATTTATTACTACCTCTGTCCCATAATAGTTGGTACATTTGCATACACATTTCATACACTAAATGTACCAATCATTATGGGACAGAGGTAGTCTAATATATTGCAATCAATTTCTATGGGAACACTGTAGCATATCAGGATTAAAGGGAACCAGCTTAGAACTAGCAGCAATCCTTCCAATTTGGGATTGGAATTATTTATTACTACCTCTGTCCCATAATAGTTGGTACATTTGCATACACATTTCATACACTAAATGTACCAATCATTATGGGACAGAGGTAGTCTAATATATTGCAATCAATTTCTATGGGAACACTGTAGCATATCAGGATTAAAGGGAACCAGCTTAGAACTAGCAGCAATCCTTCCAATTTGGGATTGGAATTATTTATTACTACCTCTGTCCCATAATAGTTGGTACATTTGCATACACATTTCATACACTAAATGTACCAATCATTATGGGACAGAGGTAGTCTAATATATTGCAATCAATTTCTATGGGAACACTGTAGCATATCAGGATTAAAGGGAACCAGCTTAGAACTAGCAGCAATCCTTCCAATTTGGGATTGGAATTATTTATTACTACCTCTGTCCCATAATAGTTGGTACATTTGCATACACATTTCATACACTAAATGTACCAATCATTATGGGACAGAGGTAGTCTAATATATTGCAATCAGTTTCTATGGGAACACTGTAGCATATCAGGATTAAAGGGAACCAGCTTAGAACTAGCAGCAATCCTTCCAATTTGGGATTGGAATTATTTATTACTACCTCTGTCCCATAATAGTTGGTACATTTGCATACACATTTCATACACTAAATGTACCAATCATTATGGGACAGAGGTAGTCTAATATATTGCAATCAATTTCTATGGGAACACTGTAGCATATCAGGATTAAAGAGAACCAGCTTAGAACTTGTGAACACCAATTTGGATATGTGCATGGTGTAATGGATATTGGCTTGGAATTTTTAATCAGAGAGCAGAGTTCCAAATCCAGTTGGGTTAATTATATTCACTTGCATGCAACTACCTTTGGGAAACGTAAGAATCCACTTTTTCCCTCCCCCTGCCAGATATGGGTTAATAAGTAGAGTTTGTCAAATCATGTTCTCAAAAACAAAAATTCTTACAATCTAGAAATATTTTCTGGCTTTAAATACCCTGCAAAAGGTTGATAAGCCATAAAAAACAAACAAATCAATTCTGAAAATAACTGCCACATGAGACGCAGAACAGCCTGATACCATTCCGTCTTGTTAAACTATGATAACGACATTATATATTTAAAATTGATTGCTGGCTCAATGTTTTCTATAGAATAGCACCTTATCTTGAGTGATAATTGGGGTAGTGCTGTATTTATGCCTAGAATTTGTCTTTTTCTTATTGAGTTATGTGCATTGAGTATTAAATGCTTGTATTTGAAATCCTTTCCAGGTCCTTGCTGCTGGGCACACAGGGTTATGATGTATCCAAAGTTTCCCAGCGTCTTGAGTCTCTAAGTGCGAAGAAAGCTTTTGAACCCCTGGAACCAGTCCGCGATACAGACATTGAGGTACATAAGTCTGACGTTGCTTATTTGCCGCAACTTTTCTATAATAATGTTATTCTGACAATTTGTGGGATTGCTTTAAAAATCTGTGCTACGCACACTGTAGCGAACCACCCTCACTCCCTTTTGTATTCGATTGATGAGATTTAAGTTCCACTTGAACAGCTCCTTCCCAAGAACTGTAACTTTGTTGAACCGACTCCCAAGAGGATGCTTCCAGATCACTAGAATCTTAACCTGTTTAAGTCTAGTCTTAACCATAACAAATATGCTCATTTAGTGTTTTTTCTTAAAATGTAAAAAAAAAAAAAAATTATTTTTTTTTTATTATTCATTATTTGAAATATTTAATCAATGATTTTAAGAGAATTCCCGAACACAAATTTAATTTTTTTTTTTTTTTTTTTTTTTTAATCATGTTATATGAGCATATTTTGTTTTGGCTTCCATAGGATTAATTTACAATGAATTTACATATCAAACTGGATGCCCCCCCTCCCCAACTTTTATAAAATTTAATAATAAAAAAAGAAAATTTAAATATTCATGGTCTCAAGTGCTTAATCTATAGTAATATAAAAAAGCAAGTTTTATTTTTAAAAAAAAAAAAAATTATTTCTGGTCACAGAGCATCTTATACAACTTCGCCTTTTTATTTTATTTTGCTCTTTTGTAAATTACAATATTTTCTGTCTTCAGGGATTTTTAAAGAACGAAAGAGAAAATGCTCTTCTAACTGTAATTGAAAAAACTAGAAAAACGGTAAGTAATAATGAAAATTTTTGCATGCAAATGTTTTCATGATGTCTGAAATAATTTCAACCAAACTAACCAGTCTGAATTTCTACCATACGAAACATCGCTCCAATATTTGATGACATATGATGGTGAGATTTGCCATTGCCCACAGGTAACCTTCAGCATTCATTGAACAGTGTTACTATAGGTTGAAATTTATAAAATCTTTCTCTTAAAACAGTTTTTCAGAAAAATAGTTTTCTCACTCTTTCTAGATTGATGAGTTTCTTTTGAAACATTTTGTTAAGTGTGGAAAGTTAACACCTTGATTTTATCATTTTTCCTTCTATTTAAATGTGCTATCCATTTTAGCTGTTGCTACTGTTGGAAGTCTTCAAGTGATGTGGTTTCTGTCTTTGTTTGCAATTCTAAAGTGCCAGTCTGTAGGGTCAGATAAAGTATCATCTAACAACCTCTCACCCCAATATTAGAATTTTATAAATTTTTAATAAATTATGGTGAATAGGAACTACAAAGAAACTTATTCTTACACTCTGAGAGAGGCAACCAGATATTTCTGGAACATATAATGAGGAAAGAGGGCCTGGAGAATCTAACACTCAGAGGATATATTGAAGGTAAAAGAAGCAAGAGAAAACGGCAGAGAACCTACCTAACAACTTTATGCGGATGTATGTCAGAGCAAGGGTTAAAAGTTACTTACAGCTTCAAACGACAGGAAGCTGTGGAGAGATAACGCCAACATCCTGAAGGTATCTAGCACAAGAAAAAATAATTGATGCAAAAAAGAAAATGTTTTGAACAGGATCAGTTAAGGAACATATGAAATTCCAGTAAAATGTAATTGTGTTATCCAACTGTTTTATTTAGTTAATATTTTCTTTTCTTTATTCATATGCAACAATATTCACAAGAGTATTTTAGAATTTGGATTTATATTTTGACTTAAGAATGAAACAATGTCTATACACAGCTTGTTGTTGGGAGGGGACTTCAGTAATAGTGCTATGTAACCAACCAGCAAAGATGAAAGACTAACTTGAAAGGATTTACTTTGATAAGATTAAAGCTTTTCTGACAAAATTGAACCTTTGTTCATGCAAAAAAAAAAAAAAGCAACGGCATATCAAAAGGACAGTTTTTCCATTGACACTGCTTTTAACTATCTTCACTCCTCAGCAATGCTTCTTTTGTTTTAAAAAGCAATGATCAGAATTGGAATAAAACCTAAACATGACCATCCTGGGTATGACGATAAACTACATTCGACGACAAGGCCTCTGATCAGGAGGTTTTGAGGAGCGTGGAACCACCTCTTAATTGCTGGTGTTCCCAGGTCTACCCTGACCCAGGGTGGTAGCACCTGTTAGGGTCCCAGCTATGGGCAAATAGTTAACCCCCAAACTGGGGCCAAAACACTATGAAAGTGTGAAAATAGGTTTCAATCCCAGCAATAAATTTTTTGAGGAAACATTATTACCAACAATACATTTTTGAAGAAAAAAACTATATTACCAGCATTGCATTTTTGGAAAAATATTATCAGCAATAAGAGTCTTGCCAGCATTAAATAACAAATTGAGGTTAATATGCTATAAAACAAACCAAACCAACCTTACATGATGAAAGTGAATTTATACATTTTTTTTTGTTGAGTTTACAACAAAAATATTAAACACTATTTACTTTTATAATTTACAACATTCTAAAAACTAATACAGTTAAAATGAGAAGGAAATTCTTTCTAGGCCATCAAAGAAAGTGCTTGGGACTTTGTGTGTGTACACCATGTTTGACAATATAAAATTTGTATATGCATATCAGATGCACACCCATTTCAGCAGGTCATATTCAGAAAGAAAAATGGTTTTCATCTATTTATGCATGTAGTGTTTAAAGTAAGCAATCAGTAGATTTGCAAAACATTACAAAAGCATTTTGGCTAGTAGAAAACCTTACTGTATATATAAAGCAAGTAATTACAATGCAAACACACCAACCTTTTCACCAGGTTTTTTTTGATCACTTGGCTAACATATACTTTTCCCAGGTTAGTATCTTACTATTACTAGCATTTCCCTTCGGTTACATCTTTTTCTTCCTGTGATGGCAAAGGAAGGAGAACCATATCTTGCCTCAAAAAATAATTTTTTGTTCTCTCTGCTGTTTTGTCAAAAAAAAATCAAGATGGAGTCTACTTTAGTAAGGCCTCAAATATATGATGATCTTTGCACTTATCTTGAGCAACCACAGCTTTTCTTACCCCCAACAAAAGAACACTACTTTGGACAACAGCAGGATTCTTGGTCCTGCATGGATAAAGTAGGCAATTGTATGTTGCAAATTGTGGATGCGGACTTTTTACTCCTTTTCGTTTACACCCACAGCAATTTTTTTTTTTCTTTGGAATTACAAAACTGGAGTTTTGATTTTTGGATCTGAACTTCTCTTTTGTTATTTTCTCCCACAGTTTGCAGCTGGTTAATTAAAATCTGTAGTTAGCCTGACTCCATATTATTTATTCAAACAACACTGACATTTATCCTTATCATTGTTGTGAGAGCAGATAGAAAATTTAAAAAAAGGGAATACCAACAGCAATTTTTTGTTCAAAATGACACTGCTTCACCAGGCATCTGATACAAAAAAAAAAAACTGGCAAAGGAGAAATTTGCAGAGCTTAAATACAGCTCCAGGACTGAACCACTTTTAACCAGCAGGGGTGTCAAGCCTCTTGCTGCTGATTTAAGTGCAATTAGCTTCTATCTAGATCTAACAATTGTTGTTGGCACTTTGAAAGGAATTATTACAGTAAAATATTGGCAATGTTCATTGGCACCAGCTGATCCAGCATATCTAAATATACCTCCCTGCACATTGATTTATAGCCTACAGTAGTGAGCAAAGGAAATATGGAGGCCTTGTGCATATAAGACATGGTATTATTTATTTTGTAAGTGCATTGGTGCATGGTAATATGTAATAGATAGTGGCTCGGAATGAGAAATCAAAGAGCAAAGTTCAAATTCCAGCCAAGTTACATTCATTTATGGGTAAATACCCTTGGGAAGGGTATGAATCCCTCCCTTCTCTCCCCACCCACTTCAGGGTCAAATTGCAGGACAGACTGGATCCTATAGGCTTCATTGGCAAACTGTCTAGGAGGAGGAGAACTGAAATCAAATCAGCCTAAAAAGGTTTGGTCTCCATCAGGCTATCTCCACTGTTACTATGCCTGTAGTTCCCCTACAGTTTGAATGGGTTGTGGGACCCATAATCAATCTTGCATATCTTACATGCCATCAGATATGGTGTGTAGATATAGTGATCAACACTGCATAGCAACTGTCAGTCTCACATTTAGGGTGTGTGCGTGTGGGGGGGGTTCAATTACTCTTTTTCATTTCATTTTCTGTTTTTCATTGTCAAGTTCTACAAACCAAGTGTAGGAATACAGGAGGCACTTATCTCCCTTTTGGTGAAGATATGTCACATAGGTCATGTGATGACCGCTTAATGACATCACTCCATACAGTGACAAAAGGGCCAATCAATTTGAGTTCGTTTACAGCGACCAAGCAGTAAGGTTGCTTTCTTTAGCTTGGTCTCTCTTCCATTAAAAAACAATCAACCCCTCCCTCCACCCATTACTCGGACAGATGCTAAATCTGTCTCCCAAGCAGCTTACAAGTTCAGTGTGCCATTTACCTATGGAGAATATATCTTTCCCAGATATAGAATGAAACTCCAGCTCGCATCATTCAATTTGGGGAAACCCAAGACTCGCTGTTTCCCATTCATGGACTGTGTCTTCACCTGGGACATAGATGAATTTGGTCTGTTTAAATCTGTAGTCCTAAAAATGACTTCTCCAGGTACAGGAGTATCTCCATATTATATGTAAGATTCTTCCTTTTTGTTTCTCCTTACACTCTGCTTTGTTGTTTAGATATATGTAATATATTATTCTCCGCGTGGGACGTGTGTATATATAGTTCTTTATGTCTTTGTAGTATAAAAGTCTCTCTGAAAATAAAGCATGTTTGACATTCTTTTTCCTTTCAGCCATTCTGTCCCATCTGTGAAATATCGGTGTTATTATATCATGGATATAATAATGCCCATAATGGGGGAAAATATAAATGGGAGAATAATTCGTACTTCCCTCGCTGTACCCTATTACAAAAATATTTGAATGATTCTTATAAATTTGTATTTATTTCTGCTAATGCTTTATATATGATTCAGTTCTTGCTTTTCTCTACTTAGACACTGGAGACATGCGAACAGCGTCTTTGGGAATCAATGGAAGAGGAATGGGAAAGAGAAAAACAGAAAATGTTAAACGCTCTTCTTGGAACGGGACACCAAATGCTAGATTATTCTCAAGAGACTGAGGTAAGGGTTCAAATTCATCAACACAATTATGGTGCTAATTATTGGTGCCAAACTTGAAAAGCTAAAGGATTTATTATTTACGTACAGACTACTATCCTCATCTTTGTTCTTGTTGTTATCCCAGTATTTCAGTCAGTCATACCCTTCAGCCTTCCTTAGGTGTATGTCAAGTCAGGTAACCTGCCTACAGATAATTTCAAACTGAACTCTTATTTAATTGGGACAGGTAGATTGTTCTTATTCCACCAGCCATGTCTAGGGATATCTCATCTAGCTATTGCTCACCCTGTTTCCAATGAGTCCAAGTACACACTGTCCGGCCCAAGGATTGAACTCACAATTACGATGTAATCAAATTCATGGACCTATGCTTTAGATCCATTAAGCAATTGTCTCATGGGACAATTATATGTAGGAAATATTGAGCCTTAAACCTACCCTGCCTGCTGAAGCTTTTCTCTTTTGTTATTGCTGCTGACGCTATGCTGTCATTTGTCTTTCTTTCTTTTTATTAACGGCTCCCATATTGTGTTTATTTCTAGGCTAGGCGTACTAAGGGGGTCCTCTGTGAAACAAGCCTACTAACTGTTACACCACGTCAAAGTGCCCTTCTTTGTACTATACACTGTTAAGCTGTGTAATCATGTGTAGTTAAGGATTTTATGAAATTCAAAACAAGTTCAATTGGACTATAGCCTAGATCAGTGGTTCCCAACTTTTTTTTTCTCTGGGCCACATTTTTGGAATGAAATTTTGCTTGCACATCAAATTTTATGTGATAAAAAGGTATGTTTAAAATTTTAAAAAAACAGAGAAAGGCTTAAAGGGAGATAAAAAAGTTTTGAAGTCAAAACATTATCATTGATAACTCTCTCCTCCAATTTGCGGAGCCTAGTTACGATATATAATGCAAAAATATCACAATGATAAAATTGGTCAATAATCCTTTATAACTATTTATACTGGGACTCATGCATGCAATTACAGGTAATCCATAATATTTTCAATTTTGAAATCATTTATTTTCGGCATATGAATTTTTTGAAACTGTTTCTAAATCTTTGATCCTCTTTCAATCATTCTGCCTCACCTGCTATCCTCTTCCGCCATACTGCACCATTTGGGAACCACTTGCCTAGATGATTAAAGTGTTGGTTTGATTCACAGAATCAATTATGACTGAATAGTGATGTTGATCTTCACTAGGTTCTCCATAGTTGTGTCCATGTGCCACACATCTAAGCTAAGCTTAGTAAATTACTTGTACAATGAAGATGCTGCTGCACCAATCTTTGGGGTGGGAAGGTCTACATATACCTGTCTGTGAAGATTAGCATTCACAATTACAACCAGGAGTGCTAGTGAGAAATACACAACTCTTTCGGCCACAAGGCAGATCAAATCAATAATTAGCTTTGATAATTAATCTTTCTGCAGAAAAGATATAGATTGTAAAAGTAATTCCTTATGTTTCAGATTATTTTTCTCAGTTCTTTCTCAAATTGACATTTTATTGATGATTATAAAAAACTGATTTTTTTTTTTCTTTTTCTCCTTAATGTAGCAAAGTTTGCTCTCTGATGCAGTCAGCATGCAAGGGAGGAGTGCTTTGAACAATGTCGAAATGGCCTACGCCAGTCAAGTAAGTAATTCACTATAGTCTGTTATTATTCAACTGGCAAGATGTGAATATATTTAGAGTTTACAGCCACATCACATTGAAATACCAGTTCCCGTTTGATTACTGAAGTTAAGCAGCAGTGAACCTGTCCAGTACCTAGGTGGGTGACCATTTGGGAACACCAGGTGCTGTAATTTTGGATTTGTGGGTAGTTTAATGTTTAATCGGAGAGCTGAGTTCCAATTCCAGTTGGGTTCATTATATTCACTTATGTACAAATACCCTTGGGAAAGGTATGAATCCATCTCTTGCATGACTAAATTATTATCATCACAAAAAAAAAAAAAGTTTTTACAATCTAAAAATATTTTCTGCGTTCAAATAACCCAGAAACGATTGATGTGCCGTAGAAAAAATATTCATCAATAAAATACTGATTAGCTGCACACATTTCTTTTAGATTTATTCACATTCTCTGGAATATAAATGTATAGAAACTAGTGTCCACAAAGTGAGGGGTCATTTATATGTCAATTGTGTGTCGATATTGATCCCCCACTTTATATACACCTAATTTCTTTTATTTAACTGTATATAAAGTTTATCTAATTCTGATTGGGTATGTATCCACCTCTCCTCACTTCAGCTGTAGGTCAATTAGTAAGATTTCTATCCCTAAATCAGTATCTCCCCCCAAAATTCTTATAATCTAAAAATATTTTCTGGCATTAAATTACCTACAAAGAGTTGATAAAACATAGAAAATGAATGAATTGATCATGAGTATATTTAGGGCAGTTTCCCAAACATACGGTCATAAACCAAATAGGGATGCTCCTGAAAGTCAATGAATAGCTCAGAAAGATTTAGTACAGGAGATAATTGTCAATTGATTGGTTCGTTATTTTTTTTATGGCTTATCAACCATTTATAGGCTATTTAAAGCCATAAGATATTTTTAAATTGTTAAAAAAATTTTCTTTATTATTATTATTGAGATAATAATGATTAAGTGATAAGTCAAACTAATTAACCTATAGCTGGGTGGAAAGGGGTGGATTCATACCTTTTTTGATTAAGATTTTACTAAAACCCAAACAAAGGATAGTGAATTTATACATTTTCTTTTTTGTGATCATTAATGTTAAACTTTGCCTCGTTTTTTTCTTTTTTTTTTTTTTTTTTAAAGTATCTTCCTGCAAGATTTGAACTTGTAACTAATATTTTTGGTAGCCTACATGATGTGGATAGTACCTTATCAATTAGGCCACAAAAGCCGATCAAAGTTGTCATTCAAATTTAGTCAACTGAAAAGAAAGAACTTACCAAAATGTTATGATAGCAGTTCTTCATCTATCAAATTTGGACAATTATAAATCTTATGCCTTTTCAGTCACCATGGAATTTCCATAAGACCCAAAACTTAATTATTGACAAATGACTTTCTTTCCAAAGGTATATGCCTACAACAAAAAGGTGATAGAAGGTGGGATTGCACCCAATTTGCAAGATATGTTTATGGAAGCTGCTGAAAGCCTTGGTGACCCGGTAATATTTTTTTTCTTTTTATTCTTATTTTGTTGATTTTTTTTTTTTTTAATTGTGGTGTACAAGTCCAATTTATATAACAATGAACCTCCAAATATTTGTGGCAGTTATTTGGATGAGCTTTCCTCTTTACAAATTTAAGCATAGTACTAGATTGGCAGGTAGGTTTCATCATTTTTATTTTGAAATTAAGTATAAGTTCTATTTTAATGATTTTTCTTCTGCTCCCTCTCGTTTGTGGGACTCTCTTCTGGCTTCTTGCTTTCCTGTAAACTTTAATCTTCAAAGATTTAAATGCAACATCAATTGTCATCTATCTTTTTTAAACTTGTTCTTTTATTGTCCTTTCTCTCCCCAATGACATTTTCTCAATTTTCTTTCACTCTCAGTAACTCCTTGCAACTTAGTGGCTTTATCACCTTTGTATTGGTAAAATGATTTACAAAAAAAAAATAAATAAATAAACAAAGCCATAACTAAAGAAAGAAAATGCTGATAAATTTCCTCTCATCATTTGAGGAAGCTGTCTTCTGTTTCATCAAATTTTATTTTATTTTTATTATTTTAGCCATAGTTATCTATTGGGCACTTTTTGGTTGAAAAACGTGTTCAATTCTTAATTTACACATTTTTTAGTTTTATTATTATATAATAATTGTGCTTGTCCTGTCCTTTGTTAGTTTGCACGACCGTTACACCCTGCCAATACCTCTTAAAATAATTCTCTTTTGATCCCATGAAAAGACAAAAAAATGCTTTCAGTTATAAGAGAAAATATATATTCTGACAGAAAACCTGCTTGTACATTTGGCATATTATACAGTAATCTGAACTTCCAACCTGAAAATATGTGAAAATATGTAGTCAAATGACATATCCATTAGACTATTTTAGAAAAATTTTATTTCCAAGATAATTTTACTGTATATTCAAGAAATAGAGCGATGGCTTAATGAAAATTAATTGACTAAAAGGGTAAAAAAAAAAAAAAAAGATGCCTAATATGGTGGCCATTTATATTTGTCAAGTAAGGAGCACGTAACTCGACATTTCAACAGTAAGGGAGGTAATCAGCACATGTCATTTGCCTGGCATATTAAAAATTTCCACCAGTTCTGCTAATTTCAATAAATGTTACATCTTTTGGTATATTCTTGAACGTATACATGCATAAGAATCTCTAACACACAAGCCAGTAAACAGATTTACACGAAAGTCGTTCAGATAACAAGCTTTTTATACAGTTCAGGCTTGTCACTGGAGACAAAAAAGGCATTGTACACTTAATTTGAATTTTTTTTTATTTATTTTTTTTTAACCAAAGTTGTATGGTTACCCCTTTTAGACTTACAATAAAAGTAAGTATACTTACTTATTTCTATTCTTTTTTGTTTTGTTTTATTTGATAATGCAATGTTCATCACTTTATATAGATTGGGAAAAAAACTTTTATATTATCAAATTTATGAAAATTGTAAAAGAAAAAAAATTATCAAACAAAGTTAATCTGATATTTTCTATAATCTTTGCTCTGGTTAATGAATAGCCTTTATTTACACTATTAAAAAAAACGGGGTCTCTACTCAAACACAGGCATCAGCTAAATAGAAAGCTCTGCGTCCTGGGTTGAAAAAACCATAAACTACATCTAACAGCAAGGCCTTTGATCAGGTTTTGAGGAGCGTGGAACCACCTCTTAATTGCTGGTGTTCCCTGACCTGGGATGGTAGCGCCTGTCGGGGTCCCAGCTATGGGCAAATAGTTAACCCTTGTCAAAACACTATGAAAGTATAAAAATAGGTTTTAATACTAGCGATACTTTTTTGGAAAAATTATTACCAACAATACATTTTTGCGGAAAAAATATTACCAGTAATAAAAATGATGTTGGCATTAAATAACCTATTGAGGTTGATATGATGTAAACCAAACAGGTTTGGATTAACCATCAGACAAAATAAGCACATATTTAGGGCATCAAGGGAAGGGGGTATCTTGGGAATTATTATATGGCATTGTACAAGTATAAAGTAATAAGTTGAAAGCAACATTAGAATCTGCTAGTCACCATTATGAATGGAGAGACTACTGACCCACAGTGAATCTTTATTGCAATTCTGATTGGTTGATAAGGGGATGAGCTTAGGAAGTGTTATGTCTTCATTTCATTGAGTGAAGATAACACAATCATCAAATATAATCTCACTTGGAGTCAACGTATTCTTACTGAATTCTGTAGTAAGAATATAAGGCTCACTCCAGGCTAATTCTACTAATGGTTCTCGGTGTCCAAATATATGCTATTTGGATGCGTCCAAGTCATATTCTGGGGCTGTGTGTTTATACTGAAGTATGTATTTACTCAAAACATCACATCTCTCCAATGGGATCATTTATTATAACTAATTTATAGGATTTTCATTTTTGTTCACAATCACAGAGGTAGACTGTTCTCGTTTTTGTTTGGCATTATTCTGGCAATGTGCTTTGTGTGATTCTATGATGAAATGGTTTGTTGATTATACAATGACTTCTGGTGACACTTCTGTTAGAATCTGGTCACAGCTGACTGCTCAGCTGTTCTTGGTTCTTTCTGGCTGAGTTCCCAGGGCATTGATGTTATTCTGAATTGGAACTGGGAAGGGTGAGAAAAAAACTATTAGAATAGAACTTATGGTTACATCTACCTATTTCAACAGTAAAAAAAAAAATGAGACCTAATACCCAATCAAGTAGTACGCTTAAATTCACATGGTTGAAGTACCAAGGAGGAAAGTTTGGTAAATCAAATCAGTCATGGTAATATTGATTCTAGGAAGTGGTGCGAGGAAGCATTTTGGCTTAGTATTCCACCATGTGTGGGCTAGCCTCTCTAAGGAATCTGGATGCAGTAAAGTTGTCAACTCTTCAAAATTCTAGTGACCCTCTGATCTGTCACAGTTCTTTTAGAATCTAACCAAGGATCATTTAACAGTGGCTGCAATTGGTTCTTTCAGGCTGGGTCCCCAGGGCATTGGGGTTATTCTGGGTTGAAACTGATGATCAGCCTATCTTGATGGTCATATGTGTTTTCTATTCCTTCTATATGTATTTTCAGTTGGTGTTTCCACGTTGTACATTCTCAGCTGATTTACCCATCAAGAAAAATAAACATCTGCTTAGGGCATCAAAAGCAAAAGGGCACCACAGAAATTGTTATATGATGTTGTTGTACACATCTAAAGAAATAAGTTGAATAATATGATTAACATTTGAGTCTGCCAAGCACCATTATGATTGGCCCACGGCAAATCTTTGTGATTCTGATTGGTTAATCAGAGAAATGGGCTAAGGGAGATAATGAGGTTTGCCTTTACTCAATACACCACATCTTCCCTCTTGAATAAGTTAGTATGACTAATTTATGGGATTTAATTTTTGTGAACACAGAGGTAGACTGTTCTCATTTTTGTTTGGCATTATTCTGGCCATGTGATTCTGTAACGTGCTGGTTCATTGATTACATAATTCTGGTCACAGAATCCATATTTGAAAATTTAAAAAAATATTGACAAAAAGATTTTCATAATAAAATCTGTATTTGATAAATTCATTTTAATAAAAAAAAAATTAAAAATATTAATCAATTTTATCATGAGCAATTACTTTGTTTCAGTTGGTTATAGATAAGCTTTGGTCCATGGTAAAATTCATGGTAGACGTCCCAGTTGTCAGCCCTGGTTCACGTCATGCCAGGCATGACAGAAAATTATTAGAAGCATTTGTTAGCCAAGCTCGGAAATACCTCGAACACATGTAAGTACATTGTTTAATTAATTCTTTCCTACCTGCCTGCTATCGATTTCATTATCTGCACTTATTGTCTTTCTTTGGAAACATGAGGGCTCTTGATTGGGCCTCCATCACAATAGCTGAGGAGTAGATGTGATAGGCAACAAACTACAGAGCTCAAAATTGATCACTGCATTTAAGTCTTGTATTAATATTTAAGCTTACATTTTAAAAGTTCAACGATAATTCTTCTGCCACCACTTAATTTAAAGACAATTTCATGTACGTAGGTCCTTATTTCCATACAAACAATTATTTTTATTTCCTGCGTGGATTTTGCAATTAATTTCGATTATTCCCAAATTTATTTCTAAGTTATAAAAATTATTATAGAAAAAATTTGCCACAAAAAATCAGCAAAAACAATCACAATAAAAACTTGGGAATCCAAAATGTCATGATTGCAAGTCCAGATCCAGCCCAGAATGTTTTCAATTTGTTCAGAGTTGGCCTGATTCCAAAATGATATGTTGGGCTATGACCTCCTAGGAGTAAAGTTGAAAAAGTGTAACACACTGACACTCACATTTATTATATAGATTACACATTTTAATTTGTATTTGCAATACAAGTTATTGTAATTATCATTATTATTATTATTACCCTCTTGATACAATATGTCACAGATTAAATGTAATAAGAAATTAATAATAATTATTGGGTTGGTGCATAATTATCAGGCATTTTTAAACAATATTTATTATGAAAAAATAAACATAACAATTCAACAATAATATTTTTATTAAAAAGGTAAACAAAACAGCAATTTTTATTAACAAATAACTTGCCTACAAAAACGCCTGATAATTATACACCAACCCAATGTATTTTTCTTGTTTCTTCCTCACATTTATTTCAAGATACGTAACATGTGCAAACTAGCATGCACTGATTTAATTACCATCAAGTCAAATGACACAATTTTCCAACCATACAGATTGTTTTACAATGACACACCCACATACTATAGTGAATTTTATATGTTGTGTTATGTATATTTAAACTTATTTAAAAATGTTATGATGTAGTATGAATGTTTATTATTTTTCACACGCATAATAGTTGGAATATAATATGCAGGTGTTTGTTTATATATGCAGGTGTTTGTTTATATATGCAGATTAATATAAGAATGTGTGTTGAAAACAAATACTGAATTTCCTATTAAAAATGCCGTAAAAACAGCCCTAGCTCAAGAACCCCTTGTCTAATTTGAATGAAATTTGGCACTGCACTTGCCAATGGTTCAAGATACAATATGCTCCTTAATTGGTTGGGGTATTATATATTGTTTAAAGTATATCTTGTGAAAACACACACACATGCATAAAAGATTAGAGTTTCAGTATTATATAGATTCTTATAAACAAAACTTTGGATTACCAATGGGTCTGCCACTTTGTGGGGTTTTAGCTCGTCTTTTCTTAAGAGTTTCTTGAATCTGGTCTTTTTCAGACTATTTTACCTAAACAACACATTTCCGATACATTGATAATGCTCTGTTAATATATCTCTGCAAAATATTATCTGACCTTGTAGATAAACTAAACAAAGTCGAATATCTCATAGAATTTACTTACAAAACAAAAATACTCTTTCCTAGATATTATACTACACTGTAATGTTAATGACCTAAAACTAAGTGTCCATTGCAAATCAACTAATAAAAATTGACTTCATAAATTTCTATTCTTACCATAACAGCAAAATAAAACCAGAATAATTCTTGGATTCTGCTTAAGAGCACTCAGAATTTGTAGCCCTCCAATATTTACATGATGAGGTGAAGTATATTGAAAATACTTTTAAGCACCTCCAATGCCCTAATTATTTCATCTTCAACACGAAACGAAAGGCTCATAGAATATTACAAAATCAAAGAGTAGACCCCTCTACCTACCAACACTATTGCATCTACAATTGAAAAGATTATCTGATCCTAACAAAATTTGTTATGGCTACATCTACAATAATAAGAAAAACTGAATTAATACAAAACAAAATAATAAGCTGAAACTTGAAGAGGAATTTCCTCTACCAACTCTATTACAACTACAACAACGCGAGGGGGCGGGGGGGGGGTAAATTTCAATGATCCAACATCTTCAGCATTTCTGTTATGTGCCATGCGTGATACACACTTAGGCGATCATGTATCTTTCGATATATGACTGACAAGGCAGTTTTTTTTCCCGCAGTAGGTTGCCATTTCTTTCTGCTGTTAGACTTGGTCTGTCCTGCTATTTACCCATAGCTGGGGAGAGAAGAGGAGGATTCATACCTTTCCCAAGGGTATTAGTACGTAAGTGAACGTAATGGATTTGACTGGAATTCGAACTCTGCTCTCCTCCTTCCTACACACACACACATTATAACTTCATCAACAAATACTTTATTTTAGTCTGATGAAGTTTCTCAAGGATGAAACACATTACACAGCATATAATGCTTAAAGCAAGGTATCAGGCGTCTTCTAACGTTGCCATAGGTGATTCACCCACGGGCAATGAATGGTCTGAAACCATAGAAGTCCACAGAGCCATGCTTTGACCCAGTCTTGTGTTTGTTTGAACCATCGTACTAAGCCTGAAGAGCCCACCACAGCTCAGGGAGAGCATGTTCCTTCAAGACAACACTTGTACTGGATTTGTTTTTGAGGTTACCTTTTTTTTTTTTTTTTTTTCTAGCCTTTGTCTAAAGAGACAGGACCTACAAAGCAGGTGGTAGTTTGAATTCAGAGTTTTCCTTCTAGACTAGTTGCCAACCAAGGCTATAGGTCCCAGTCTGTCCTGCTATTATCCATAGCTGAGAGCGAGAGTTGCATTCATACCTTTCCCAAAGTTATCAGCACTTAAGCAAATGAGCTTGATTGGAATTTGAAGTTGACTTTCCGATTCCACAATCCGGGCTGCTATCCATTACTCTATCATGCCTCCTAAGCTATCAGTGCATTATAAAAGAACTTTAGCTATAGAAGAAAGCATTACTGTATATAAAAAACAAGTTAGCAGTATGGCTGAACATAAAGCAAGAAACTAAGTAAAAATATCTGAAATGATTACAGTAATAAAACATTGTAATGAAGAAACAAAACAATTTTATAAAAAGCAAGCTATCACTACAGTGGAAAATAAACCAAGGCACAATTTTACCATTTTACTTGTTCCTTTTCCATTAAGTCTTTTTTTTTTTTTTTTTTTTTTTCTATTTTTTCCAACTGGTTAATTAAAGGAAAGTGTTGAGGCCTATTTAGCTATGATGGATCAGCCGGTCACCAACAAACATTGGCAGTACTTTGAGAGTTCTTGTTGTCAGCATTGTTATGATAAAAACATTACCATTTGAATAGCATATTATGTGGCTGGGATTGGCACTATATTGTGAAATTGGGCTTGGTAGAAATGAAAGTCTGGGGTAAAATTAGAGCCTACATTAGTGAGCATTGGGGTTGAAATTAGAGCCTACATTAGTGAGCATTGGGGTTGAAATTAGAGCCTACATTAGTGAGCATTGGGGGTGAAATTAGAGCCTACATTAGTGAGCATTGGGGGTGAAATTAGAGCCTACATTAGTGAGCATTGGGGTTGAAATTAGAGCCTACATTAGTGAGCATTGGGGTTGAAATTAGAGCCTACATTAGTGAGCATTGGGGTTGAAATTAGAGCCTACATTAGTGAGCATTGGGGTTGAAATTAGAGCCTACATTAGTGAGCATTGGGGTTGAAATTAGAGCCTACATTAGTGAGCATTGGGGTTGAAATTAGAGCCTACATTAGTGAGCATTGGGGGTGAAATTAGAGCCTACATTAGTGAGCATTGGGAATAAAATTAGCCTATAGGAGGCTTCTACTTATCCATAAGGTGCACAGCAAATACTTTTATTTATTTTTCTTCTTCTTCTTCTTCTTATATTGCTATTAACCCATTAGCATTCAACATGCTCAAACCGCCTCATAAATATTGGCTATGAAAGTTCTGCTGTTTGTGCAATTTTCTGCATTATTTGCCATGATGTTATCATATATTAAAACAGTATACATGTCTTGGGTTGAACATCGAGAACCGATATTTATGGGGCAGGTTGAATGCTAAAGGGTTAAATACATTAACTCCTTTGTAATTTTCATTATTATCTCCCTTGTTTAATTTTTGCTAGGTATGTTAAATATATCACCAATATGGTCTACGAAAATCTCTACAAGGCCAAACGCGGAGGAAAACCAGGAACTTACAGTCTCATCAGAAGTTTTCTTAATGTTAAGCATCCTACGCCAATGAGAGGAGAGGTATTTTTTTATTTTATTTTTTTTATTAACAATCTGGTTTTAGGAAAAAAATTGTGACAAACCTGGATCTTCATGCCCACAGCAGTGTGTCAAAAAGATGGTTTTTCCCTTGACACTGCTATTATTTTAACTACCTTCACTCCTCAGCAATGCTTGTTTTAAAAAGCGATGGTTAGAATTATAATAAAACCGTATCATCCTTCAACCATCCTATAGTAGGCCAGAACTTCATTGACAATCCCTTTCCACACTGATCAGTCCTGTATTGCTGTCCCCAGAACCCTAATGCCAAACCCTAAGTTCCGAGCTATGGTGTCTGGGGAAAGTCAGTTTTTGTGAGGATGCCAAAGGAGGTAAACTGTAATTGTTTTTGGTTGAGCTTAAGAGAGATTGGTCGCAGTTCTCCGTAAATTGTGTTAAGCATTGCATGTGATCTCCAACTGAATAAAACCTAAACATGTGTTGAAAATGAATTTATACAATATTTTTGTTCTTGAGAAGTGCTCTCTCGTCAATTACAGTCTCCGAAAATTTAAATGCAACGTCAAACGTTAATATATGTCTCCTTGAATCCTGCTCTCTCTATTGTCCTTCCTCGTCAATAACATTTGCTTCGCTCTCAGGAACACCTTGTGTCTTAGTGGCTTTATCTCCTTGTTTGGATGAAATGATTACCAAAAGAAAACGACATGAACAATGCAAAGAGCTTTTTCTTTTCTTTTTTCTTACACAGTTATGAACTTGGAAATTTTCAGCAATCGTCTTAAAATATGCTAGGCAGCCCTCTGACAAATTTAGTCTTTCAAAGTATCGACAAAATTAAAATGGTAGAGTTTAATTGGATTCCCCACTGTCACAGTTTCACAAGGGAGGGTCCTTCACTCTCTCACTCTCTCTCCCTCACAGGGTTGTTTGATTTAAATTACAATCAAATAATTTTTTTTTTTTAATCATTGATTTAGATCAATTTTGCAAAAAAAATTGCGAATTCAAGCTTTTTAGACTCTATGAAAAGAAAAATAATAAAATCACCCATCCTCTAGCAGCCTGGACCATTTGCGTGGATCTGGTGGCCAATAAGATACACACATTAGAGTGCTTGTTGTGAGTTGTGCCATCTGCCATAGCTGGAAATAGCATCTATCCCTATCCCTATCTCTCTCTCTCTCTCTATCTATCTATATATATATATATATATATCCCTCCCTCTCTCTCTCTCTCTCTCCCCCCTCTCTCTCTCTCTATCCCCCTCCCTCTCTCTCTATATCCCTCCCTCTCTCTCTATATATCCCTCTCTCTCTCTCTCTATCCCCCTCCCTCTCTCTCTATATATCCCTCCCTCTCTCTCTCTATATCCCTCCCTCTCTCTCTCTCTATCCCTCTCTCTCTCTATCCCTCTCTCTCTCTATCCCTCTATAAGTATTTTTACACCACAACCACTTCTTAGAGTTCTTGCAAAATCTAATTATCTTTTCAAGGATCCGGGTTTACCAAATAGAATAAGGCTTTTGTGTTGTCATGGATCTGGCTTCAAGTGACTGGAAAACAAAAGTGGAAATTTGTTTTAATGATTTACTGGCTTTTTTTTTTTTTTTTTTTCTTAAGGCAGAATGGTTGATTATTTAATGTCAATTCTTTCTTCTTTCAGGATGGACTGTTGGAAGGACACCCAATTTGGTCAATGATTTACTATTGTTTGCGTTGTGGAGATTTAAATGCTGTCCAAGAAGTGATCAGCAAAGCGAGGTTTGGTTTTCTTTTTGATGATTTCACACTCTTCAATTTCTTTTGCTTTTCTTGAAAACCTTGTGGCACCGAAGATAAGAAAACAATTTCTTCCTCTTACACTTAACCCATTAATGGCCACAGTAAAATCCGTATTAACCCTCTATCAACATAGCTGATGCTAACCTCCACGAGAGTGACACATCGCGCCTTCTCAGACTTACGTTTTCTGCGGACACGAAGTGAAAAGATTATATTGAATCAACTGCCAGGTGTACTGTTAGAAAAGTTAGTTCATCGTATCGTGCCAGACAATTTTTCACACCAGAATCTATCTAACATATTTATAAGTTTACCATTGCTTTGAATATTGCCGTCACATCTAGTCTGGTACTATATATTTAGAGATTCTTGATAAAATCCAAAGAATTTGAAATTTTATTGGTCCTCACCTGGCATCTCAGCCTCCGTCATTTTCCCACTACTGTAATGTAGCTTTCCATTGACTTTTCTATAAATACTTTCATGATATAAAATCCACTATTTTCTATCCATAATGTTGAATGTGTTAAAATTATTCAATTTTTAACAAGAAAAATCTGAAGTTGATGTTAAAAATTTCCACAAAAGATTGTTGTTTTATTTAAGATGGAATGATCTATTATGACATGTCTCTAATTTGTATTTAGATACACTGCATTTATTTCCAATTTTTCTAGTTGAATTGTTCACCTATATTGCATATGATCCATTATTGTACATAATTAGGTTACAATAAAATTTCTATTTTATATGAATACTATGTTATGAAAATTGACATGCAGTAGAGTCAGGGAGATTCTGAGTGGGGAGTCCATGAGACCCTTGCACCAGACTTGGGCAGATGAAATGAGTTATAGATATGATCATACAAATATCTAGTAATTAGTTAATTGCCAACTATAGTGATCATTAGTAATCACTTTACAACCAGGAGAGTGATTTGTTGTGACTTCTCGGACTAACATTTTCTGCTGACAAGAAGTGGAAAGTTTATATTGAATCAACTGCTAGGTCTACTGATAGGAAAGTTGGTTCACTGTATCGTGTAAGACAATTATTCACACTAGAATCTATCTGACATCTTTATAAGTCTACCATTCACCCATACTTTGAATATTGCTGCCACATCTGGTCTGGTTCTCCTGCTATATAGTTATAGTTTCTTGATAATGTCTAAAGAATCAGCAATGTTACTGGTCTTGACCTATCATCTCAGCTTCAATCATTATCCCACCATCATAACATAGCTTCCCTGTGCTTTCATACTTTCATGGTAATTTATTCTGATGAACTTTCATCTATGGTGCCTAAATTTTATGAATTTAAGCGCAGTACTAGATTGGCAGCAAGGTCCCATCATTTTACAGTTAAAATGGCGGTTAGATGTAACCATAAGTTCTATGCTAACTGTTTCTTTTATCGCACTTGTGGAACTCTCTTCTGGCTTCCTGCTTCCCAGTCGACTTTGATCTTCATAGAATTAAATACAAATTTTTTTGGTGTGTAGGGTAGGAGGTTTTCATATTCTCTAACACTCAGTAACCTCCCTTGCATCTTAATGGCTTCATTGCTTTGATTATGATGAAAAATACATTTTATTTTTGGAAGATTTTTAAAACCGAAAATTAACTTTTGTTTACAAATGTGTCAAAAATGGCCGATTTTGTGAAAGTGAGCAAAAAGTTGAGATTCCAATCAATACAATTTCTATTTGAAATACACCATAGTAAATTTAATCATTTAGCTTTCAATTAAAACTAAAAAGAAAGCTTCAAGAATGCTTTTTCATTTTTTTAAATTTTTTAAAATTCATTTTAAACCTTAGGTATTGAAAATTAGTGGAGGTAACTAATAAAAATCTATTGAATAGATTTATCTGACCCTGATGAGTGGTGTAAATGTGAAACTTAGTTGGTCACAAAACAAGTCCTTTGAACTTTTCCATCAGCTGATTATTGTTGTTCTAGTTTTTGTATTTAACACCTTTTGTTTCAGAAATTTGCTTACCTTTAAGCACATTAAATTCCAGTAATTTTACAGGAAAAGAAACTCAACATAGAACTTGTGGTTTCATCCGAGTCATTCCAACTGTAAAATGATGAGACCGCCATCAATCTAGTACCGAGTTTAAATTCATAAAGTCTAGGTACCAAAGAGGAAAGCTCATCAGATCAATTAGCGTGAAAGTATTTATAGATATAATATCAATTCCAGAACTTATACTGGGAGAAAACTGCTTGTATACACCTAGAAAATGAATCAAGTATCTGTACAAAAATAGAAAAGGGTAGAATTTGTCTTTTCCCCAGATTTATTCAACCTCTCCAGTGATGATATCCTAAGGGAACTAGAAACCCTGCCAGGATTTATTGTCAGTGGGTGCAATCTTAACAATACAAAATATGCAGATGACACTGTATTGATGGCAGATAAAGAAAGAAAACTACAGCACCTCCTAGACTGGGTAGCAGAAGAAATCTCGAAAAAATTGGCTAGCCATCAAGATAGTATGGTTATCAGCAAGAGAAAAAGCCCAAAATACAAGTTACAAATTATAGATGGCAACATCAAGCAAATTCAGAAGTTCTGGGATGTATTTTAATGGGGGGCAGAAAATGCGACACAGATCCAAACATGTATTAGATGAGCAAAAGAAGCATTCAAAAAAACAAAAAGAAAACCGAACAGATCTAAGTTAGGTGAGACCAAGAAGTAGCCTATCTTATTGGCTAGGAAGAAATCCCAGCATGCATCTGTGTTTTTTCTATAAATTTGGGGAGGGCGGCATTTATGTCATCATTCCTACTTTGATTGGAACCAACACTTTCTATGGAAGTGGTGAGAGGCTTGGACTGTTTCATTTGTGAGGAAGGGGTTTGCTGGGTGGAAAATAATTCCTCACCCACAAGTCTGCGTAGACACCTTTGGACTGGAAAATGAAGACTGCTAATATATGGCAGCAGTACTCCATTTTCGGTCTGATCTGGCTCTTGATATTCTAAAACACGCCCTGTCAATTTTCACAGTAGAAGTAAGAAATTCCAAGGCCAGGGTGATTTTTTTTTTTTTTTTTTTTTTTTTTTTTTTTTTTTCCCCCCCCCATTTTTTCCATTTACTAATTCACAGCAAAAATAATAGTAAAACACTTCTTTCACACTTCTAGTAATTTCAAACCAAACTTTTTACTTGATCTGATCAACTTTTTTTGTTTCTCTCTCTCTAGCCAACAATTGAGGGATTTTCCAGATATCATGCTTGAATATATCAAGAATGACAGATGGTAAGTAATTTTCTTTTCATTTTGTTTAAGAAATGATTTTAGAACAAAAAATTGACGATCACACTAAAAATATTTGACCTTTTACAGAACCAAAACATTCCATTGTGGGGGGGGGTTTAAGAAATGATTTTAGAACAAAAAATTGACGATCACACTAAAAATATTTGACCTTTTACAGAACCAAAACATTCCATTGTGGGGGGTCTATTTCGTCCCCCCCCCCCTTTTTTTTCTTTCGTTTTCTGGTGGGGGGTCTGTTTTTTCTTTTTATTATTTACAAGTTCAGTTTCTTCTCATGAAAACAATTTTTACAAGACAGAATAGATGAGACACAGGAAGATTTCTTAATGACTCTTACTTGGACTGTTACAATCAACTGCTACTTGGACTATAACACAAACTCACTCTCACTGACTATATGTTGTCCTTTTATTTATAACTCCCACACTGACGTAATAGTAAATAAAAATACACACATATTTTAACAGAAAAATACTTGATTCTATTTAAATGCTTGTTAGTTGAAGAGTATAAAATGTCGAAAACTACACCTGCTTAAAAACTGAAACTTGTCTTTCTTCTTAAATCACAAGTTAAATTTCATTTTAAGTTGCAATCCACTCAGTAGGAATATTGTATGTCATTAATAGTCTTTGGTAAAAAGGTTTTTATTTTGTCTGAAACTGATTAATAGAATGTGTACTAATAATTTATTTCTTATAATTTGAATCTGTTCATTTTACCAAATCTAAATTTATATGACTTTTTAAAGTTTTTGTTGAAACCAGTAATTTTTACAAACCTTTATATGATTTATATTTAAACATTTTGGCTTTTAAAACAGCACCTGGTTTATATGTAATACAGTTTAATTACTTTTTTTTGTTCTTTGTTTTTTTTGGTGGGGGGGTGTATGCAAAAACCTAATTTTCCAGGAATTATTACCAATTGACACAATATTGTGCTTTCCACTAAGGGTTGATATTTTCTGCTAGACTGTTAATTTTAAACCTTCCAAAACAAAACTGCTCTCTTTCCTGACCCAACTGGCCAGCTTCTGCCTCCAGGTCATGGTTTGATACCCAGTTCTGTTTGTGTAAACTAAACTAGGGAAGACCTGGTTTACGGCCAACAAAGAAACAGAAGGGGGGGGGGAGAAAAATGGTGGGGGGTGTCATTAAATTATGCATTCCCTAAAGTTTATGTAAAATAAAGATCTACTTTAAAAACTTAATTATTATAGAGTTGATGTAATGCAGAACCTCGTCTATGGTCAGACTTAAATATTAAGAGAAATGACAAAGTGGAAAAAATTCTGTGTGACGTGTTTCATCCTCTATGGCTTCATTGGACTAAAATAATGATTTTGTTGATCAAATTCTATGTGTGTCGGAAAAAGTGGGAGGGGAATATAAAACTGCAGGTATTTTTTTTTATTTTTTTAAGATCTGTTTTGAGCATCCAGTTTAGCTGATCTCATTCAGTGATGCTTTTGTTATTGTTCATATCATTTTTATTATTGAGTCTCCCGCATTGTGATAATAAAAGATCTGCCAAGAAAGGTGCGATGCTGTAAGAACCTGGACACAAATTTACTGTGGATGATCTAGCAATTAAAGCACTTTCTATATACTTTTGTCTTCATAAGTTGCTTCCTATTTTAATTAAAACAGTATAGGTGATAAAAAAAAAAAGCTAGACTATATGTCCCAACACGTCTTTTTAAAAAAAAAAAAAATAAAATTTAATATTTCAACATTTCCTGTCAGTGCATAATTATAACCAACACTTGCTTTTTTTTTTATTTATCTCCCCCTGCCTTTCCTACAATAACAAAAACATGACTTTATTCTGATGAAGTCCTAGAGGTCGAAACGCATTACAAGTAATTTTGTCCGCTTTGTCATCCGTTTGCCTAATATTGTTCTTTCTTTTTGTGTGCCGTGTCCCTTCAGGACGTAGGCAATCATGGCTCTCCACTTCCCCTATCCCTTGTGGCTCTCAATGTTTCATCTCTCTGCCACCTCCCCCAGACCATGTTCTGTCATCCATTTGCTTAAGCCCACCAGGTATGTCATGCATTGCTTTCCCTTGTCTCTTTCCTTCTGTTCAACCTGTATCAGATTCTCCAGGCCCTTTCTTCTCATTATGAGTCCCAGAAATTCCAGCAGCTTCCTCCTTGTTTGCATAACAAGGACAAAATATGCAACAAAAAAAAAGTTAATGTTTGGAAGCTACCTGACAAAGGTAAGTTTAGTAAATATCTACATGTATTTTTCTTTTCAGTATATCCACACACACACACATATATATAAATTTTTTTTTTTTTTTTTTTCACAGCCTTGGTCCAAGTACTCTGACCAAAGTCAGGCATTTTTACCGTCGTACAGTGAAAAACAGTACAGATCCTTATAAACGGTAATTTTGTTTTCATCCCACAAAAGAAGTCTAGAAGAACATTTTGGTTTACAATATAATTACTATTTAATATAATATAGAATTTCTTAAAAAATATTAAGGTACTTGAAGAAATAGCTCTGAGAAACAATCTTGTGGAAAATCAAATTTTTTTTTTTTTTTTTTTTCCACTTTCCTTTTCTGTTTATCACGTTCTTTTGTAATAATGTGCTTCTACTTCTAGTTAGGGAATTTTCAAATTTAAAGAAATCTGTCTGAAGATGTCTAGGAAGATTTCTTTAAACTTGAAAAAACATAAACATGAATATTACTCAGTATTCTTGCATTATTTCAAACTATTGTTTTTATCTGTCTGAGATGAGGTATTATGTACACTATTTACATTATTTGGGTAGACTATTCTAGTTCCGCGTGCCATGTCTAATGGATGTCAGTTATCTCCTGTTAATTTCCCTCTGAAAGTTCTCCACTGCCTTAACCGAGTATTGAACTAACACTCTTTAGGTCCTGTCACTGGATCTAACCAATGCCTTTATCTACTGTGCCATGTGTCCTAAGAGGACATCTGTGTATGAATTTCTGGGTATTATAAACCTAATGTCTTCAGCAACCATTTTTACCAGAGCTCATATTGCAATTTTTGCTGTTATCATTGCATGTTTTTACCAGAGCTCATATTGCAATTTTTTTTGTTATTATCGCTTTTCTCTTACACTCCTTATTACTGGTTCCCATATTGTATTCATTTCTATGCTTGGTCGGCTCAGGAGATTTTTGTAGCCTAGCATATGTGCTGATTCCTTAAGTTTACGAATATTGTTCTTATCTTGATATAGATGTTACTACAGACACAGCATTTCAGCCAAGTATCCATTGATTGGCTGATATGGGATCTCTGTTGAATCTTGCAATATTTTCTCCTTGTGAGACCATTTAGTATTCATTCCTGCTGAATTGGTGATTCACCAAGGATTGAACTTCTGACCACTAGATGACAATAACACGTGTATAACCAATTCCACCATCCTGAAGTTTTTGGAACCTTTTTATATTCAAGGTCAGGTGGCCTTGACATTTGGTTATGGTGGTCGGTTCATACTGCTTTTCACAATTTCATTTCTGAGATGAGTAATTGTCAGTATTCTTGTATCAAACTATTGTTCTCATCTTGGTGCATATGGATGTCATTATAGTTACAATGTTTTAATCAAATACCCTCTAGTCATCATCAGGTGTCCATTGACCAGCTAGTTAATCAACCATCATGAGAACAATAGTTTCAAATAATACCTGAATATTGACTCCTCTCAGAAATGAAACACTAAAAGGGTTGACATGTTGTAAAAGCAATCAGATCGTCCCAGCAATGAAGGCATTTTGAATGTTTGAAGATGCAAAAATTTTAATACGAGATGCAATAATTATATTTTTAGTTATGAGTATTCACTATTTTAATTGGACACTATTTACATTATTTGGACTATTGTCCTCATCATTGTCGCCATGTTTATCACAACATCTTGGCCATTGTGCGCTCCGGCCTTCTTCAGGTGGTTGGAATGTCAAACTGAACCCTTTATTTCGCTCACTGGAGTAGGCTGTTCTAGTTCCACGTGCCATATCTGATGGATGTCAGTTGTTTCCCCTCTCGAAGTTCTCCACCACCTTAACCAGGTATTGAACTCCTGTCCTGTCACTGGATCTAACTAACGCCTTTATCCACTGTGACACGTGTCCTTAAGGAAATATAGACAGATTTTCATTGGAAATACACACTTTCTTTTTCTTACTATAATTTTATTTTATTTTTCTAGAAAAATCACCATATCTACATTTTATTTTGACATTTTCCTGACATTTTTCTTGGATTAGTTTACAGAAATTCATTTTTAAATTTTATTCACTGTTAAAATTTTACAAATTAAGCACAGTGTTCTTAAGTAACATGGTTGTCATGGTTACAATTTTTTTTTTTTTTTTTCCCAATGCTTGTACAGAACAAGAAAAAATTTTAAAATATCCAACTACTTTTTATGAATTCCATCTTATAAAGATTCCTGTTTTAGAAAAATCTATGACAAAGTGGAAAAAAAATTTTTGCCAGACACATTTCGTCCTTTCAGACTTTGTGGTAAATTTCCCAAAGATTACTGTATAAATTTCAGCAATTTCTTTTGCCCCCTTTTTTTTTTTATTCATATTCCAAAATGTCTGACTGATTCCGTTGTTTCCCCCAGAGCTGTGTACAGTGTTATCAGCCAGTCCGATCCATTAGAAGCACATTCCGAAATTGCTGATAAAACAGAAGATTATCTTTGGTTGAAATTATGTCAGATTCAGTTTGAGTCTGATCCTTTGGCACCAGATCAATTCACACTTCAAAAGCTCCAGTCACTTCTCTATGAAGAATATGGTAAGTTTTCTTGTTTCGATTTGTTCACATCATTTGTGGGTCCATTCAGAAATTAACAAGTACTTTCTTAGATGAGATGACTCTTCACTACTTCCTTTTCTTTAACCATTTAATTGACTCACTGGGTTGTAAAATCTTGACAAAAGTGACTATAAATTAATAAGTCATAAATATTAGTAGATAAATATTTAGTAAAATATAAGCACATTGTCTGGTGCTTTTGCTATGTATTTAGAGAGTCTTGATAAAATACAAAGAATCTGCAATATTATTGGTCCTGACCTGGTATCTCAGCTTCAGTCACTTTCCAATTGCTATAATGTAGCTTCCCTGTTCTTTTCGTATAAATTCTTTCATGATAATTGCTCTGATAAGCTCTTCACTATGGTACCTAGACTTTATGAATTTAAGTGCAATACTAAATTGGTAACTAGTTCTCACTGTCCTGGGTAAGACGATAAACTACATCCAACAGGAAGGCCCTTGATCAGAAGCTTTTGAAGAGCATAGTGGCAGATCTTAATTGCTGGTGTTCCTGGGGTGGCAGCCCCTGTCAGGGTCCCAGCTATGGACAAATAGTTAATCCCCAAAAGGGGTCAAAATACTATGAATACCAGCAATACTTTTTTAGAAAAAATTTTACCAGCAATACATTTTGAAAAAAAAAAATTATTACCAGCAATAAAAAACTTGTCGGCATTAAATAAACCATTGAGGTTTCATATGCCTTAAAACAAAAACCAAACCAATAAGTTCTCATCATTTTACAATTGAACTGGCTAGATGTAACCGTAAGTTCTATGCTAACAGTTTCTTCTATCACACTTCTTGCTTGTGGAACTTTTCCAGCATCTTGCTTCCTAGTCAACTTTGATCTTCAAAAACTTTGATGCAATGTCAATCGTTGTCTTCTTTCTTTCCATTTCTTTTATTCTCTCTCCGTAATAGTGTTGTTATTGTTTTTTTTGTCTTGTTTTGTTGTTTTTTTGTGGTGGGGAGGTCCTCATATTCTCTCACACTCGGTAACACCTTGTGTCTTAGTTTTATTGTCTTGCTTGGGGTGAAATGATTAAAAAAAAGGGAAAAAAAAGTATTTTAATATGAAGTGTAAGCATATATTATATTTTAGTCTCTTTCATGTAAATTATCGATTAAATAATAAAAAATTAATGACCGTATGCTATAAAAAAAACAGGTCTTAAAATATGTTCTATTCGTGGAACAATGGTCATTAAAACATTACTGAAATATTAGACATTAATTAAAATCCATATATATGCAACCAGGTTTGCCAGACGTTACCTGTGTGGGCTTCTCCATCGTGCAGATTCAACCATTTTCTTTTGATTTCTTGATACTGTTGTGTATGTTTGTTTGGGAGAGTAGTAATTCTGTTAAGAAAGGTGAAATAGGGAAAAGGTTGAATCCGTCTTAACAGCAATAATAACAATATCTCCACACGTGACAGTAATTGATGTAATTTTCAGTTAACAGTATGAAAATAGCGTTTTCTAAATTCTTCCAGTTGCTAAGGACATTTTGTTTTGTTATTATTAGTTACTTTGTTTAATAAATTCATTTCGTTTTTTGCCATGAAAAAGTTCATATTGGACAAAAACGCATCGGCAACTATTACAGTTTTCCTATTGTCTTTTACATTTATAAAATATTGTCTTTTTCTACAGGTTAACTCTGAGAAATTTATAATAATTACGGACAATTACCACACCATAAAGTTTAAAAAGAAAGATAGAAAAAAAAAAACAACTCTCTGTTCAAAAGATGCTGGGTTTACCTCTCCATAGGGAGCAGATTCTCCACAAGGTCAAATACCCGAAGACGGAACGACAACCAACTGTAGCAAATGCCAATGTACAAATTAACAAGATTTACTTACAGGTAGACAATACATGAAAACATTTAGGCAAGAGAATGCATGGGAAGATGTCTGCATTATATTCTGAGGTTAAAAGTTGAAACAGAAACTTAGCTTCAGTTTTTCTTCTCAAATAAGATTTTCTCTTTTCTCTTGTGTTTCTCTTTGTCCTTTTTTACTTTCAGATCATTTTGTTTCGCTCAAACAGCAGCGTCTTTTGATCTATTCTTCTTCAATGTTGCATTCATTATTTATGATAATAAGATTTGGTGCTGTATATTCAGCAATGCAGAATTCATTGTTCAGATCCTTCATCTAATTGAGTGTGCCTGCCTTTGGTGATCGTCACGTTACACAATTCACCTATATGGTTGATGTAAGCAGCATAGTGTGTCAAGTTGAATTGGAATTTGTCTTTTATCGTGTAATCTCTCTTGCTTTAACAAGTAAAAAAAAGAGGTATTATTCACACAAGACTCGTTTCCACTTGATTCTATGCTTGGAGTTTGAGTTTGGAACATCATTCGTTCTCTTCAGTTCGATAATTCCAGTTACACGATGATTTCATAGCCAGTCTGACTTTGAGTTTCGGTACACAACTAGCTTCTGTTGATCTATCCTGCTTAACGTTCGTATTTGGTCACATGATTCTACACATGTGTAAGAATCTATTTTTAGCTTCTACTCAGACCTGTTGCTGGGGTTCAGCCTGTTTGACCTAATTGTTTTTGTAGTCAGCAACTACTATTATATATTTAACAAGAGAAGGGGAGTTCACGTTATATTATTACAGGGATGGGTCGCTAAGTGTAATGTGTATGTGGGTAAGGGTTTTGGGCTGCATTAAGACATGACAATATGCACACACACACACAAAAGTGTGTGTGTGTGTGTGTGTGTATATATATATATATATATATATATAAGACATTTTTTATGTTTATACGTTTTTTTTTTATAGATACAAATATTTAAGTAAATGCTCTGTTTATAATAAACAGTATTAACAACATTTACCGGCCTGAATGTCCGAGAAATGGCCCATTCAGTTGAGGCATGTCAGGCTTTATGACGGTTCCGTGTAGAATACAGGTTCAATTCCTGTCGGAGGACGCATATTATCTATGAAAATTTCTCTGACATTCATTTGGCCTTGGGATTTTGACTTGGGAACATATTTGCTCATTGTGGGCTAAAACTTTTGGCCATTTTATTTTTATTTCTTTTGCTCTCAACATGTCCAGCATGAACAATCTGTTTACCACAGAGTTGCTAATAGATCTCCTTAAATGGAATGCACAAAGCTATTACTATTTAATGTAGTGTCAATATCGTTTTTATTTTGAATTCTTTTGCAGGTGAGAGTCACTTCAGTGCCTACCAACAGCCTTACCTCTACTTTCAAGTCTTGTTCCTCACGGCTCAATTTGAAGCCGCCTTGGAATTCCTGTCCAGAATTGACGTCCTCCGATGCCATGCAGTGCACTTGGGACTTGTGCTTTATGAACTCAAATTACTGTTATTGCCATCTTCCACTCAAGCCACTTTACGTAAGTAGAAGCATTTAGGCAACCCCTTCTCTCTTGCAACTTTATTGCCTTTTATTTTTTTCATTTTTTTAATCAGTGTTTTTATTAACATAGTAAAAATTTGTTTATATCGCTTGTTTAGTACTTTTGGTTTGGTTTGGGAAGATAATTAAAGCTATTTATTCAATTTTAGGGTTGATTGTTGTAGTTTATTCTAACTTATTTTGGTGGGAACAGTTTTTAATTTGTTTATTACTTCATGTATTTATTTGGATTGATTATCTTTATTTGTTTTTTTCTAACGGTTAATTTACCGGGATCTGTTTGTTAGTTTATTTATTTATTTGGATGAATTTATTTGTTTTTTATTATTTATTTATTTATTTATTATACTGTATATTTTTATTTGTTCTTTTCGGTTTTCAATTTTTAAGTAACGTATTTTTTTGTAGTATTTTTTTTTAATCATTGTATAACAGTTATAGCTAAGTTTTTCATCCGATTTTTGGTTTGATTTATATAGTCTAAAATAATAGTTAGAATAAACTACAACAATCAACCATAAAATTGAATAAATAGCTTTAATTATCTTCCCAAACCAAAACAAAACTATTAAACAAGCAATATAAACAAATTTTTACTACATTAATAAAAACACTGATTAAAATAAAAAAAATATATATATAAGATAAGAAATAAAAAATAAACAATGACAAGCAAAATAATTTACCTCAAATAAATAAATAAATGACTTCCAGTAAAATAACCGCCAAAATAGAATACCGTCAATGCACCACTAACCCATATATATAAATAGCCAAGAAAAATAACAGCACTCGTGGCCTGATGATTGCATCCAGCATGAAACAGACTGTCACCTCTAAGTGTTGACTTCAATGTTCACTTTTATATTTACACACGCTCTCTCTGATATTGAGCACTTTATCCCATAAATATAGCACACCTTAAGACTATATTTGGTCACATACATACACACATATATATATATATACTTTTAGAAACTTTGGGGACGGGTTCCTCACACTGAAACAAGGACAAAAGTCCATATAAACATATGTCCGCAAATCCCTCGTTTTTGATTTAAGTTTAAAAAAAGTTTACGGTATATGCCACTGTGTTTCTATGTAGACTAGGTTACATTTGTCATTCATGTACATTTGTGGCTAGTCTGCCTTCAACGTTTAACATGTGTAGTAGTGTGTTCCATTTAATAATGACAGGATATTCATATCATGAGCAGGCAGATATAATTGTGACATACAGCCACCCGAATGGTAATGGACGCGAGGCTACACAGCTGTATCAGATTGTGTTTCCAGACCGAAGGCAGCCGAGTCATCCAACCTTTGCTGAGATAGGGTCCATGGCACCACAAACTATGGATCGAGGAAGACCGAGATCTACTTGTACCCCTGACCACAAAGAACACATTCTACGGGTTGTCAGAGACGATCCAGGTATCTGCACACATCAAGTGGCCCTAGCATGTCGTACATCTCATAGTACCGCATGGAGGGTTCTTCCAGAGCAGTTAGTAACCATATCATTTGCAACATGTGCAGGGTCATTCACCCTCTGATCACTCACCATGGGAGAACTTTTGCTGATGGTTTATTGCACAAACTGTTGATCTGTTGTTTGTCTCTTCAGTCTTGTTTACGGATGCGGCAACATTTGGAAGAGATGAAATAACAAATTTACACAGCCGACATTTGTGGGCAGATTGGAATCCCCGTGGTTTAATATAGGCTAGACATCAGCATCAGTTTATGATTGTGTGCGCTGGAATTGTAGGTGACTGGTAGGTGCATATGTTCTCCCAGCACATCTTACAGGGACTTTATTTCGAACACACTTTCAGACCTGCTAGAGGATGTACCTCTGCTAAAACGGAGATGCATGTAGTTCGTGCCTGATGGGGCTCAAGCATATTTTCTTATTTATCTAAACATAAAAATTTAAAGAGTATTTTATAATGTCTAATGAAGCTGAACATTATTTTTATGTTTAGATGCATTTAAACTGATCAAATTTTATTTCAGAGAACAATAAAATTAAATTTTGTTTGATTAAAACCCTGCTAACATGGAAGTACCCAAGAATCATTTGAGGCACATAATGCTTTATGAGTTCAAGAAAGGAAACTCGGCAGCCGAAGCAGCTAGAAACATTCACTCAGTTTATGGAGAGGAATGTGTGAATGAAAGAACTTACAGAAGATGGTTTGCAAAATTCAGAGGTAGAGATGTCACCCTTGAAGATGAAGATCGAATTGGACGTCCAGTTGAGTTTCATGAAAAGCTTCTTGAAGCAGCCCTTGAAGAAAATCCTGCTTTATCAGTTGAGGAATTGGCAGTGGTTCTCAGTTCAAACCATACAACTGTTCATCGTCATCTTCAACAACTTGGAAAAGTTCCTAAACTTGGAAAATGGGTGCCTCATGAATTGTCTGAAAACAATCTCAGATCCCGAGTTGACATCTGCACTTCTCTCCATTCTCCCCAACTTGTTTCACCTTTTTTGGATAGACTTGTGACTGGCGACGAAAAATGGATCTTTTATCAAAATGTTAAGCGTCGTAGACAGTGGCTTGGTAAAGGGGAAGGACCCCAGCCACAGCCAAAATTGGGAAGTTCATGGGCAAAAGGTTCTTTCAATCTGGTGGGATTGCCAAGGAATAATCCACTTTGAATTCTTACCACCTAATGCAACAATTAATGCTCAAATATACTGTCAGCAATTAGAGCGTTTGAACCAAGCTTTGAGGAGAAAAAGACCTGCTCTAGTGAATCGAAAACAGGTGATGTTTCATCAGGACAATGCGCGACCACACACAGCAAGAATCACGTCACAAAAGATCGAAGAACTTGGTTGGGAGAAAATTCCTCATCCACCTTATTCTCTCGACCTTGCTCCTTCAGACCACCATTTGTTTCATAGCTTACAGAATCATTTGGAAGAAACAGCTTTTGTAACACAGGAAGAGGTTAAAACTGACATTTGTGAGTTCTTTGAATCAAAGCCAAAAGAATTTTACAGTAATGGAATTAGTAAGCTTGTTAATAGATGGCAGGAAGTCATAGATAATCAGGGAAAATACATTGTTGATTGAATCTGTAATTAAATGTAACATTTGGTCACTTGTTTTCTTTATTCAAAATTCGGACAGAACTAATGGGATGACCTGATAATATGGTAGAAAGGTGCCTTGTTTATTTGCGACTTCCTTAGATTGGAGCTGAATGTCAGAACCTCTCCGGGCAAATTTCTTCCAGTGTCCGTGAGTGTAATTTCTCCGGTGTGATTCATGTTGTATTGAATACTAAGCTGATCCTCTTGTCTATTCATAAGGCTAAATTTATTGTTGACTGGTTTACTGTTTTGTCCCAGTCACACTCTTTATTTTGCCTAAAAGTACTAGTCAATGTATATCAAGTCTCACGAACATTCTCTCTGTAAACTGCATGATAGTTTGCTGGGGCTTAGTCTCTGATACTTACCCCCTCCCTCTTTTTTTTTTTTTTTTGTCCTTTCATCAATCATTCGCAAATTTAAGAATTTATTGTATTCTACCATTTTTACTCCTGATTAAAAACCTTGAAGAGCGGGACCGAAACCAGTTGTTTTCTTCTTTCAATTTTTTTTGTTTTTAATCATGCCAAGTAATACTCAAGCTCTGTACCACTAAGAATGTTTTTATATATATATATATATATATAAAGTGAACATAGAAGTCAACACTTAGAGGCGACAGTCTGTTTCATGCTATATGCAATCGTCAGGCAACTAGTCTTATATATATATATATATATATATATATATATATAAACTATAAAAGGCTCAAACACTAATATTCCATGATTATAATTTATTACATTGGAATTGTAATCACAATCCAAATCATCAGACCTACAAATTAAAAAAAAATCGGAAAATATAACTCCGGGTATAAAAGACAAAATTTTAGTGAGAGTGTATATGTGGGAGTGGGAATTGGATCGAGGTTACGATTCCAATATAATAAATTATAACCATGGAATATTAGTGTTTGAACCTTTTATATTATATTCTTACTCTGTCCTGGACATCGAGTTCTACCTGGATTCTATCCTCTTGGTAATATATATATAAGGCTCAAACACTAATATTCCATGGTTATAATTTATTACATTGGAATCATGATCCAAATGATCCAATTCATCATTGTAGGTCTAATGAATTGGATCGTGATTACGATTCCAATGTAATAAATTATAACCATAGAATATTAGTGCTTGAGCCTTTTATATTATATTCTTGCTCTACATAGATTTTATCCTCTTGGAAATATATAAACAAGAGAAGAATAAATGAAGGTAAATGTAATTTACTCCAGCGACATTTGCTGACTTTTTGTAGCTTTAATATCTTCAATAAGAAGCCAACTAAAATCAAATATATTTTGAAATTTTTATCTGTAACTCGATAAACCAATGCGGCTATGATAAGCATGTTGAAATGTGGTCCTAATTGGTGTCAAATTAACACAGGATCAGCTATTTCCTGACATCCTTTTTGCATGTCTTTTCAGTGACCCGTGATCCTGCTGACCCCACCCCACAGTGCCGACTGAACCTTGCCCGACTCATTATGATGTACACCCGCAAATTTGAAGCAACTGACCCCAGGGAAGCCTTGCAATATTTTTTCTTCTTAAGGTCAGTCATTTCTCTGTTCATCACCATTTAAAACACGTCAGTCTTGATATGTACTCCAACCTTTCTGCTTCAAGGCTAATAGTTTGCAAAGCATCAATGCAGAGTAAACCACCCTATCATTTTTTTTTTTTTAGAACTCTGTGTGTGTTCTGGTTTGTCAGATCAGGAGTCACTCCCTTTTGTAACTCCATATAACCTGTTAGAGAGGAGATGGGCACTGTCAGTAACGCAGTTGCCTTAAATTAAAATCAAGGAATTCAGTATACTTCAGTGATAATCTAATGCAGTCATGGGCAAAGAGCAGCCCGTGGACCACATGTGGCCCGTTTCGCATTCTGAATGGCACACCAAATTCCATGGGTGAAATAAGGTTTATTAAAATTTTGTTCATTTCATTTTGTCCTCACTTGTTCACTCACATTTTCTCATGCATAACCACGTTCATAAACAATGATTAAGCACAACGTTTCTTGAATTTTGTAACTTTTCATCGAAGGTAACGTTTTCATCATTTTTAAACGATTGGTGATTTTCACTTAGGAAGACCATGTGTGTAAATATCATTTGCTTTAGAAACTGGGTGTTCAAAATAATTTTTTTGTCTGGAGAAGGAACATATTTTTTTTTCTCTAGAGAAGAAATATATTTTTTAATTTAAAAATTATTTTTTGTATTTTCAAATGAATAACTAAGAAACAAATCACGTGTGTGTTAACCACTGTCATCTGTGATAAAATTATACTGAGCTTTCATTTTTTTAATTATTGAGAAAACAATCCACCTTTCACCATTCCTTACAAGTCTCCTGTGATGAAAATGGCTGAGACAGCTTCAACGAAAAATTACCTTGAATATTTTTTAGTAGTGCAGCCCACCTTATGATGTGCCATATCTGAAAAGATTGTCCATGCCTGATCTAATGAGTAATGAGATAATTAGATTTTTAATGGTTTTTTTGTTGTTTAGAACAAAGTTTTTTTTTTGTTCTCTATTTCTTTACTTTTTGTTTTTTGTTCCATATCATATTTGCATGTGTCTTTTTCTTTCACTATTTTTCTTTTGTTTTCTTTTTCTTCTTGGTTTCATGCCTTTTCTGTTGATATTCAATAAATTTTTAAACTTATCAAAATTCACAAGCATTTTCACAAACTGCATGAACTTTTATTTTTAAATTGGAAATTTTTCAAGGTTTTACTGTACAGAAGTGGTTCCCAACCGATTCTGGGCCACGCCCCACTTTGGTATTTCTAAAATTCTGATGCCCCTCGTGTAATATTTAATTAACATATTGAAAATTTTACTGCAATTCACATGAAGGAAGCTTAAAAGGCCATTAACTCGGTCTCTAAACAAGCCTCCAAAGACCATGGCGTCCATGAAAGAGAAAAATTAAAAAAAACAAAAAGACAGTTAAATATATATATAGTTTCAAAACATAATAGAGAACTGAAAGGCAGAAATATAAAATATTTGAATGAAAGCTTATTCTGTAATATACTGTGATCATTTTAATCATGAAATAATAATGCAAAATGAAATTTGAGCTCACTAGAAAACAATTCATTGTTAATAACTCATTCTTGAATTGCCCCTTTATTCTGTTGGTATAGTAAGCCGAAGGGTGCACATCCTATGCATGCCCCACCAAAATATTACCATGCCCCACCGGTGGAGCCTGTGCACCATGTTGGGAATCATTGCTGTAAAGATAAATCCCTCAGAAAGTTGCTGAGATGGATTGATTGCCAAATCCATTTTTCTGTTTGTAGCGTTACAATTGCATAAATTGAAAACTAGGCTGGTTCAATAATGCTAATATTAGCTGTTTACTCCTACAAGGAAAAACATTTGGCATTCATTGTCCAAGCAGCCAGTACCACTTTCGGTAAACACCATGCTGACAGCGTATCAAGAAATTGGATTCTGGGTGTGTCTGAAGATGCACCTCAGTATTTTTTCTATCTTTTCTTCTTTTTTTTTTTTTTAATGATTTTTTTTTTTTTTTTTTTTTTTTTAATTCAGAGACTTAAAATCTTCCTCTGGAGAAAACCTTTTTATGTCTTGTGTCACAGAACTTGTATTGGAGACGAAAGAGGTAAGGTCTTATTCAGCCAACTCGCTTCAAAATGTTACTCATACATAATAAATAACTGATACTTAATAAAGTGTAACTCCTCATAAAGCTTTTCTTTTAGTACAAGCAAAAACGATGCTTCAAGAGATGTAGACAAAGGTGTTCTCGTTTTCTTTTACACCAGTTACGTGGTTGCCAATCAAGGCTAGAGAGGCCAGTCTAGGAGAAGGATGACCACTCCACTCTGAATTCAAAACTGTTGAAAAAGCAACAGAAAACCGCTCCATTATCTTTCCTGGAAATAATCAGGACCATGCCCACTTAACAAATATTAAAGGAAAAGGAAGCTGTGGAGATCCATGATCATTTATGTCCTGGAGGGTGATTAAGGACACATTCATGAAGTTCAGTACACGTTTCTCTGATATTTAAATGATAATAATTAATAATAGAAGTATTGAAACGCATCTCTCTGCTTTCATGTTTGGAATTTTTCATTTTATAAACTAAAATTTTTTTGATCTTATATATATATATATCTCCTCTCAAGCAAGACAATAAAGTTGCTAAGATGCAAGGGGTTACTGAGTGTGAAAGAATCTGAGAAAAAACTATTAAAGAAGGAGGACAATAAAAGAACACGATTTAAGATGGAGATAACGATTGAAATTGCATTTAAATTTTTGAAGATCAAAGTTGATTGTAAATCAAGAAGCTGGAAGAGTTCCACAAGCAAGAAATGCAAGAGAAGAAATTGTCAGCATAGAACTTGTGGTTAGATCTATCCATTTCAACTGTATAATGATGAGACCTAACTGCCAATCTAGTGGTGAACGCAAATGTTCTAACAACACACACACACATATAATATGAGAGAGAATGATTTTTTTTTTTTTTTTTTTTTTTTTTTTTTTAATCATTTCACCCCAAACAAGGCAATAAACCCACTAATATACGAAGGGGTTACTGAGTGTGAAAGAATAAGAGAAAAAGAAAATATTAAGGAGATAGAGGAACAGGAATTAAGATAGGAGGAGATAACTATGGACATTGCATTTGAATTTTTGAAGATCAAACTTGATTGGAATGCAGACGGCCAGAAGTGAGAAATGTTAATATACATTTAATAAACATGGAACAAGATAATCGTGCTATGGGGGAAATTGTTTGAAAAATAATGAGCAGGCATACCAAGTAAAAGAACTTTTGACAGAGGCATCTTGGTCTGTCGACTGGCAGCTCAGGGTCCTGGCCGCGGTTGGCACAGGGGAACGGTGCCAACCCTGCCTGGCATCTGGCTGCTGGCGTTTTCAGCAGGTGAGAACAAAGATTAACACAAAAGTTCATGATCATCTGCTGACCAGGACCAGGTGTCCACTGCAGCAACATCAGCGCACCTGCCACTCGGCTACCTCAATTCGATCGACAGCCAACAGGAGTCAGCCCGCCGTTACTAGCAAATGAGATGGTCAACAGTGTTGGAGTTGGAAGGCAAGCAGACCACGGCATGCCGGTGTTGTCATGGCTGGGCATGCATCGTGAGTGTAGCTGTGGTGCACAAACTGAGCAAACATCTGCTCACTGTTGACTTTTGGACTTTTGATGAAAAGTGGCAAAAAAGAAGTTCAAAAGTCAAATCAAACGATTCCCTTGCTGTTTCTAACTTGCACTGAATGGATTGATACAGGCGTGCTCACTTCTGCATTGAAATTATAGTAAAGCAAAAGTTGTTACACAAAGTGGGCGCTTTGATAAAACAGCAGAGGACTTTACCAGCACCTGCTGCTCATCCATTGGTCAACGGCCAGCAGGTGCCATCCCCGAACAGGGGACAACACCAATAGGCATCTGGCCAGTTTTCCATCCTTGCCTAGCTGCTGCTGTGAGAGCAAAGATTGACACAAAAGTTCATGATCATCCACCAATGAACAGGAACATGCGCGGACGGGACGCTGACTTAGGCAGAAGCCACCATGGTCATCATCCGCCGCACACTTGTTGCTCAGCTATCAGTGTCTGATCGACAGGAGTCAGCCAGCTGCTGCTGGCAAGAATTCTCCTGGTTCAGTGTCCTCCCAAACACTAACCCACTTTCGCTACATCTTCAGAGTTTGTCAAAGAGGGTTCCGACAACTCTCGAATGGCCAGAACTCCTCAATCTGTGTTTCGAGCTTATGCACATCCCAGAACTCCTCAATCTGTGTTTCGAGCTTATGCACATCCCAGAACTCCTCAATCTGTGTTTCGAGCTTATGCACATCCCAGAACTCCTCAATCTGTGTTTCGAGCTTATGCACATCCCAGAACTCCTCAATCTGTGTTTCGAGCTTATGCACATCCCAGAACTCCTCAATCTGTGTTTCGAGCTTATGCACATCCCAGAACTCCTCAATCTGTGTTTCGAGCTTATGCACATCCCAGAACTCCTCAATCTGTGTTTCGAGCTTATGCACATCCCAGAACTCCTCAATCTGTGTTTCGAGCTTATGCACATCCCAGAACTCCTCAATCTGTGTTTCGAGCTTATGCACATCCCAGAACTCCTCAATCTGTGTTTCGAGCTTATGCACATCCCAGAACTCCTCAATCTGTGTTTCGAGCTTATGCACATCCCAGAACTCCTCAATCTGTGTTTCGAGCTTATGCACATCCCAGAACTCCTCAATCTGTGTTTCGAGCTTATGCACATCCCAGAACTCCTCAATCTGTGTTTCGAGCTTATGCACATCCCAGAACTCCTCAATCTGTGTTTCGAGCTTATGCACATCCCAGAACTCCTCAATCTGTGTTTCGAGCTTATGCACATCCCAGAACTCCTCAATCTGTGTTTCGAGCTTATGCACATCCCAGACCTGAGGTGATGGGTGGCAGGTTGGAAAAATGCTGGTCTACCACAGACCTTGTCACACACCGGCACCTGCCAGTTTTGAAACTCCCACAAACCCTGTACTGTGCACGCCTGAAACATTGTTGCACTGAGAAGCACAGGCGTTTGAAGCAAGTGCATGCCATGCAGATCATCCAACAAGAAGAAACCAGTTTTCCACATATAACGGATCGTATTTTCATTTCCTCCATCCCCAGCAGAACACTCGCAAGCTTGACAGAAGATGTCTCCCAAACTCCCGTTGTAGGAAATAATTTAATCATGCAAGTACTTGTATTTAGTACACAAGAACACTGGCTCTGTAAAATGATCCACCCTTCTCTATATAAAGAAAAAAAAAAAGCTTTTCAAACTTAGCACAACTGCAATGTATGGACTTATGGGGGAGGACAGTCAATTAATTATTAATCTAGTTTTTCATTGAATTGTTAATGTTTTGTCAATAGGTAGCAACAGGTGTGTAATACTATGGAGACCCACATGAAAAGGGAAGGTGTCCAGTGGATGGTACCTTTTTTGAAGTTTTTGATTGAAAGGGAATGAGAAGTAAAGGGATTTTCATAGATCAGGTAGCAACAAAACCAGAAACAGGCTATATCCAGGTGCTCGTCTATATTAACAGTCATGCTTGAGTTCTGGCCCACCCTTGATGGAAGACAGACATGCCCGCCATGCAGTTCCAAAGCCTCCATATTCATATTGCCAGCCACCACACCAGGATGAGTAGATGGGTGAGGATTTGTTTGGGGGGGAAGAGCTGACATAGCAGAAGTTATCCCAAGCATCACCTACCTACCCACCCAGAAGAGCAGGTGAAACCCTGAATAATATAGGGTTTGTCTTCTTATTTGCCTATGTTGCGTTTTCCTTTCGTAATGTTTACTTTGTGAGCATGCGATGAACTCTTCCCAAGCTTTCAGTGCACACTGACAAGATCAAAGATTGAAATGCAATGTGAGTCTAATCATTGGCCAGTCCGAGGAAAGCTAGGGTGAAGGTCACGTTACAGGGGAACAATTTTTTTTTTTTTTTTCTTCAACAAGTCCGTCATATATTTACATTATTCGGACTATTTTCCCCATCTTTATCGCCATATTTATTACAACGTTTCGGCTGTTTATGCTCTGGACTTCTTCAGGTGGTTGGAATGTCGAACTGAACCTTTTATTTCACTCACTGGGGTAGACTATTCTAGTTCCACGTGCCATGTTTAATGGATGTCAGTTATCAGTTATCTCCTCTTAATTCCCCTCTCCAAGTTCTCCACTGCCTTAACCGGGTACTGAACTCACACTCTTTGGGTCCTGTCACTGAATCTAACTAATGCCTTTATCCACTGTGCCAGTGAGCGAAATAAAGGGTTCAGTTTGACATTCCAACCACCTGAAGAAGGCCAGAGCGTACAATGGCCAAAACATTGTAATAAATATGGCGACAAAGATGAGGACAATAGTTTGAATAATGTAAATAATGTACATAATACCTCATCTCAGAAATACAGGCGTAATACCTCATCTCGGAAATACAGGCGTAATACCTCATCTCGGAAATACAGGCGTAATACCTCATCTCGGAAATACAGGCGTAATACCTCATCTCGGAAATACAGGCGTAATACCTCATCTCGGAAATACAGGCGTAATACCTCATCTCGGAAATACAGGCGTAATACCTCATCTCGGAAATACAGGCGTAATACCTCATCTCGGAAATACAGGCGTAATACCTCATCTCGGAAATACAGGCGTACTGAGTCTGTCATATTTATGTGCATCATATTTTTTTCATTCTTTTTTTCATCCTAATTTATGCTTTGATTAGTTTCTGACATTTTCTCAATTTTGAATCATGAAAAATAAAAAAAAATATTTTAAAAAAAAAAAGTCATTATATCCAGATCACGTGTTTGATTTCAGTTTGTCTTTTATACAAATTTTTTTTTTTAAACTAGTTTAACTTTTGTGTTGGCAAAAAAATGGTTGCCAAAACATTGTTTTTTTTTCTTTTTTTCTTTTCTTTTTTTCCCCATTGACACCACCATTATTTTAACTAACATTGTTCCTTTGCAATGTTTATTAGTTTTAATACAATTGTATTAGATTTCAGAATGTTGTCAATATAAAATTATTCTTGTAAATAAACAATCTAATAAATAGTCTTTAATATTTTTGTAAATTTTGAAGAACAAAAAATGTATAAATTCACTTTCATCATGTTTAGTTTTTATTACAATTCTAATCATCACTTTTTTGAAGCATTAAACATTGCCAAGGCATGAAGGTAGTTAAAATAATAGTGGCGTCAAGGGAAAAGCCGTCTTTTTGACCCACCATTTGGTGGGGGGTGGGGGGTGAAGATTAAATATTGGCCAAAAACTTTTACTCTAAATAAAAAAAAATAATTTTTTTTTAAATCCTCTTTATATGCTGTACGTATAAAATACTATTTAACGCCTCCCCCCTTTTTTCTTTCACAGTTTGAAATGATGCTCGGCAAACTGGACCAAAATGGAATGCGTCGTGTAAGTAATACTACTAACGGGTAACATTTAAACAATGTGAGTCAATGTAAATTTATGTTGCACAAAGTCACTTTGAATTAAAATTCCTCAGCAGTTGTCTCCCTTTGCACTTTCTAAAAAAAAATTTTCCTTATCTGTCCCATTCAATGAAGGCTTATGGCCGCTACATGTTGATACACCAGTTCCCCATACAATCACCAAAGTTAAACAAGATCGAGCATAATCAATAGGGTAGGTCAATTTTGGAAATGTAGTTTTGCATTCAATTTGAAAGTTGGGGTCAGATATGATAAATAATGACACAAAATATTTTTTTTACAAATCATTAAAGTTTTTTGAGCAAACAAGTTTAAAAGATGGCGTTGAAATTTAATTCTGGTAATCAGCAAAAATCCTTATAAAATTTATAATTTACTGAAGATTTACAAATTGTATAAGGACAAGATACATGGCACAAGCACATCATTACTAAATCATTGTGCCATCAAATAAGACCTTCATTTACTTCAAGGGAAATTATATTGAACAATTTAACGATATTATGATGTAATATATTATACATTGCAGTAGTTTTAGTTGTGATTTTCAATAAACAATGCAAATTTAAAACATTTGTCTTATTTCTGCCCAGAAGAATTATGGTGTTATACACTTTTATCTATTTGTTTTTATTATTTATAATCTAACAAATCTTATTCATTGAGTAGCCTTTTTTTGTAATCTTTTACATATCTTTTTTTTGTTTTGTTTTTTTTAACATGGTTTTTACTTATCAAATACAGTAAAATCAATAGCATATCTTGCTTGTGGTGATTCATAATTAGAATTCTGGTTTGGATATATTTTTCATTTAATGTATCTAATAAAAAAGATATTAACTTTATTTGGATTTATTCTTGAAATTGTAAAATTTTGAAGTCAGTTTGTACGTAAAATCTGTGGAAATTAGTTATTTCTGGACATTTTTTGAGACGATCTTTGAAACTAAATGGTAAAAGCTATGAGTCTAATTTTTGGAGTCAGTACTTATCACAAGAAACCCCAGCGTTCGCACCAAGTGCCATATTGATGTTCTTTTTAAAAAAAAAAAAAAAAAATTAACTTGCCCTAGTGGTCAGTAGCTCGATGGGTTACCACTTGGGAATACCAGGCGATGCAATGGATAATGGCTTGGAATTGTTAAGAGCAGAGTTCTTATTCCCATTGGATTTGTTATATTCAAGATCATCTTCATTTCTTCTTTTCTAAGAAATTGATACGTGAACTTGAGAGGATTAGAATAAATAGACATAATATGTCCCGATTATTCAATGAAACTTGCTTGAATGAAGATATGCGCTCTCTCTCTCTCTCTCTCTATATATATATATATATATATATATATATATATATATAGTCATCCACAGACTGTTTCACTGTGTCGCAGCTCATGGGTGTGTCTAGACATCCAGTTGCCGCTAGCTAAGATCAAAACCCGGCTGAATTGGAATCAGTCGGAGATTCTACTCCCTAAGCCGTTGGCACACAGCAGGGATGAAGGTAAATTTAATATCTGTGTGTAGAAGATCAAATATAAATCAAGTATGGATAGTAATCCGAAAAAAAATGATAGAATAAAGAACAAATAGGAAACGGATCCCAATCTAACATGTTTCACTTTATTAAAGCTTCGTCAGAGATCAAGATAGAAATGATAAAAAGCAAAGAGACGCAGATTAATGGCATGTTGCATTTGTCTATTTCTTATTGGTTAGATACGTGTCACGTGTAATGAAGTAACAGATAACATTTAAATATGCGTGAGAAACATTCTGGATGCTAAAGTGTGTAGAAGTTAGACACAGCAGGAAATTTTGAAAAATTTTATTTTGGTTTGATTTTTCATTAAAACATATCTTGTGCATATTGTGTATATAGCTTCATTGATTTCTATGTATTTGGAAGAGATAAGAGATGAATAATGGATCTGTAGAAAAATGGTGAAATAATGTAATTTTTAAACGTGTGTTTATAGTTGGTAGTATTGTTATGTTTTCATAATATTTTCTCTTTAAAGGGTTTTGTTCTTTTTTGACAAGGCTGTCATTGGTGAAATTAAAAGTTATGTCTCGGATCATTGTGGTGTAAGACAAGAGAGTTTGAATGTCTATCTAATCACAAGTCTCTTTTGTGTTCCTGGATGTGAATCTTTAGATTGCATGAAGTCTCCTCAATGTAAATGTTATTACACTGCAGACATTTGATTTGATAAACTCCGGCATTTGAATTGGCGTTTATTTTATTTTTTATCCTGATTATATCTCCAATTGTCACACAATACTGTCAGCCCGGGGTCAACTCCTAGCTGCGGTGTGAAGCTGTGATTCTTCTCCTACCAGCGTTTTGGGGTTGACTCTTAGTCGCTGCCACCAATATGTGACTCGGTCGATCGGTGGTCATCGCTACCTGGCAGGATCTTTTGGTCAGGGTACGAAATGGGATGGTCAATCGATTCTAACAGCTTCACACCAGATGCAATTTTCAACGGATTTGCACCAAAATTTACTTGCACATGCTCCAAGTTAGCAGGAAGGCCAAGACCGGCTTTGCATTTCCCAACTCCCATCGATAGTGGAAATAATCGATTTTTTTTCATGCTTCGGCAGTTTTCATGTAGTTTGCGGCCATTTTCTACTGGCCAGAGTGAGAGCCTATAGCTGGCTGCCACGAATAGGCAGGAAGATTCTATTGGCCAGCGTGAGTAACACGAATGTTAACTAGCATGCTAGAATGCAAAAAAAAATCGATAGCTGCATTTGTCACAAATGGGAAAAATTTAAATCTGCATGGCACTTTACTCCAATTGGCTCATTCGCTTGCTTAAACTCAACGTTGATTCTGATTCCGCAGAACTGGGTTGGGTGTGAAAAAGTATTTGTTGTTAACATTCTTTTTTTCATTCGATTTTTCCAGTTATGAGTCCTTTTTTAAAGCTGATCGTTTTGTGTTCATTTTGTTTAGTTCTTTTAGATTTAATGTTTAGTATAGAGCTTAGAAAAAATTTGCAGTGTGAGATAGGCAAGAAGTAAGGTATGTAGCAACATCAGCACGACAAAGGGCACTCCTTTAAAGGCAAGGAAGGGCAAAAATATTTTAAGTCAAGTGATAGCGATTGCTGTACGAGTCGTATGATTTTTTTAATCAAACATGGGCAACGCTGTTAGTATATATATATATATATATATATATATATATATGTCCATATTTGCAATTCAGGAAAATCCTCATCAAAAATAACTTTGTATTTTTCCGCAAAAAGAATAAACATTCTTGAAGCCATTTATATAAAAAAACTGAAGCAAACCTTAATAAAATTAATTATGAATACTCCACAAACATTTTAAAATGTGTACAATAGATAGTTTTTAAATGTCATTGTTTGTACTAATAGTTCTTTCCTTTAATTTTTTGACTCCTCATGTCATGAAATCTTTCCACAACATACCTAGTTACCTCCCCTTTAACGGTGCCTGTTAGCCATGCCATGACACAGCATGACTTACTCCATGTATAAGAAAGTAAACTTTCCGATGATCACAAAAATCTTTGTCTTTTACAACCATGAACACCACAATACTCAATCTATAATTAACAATACCCTGATGATGACATTATGCTATGCTGAAAGTACTCAGAATAAATACAAGCACAGCGTTTTCCTCTAGTCTTTCAATAACCACACAAAAAAGCTTATCCACCATGAATATGAAAGGATCCTATCGAGAATAAGTAGACAGAGCATGTCTAAATTATTTAACGAAACCTCTGTGTGTGTATTTAGATAGCGAATTCTCTTTTAGGCATGTCTTATTAAATTACAGACATTATGTCTGCTAACTTTTAATAAAATCCATTCATACTCACGAATAACCTTCCGTGTATTGATGTTAAAGGATGAGAGAAATGTGTTTAAATTTCTTTTATTTTCATTTCCCAAGTACTTTCGATCTTTTTCCAAAATCATCTTCAGGAGTGCAAATGGTACAAAACTATATGTTGTTAGTATAAGTATTTAAACAAAGTTGCACTTTGTTATCCATTACCATAATATTTTCATTATGCTTTTAAATGCCGACATTTTCAACCATTTTGCACTTAAAATTATATAGTTAGTATGTACATGTTTTGTTTTAAATAAATTTTCTTGTATCTTTTAGCCTGGAGCAATTGACAAATTCCAAGCAAACAGTGAAAAAATAATTGAATTGGTTGCAAAGAACACAGAAGAAAAGGGTTTGTTTGAAGAAGCCGTGAAATTGTATGACTTGGCACATGTAAGATGTTTGTTTCTGTTTCCCCTTAAAAACTTCACCAGAATCATTTCTAATGGCGTATCTTAAAATCATATGTTAACACATCCTAATGAACATTTCTTTCATTTCCAGTAAATATTTTTATGTGGTTAAAAAAAACAATTAAATGGTAAAAGTCTATTAAAATAAAAGAAATGTATATTTAATGAAATTGTTCAAGTTTTTTCAACAAAGCATTTTTAAGCAGTGTTTTTGTTTGTTTTTTGTGTTTTTAATACATTATTTTTGGGTGGAGGGTTTTTGCATTGTATTGCAGCCCAGGTGTCTTTTACCGCCATCAACTGCATAAATATATGCTGTAAAAAAATGTATTTATTTTCAAGATTTGACTGTATATATAATTAAATTTGAATATCTGCTGATCAATTTTTGTAGCCTAATTGGTAAGGTGCTGTCCTTGTCAGAGTGACTCACAAGTGTAAGCAATACTAGTTCAAATCTATTTCATGAATTTTTTTTTTTTTTTTTTTTTAAACAATATTTCAAGTACCCAGGCATAAAATGACAAAAACTGAAATCATCTGAACATTTTTCAATTATCCAAACTAAAGCCATTCTAATATTTCATCTTTAACAAGTGTCTTGAAGATTTAGAAAACCATGTTGAACATTTGATAAAAACGTTTTATAAAATCACTTCAATTCTCTATAATTTCCTCGTTGGTTTCATACAAAGAATATCCATCTGAATTCTCACAGCTTGGTCACATCAGAGATTATAGCTTACGTAACTCTCAGATGTGCTTGATACACGGGAGCCATGCTTCAGTGGGAAATGGAATGTCTTTTTGTCTGCTCAGCACATAGCAAAGCTGAATTTGTAACCACGTCCTGGAAAGTGTTGAAGAGGAGAGGGATGATAATGGTATTGGCCATGTTGAAGTCCAACAGCCCCCCCCCTCCAAATGCCTAATTTCAAACACCGAAGCAATGATTATGTTTGACAAATGTTGAAGTTGGTTATGCTTTCAACCAGAAGCTAACTTACAAATGCATCTACTTTAAACCAGCTTCGACAGTTAGCAACAGAAAAACCGGAGACTAAATGCTGCACTGTTTTTTTTATCAAATATAAACTCGAGAAAACATCTGAAAATGTTATTTGATGACATAAATGTTAAATTTCTTTCAGTAGATGACTTTCCTTTTTCGTCATTCTTTTTCCATAAGTTAGGTTTTTGAATTATCCAAACAAATATTTTCAACCCCTGTCCCAAGACCTGCACCGTCCTGGGTATGACGATAAACTACATTCAACAGCAAGAGATCAGGAGGTTTAGAGGAGCATAGAACCACCTCTTAATTGCTCGTGTTCCCAGGTTCACCCTGAATTGGGGTGGTAGCACCTGTTAGGGTCCCAGCCATGGGCAAATAGTTAACCCCTAAATTGGGATCAAAACACGACGAAAGTGTAAAAATAGGTTTTAATACCAGAAATACATTTTTGCAAAAGATTATTACCAGCAATGAGTTTTTGAAGAAAAAACCTCGCCAGCAATACATTTTTGAAGAAAAAACATCGCCAGCAATATATTTTTAAAGAAAAAAAAATATCAGCAATAAAAATCTTGTTGCCATTAAATAACCGATTGAAGTTGATATGCCGTAAAACAAACCAAACCAAAGCAGGTAGTTGAGGAAATACATTTCTGTGAAAATGATTTGTGTGTTGCAATAAACAGTAACAAAAGTAAAATGTACTTACCAAAAATGAATAATAGCAGATTGAACTTTTGAAAATGATTTCTCAAAACAGGTTATATGGTGGGGAGGGGCGGGTGAGGTTGAAACAAAATGTCTACTTTAAGGATTTGTATTTTGTTAGTTACAAACTCTTATAGTTAAGGTTTTGAAATTTGTATTTTTAAAAAACTCAAATATATTTTTAATAGCAACTTGAATTAAATTTTATTTTATTAACTGATTTTTATTTCATTTCAGTCCCATGAAAAAGTTTTAAGCTTACTTAATCAACTTCTTAGTTCAGTCGTCTCACAACCAAGTCTTCCACAGTCAAACAGAGAGAGGCTTCGGACAATGGCACTTGATATTGCCAAACGGTGAGTAGTTAATTTTGTGCTGTTATCTTTTATATACACAATGCGTGCCAAATGATTGGTTAAGTTCGTAATTAATCTTCGTACTCTGAATAAATTTTATTGTATTTTAAGAATTGTACTCAATTGCATTCATTTTCTATCTAAAAATATTAACACATTTCAGCTCTTTGCAATCAAGTGTTTTTAAAGTCTTTATCAAAATATTTTCATTTACAATTACCTACTTTGTGTTGTGACTAAGTTTTCTGCGTTTATCATTTTTTAAATTCTCTTGTATTTTCAATTTAGCCTTTGATAAGCAGAAAACATATTGCATAAACATGGCTTGTTAATGGTTTATTTAGCTTATTTTTTAACCAGAAATTGCTTTAATATCTGTCTATATTTCTGAGATGAGGTATTTAACTATTTACATTGTTCGGACTATTGTCCTCATCTTTATTATCATATTCACAATGTTTTAGCCATTGTATACGCCAGCCTTCTGCAGGTGATATACATTGGAATTTCAAACCAAACTCTTTATTTCGTCCACTGGGATAGATTGTTCTAGTTCCACGTACCATGTCTTTTCTGAATATCTCCATTTCAGTGAATTCTTTTTAGTAAGCCAACTCTCCAAGTCTTTTGTTCACCTCTACTGTGGCCAGGTATTAAACTCACAACTTTTTGGGTCAAGTCACTGGATTACTTCAACCAACACTTTTATCTACCCCGGTGGATAAAATAAAGGGTTTGGTTCGAAATTCCAACATATATCACTTGAAAAAGATCAGTGTACAACAGCCAAAACATTGTGAATATGACAATAAAGATAAGGACATCAGTCCAAATAGTGTAAATAAAAATTGCTTTGCTCATTAATGCAATTTCCTCCTTCTTCTATTGGTGCAAGTAGGTTTTGCTAGTGTTTTTTTGTCAAATTATATTTCTCCATCTTCCATGAAACTAAATTTACAATGATGTAACCTTTTTGCATAATAATTTGGCAAATATAAGAGTAATATCTTGAGTGGGTGAAAAACTTCATCAATGGTTAAATGTATCATTGGTTTGTTTGAATATCTGGGATACGGTGTTATCATTATTTAAATGACAGTCAGACAAATGGGAACCTGAAGAAAGCACAACAGCCGAAACATGATAATAACAAAGGACATTAGTGTAATAGTACCATCAGTTGTTGAATACATTTAAAAATGCACTTTTAATGTAGAGGATATTTACTTTCGGATTGTTTTGTTAGGACTTCTAAAATTTAGAATCTTTTTCTTTTTCAATGCTCTACATATGTGTATTTGTCTTAGACTAATGGCAAAAGTACACGGACCCAGAACACTGGATCTTGGAAAGTTTCTTCAAGGCCTTGATTTACTTTTACAACATATCATACACCACTTAGAAAGAAATGATCATTCAAATTTAAAATATATATCAAATGGGAAATCATGAAAAAGCTATCATCTCCTTGCAATATTGGTGCAGAAGGATAAAAGTGACATAAGTTGTAAGATAAAACTGCACAGACACTAAATAAAACTTGGGCAGACCTTAGTATCTGAAAAAAAAGCAAGTAGTATCAAAAAGACAGTCTTTCCCTTAACACTGCTATTATTTTAACTACCTTTACTCCTCAGCAATGCTTTATTGTTTTAAAAAGCAGTGGTTTCAATTTTAATAAAACCTAAACACATGATGAAAGTGAACTTATACATTTTTTTTTGTTCTTGAATTTACAACAAAAATATTAAACATTAGAATAATTTTATATTTACAACATTCTAAAAACTGATACCATTAAAACTAATGCAATGCAATATTTATCATTTACCAAATAAATGTGAAAACAATTTTTTTTTTTTTCATAAATTTATAAACATTTACTAAATTAAAATATGTAAACCAACTGTAATGAAATCTTTACCATTTTATAAAATTCACATCAATTAGTTTATTTTAATGTTTATTGGCTAATTGCTATCAAATAAATAGTGTTTAGTATTTTTGTTATTAATTCTCAAGAACAAAAAAAATGTATAAATTCAATTTCATCATGTTTAGGTTTTATTACAATAATAAACATCACCGAGGAGTGATGGTAGTTAAAATAATGGCAGTGTTAAGGGGGGGGAACGTCTTTTGTGGGCATGAATATCCGAGTTTGCCAAAGTTTAATGTTTTTACAGATTTTATAAAAGATTAATGTTAAATTTACAAGACATTAATGGCTGTTTTTTTTTTTTTTTTTTAAGAAATGTTTCTTCGTATTCCTTTTGCAAACAAATGGTCATGTAACTGCAATGGAGGTTTGTCGTGCGTTATGAACCATAAACAAATTTCAACTTCTCAATTTTCTCAACAGATATCAATCATTGGGACATGATGCCACTCAAGACAGCACAAATACTTTCTACTTAATGTTGGATCTAATGACATTCTTTGATCAATTTCACAATGGTGATATCTCCAGTGCTTTACAGGTAAGTCTGTCATAGTTTAGCGTCTGGATGCTATGAAAAAATTTTTCTTTTTTTTTTTTACAACGCCAAATAAATACATTCACGCTTTGGCTAGATTATTGTTTTTGCACACTGCTCCAGAAATGACAGGCTTACAGCTATGTCACATTGAAACACCGGTTATGATACAATCACCAAAGTTAAGCAACATCAAGCCTGGTCATTACCTAGATGGGTGATGACTTAGGAATACCAGGTGCTGTAAGCTTGGATATATGAATGCTGTGATGGAAAATGGCTCGGAATTGGAAATCTTTGAGCCGAGTTCCAATTCATCTTGGGTTTGTTATATTCACTTACAAATAGCCTTGGGAATGATATAAATCCATCCATCCATCTCTTCTCCTCCCAGCTATGGGTTAAATAACAGGACTTGTATTAGTAAATTATCTCCAAAATATTCTTAGAATTTATAAATATCTTCTGGCTTTAAATAACCTTTAAAAGGTTGATAAGCCATAAAAAAAACAAATTAATCAAAATCCACAAATTACTTGATTCCTCCCGCCATGCTCTCTTTTACAAGAGCCAGATCCGACGAAAAATGAAGTACTGCTGCCATATCTGGACTGGAGCTGCCCAGTCTTCTCTTTCCGGTGTTTACGCAGCCATAAGCTTTTGCCTTAACAGATTATTATACACTATGACATGACAATTGGGCTTACAGCTGCATCATGTTGAAACAATGGGTCCTATATGATCACCAAAATTAAACATCAAGCCTGGTCAGTATCTCGATGGGAATACGTGATGTAAGTTTGAATGTGCAGGTGGATGATGGATATGAATTGTTAATCAGAGCTGAGTTCCAATTCCCGTTAGGTTCATTATATTCACTTATGTGCAAATGGGGAAGGTATGAATCCACCACATCTACCCCCAGCTATGAGTTAATTAGTAAGACTTGTATCACTAAACTGTTATCTCAAAAAAATTTTAAAAATTGTGTACAAAATATTTAAATTTCAGCATTAAATAACCCATAGAGGCTGATACACAGCTAAACAAATGCAACCAACCAAAGAGTTGGTCTTTCTTTCCTTTACAAGCTTGTCTAAGAGTTCTTACAGTTTTCTGAGTGTGTCATCAACACTGTCATTCTTGTATCTTGTTGTTAAGATGATCATAAATCCTGGTAGCTCTTTTTTTTTTTTTGTCAGTTAAATAAATCTGATGAGAAAATTAATCCTTGTTTTTTATATCTCTTTCTATTTTTGCCTCATCACACAAGTTGTCCTCTACACAGACTGCTTGTTCCCAGTCAAATAAACAATCCTATGCTTATGTTATGACCTGTCCCATAATAGTTGGTACATTTAGTGCATGGAATGTATACATAAATGTAACAACGATTATGGGACAGAGATAGTACAATATTTCACAGCATAGAGAACATGAACAAAATAGTATTCACATTTCAATGGGAATTATTAAGGAAACATTGGTAGACTATGTTACAGTCAAATATTGATTTAAGTAGTATCTCCTTCTGCACGTATTGCATTGTAGCTATGTAATTCTCCCCCCTCCTCCCAATTACTGTTTTTTTTTGTTAAGGACAATAAAATGTCTCCTGCTTTTAAGTGAAATAATAAATATCTCACCAAATAACAGCCATGATTCACTTTCTCTGATTAAAGATTTATTTCATGAGGAAATTTTTTTTTTTTTCCTTTTCATACAGATTGTGCAGAATTTGAAAGTTATCCCTCTCAATGTTGATCGCGTCAAAAGCAGCCTTACAAGTTTTAATTACTTTTCCGACGAGGTAAGCCATGGTTGTTCTGAAAAAAAATCTGCTGTCTCTTTTTTCATTTTTTTTAATTAGATTTGGGTGGGGGGCACCTTTTTGAGCAATTTCTAACACCCCCGCCCTCCTCAAAGGAATTGAGAGCCTCATGTATGTTTCATTTTCTATTTAGGTCCGTAAATGCCTGCCTGATATCCTTCTGGCCACCATGAATATCTTGAATGCTATTTACAAGCAAACTAAGTGAGTACAGCAAACATTTTTCAACCAAATATCTTTTCTTTAGTTTAAGGAATTAAATGCCTGTTGTCTTTTTATTTATATATATATATATATACTTTGTCTACAACAATCTCCCTCCCCACCACGGACTTGGTTTTATAAAATTATAACTATATTCACAGATGGAAATATTTTAACCGAAAAAAACCATAGAGAGTAATGTTTGTATTTAACTTGAATTGGTAGCAATTTCATTAGATAGGAATTTTCAGAAGATGAATTCTAACCTTGAGCCCATCACTCCATTCACCAACCTTCCTGTCCCAGTTTTGTTTTTACATTAATAATATTAGCAGCAGCAGCCGCCGTTCATATTTCATCCTTTCTTTCTGGCCTGCACTCTTTACTTATTTCCTGAGATTGATAGCCAGAGTGAACAAAAAGTAATTAAAAAAGGAAAATGAAAGTAAATTCTAGTCAAAAATTACTAATATCTGACAATGCTTCATGTCTTTTATAATAAAAGGTATTAGTCTGTCTGCATGCCTTGCTTATAAAACCAAACTCCAATATTGAGACTTTTAAAACTATATCTATTTTGATTCAGTTTATTTCAAGGAAGATTTTCATAAACAGTTTATTCTTTATATAAACGAAGATATTTATCAATTAAAACATGAAAATGTAGCAAAAAAAAAGGATATTTTAGCATTTTCAATTTAAATTCTCATTCAATTATTTTTTTTAATAAAGAGGCAAAGCTAATAAAAATAAATTGTAGAATATTCCATATTTTTTAATAAAGGACAATTTTTTAAAAATTATCATTAAACACTTTTTTTTAATATAAATACAAATATAAAAAGGCTAAATTTTTAACAAAACATTTATCTGTCTATATTTCTGAGATGTGATATTGTAGCTATTTACACAATTTACATTGTTCAGGCTGTTGTCCTTATATTTATTGTTAACATATATCACCTGAAGAAGGCTGGAGCATACAATGGCTGATATGTTGCGAATATGACAAAGATGAGGACAAGTCCAAACAATATAAATAGTTTACATTTGTATAAACTGTCCTTCAATTTGTTTTAATAAGCCATGAGAAAAAAAAATTAAAATGAAAAGATTACAATACAAAGCAATCGTTTTATTTAATAAAGGACATATTTGTTTGTAAATTTAAATCATTTTCTTGTGAAAAACAATTGTCTCTTTCCTTACAAAACCAAATTTCAGCTTTTTATCCATTAGAACAATATTAAGCCCAAAAAAAAAAGCATTATTGAATTAAAATGAACAAAATAGGGTACAGAAATAAACTGTTTATGAAAACCTCCCTAGAAAGTGTAAACATATTTGTTGTTTTGGAGTTATACAGGACACACAAAAATATTTAGTTAATGATTTTGATTTTTATATATATATTTTTTAATATTGTTATAATAAATTAAATGACATCCAATTTAAATAAAAATATTATTATTATAACATTAGTGTTTTGATGTAAAATAAAGTTAATACTGCTAAAATCTAATTAATCAGCTGCTTTTTCTGCGATACCCCCCCCCCCAACCAGACCCATAAAAAAAAATTAACTCAATATAAAATCAAAAGACAATATCACTTGAAGGATTTTGTATATAAATTCATTATCTGAAATTTGATAATTGCACATAAAATTTACAAACATTTCCTCAAAAGAAAATAGAATTAATGTCATTCAGTGAATGAAATAAGTTTTTTCATCTCTTATTTTCCATGTAACATTAAAGAAAAATTATTATTCATAATAAAATTAGTTTTCTTTTTAATAAACAAAAAAATAATCAGTTTTGTGGTAAATTTCATTCAAAACTAAATAATATGGAAAAATATTCAATAAGTCTTAAATGAAGACTTCATGAAATACAAAAGCACTTTCGATCTAACCCAGCCGCTTTCTGCTGCATGTGGGATTTGTACAACTAGAAAAGTTTGAGTATTTTCCAAATTACCTTTAGATTTTCATTTATGAACAGAAAATGATTAACTTATAGAAATGAAAGCCATTTATTCAGTTTGATGTTGGGTTTTTTGTTTTTTTTTTTTTTGTTTAAAAAAAAAAAAAAAACTCAACAAATTTATTTTCCAGTTTAAGTTAATAAAAAAAGAGGACGAGTGGAAAGAATCTTTCCACTCCACAAACCAACAAGTTACAAATTTTTTTAAGACATCATCATAAGCATGATTTATTCAGATTAATGCAGCATCCACCAATCAATTTTTATTTAAAAGATGATTTTTATGTAAAAATGGATTCTAAAATATCCTGTCATAATTTGTTGTTTTTTTCTTCACTTTTAAGGAAATCTTTTCCTCAAAGTCCTGGGCCTATTAAAATTATTGATGGAGGTCAAGAAGCAGTAAGTTTTATCAAACCTTTTTTTTTTCCATATAACTAATGTTTAAGAATGTTATGGATCTTGTTCCTCAAATAGATAATCTGTATTTTACTTTGTTTGAATGACTATCATTTAGGAATTTACCCCAGCACCATGTCTTCGAACCCATAAGTGTCAGCCTTGTGCCCTATTCTTGGCTAGAGTTTAAACTTGGTTCAATAATAAATTTAGAGCAGATGAAATCATTGCATTGTCTTTTCAATCTGCAGACAATGACAGCGGCAAACAGCCACTAGATATTCATTGCTGCTTTTGCGTCCCTGAAATTATTCATAGCCAGTAAAACGTTTAACCTTCATGACCACCAAAAAAAAAAAAAAGTATCAGAAGGATGGTTAATCCCTTGACACCTCTATTACTGTAAACTCTTTTCATTCTTAAAAAATGTGCACCAACTACAATGCGATATTTATTATTTCAAATTTTATAAAGAAATAAATTTGAAAAGATATCTTTTTATTCAAAATTTTATAAACATTACAAAATTATGAAAATATATAAACTAACGACAACGCAATATTTATTATTTACCATAAATAACTATGAAAACGAGTTTTTACTTAATTTTCTTTTAAATATCACTGAACTATGCACAATAAAATTTGAATAAATGTGCACTATTTCCAGACATAATACATTTTCTTAGATTAATTTCAATGTTTTTTTTTTTTGTTTTTTTTTTATAATCATGATCTGATCAAGGATGGTCAATCAATAGAAATCCAAGGCTGGAAACTGCAGCAATTAGGTCACCCCCCCTTCTTACTCATTCTTTGAATGACATAAGTTTGAAAAAATTTGAAATTGTTGCTAATTTTAAAAGAAAAAAATCTGCCAACAGATTAAATAAACATAGTGTTTAATGTCTTTGTCATAAGTTGAGGTTTGATTAAAATTATAATCATTGCTTTTTGAAAAAATAAACATTGCTGAGGGAGACAAAAGTCTATACAGTAATAGCAGTGCCAAGGGAATAACTGTCTTTTGGGGAGGGCGGGGCACAAAGTTTAAACCTTGCCATTCAGCCTTAATTTTGTTGAAAGTGCCATAAAAAAAAAGCTTCTAAAGTTTCATTAACCCTTTCCCCTTTGGTGTGTGTGTTGGCTTTTTTCTAATCATCAGTTACATTCACATCCGTTCTGCTGAATTAAACATTTGGAACAATCACCAAATTCTAAAAAGAAAAGTGATTGACCATCTTGGCCAAGATAACTGCACTCGTCAATTTCAGTGCAGCACCCATTAACAGTAACTGTGCACATCTGTGGGGTGAGCTTAAAAGATCTGGTGGGATTCCATAGCAAAAAAATTGTTTTCGGGAAGTGATAAATAACACTTGTTGTTAAGGTTACTTAGAAAATGAGCTTCAAAATTCATTGGGGTCACTGTCACTTAAAAAAAAAAAAATTTCTCTACTCTAAACCTTAGAAAAATCCATGAGTAAGCTGCACCATTAACTACAGCAAAAACAAAACAAAAAAGTTACTGGATACGTTGGGAACGGTTTTGCTTCACACAGAATCTCTAATAAATCCTAATTTAAATGAAAAGCAAAATTATTCTTTCTTTAAGTATGAAATTTAATTTACTTTTGACTCTTGAAACTGGGGGCATGTTAAGAAGTTCCAAGGTGAGTTCACAAAAATCTAAATTTTTAGTGTTTTGGGAAGTGTGGGTAAGCTGAGACCTTTTAGCACCCCCACCATTCTTGTAACCAATTTCCAGTCATGAGATGGTGAAATTATGCAATTAATAAACTAAAAATCTCGGCTCTTCTATTTCAGAGTTTGAATGCAATACGCAGCCAAGCAAAAGCTTTAATCATGTTTGTCGGGATGTTACCTTATCGGCTACCGGGGGATACGAATGCTCGTCTGGTACAACTTGAAGTTCAGCTCAATTGAAAGACCATGTATTATACAATGAGACAAAAGGTGCCACACAGAAATCATCAAGAATAAAAGTATGAATAAAATCAAGGATTAATCATTCACTTAAATTCAATGTGATGCAATTAACTCCATTCAAAATTCCCCCCTCCCCAAAAAAATCAAGTCTCTTTCTATAGAAATTGGAGTCAAAGAATTGGCACATGCTAATTTCATTATGGATCATTGTTTAGTATTTTCACCAGAAAAGAATTTATTATGCAAGTTTTCTATGAAGTCTTTTTGTTTTGCTTTTTTCTACAAGGTACAAGGAAATATTTTTGGACAGAAATCTCTAATTTACCCAATATTTCCTTTAAAAATGTATGAAAGACATTGAGAGAAAAAAAAAATGCTGTTGATTGCAAATGTGAATTTGTGTTGAAAATTGCACACTAGCTATCTCTGCATTTACAGACAAAGCAGTTTTTTTTTTCTCCACCTGTTTACAATTGGTCCTGGATATTAAATTTCTTTTTGTCCTCCCAGACAAAAAGAAATTCATGAATACAAAAGTTTAATCTTCAGCTGTGACCAAACGTAAACTGTATACTTTGACTAAATTTCCGATGCTGAACGAAATTCACATCACAAATGTTTAACAAATCAACACTAATTTTATATGACATGAATTATAAAAAAAAATAATAATAATAATTCTGTTGTCATCTGACCAGAAGTGCCCATAAATCAACTTTGGTGTTTCAGGAGTCTCATCTTCAACAGAATATTGCTTGGCCTCACTTGATTTCTTTTTTATCTCGTGTTCCTAAAGGAGTGACTGTAAAACCACAACTTAAATCAACTGTTCGCCCTTCTTTCTCCTGAAACAGAAAGACAAAGTAGATTTAGTAATCTTTAATAGAAACAAATTTAAAAAAAAAAAAAAGTTTCTGATTTAAACAAACTAAAAATGATGTGTTCTCAGTTAAGTGGAAAAATTTAATTCATCATTTATTACGATTACAAGTTCATATATTTCATAGCAAAAATGTAAAAAAAAAAGAAAAAACTTACAGCTTTGTAATCCAGGATCATCTCTTTAAAAGTGAGAAAATCACTGAAGGTGAGCAAAAGTTCAAATATTTCACCATCCAACTCATTTTTCCGATTTCTGAAATATTCAATACATTGGATGATACTTAGTAATTCTGTAAGACTTTATTTACTCTACAAACTGGTATGAGGAAAAAAAAGCATGTTGAAAATAAAATGTCATTATCTTCAATGGCAAAATTAACTTTAATTTATCTCTGCAGGCAGCCCTAAATCTCAACCAACCATTTTTTTTTTTTTTGTCTGTCCCCATAGGCAACATATTTTCAAATACAATAAGATCTGTTAATAGTATTTTGGTTTGATAGTCTCTTAGATTTTACTGTACAAGTCAGTTTCTTGGTTTGGCTGAGAATTTTTCCATACCCCTTCACAGAGTAATTTAAGCAGGTCATTAAAAAAAACAAAAAAAAAAAAAACCTCATTTTCCACAAACATCAATTTTTTTAACATGGAAATAAAATCAGTAAAGTCCATTCAGAATTCAATAATCCTCAAACTTTGATGACAATGAATTACTTACAATTTTGTTAAGCAGTTCTTTACATATCACAATATGAAAAAAGACCAGAACAAAATCTTGCTCGTCAACTTGTTTATTTTGATGCGGAATGAGAGATTTAAGTATTTTGTCAATAATGCTCGAGAATTTTCCTTTCTCTTAATTACCTACCAACTGAGCAGTTCGCAAAAGCTTTTGAATGTCAAAGTAAAAAGATGTCAGGAAAATGAGATGGGCACAGTGCATGAAGTTAAAGTTGAATTATATTTGGATAACAAATTGGTTTATAAAAAAGCCGCTCCGAAAGTAATGCCTCCTATTTATTTCCACGTATGGTACGACATACAGGGAGCATAACAACACCATTGGCTAGAACAAGTTTTCAGCTACAAAACACTATTTCATGACAGTGATTACTAATTTCTCTTTCATCTGCCAAAACTTTACCCATTGCACTTGCTGTTTGGTCTCCATAAACATTCAGTTAGTATCAATGAATGTCAAAGGGCACAATCTTTTCAACGAAGACCTCTGGCATGAAAGCATGTGCTAAGCAGCTGACCAGTCAAATGCTGTCTGTAACAATGCAATAAAAAAAAATGACCTGGGTTATTAACAGATGGTTCTTGTCTCTGCTGTCATGGGTCAATATAACAAAATAGGAAGCCTTACATTTAGAGAAACCCCTCCTATAATTTGTGCCATTTTGCAATTTCTACTTACATCATTTGATTCATGAATTCAGGTAATGAAAACTGAGGTATCTTTTCTAGGAGTCTGTTGTTTAGATACTTCTCCACAAGATTCACCTGTTGGTAGAGGAAAAAAACAAATGTAATTTTCAACTTGAAACATTGCTCTCATAAATTTGACAAATAGAGAATTAAAGATCAAAGACAGAACATCAATAATTAATAAGTCTTACCACCACACAAACTGTATAACTCTGCAGTAACTTGACATGCAAAGATTTTTTTTTTTTTCTTATAAATTTAGTTTAAAAATAATAGAATTAAACTTGATTTTTATTTTTAAAAAAAAATAACCCACCTATCAGTTTTCAGAAAAGCTGATCTTACTATAATTCGTTAAATGTGTCTTGTTTATCTGTCATCACATGACACAAAAACGGCTACAGCTATGGCCACTCAATGTTCTAGGCTTAGTAATGTGACTCTGGGACTTGTTTTCATTATATGAGTTTTTGAATATTTTTAATTTGCAGTATCAGTATAATACCAGGCAGAAGCCTTACTTTGCCCATATAGCTAAATTAAATCTTTATATTATTGTTTAAGCATATACAGGGTACAATGGAGAAATTGTCATCTAAATTACACAAAAATGAAAACATTGACATCTCATTTTAACATATTTTTGTGTAATTTTGGTAAATATATCTTGAAATACTAAAGAGTAAATTTATTCAATAAAATCACCATTGGCTTTAACCACGGCCTTCAGATGACTTTGGAATCTCTAGCTACTCTTCTGGATGGTATCCTTGTTTAAGTTAGTAAATACTGCCATAATCCTTGCCTTCAGTTCATCTTTGGTGTTACAAGGAGATTTGTTAGTCTCTCGCTTAACCGTGCTCCACACATGATAATCAAGGAGGTTGCAATCTGGGGAGTTAGGTGGTCAGATGTAAGGAGTGATGTAGTTGCAGAAATTGTCTGACAGCAATGACTGGGTTCTCCTGCTTGTGTGGTATGGTCAGACATAGGGTCTTCCAGAAGCCACCCTCTTGACAGCACTACCTCCTCAGGCACGGTATCGGTCTCTGTGCTGAGTGAGGCCATCACCAACGAATTTGGGAGTTCTCTGATCAGAATGAGTTTTCCAAGCTGCTGCACCTTCATAATCCCCAGCTCTTTTCAAATCCTCTGCATGTTCGTCAGATTGACACCCAAACACTCTGAAATGTTTGTATTGGAGCTTCCGGCATGAATGCCAAGCAGTACGGCATACAGTTTCCAAATTTCTGGTGGAGTGAATTGCGTCATGGTGCTCTTTTTCTCACAAACGGTGCCCAACGGACCCTACTATACTGTGCAGTCAACAAAAACAAACAACACACATGCGTGAAATTAAAAATATAAAATGGTGACAATTTACCCTGTATAAAGCTAAACACTTCCTAGCCAGAAACAGGAATTTATGACTTTTTCACCCCCCCACTCCTCAATAAAATTGAGGGAGGAGGGGAGTCATTTATAGTACAAACAATAACCACTCATGACATTAATTTATAGATCACAAAAACATAGTCTGAGGTTATTAATGCAATTAAAAAAAAAAAATGGATGGATACATTTACAGTCAGTTTATACAACAAATTTTCATGTGGAATAAAAGGCATCAACTTACACAAAAGCCTGCCATTTACTGGGGCCATGGTCCTGGATGACGACAATGACTTACATAAAACAGTTAACTAAATGGAATTGATAAACATGTGTAAAGTGCTGATAATTACAGTGGTGAGGAATTACTTCAAAGAAAACATCTTAAGTATAGCAACTAATAATTTAAATAAGATAACCTCACCTATTATTGTGCTAAGTTCACCTTCAATAAGCAATTCAGACTAATAACAACAGTAGACAATGTAGTAACAATAATTCAGTTATATCAATCAGATTGTTCAATAAGGCCTGAAGTATACTTGTCAAAATATTGTTATGAGATTGCATCATTATTTTAACAAATTAGGCTTATTCTGTTTATTTTATTCAAGTTGTCTACCTCCATGACTTTAGACCCAGTAAATGGCAGTCAAACAAAATTAATAAATGTGTGTACTTTGAATCTTTTGTAAAATTTAAATTAAATGCAATCCATGCTCATTGATTGGAACTAAAGACCTCATTCAGATATCCTGAAAAGAATTCATTTAAAATCCTGTTCATTGGGTGAATTTTCAGCTTGTAAATAAAAATTAGACAAATGAACAAAACTGTCAACAAATGTTTTGAATGGTGTTATTTCAGCTAAAAATAACTTACATATTCTGTATGTATATCTGTGTAAATAAATCTATTTTCTTCTGAATCGTCAAATTCATGGAAGTATTTTTCTAGAAAACTATGTTGTAGCACCTGAAATTCCTCATCTGCAATCAAAGAAAAGATTTTCAATCACATACAACAAAGTAATTTGTTATGAAAACTGTGTCAATTATTAGACCCCCCCCCCAACACTTTCTCAATTTGCTTGCACTACTTTTTTTCCATATTTTTTTTTTTTTCATTTGAATGAAACTGTTTGGCACAAGGCTGTGTCACTTGAGAATAGACAAGATTTAACTCAAGATCAGTGCTTAGAAAACAACATTGCTATGGCTGCCTGAGTGGAGACTCGGTTTTTTCTTCTTTAACTACTTAAAAGCAATTGACAAAATATCTCACAAGGAATTTATGTTGTGGTTCCTCTTACTCTGGCAGTAAATTGATATGGCCTAAAATTACCTACAGTCGGTTGTTAATTTTAATGCCTCCAAAACAAAACTGCTCTTTTAATAATCAAAGAATCTTTTTGCTTTCCATCAGCATGGCTGATGCTAACCTCCAGGAAAATAAACTCATTGCACCTTCTCAGATGACATGAAGTGGGAAGATTATATTGAATCAATAACTAGGTCTGCTGCTAGGAAATTTGGTTCAATGTGTTGCGCTAGACAATTTTTCTCAACAAAATTTATCTTATACATTTATAAGTCTACGATTTGCCCATGAATTGGATATTGTTGCCATATCTGATCCAGTGCTACTATGTATTTAAAGATTCTTGATAAAATCCAAAGAAAAATCTGTAATGTTATTGGTCCTGACCTGGCATCTTGACTTCTGTCACTTTTCCCCTGCCACAACATAGCTTCCCTGTGCCTTTTCTATAAATACTTTCATGGTAATTAGTCTGATGAGCTTTCCGTTATGGTACCTAGACTTTACGAATTTAAGTGCAATACCAGATTGGCAGCAAGGTCTCATCATTTTACAGTAGAAATAAGTAGAACCGTAAGTTCTATGCTGACAATTTCTTCTTGCTTATGGAACTCTCTTCCAACTCCTTGGTTTCCAGTCAACTTTTATCTTTAAAAATTTAAATGCAACATTTATCATTATCTTCTGTCTTAATTCATGTTCTTCCTCACTCAGTAACCTCCTGCAACTTAGTAACTTTATTGCTTTGCTTCAGATGAAATGATTAAAAATAAAAAAAGATTGATTCAAAACAATTCACAGAACATAATGATTTCAGTGAGAAACTCATATTTCTCGAGCAATAAATATATTTTGACAGTTACACAAAAAAATACTTTGATTCCAACTGATAAAACTTAAAAATCAAGCAACAAAACTGACAATTTACAACAAATGCTCACCTCACTCTGAAGAAGAGTCTGTGTTTGTTACACATATTTTCCCACTGTCACATGAGGCTAATAGATTTAGGTATTTTTAAAATTCAGTGTTCAGAAACTTGCCATCAGACTTAAAATTTTCTAGAACTAAATATAACGGGGTGCTGACCAAAGTAACCCAACATCAGAAGGATTTGAACCCAAAATAAACCTAGAATTGTTATAAGCAAAAGGATGAACCCAAAATGCAAATTACAGGTTTGGGGTACTAAAATCAAGCCGGTACAGAAATTTAGATATTCGGGAAGTGTGACACTGAGAACCGAAGATGTATTGGCATGACCAAATTCCAAAAGTTAAGCGGAGTATTAAGAAACAAAGAAAAGAATACTGAACTATTATGCAATATCTGCCCTCCTGAATGGCAGTGAATGCTGGACAATCTCCTCAAAGATGAAGAAGAGACTTGAAGCAACAGAAATGTGGTTCTACAGAAAGCTGCTACGGATACCATGAGACGACCATGTGAGCAACAAGGTTTTGGAGAGAATGGAAACAAAGAGGAAACTTATACTTAACAAAAGGAAGAGGCAGTTGAAATTTCTGGGGCACATAATGAGGAAGGAGGGCTTAGAAAATCTGATACTCATGGGACAGGAAAGCAGTGGGTAACATACTTGATAGGCTTGAGCAAATGGTTGGCAGAACAGGGTTTGGGAGAAATAATGAAAAGACAAAACTTATTAAGAGCTACAAGAGACAGTGAGAGAATCAAAGTGCCTTATATCAATATGAATTACTGTTGGAAAACTTTCATACCGATGTTGTCAATAAGGCTACATAAAACAATAATTCCATATTTACTTTTAAATTCTTCTATTTGTTTTCATTAAATCTGTTGTCAGGTATCAACAGAGCATGTTGGTTTGTTTTGTGAAATTAGTTTTCAGCAGAGATGAAGAGGTTACCACAGTGACACCTGAATTCTCAGAGAGAATTATGATGACCACAGAATTCCTATAAAATCTGGCTAACTCCCAGCATACTGATGTCTACAATAAAGATCAATAACGCTGCCAAGTGACAACACCACGAATACTGTTTTAAGTAGCATTGGGACATGAACTGACTGAAAGTGTTTTAAACCTACTCAAAATATCCAAATGAAGTGTTGAAAATCATTTGCATGTTTGGCTATGTTAGACACTTTGATGTGTGGCTTCCACATTAGTTAAATGAAAGAAAAACCTACTGGACTGAATTTAAATGATTTTAAACAAATTGTAACAGATGATGAAAAGTGGATTATTTACAACAATGTCAAACATAAAAGATTGTGGAGCAAGTAAAATGAACCAGCACTAATACCAAAAACCAGTCTTCAGCCAAAGAAGGCCATGCAGTCTATATGGTGTGATTGGATGGGAGTCCTCTACTATTGTGCTTTATCCAGAGAACCAAACAATTACGTCAAATAGGTATTGCCCCCAATTAGACCAAGTGAAAGCAGCAATCAATGAAACATATCTGGAATTAGTTAAAAAAAAGTATAATGCTAGACGCCATGTTTCATTGGTATCCAGGCCAAAAAATTGTTATAAGCTCAGCTGGAAAGTGTTCACACATCCACTCAATTCAGCAGATATTGCAACTTTTGGGATTAACATTTATTCTGGTCTTTACAGAATTCTCTAATTGAAAAAAAATTTATTTCCTTGGAAGACTACAAAAAGTACATAAAGGCGTTCTTTGCCAAGAAAGATAAAAAGTTTGACAAGGCAAGGATGAAATTATGAAGTTGATTGAAAGATAGCAAAAGAAAATGAAGCAAAATAATCTTAATAAAAATATTGGAGAAAAATAGTTTTTTTTTTTATTTTTACTTAAACCAAACAAACTTTACAGCTGCAGATTTCCCAATCTTTAAAATTTGGCAATTAATGAAAATATGTAATTTTTGGTGTCCAATATAGGTGTGAAACGAGTAGTCAGCCTTTTTTGGGTATAAGATTGATTTGTTTTTTTATGGCTTATCAACCATTAGCAGGTTATTTAAAGCCAGAAAATGTTTAGATTGAAAGATTTACTGATATAAATCTTACTAATTGACCCATAGCTGGGGGGGTTGAAGGTGTATTCATACATTTCCCAAGAGTATTTGTGCGCGAGTGAGTATAATAGACCTGACTGCTATTGAAATTTAGCTCTCTGATTAGCACTTCAAAGCCATTATCTATTACAACATCGGCACATCCATGCTTACAGCACCTGATATTCAGAGGTTGCCACCCATCTAAGTACTGACTCAGCTCGATGCCACTTAACTTCAGTGACCATATGGTGTTTCAATGTGACATGGGCATAAGAGAAACACATAATCAGCTACAGGGCTTCCTGCCATTTTACATATATGTTTTGAACAATAAAAAATATTAAAAAATTAAAATCTTCAGACACACTGGGTTGTATATTAATATTCTTTCGTTTTTATTATTTCAGTTAGATTCCTCGACTAGTTTTGGCCAGCATGTCCATCATCAGGAGAAAAAAAAATTTCTGCTTGTTAGTAGCAGTGAACTACAGAAATGAATGTCTTGATGGAGAAAATGAACTTTTGTCTGTAGTTTTCATTTGTTTTTTTATCATGAATTTTGGTCAGTCCTTGTGTTGGTCAAACTGTCTCTTAAGTTGTTATATAAGATAAGGGCTGGATGGATTTATGCTGCTTTGAATTACCTTGGTCATTTTGACAGTTTTATTGATTTATTTATATATATATATATATATATATATATAATGCTCCCTGTTGGCAGACAAATTGCTTGATCTGTTTGTTAAGGCCATCAAAATCCTCCAGCCAATTTTATACTTTTTTTATGGTTACCAGTGTAATAAAACAATCTACTTCTATTCAGTAACTAGTATGAAGCAAATCTCTAGAATTATATGTCAAATGCCAGTTTATGCATTGGTTTTATGATCTGTAATAAAAACAATAAGAAACTTACCCATTACAATATCTTCAATAGCACCAATCACCATATCAAATCTAGAATCAGCTGAATTAGACCTGAAAAAACAGCAAGTGATAAAAATATTACAGTTACCATTAAGTAATGAAAGTAAATGCAGTTTCTGAATAGTCCTTTCTACATTAAAAATTTCATTGTAAGTAGATTTCATGATTACAAATTTATGCCTGCTTAATAACCTTGCCAAATTAATAACAGATTTGTTAAAATAGTCAATAAAATACTGTCTGTTTACTCTCAAACACCTTTTCGAAATAAACTTACACTGATGTGCCAAAAGTCATGAGATAGCAGTATGTAAAGGTAATGGTCGGTGGTACCACCAATCTTTATGTCATGGAAATGCTCAGAGCAATGTTAGTGGTGCTCTGACATTCAGTAAGACAGGTCATGGTAAGACAATGTGAATTATTGGAATTCAAACGAGGCATGATATTTGGTGTCATATGAATGGGACATTCCATTTCTAAAATTCTGGGCATATCTGACATCATTTGATCTACAAATACCTGATGAAAAGCATTACAGGCTACCATGGACAACACTGTATCCAATCACTGATCCTGACCAAAAGATAACTGGCTACAATTGTTTGCAGTAACAAATAAGCAACACTGGCTCAAATCATATCCGCATTTAATGCAAGAGGTACTAGATGTATATCCAGCAGGTCAGTTCCATGTCCTTTAGCTTCAGTATAATATGAGAGTAGAAGACCCAACAAGGTACTCTTGTTGACAGATGTCACTGGACATAGCACCTCACTTAGGCTCATGATGTCACTTAAACCCAGGAGGACTGGCGACATGTAGAGGGATGCAATGAGTCATGGTTCCACCTGTTTTGAATTGATGGTTGGGCTCAGATATGCTGCAGACTCCAAAATGCCACAGACACCTGTTATTAACAACACATTGTGCAGGCTGGGGGTGTTTCCCTAATGATGTAGGGTCTGTTCATATACCACGGGTTGGGGCCACTGATCTGCCTAATCATGTAATAGTTTCATGACCAATTGCACTATTCATGTCAAGCCCACGTTGGCCTAGAATTGGTTTGAGGCCACCATAATCACCAAACTTGAGCCCAATCAAGAATTCATCCAAGACCCTGCATCTAAAAATATCTAAGAGCTGTGAATAGCTATGAAGACAAAATTGATCTCTCCAGAGGTCTCCTGAGCACATGAAATCGATGTCATGTCAAACTGCTATGCTTTGCTGAGCTAGACAGAGCCCTACATTATATTATATTCCATAACTTTTTGATAGGTTCTAAAATGTTTATTTGTAATTCCTTTTCAACCCTGTATTTGATATATCAACTATTTTTCTTCCATTTACCTTGTTACACTTACCATGTGACCGTCATAACTACAAAGACGACAACATTGTTTTCAGATTAAATATAATTTGATTGGAAGATAATGTACTATGAGTATTAAATGAAGTAAAATGTATTGCATCCCAAAGTAGAAATTGATTCTGAATTCTTCTGAAATGTAGTACAACATAGATGAAAAAAAAATGTGATTGATTCAAATATTTTTGTGTAACTTTAATGGAAACGTTTGTGATTTTTTTTTTTACTGTCAGGCAATTTTTAAAATGCAAGAGGTAAAAGTAAGAAAACTGAGCTGAAAAAATATCAATCAACTTATAAATCTGTATAAATGGATAAGTAACTACTTAAAACTATAAATATGACTATTTTTATATTATTAAAATCTATGAATGACAGTGTTATATTCCTAAATTGCAACAATCCATTTTGAAATTTCTAATAATTTTATGAGTTTTATATATACTCAGGGAAGCTGTTTGTTAAAGAACAAAATAAGGAGAAATGCCATAAAGTTATTTTAAGGATTGAATAATGAATGCAAGAAATAAAAACAGCAAAGAAAAAAATAAGAGAAAATCAGGAGCTGATACGTAATTTTTGTTTAGAATAAATAGTATAAATTTCAAGAAAAAAACCCCTCAGTTTTGATATTTCTGAAGGAATCCTTATAGAAATGATTTTGACATTCATTGGTCCACCTCATCTCTGGGCAACTACTGTCTAGTTTTGGCCTTTTGACAGACTTTCAATAAAAATCAACCATCCACCCACTCCAATGAGTAATTCGAATTTAAATAATTGCTTGATTCAGTATCGGATGATGTCTACATGAAAAGGTTTGTAATACACGTGGGGAAGAGGGTACAGGAAGATGCAAGAGAAATGATAGAGAGTTCTATAGATACATCACTAGTTTTTATTTGAAAACAGTATTTTTGTAAATCTCATTCTATTTGAAGGATAAAGAGTTTTTTATGCAAATAGAATCATTTACTTTCATCTTAATTTATAAGAAAAGCTACTAAAAATGAAGATGAAAGTAAATACTAGTCAAAAATGAATAATAATAATGGCTGATTTAATAAGTATAACATAAAAATAATACTGCTCCCAGTAGACAATGACATAATTCTTATTTATTGGTTTATCCACTTTCAATGAACAAGCAGCAATGTTGGTAGCAAAGTCGAAGCAACAAGCTCAAATGCCAATCATGGTGAATGAATATTAATTTTCATTCTAATGTTTTGGAAATGGTATAGCACAAACCTACCTTGCAGTTTGTCTTATTTGGAACATATGACATAGAACTTATATAATCAATGTTACAAAAATGAAACCACAAAGTGAATAAAGCCAAGCAAGTATCCTTGCCTAATATCCAATACATACAACCCTCCTCCTCACCTGCCAATTGGCAAAACAAAGAAACTCATAGCAACTGTGTTTTGTGATGCAACGAGTTACATACAAAATGAGCTTCACACAAAACGGTCAGACAGTTGACATAGTCAAATAGTCAAAATTGACTAAAACATTTGTGCAAAGTCATACTGCTAAACTAGGAAATGAAATAGCAGGCAAATCAGCTAAAAACACCCTCAACAGGAGAACATCCAATATAAAGATACCCTGGATGGACTTCAGAAATAAAAATATCAAGCATATACAAAGTTTTCAAGAACACGGGCATGTGATCTTCCTCATTCCAGTAAAGACACATCCTGTCTTCTTGTTCTCATCAGCAGGCTTTTTGAGGCTATAATCAACAAGAACATAGAGCACCTATAGAAGAACAACATCGACGAACAGTACAGGTTTCAATCAGCCCAATCCACTGCTGATATCCTAACAACCATCAACCACAGAATTAGTGGGGCTTTTAATAAACAACACACCTCAAAGACCATCACATTAGATATATCGAAGGCCTTTGACAAGGTATGGCACAAAGGTTTGGTACACAAGCACTCCAGTTATGGAATCACTGGAAGGGTCTTCTTGATTATAAAATCCTTTCTAACAGGTAGGTCCCCGAAGATACTTATTAATGGCCAGTCTTTCAGGGCCCTGGCAGTCAAGCGTCCCCCAGGAGTCACTCCTTGGGCCAACCCTCTTTTTACATAAATGACCTGTGTAAGAATATTCTCAGATAATTTGTAAACATCTATGCCAATGATATGATGATATACTAGATGCAACTTTTGATGATCAGAGATTGGCAGCTGATCCCTTTTCCGATCTAGCACAAAGTACCCAGTGGGGAAAAACTGGCTGGTTACATTCAATGCCCCCAAAACCAAACTAGTTACACTCCATCATCGCCGGTCAGACTTCAAACCACCACCAGTCACAATGAACAGATATCCCCTTAAGGAAGCACCATACCTCGCGAGACTATTAGGCCTTAAACTCACACCTGACCTCAAGTGGAACTCATACATACAAATAATCACTAAAGATGCAGGTAAAAATGGTTGGCTTCCTGTCCCGCTCTAGTAAGTACCTGACTCCACATACTATTCTATAGGTTTACAAGAGCCAGATCAGGCCAAAAATGGAGTACTACTGTCATATTTGGATGGGAGCTACCCGAACCACACTTTCCAGCCTCGATAGCGTGCAAAAGTATCTCCGAGTCCTTGTGGATGACAAATTATTTAACGACCTCTGTCTCACAGACACAATCTGGCAAGCCTCTTGGTGCTCTATCGATACTTTCAGAGAAAGTGCTCAGAAGAACTACATTTCTTGATTCCACCAGTTCTAACCTTCATGGCAAGAACCTGCCAAGTCACTTACATTGTAGCAAACCACCCACATTTCCTCTGTATTCCATCAATAAGAAGTAAGTTCCACTCAAAGAGCTTCTTCCTGTGAACCACTGCTCTGTGGAACCGACTCCCAAGAGGATGTTTCCCCAATCACTACAATCTTAACCGGCTCAAGTGCAGGGTTAACCATTATCTTTCCCTCTTATCTGTACAAACTACCTCCTAATGTAACCTTCTACCTCTGGTAGTCCCTGCGCCTTGTGCAGGGTGAACCTCCCTCTAACAAAAAAATAAAATAAAATAAAAGAATATGTCAAGTGATATGGGACTCAAAACATAACTATACAATATTCAACCAACTATAGGAGAATGGCTCTCTGGTTTCAGAACAATAAGACAAGAGGAAATAGAATAGGACACACCCACATCTACTAACAAATGAAACTCCCCCATCATGTAACAGATGTCAAGTACCTTTTACAATCAAACATATACGTTGTCATCTTCTCAGTCAAACCCAAACAAAATACTATCAAGCAAACAATACAAAAGAACACTTTCAAAACACTAAACCAAACAATATCCTTAACTTCTTAAAGGAAATCAAACTTTATACAAACTATAAAAACTCCCAACAAAACTATATAAAAACTTTAATATATTTTGAAAACTGAAAAAAAGAAAAAAGAATCCTTCAGCTTCATGAAGATTCCCAGTAAAAATAATAATGCAAACTCTAATAACGAACTTGTATCCCAAACTGAATACAAAATAACTTGTCTTAGAAACCAGCATCTCTAATTACTAAAAAGAAAAAAAAAACTTTCACCAACTTGTACCCAAAACTAACACTAACATAAAACTATACCAAAAACAACCACAATTCAAAACCTTTATCTGGCCTTAAATAACCCTATAATGGTTGATGAGCCATTAAGTAGAAACCAAACTAAACCTTCTTTTTCTCTGCATACTTTTGCTTGCATCAATAAGTTTATCTCCAATTTTAATCCAACTTGCACATTTCATTTGATGTTAGGGTCGATATTTATTAATTGCATCAAATTTACAAATTCCCGAAACACTGTATCAAATTATTTTATGATAATTTCTTTTATGTGTTGTCCACATTAATCAGTATCTACAACTGACTATTGACAGAGTTTACATTAAAATCATTTCCACATGACATTTGAAAACAGTACTGTGCTGGGATTAGATTTCAAGTTATTCAGGATTTGGTATTAATTTATAAACTTTGTAGTTTTAAAATTCCAGTATCATCATCATCATCATATAATAATTCTGCTTGTCCCTCTCTTCATACGACCTTTACGCCCTACCAATACCTCATAAATAACGGATTATTCCATTTTGACTGCATGAAAAGACAGAAATGACATATCAGAGATGCTACTTGGTTTCAATGAGAAAATGAAAGAAAGAAGTGAAATGAAAAAAGTTGTCATTTTCAAATTGTTTCATTTGTACCCACTTACTTCTTAAATTAAAGACCAGCATTCATATTTATGATTGTTATTGCAATATTTTGTTAAAGTTGTTAAGCTCAAATATTTAACAATGTGTTAGGGGAATTTCTATGGATATGTTATTGTCAGAGAACTCGGCTTACTCAATTATTAAATTAAGAATTAAGATTCATCAGAATATTAAAATAGGAAAACTGAAATTTTCACAGGTTTTTCTAGTTATAATTAATACTGGAATTTTGGGATGGGCTCTGTTAGGCTGTCTTGCCCTAGACACATCACTGCTGCTACAGCTTCTATTAATGGGTTAATATACCCATGACTGCCACTGATCAATTTGTGGTTGCATAATGTCACAAGTCCTGGAACTCATTAAAGGTTGTGAAGACACCACATGTACTGCAGCTGTAGCAGAAGTGGTGTGTCTAGGGAAAAATATCCTAAGAGAACTCATTCTAAAATTCCAGTATTAATTATAATACTGGAGATTTTTTTATAAACCTATACTTTTTTCCACACTCCGCAAGCCTGCTTCTACTGGAATCCACAAGGAAAGCAAAAAGTGGGCCGACCAAAACAGACTTGGTGCAGAAGTGTTGACGCAGAGGTGAAGGTAGCCAGCACAACATGGTAATATATACTTTTTTTCATTTTTATATTTAATACTGGGTTCGACAGTAGGCTTTAATGTGTTAATCAGGAGTTTGTGGCAAACAGCATACGTATAAGAATAAAAAAAAAAGATTTGAAATGAAAAAGTACCTTGAAACAGCTAAATTTTCTTCTCTGTCATCAACCTCCATGATTCAGATAGCTGAAATACAGTAACAATTATTTTAAGAAAACAAGTGGATACACAACACAGAATCTATCATGAATTTTGTTCAGTAAACTGACTCACATCAGTTATTAAAAATTCCTTAACTTCACAATAAAATATGAAACAATCAAAACATTCATAATTTTGTTCAAAAATGTATTTAATACAAAAATTGATTGAAAACATTGACAATATAGTTTTTAAACTATGACTATAAAAACCAAAAGATTATTAATCATCATTTTAATAATCCTAGAAAATATTACATTTCAAGAAAAATAGATTCAAACTTCAATGATGAAAAGAAGTTTATAAAATAAAGAATCTAAGATTATGTCTTTAAATTAAATTGGTTCTTATTCGATCAATTTGTTTTCAACCAAACATGCACTTTCTTTAACAATTAAATATGAAGGGCCATTGCTCAGCTCAACCACAAAATACTACACCTGCCAAATTTCTAATGTTTGGTCAGATTTTGGTAAGCGGGTTGCCCTGAGAGCTTTTAAGCACCACTTCATATATGACATCTATACATTATAAATGGAATGACAAACTGGGAAAAATCGTATGTTACTTGCTTCATCCTTTGAAAGGACTTCTTCAGATTTCAGATTAAACATTGTTTCTATTGATGGAATCAAAGGAAATTGTTACAACTACTACAAAAACAATAAGAGATTTATTTAATATAAAACAAAATAATATCCCAAAACCTGAAGAAGAAATTTACAATATAGACTGTAAAAAAATGTGCCTAGAAATACATAGGTGAAAGATCAAGGAATATAAATAAAAGACTATGTTAACACAAAAGAGATCATTTACAAAACTATACACTCAGTGCATTGGTCATAAATTGTAATAAGTCTGATCACAATTTCAATTTAAAGAATGTAGTTTTAATTAAAGGAGAAACTAATTTATTAAGGCAAAATGTATAGAAAGTGCAGTAATTTCTGAGTCTTCCATTGTAATTTACATATCACATTTCTTAACAAAACTACTGCGATTGCAATGTGGGATATTAAAAACAATAGTAAAAGTGGCAGGAAGGGAATACTTGGAGTTAGGACAAAAAACAGTTTTGAAATCTCAAGACTGTGTACTTTCAAACTAAATATAGTAAATATATATCCTTTGGGAAATGTTCTAAAAATGCCAAATGGCTACCTGTATTAGCTACATTTTATTTAGAATAAAAGTGTTGTTTCAGTTTTCTTATATCAACAAAATACATGATTAGCATTCAATTCAAGTGTCATGTACCTTCAACATAGGAAGTTAGGGTGATGTGGCTACAGAAAAGTTAAAAAGCACTGGTTTACACACATGTACATACGGGAGCATGTTGAAAAGTTCTTGGCTCAACCCACAATTTTTATTATGAATGCTGTGGGTTTTCTGACTTATTGAACTTTGACAAGGTAGATCTAAATTTTTTCTATGCAAACACAAATTTTAAAATAAAATTTTATCAACAGATGCATAGCTTATATATGGCAATTTAAAAATTCAAATTAAAAATAAAAAACAAGAAATATTTATTAAGATATGCCTTTAAAAACTGTTATGCAAATTAAATATTACCACTAATGATGTAAAAGTAAACACTATTAAGCATTCATTATGTATAAACAATGCAGACTGTTTTGTTTGACTAATGTAAGGTCAAAATGATGCCAACAAAAGTCTTACACTAATGCAGACAAAATTTAGCCTTATACAAATTTATAAAAGATTAGATGTAGTATTAGTTTTTAATATATAAAATTACAAAAATAAAAATGTAAAAATTTACTTTTCCTCAGGTCATTTACATTATTTTTTTTGCCTCTAAAAATAAAATTTTGCTTAAATGTATTCTTCTTTACTAATTACAAAAATAGTTTTCTACAGATGTGTAGAGATGTGACAATGCAATTTATCTGCCTAAGAGTTTAAGTAATGTTTCCCCTCCTTATAAAACAACTTTTGTTTTTTAAGTTTTGACAGCATGTTTCATTAAAGGAAAAAAAAACCAGATAAAATCAAATAATGACATTCACATTACAGACTAAATCAATCCAACAGACTTGTTAAGGAAAATATGAAAACAAGTTCAAACAAAAGTCATCTCTTTAGATGAATTTTATATAATCAGAAAATAAGTCCCATTTAAAATTCATGATAATAAAAATATTTTAATAAATTAAATGTTGACTTATTACTTTCCACACTCCCAAAAACTAAAAGTCTGGAAGGAAACGTATCAATAGTAAAGAAAGTAATAGCTATCTAGTTTCCTGAAAAACTGTTTTAGAAAAAGATTTAATAAATTTCAAATGACACTAATGTTCAATGATTGTCAAATGTTTCTTGAATGGAAACGAATAATTTCACTATTACCATCAAGTGACATTTAATCCATTTTAATAAAAAAAGTAATATTTTAAAACACTTTTTAGCTGACAATACACATCTTGTTCATATTGACAACAATTTGTCATTACATGTCTACAAAAAAATAAAAATCACATTCTATTCAAAATGTTTAAACAAAGCAAAGTAATAAAACAAACATCAACAGGAATACATGACTTACATATTAGTAGCAACTTAACACCATACTACTATTATACAGGATGATGTTACATTGGAGACACTAATTGAATATGAAAGTGCCTGTCGATCTATCTGATTTGGGATAGGTGTTAAAAGTTAAAGTGACAATTTTCTGATATCTATAAAAGCATCCGAGGCTCCTTTTTTTTGTTTGCATACCAAATCCTGAATTACTTAATTCACTTGGTCTAATATTCTGAGCGTGCATTTCTTTTTTCCGTAAAAAAGAAAACAAAAGAAGAAATAAAAAAAAAGTGACTGAGACTTAGAATCTGTAAAATTTACCTAGTCTCATATTCTGAGCAAATATTTATTCTATTAATACATTAAAAAAAATAAATATAATTCAACTTCTATGACCAATAAGAATCTGTAAAATTAAAGTAATTAATTTAAAGTTCTTTTTTTTTTTTTCTTAATTGCCAGCCCTACTGTCTTTGGATTTGAAAAGTTGTGCACCAGAGATAAAACAAAAATTGCATTTGAAATGCAATCTATTTCATCTTTATTATATCCAAAGGAGGTAAGTTTGACCTTTTTAATTTAATTATTCACTTTTGTTTCAGTAATTCTTACTGGTCACAAAAGTTGAATTATATTTCATCCTCCATTTTTTTTATGGAATAAATGCATGTTAAAATAGGTATTGTTAAGTTTAGCATTTCAGACAATTTCTACATTCCAAACACCTTTATATTTTTTCACTAGCCTTATATTTTGAGTACTCCTCTGCATCTGAAAAAGCATTGTATCGGAAATAAAACAAAAAATGCAATATAATTTTTCAAGTAAAAACTAAAATTTCATCTCTGTGAAAGAAAAATGTACAGATATAATTCCATTAACATAGAACTACATATTTTCTGCCAATAATCTCACAGAAGCAAGAAAAAATATATTTTAATTTGTATTACTGTACCAGATGATTTATGTATAACAACTACTCTTGCCTTGAGAATAAATGAGCAGGGTAAGGTGGGGTCTTTCAATTTCCAAGATTTCTAAGGTAGTAGAACATAATAATTGCAATAAATATGAAGACATTAAAATCAAACAGGAAAGAATAACCAAAAATGAATAGGTAAACTGAAAAACTAAGAGGGAGTAAGAAAAAAATAGACAATATAACTGGTTATCAGAACTCTATCATGTACTGAAAAGATATCCACAGAAAGTAAAATAGGATACACAAAAGACAATGTGTTTTGCAGATTAAATATATATTCATCAATAGCTGATATCATATCAGCCCAGGCCTATAATCAAGATATGTTGTTGGTACTGAGGGAGACACATTTAGATTTCCACATAAAACTAAAGTCCTCCCTGTCTTCCCTCTCTAAGCAGGAGGAGTGGTTTTTAGGCTTGAATGTTACCAGCCTTTGACCATCTTGTCTCCTGGTCTTTTTTCTATTTTATTTGATGTGCACATTTTCTAGCTGTTTCTTACATGCTAATACTCTTGGGAAAGGTATGAATCCTCTTCTTCTCCCCCCAGTTATGGGTAAACAGCAGGACAAACCGGGTTCTATAGCTTTGGATGGGAACTGGTCTACTACAGAAAGAAATGGCAACCTACTGCAGGAAAAAATCTGCCTCGTCAGTCATGTATCGAAAGATACATGATCGCCTACGCGTGTATCACACATGACACAATATGACTGATATTCACATTAACGTGCAAATACCCTGGGGAAAGGTATGAATCGTCTTCTTCTCTCCCCAGCAATGGGTAAATAGCAGGATAGACCGGGTTCTATAGCCTTGGATGACAACTGGTCTACCGCAGAAAGAAATGGCAACCTACCGCGAGGAAAAAATCTAACTCATCAGTCATGTATCGAAAGATATATGATCGCCTAAGCGTGTATCACGCATGGCACATAACTGACTGACTGACCCTCACTCTCTAATCTAATTATTTGGAAAAGCAATAGTGCAGGCTTACAATCCAAAGACTCAAAATACGAAGTGATATTTAAAAAATTAAGCAAGATAAATCAGTGCTTGGCATGTAGTAATCATTTGAGTAAATTTTGGTTTTAACTCCCGAGCGCTAAATATCCCTTCAAATTTTCAAAAATCGTCATAATTCCGTGCAAATTGTACATGGTGAACTCGAATTAACAATTAGATTATGAAGAAACCATATTTTAAGGGATATTTAGCGCTCGGGAGTTAAAACCACAATTTACCATTGTTTGAAACGGTAAACTTGAAATTACAAATTCTAAGTTTTGTTGGTCACAGTATTTTTTTATTATTATTATTCATTGGGGGGAAAGAAAGGGATCGGAATATGAGGCTATGCAAAGTAATCTAAGGGACGTAATTCAGCATTTCATACGTGAAAAATATTTCGAAAGATGAAACGAAAGAAAGCCCCCACTCCACTTTTTTTTATCCGTGACTTTTTAGTACATACAATCGATTATTTTTAAACTAAAGTTGTTATCAAAAATTTTTTATGCTACTTTTAATGATCTTTGAAACTTTTTCAAAAGTGAGTTAAGATAAAAAAAACATTCAGAATGTTGAAGTTTGCTTCAAATGATGTCAATCTTTTTTTGTTTTTAAAAAAAATAATTTTTTTTACCTGTTGTTTTCTTTTCAATCTGTTTATAACGTGTCAATTTTAGCGAGAAATTTCAATCAGTTTTTATTTAAAATCTACTTGTCAAAAAATAAAGTTACTAATGGAGTCTCTCATCACAACCATTAACTTTTTCCCCGTTTTCTAAAAAAAAAAGCAAATATTTATTTTCCTTGAATAAAAAAGAAAGCCTTTTATTTTTCAAAGTTTTATGCAAACATGAAAATAAAATCATAAAATATTTAAAAAAACAAAGCAAAATAAAAATGTAATTAAGCAGATGGTGAATTTGAATCTTTTTTACTCTTAAGAGTAAGAAAATTCAAATTCGACATCTGCTTAAGCTTACTTTCGTTTTTATTTTAATTAATTATTGATATTATTTTATGATAATTACTTAATTATACTGATATTAATTATTGATATTATCTTATGATAATTAATTCAAAATTAACCTAAAAATATTTTTGACAGTATTTTTTTAAAGTTTTTTAAGTGAAAGGTTTTACTTTTTTTTTAACAAGACTGAACTGAAAAAGTAAAAAAAAAACTTTTCACTTAAAAAGACTTAAAAAATACTGTCCAAAACTTAAGTAACTTAATTTTATTTCAAATAAAATTTTAAATAATAATTAAAATCTACTAAAATAAATAAATTTCATTTTTTTTTCCATATAATTTTTTAAAAATATTTCATAAATATTCACTTTTGAATTTGATACAAAAAAATTAAAAGCATCATTAGAATATGATTTATTTTATTCAGACAGTAAACAATTTTGAAAATATTGCAAACAAATCCTTGTTTTTGTTTAGAATTTTCTTAAATATTGCATAAACTTTTATCGACTTTTATCAGTTCTGGACATAAAGAAATAACGGCAGACACGCTTATTTTATTTTCTCTGTGTAACTAACAACAACGTACACAAGATGATAGTTTCAAATATATTTCACAATAATGTCTTCCTGAAACAGTGAGCATTGTAATTACTTACTTGCTAGGATTTTTTTCAGCTGACTTGTTGCTAAATTTCAGGAAAGATGCAAATTTAAAATATTTAAAAGTTAAACCATTGGAAGAGAAAAATGAAGTGACGGCGTCTCTAGTTACTGGACTCCATTTTGGAATGGCGTCACACTTCCGGTGGCAGATTTATTAACTATTTTTTTGGGCAACATGTCTAACAGAAATTTGCCATTTAAAATTAAAATTGGATTATTTTTTATTCCGCTTTCTGGGGTGCCTGAAACGAAAATATGTCCTCCGGCTATCTTTCGATTTTGATTACCGGAAGTTGCAGAACAATTTGACTTATCGCCGAAAAACTATTATGGAAGAGTAGAAAGTAGAAATAAATGTATGTTCAAGCGAAGAGGAAGATGATGATTTAAAAAGGCAATGGTCCAACATCATAAACACATATTTCATTAAATCATTATTACTCATTTTAGTTATCATTGTTTATTTATCCCTGTTATAGCGGGTAAATCCCAAATAGTTAAATTCATTAAAAAATTGTCAGCTAAATCCTAAATCTTGACGAAAAACAAACATTTCTTTTAAAGAAATTCACCCCCACCAAGCAAGATGGTAAGGCACTGGAAGTGAAACAGAAAAAAAACTTTTGAAGGAATAGCAAACCCAATCCTAAACAGGAACCAAGGGATAAACCTCTACTCCTGTTCAAAAGACCAAGGAGGAGTGTGAACGGATAATAGGCGAACATATCTACTTATTGAGGAAAATAATAAAAATAAAAATAAATAGTACAAATTTCAGAGCTTCGGCGGAGACGTAGAGGTATATAGTTGAACTAGTAGAATTTAAAGGAACCAGAAAAACGGAAACCCAATCAAATAGGAAAAAAAGTATAAAAACCTCTACTCCTGTTCAAAAACCGGGGAAGAGTGTGAACCGGGCGATAGACGAACATATCTACTGCTATAAAACTGATTAACTGAAAGAAGCACTACTTAAGCAGACTGGTCCACTCATGAAAAATTGGGAAATTTTTTTTTTTTTTAAATAATTTTTGAAGGCTACAACACTTGTCAAAATCGAAATAAAATTGATTTGTTACCATTTTAGAAGTGGCTCTTCTTTTCATAATATCCATATAATGCAAAATCGATTCCTGACTTTTTACAGATTTATTGGAACTTAACTGTTTGTTCAGAAATGTCAAGTTTGAATCTGAGCTTACATCATTGATATCTGTGTATGAAAAGAGATATTTTGTTTTATTTAAAAAAAAAAGAAGATTTCTTTTAAATGAAGAAAAAACAGATATATGCATTTTGTAAATAAATGTTAAATAAATGACATTATTTGACATATGCATGTTCGTTGTTTTGATAATTAGTTTTCATATGGGTCAGTTGCTTTAACATTTGGAGTCATAAAATTAGTATGGTTTCTTCTATGTGCTGTGTCCCTTCAAGACATAACTGATCATGGCTCTCCACAACTTCTCACCCTTTGTTATAAAAATTTTGTTTTACTACTTTTAAAAATGTTAATCTTAAATAAATGTTTAATTGTCAAGGTTGCTTTTTTAGAACACATTCTTTTGAGAGAAGTGTATTTTTATGAAGTCCAGACGGTTTGGATAAAAAAACTTTTACACTTGTATATCTTTTTTAGCTCAGCAGTTGAAAACCACCAAAATTGTGGAGCATCCATTTCCAGTTTATGGAAAATTGTTTTTTCATATTTTGTGGCCAATGAGAATGGCAGTCTCATGCTCTTGTGAAAATTTGGATGGAGCCTTCTGTGAGCCTAAATTTCTGAATAAATGGGACTCAAGTCAGTGGAAGGGGACAAAGCAAATCAACATCAAGGCATAAAAGGCTTTTGATATCAAGAAGATAGCATCAAGAAGGCACCAGTTACCAGCCAACTGCAGAAAGACTAAAGAATTTTGAAGTTCAAATGAAAATTCTCTTGTGGTTGGACAACAAAAAACAAAAAGAATTCTAAGAATTCCCTTTAGTAACTCAACTCTGCAACTGCAACTTCAACCAATGATTTCATCCACTGGTCCATGTATTCTTGGATAAAAGCATTGGTTGAAGTAATCCAGTGACTTGACCCAAAGAGTTGTGAGTTCAATACTTGGCTAAAGTAGTGGTGAACAAAAAACTTGGTGAATTGAGTTACTAAAAGGAAATAACTGAAACAGATATCCAAAAAAGACACAGCACATGGAATTAGAATAATCTACCCTGATGGACAAAATAAAGGGTTCAGTTTGAAATTCCAACCTATATCACCTAAAGAAGGCCAGAGCATACAATGGCAAAACATTGTGAACATGACACTAAAGTTGAGGACAACAACTCAAACAATGTAACTTGTGTAAATAGTTACCTCATCTCAGAAATATAGACAAATTCAGCACTCATTTCTTTGTTTCTAACAAAATTTTCTTGTTTCTTATTAATTTCCTTAGCTTTTCAAAGGCATCTTTCTATATTCTGGTATAAGAAATGAAACATTATGCCACAGTTCAGCATTCTTCTTAACAAAATTTTCCTGTTTCTTATTACGTCCCTTAGCTTTTGGAATCTATCTTTCTCTATTATGATGTAAGAAATGAGATATTACACAGCAGTTCATCATTCTTTCCTTTGTTTCTAACAAAATTTTCCTGTTTCATATTACTTTCCTTAGCTTTTGGAATGCATCTTTTGCTATATCAATATGCCTTCAGATTTCAGTGTGACATTTTATGTCCTCTGTTAAAACACTTACTAGACATTTAAATTTCAGTCTTGCTTGATTTTCATATTCCCAATTTATAATTTCCATCTTGGGCTGTCCCTTTTGATGACAACCATACGTTCTGTCTTTTTACAATTGATATTTAGTCCTTTTTACCTCACTTTACTACCTTCTGTAAGAGTTCCTGTATCTTCCATTCTCTGTCTGCTATCAACACTGTATCATCTGCATATCTTATGTTGTGAAGATTGTATTCTATCAATAATGAATCCTTGTAGGACTTATAATTCTCTCAGAATCACTTCACTGTGTCAGTTGAATAAGTCTGGTGAGAAGACACATCCTTGTCTTATATTCCTTTCTTTTTTGTATATTTACTGAATTCATTTTTCTATCCATATGCAGGTGGTTTAATTCCAGTATAAGTTCTGGATAATTCTAATATCTTTCTCAAATAAATCAAACTTACAAAGCTTTATTTTTACCTTTCATCAGCATGGCTGATGCTAACCTCCTTGAGAGTAGCTGATCATACCTTCTCAGGTTAATGTTTTTCAGTAGCATGAAGTGGAAGATTATATTGAATCCATTGCTAGGTCTGCCACTAGGAAAGCTGGTTCACTGTATTGTGCTAGACAATTTTTCTTGCCAAAATCTATCTTATACGTTTATAAGTCTACCATTTGTCCTTGCTTTGAATAATGCTATTTCCCAGATGCATGAATTTTCCATGCTCTGCTAACACATTCCCAAGATATGTGAATTTTTCTTACTTTGTTAAAACACTTCCCAGATATAAGAATTTTCCATGCTCTGTTAAAACACTTCCCAGATATGAGAATTTTTCCATGCTCTGTTAAAACACTTCCCAGATATAAGAATTTTCCATGCTCTGTTAAAACACTTCCCAGATATGAGAATTTTTCCATGCTCTGTTCCCAGATGCTGAAATGTGAACACACATTGAATTAGCAAAAGATGCCTTCCAAAAGCTAAGCAAAGTACTGAAAAAAATTTGTCCTTGCTTTGAATATTGCTGCCATATTTGATCTGCTGCTTCTGCTATGTATTTAGAGATTCTTGATAAAATCTAAAGAATCATCAATGTTATTGGTCCAGACCTGACATGCTGTCTTCAGTCACTTTCCCACCGCCATAATGAAGCTTCCCTTTCATTTCTATAAATACATTTATGGTAATTGTTCTCATGAACTTTCCTCTTTGATGCCCCAACTGAGTCATTCTTCTGGAGGTTAGCATCAGCAATAATCCCAGCTGGAGAATCACTGCTCAATAAAAGGGTTTCCTATCTGCAGTTAAGCTTTTGTTATTTTGTTCCAATAGAATAAATGTTTTATAAAATTTCAGCATGCCTTGCATCATACTTTCATTTTGTATTGTTTGGTTAAATGTTATCAAGTGGTAGTGATATATTTCTGAGAAGTAGAAAGATCACTTCACTCTCATTTGTTCAGAAGTTTAAATATCTGGAAAGTGTTTTAACAGAGCATGCTCTGTTAAATTACTTTTCCATGCTATGTTAAATTACTTTCCATATACGTGAATTTTCCATGCTATGTTAAATTACTTTCCATATATGTGAATTTTCAATGCTTTGTTAAATTACTTTCCAGATACGTGAATTTTCCATGCGCTGTTAAATTACTTTCCAGATACGTGAATTTTCCATGCTATGTTAAATTACTTTCCAGATACGTGAATTTTCCATGCTCTGTTAAATTACTTTCCAGATACGTGAATTTTCCATGCTCTGTTAAATTACTTTCCAGATACGTGAATTTTCCATGCTCTGTTAAATTACTTTCCAGATACGTGAATTTTCCATGCTATGTTAAATTACTTTCCAGATACGTGAATTTTCAATGCTATGTTAAATTACTTTCCAGATACGTGAATTTTCCATGCTATGTTAAATTACTTTCCAGATACGTGAATTTTCCATGCTCTGTTAAATTACTTTCATGATACGTGAATTTTCAATGCTCTGTTAAATTACTTTCCAGATACGTGAATTTTCCACGCTATGTTAAATTACTTTCCAGATACGTGAATTTTCAATGCTCTGTTAAATTACTTTCCAGATACGTGAATTTTCCATGCTATGTTAAATTACTTTCCAGATACGTGAATTTTCCATGCTCTGCTAAATTACTTTCCAGATACGTGAATTTTCAATGCTCTGTTAAATTACTTTCCAGATACGTGAATTTTCAATGCTCTGTTAAATTACTTTCCAGATACGTGAATTTTCAATGCTCTGTTAAATTACTTTCCAGATACGTGAATTTTCCATGCTCTGTTAAATTACTTTCCAGATACGTGAATTTTCCATGCTCTGTTAAATTACTTTCCAGATACGTGAATTTTCCATGCTATGTTAAATTACTTTCCAGATACGTGAATTTTCAATGCTCTGTTAAATTACTTTCCAGATACGTGAATTTTCAATGCTCTGTTAAATTACTTTCCAGATACGTGAATTTTCCATGCTCTGTTAAATTACTTTCCAGATACGTGAATTTTCAATGCTCTGTTAAATTACTTTCCAGATACGAGAATTTTCAATGCTCTGTTAACACATTTCTAAGATATGTGAATTTTCCATGTTCTGTTAAATCACCTCCCAGATCCATAAATTTTCCATTCTCTGTTAACACACTTCCAAGATACGAGAGTTCTCAATGTTCTGTTAACATATTTCCCAAATATGAGTTTTCTATTCTCTGTGAAAACACTTCCCAGATACATGAATTTTCAATGCTCTGTTAACACATTCCCAAGATATGTGAATTTTTCTTGCTCTGTTAAAACACTTCCCAGATACGAGAATTTTCCATGCTATGTTAAAACATTTTCCAGATACTGTAATACAAACACACATTGGATTAACCAAAGATACATTAAAAAAATCTAAGCAAAGTACTGAAAAACAGAAAAATTTCATTAAAAACAAACAGTGTTGGATTGCTATATGATATCCATCTTCTTATATGATAGTGAATGCTGAACAATCTCTCCCCATGTATGAAGAGAAAACTGGAGGCAATAGAAATAGTCTTAAAGCAAATAACAAGAAAGGCTTAGAACTCTTAACCCTCATGGAAGCATATTCAAGGCAACAGAGATAGAAGAATGTAGTGAGATGAGCATAACAAGATGAACGATAAATGTTTCATCAAGAAATAAGAACGCAAATCCTGTTCCCCATATTCTAATAGCAATTCCAATAATAACAATTGCACAAACAAAGCCAATAATTCTAATAGCAATTGCAATAATAATAAGAGGAAGAGGCAGGAAGCTTGGCAAAGAAACACTGTTATGGGCCACAAGAGACAGGAAGTTTTGGAGTCATGACACCTGTGTTTCTCAAAGGGACACAGCACATAGAAGTCCCGTGTTCAAAACTATCCTTTCAACAAGACGTTCTAGAAATGAGGTTGAATTTCTGCAGCTGTTGTTGAATTGATGTTTTTATCTTCACTGATGAGAATGCTACCTCCTTGCATTGGATTTTTCATTTAGATATCTTTATCCAAAGCTATGCCTTCTTTCAAGTTTCTGCTGATTGTTATTTTGAGGGGACTTCTTCAGTATTACCTGTCATAATTTTTATAGAAGCAAGATATAATTGCTATTTCTTTGTTATGAAGTTGTAACCACTGAGAAGTTCAGTTACAACTTTATGTAAAAAGATTAAACATTGCTGCTAAATCTGGACTGCAGCTGCAAAATCATCACTTTCTAGCCTCATTTGCATAGCCTAGTGGATGATGAATTTTTTTTCCACTGTACAATTCCTTTCTCACAGACAAATGAGGTTAGCAATTAAAATAACAACTGCAAAGAAAACAGAGCTAATAAATAAATGTAATAGATAATAAAAACAATTACAAAAACAACTGAGCCAATAACTAATAGCAATTGCAATAATAATACTATAAGCAAAACAGGACTAATAAATAATTGTAATAAATAATAACTGTAAAAACAACTGAGCCAATAATCCTAATAGCAATTGCAATAATAATAATTGTATGCAAAACAGGACTAATAAATAATTGTAATAAATATTAACAACAACTGAAAAAACAACTGAGCCATTACTTTTTCAGTCAATTTGTAACAATGATTGCAGGGGTTTTGGTTCGACAATGATGTAGAGCTTAAAATGTGGTTTGATAGATTTTTTAATCAAAACCTATTGATTTCTATCATCAAGGCATTGACTAGTTCATGGATTATTGACAGGAAACATAAACAATGAACAGAATACATTGTTGAATGATTCATCAGAACTAATAATAAATAAGTATTAAAATAAATTAGAAAACAAACAAATTTATTAAACAACCTAATATATAATACATACACACAGTAAAATCCCAAATTGCCCTGAAAATTCAGATATAATACAGTGGATTGTAGTTTTTTTTCTCTTTTTTTTCTTTCTAGTGTAAACTTACAATGTGAGTCTCGTAACAAGATGAAAGATAAATGCATTGTCAAGAAATAAGAATGCAAATCCTGTTCCCCATATTCTAATAGCAATTGCACAAACAACAAAACCAATAATCCTAATAGCAATGACAATAATAATAATTGTAAGCAAAACAGGGCTAATAAATAAATGTAATAGATAAGAAGAACAATTATAAAAACAACTCAGCCAATAACTAATAGTAATTGCAATAATAATACTGTAAGCAAAACAGCACTAATAAATATTTTTAATAAATAATAACTGTAAAAACAACTGAGCCAATAATTTTAATAGCAATTGCACTCATAATAATTGTAAGCAAAATAGGACGAATTAATAATTGTAATAAATAATAACAACTGCAAAAGCAACTGAGCCAATCCTTTTTCAGTTGGTTTCTAACAATCATTGCAGCCAATAACTCTAATAGCAATTGCAATAATAATAATAATGTAAGCAAAAGAGGGCTAATAAATAATTGTAATAGATAATAACTGCAAAAACATCAGCGCTAATAAATAATTCTAATAGTAATTGCAAAAATAATTTGATTAATAAAGTAAATAATTGCCTGTCAGTAAATTTTGATTAATAAGTTTGTCCTGAAAGTCATTGTGAATGAGTTAAATCCTAAGGGTTCATTTAATCTAGTTGTTTACCAGGTTTACTTAGTCCAATAAATAGCTTGAACACTTAATGCCTAAAACAAAGCATCAAAACTCAAAATCAATTTGAAAACATTTTATTCAATAAACTGTAGAGATTATGTATTTACTCATATATGTGTATATGTATGTATGCGAATACATAAATATATGTATATGTGCTTGAATGGGTATCAATGTATATGTGTGTGTGAATATACAAAGAGGTGGTGAAAAATTCTTGGGTCCATCAGGATGTGTATTCACTTATAGATATGTTTTTGTGTATATATGTATATATATATGTCTAAAAATGGATGGACAAATGTGTTTGTGAATATAAAATAGGGTGCAGAAAAGTTCTCAATCCAAACAAGAGACCTAAATAAATATATAAATTCTGTCTTTTATCATTTGGTCAGATTTTGAGAAGTGGGCTAGGGTAAGAACTTTTCACCAATTTCTTCTCTGTGTGTGTGTGTATATATATATATATATATATATATATATATATATATATATATATATATAATATTATATATAAATATAAAAGTGGACATGGAAGTCAGCACTTAGAGGCGACAGTCTGTTTCATGCTAGTGCAATTGTCATGCTAGTGCAATCGTCAGGCGTAAAGCCCGTGAAAAAATAATTCTGTCTTCCTCATATAGTGCCGCATGATGATACATTATATTATGGGAGATGGCGCCATAAACACGAGTCGACTGACGATTGCACTAGCATGAAACAGACTGTCGCCTCTAAGTGCTGACTTCCATGTCCACTTTTATATTTACACACGCTCTATCTCTGATATTGAGCACTTTATCCCATAAATATAGCACACTTTAAGACTATATTTCTTAATATTATATATATATATATATTATTATATATATATATATTATTATTATATATATATTATATATATATATTATATATATATTATATTATATATATATATTATATATATATTATATTATATATATATATTATATATTATATATATATATATATAATATTAAATATATATAATAGTATATACTATATAATAATAATAATAGCTAGTCACTCGTATTGAATGATACATGTCTATTAGGGAAGCTAGCCAATCCATATGGGTGCATGGCCAAGTGGTTAGAATGTTCACTTTCTGACCATGAGACCTAGGTTCAAATCACACCATGTACAATTTGTCAGGAGACTTCCTGATGTTATTGGTCTGGAGGGGGGACAAACCCAGCATGCAGCACCTTTGGAAGGTGCCTGAAAACCATACCATGGGTTGACCCATTACTAGAGTTGTGAGTGAAATTGGGTAGACGGAACACTTGGGGCCATTCATAGCTGTGCTAGCACAAAGTCACAAGTCATTGTGACCGAGGATTTGAGTGTGCTGGTGTTGTTCAGATTGTTGATCATTCTAGATAACACACTCTCTCCCAGAAACTGTAACTAAGAATAGTTACTCAGTTACTCAGCATACTTGCGGTATAAACCACAGGTTGGCTCTGTGGGTGGTGAACAAACACAAATGTGCCTGAGTGAGAGTCTGCAATAGGGATTGGCTAGCCACCCTAGCAGAGTGGTATCCTGAAATATGAGTGGCCAATTATTATTATATTTGTGTATAGAGTGTGTGTGTATGAAGGACCTCATCACCTCTGTAAGCATGTCTATCTAGTGTGGTTGGGGGTGAGGGATTTAGGGAGTCAGCTTGAGCCCTTCATGGGTGGTGTCATCTTCTATGTAGTAACAGAGTATATTCAACTATACATGGGATCTTCAACTTATGTCGGAGATCCGTTCCTACGGCGCAACAAAACCTGATTTTCGATATAGGTTGGAACTCACCCATGAGTCTGCTTTATGCTTGGGAGCCATAATGAAGGGCAAAAAGTTCCCCCCCAAAACGACACAAACAAGAGATAGCGAATGTAGCACAATCCAATATGGCGTACAGCCCGTGAAAAAATAATTCTGTCTTCCTCATATAGTGCCGCATGATGATATATTATATTATGGGAGATGGCGCCATAAACACGAAAAAACCATATGCTGGGTCCAACGTAATACAAGGATCTTCTGTACAGGGATTATAATGTGTGAGAGAGAAATAGTGGGGAGCGGGATGATCTATGGGGTTATATATTAATTCTATCTGGGCTGCTTAGTTTGTTGTTGAATCCATCTGGACAAAGTGTTTTGAGGCACTATATATATATATATAGATAGATAGATAGATAGATATATATATATATATAGGTTGTTACATATATTTGTTTCTTTTTTCTGATGTTCTGCAAACAATCTTCAAGAATAATCTTTTGTAGCATGTTTTGCTTCTTAGTAACTCTGACTGGGAAATGAATGAATCTATCGCTTCTCCCCCAGCTATGTGTAAATAATGGGACAGACTGGCTTCTATAGCCTTGGGCGGCAGCCAGTCTAGAAGGAAAACTGAATTCAAACGAGCTTGGAGAGGGTTGAGCTCCATTAGGCTATCTTGCCAAAAACACATTACTGATGCTGCCGCTCCCTATGTTGTATTGTTGATGTAAATGAACACAGAGAAGAATCAGTGCTTAATATATTTATTCAGCACCAGTATCCGGTGATAACAGATACATACAAATAAACACAGAACAATAAGTTACAAAACAATTAACAAGACAACCTACAAGGAATAGAGGAGAGTCAAATGCTGTATAGCCAACAAAGTAAGATCAGTCTGAATATTAATTAGCTTAGTATCAACTTATTAATCAACTGTTGAAGTCCTTAATCATAGACTATTTAAGGCTATGAGCTAGGCCATCTGGTAGAGTGCTGAAGGGGTGCTAGCTCTCTACAACAACCCTACTATCCTGATGGATTACAGGACTTGTGATCGTGAACTCTGGTCATCCTGTGAAACTGTTGTTTAAAGAAATTTTATTTCAGATTAAACACTTTGAGATGGAATGCCAAGTCAATAAAAATGAGCATGTTCTCTTTGCTTTTAATTAAGATCACAAGGCTGTCAAAGCTGCTTGAGACTATTGTACTGTGTACAGAGATGACTTTGTTACTGATAGAATGGCACAGAAATGGTTTTCCCATTTCAAGGAGAAGTTCAAACTCAGAATCTCTACATTCTGGCTGACCTGTCCAATCTGATGATAAGGGTGGACCGGAACTGACTCCAATCCCAAGTATGACAGTTAATATACAGTCCATCTGAAGTTATTATCAAAGAACATAAACCTCAATAACTCCATGATTTGAATCATTTTTGTCAAATATTAAATGATTAATTTAGACTTCAAAACAAAGCTTGAGTTAAAATTTGTGGTAGGTTCAATGTTTTATTAGTTACTGGATTTATAAAAACTGCAGTCTGAAGTTATTATCCAGATTAAACTAATATTAGTTTAAGCCTCTGAAATCTAATAAAATCAATTTTTTTCTTTCTTTCCAATTTATGTTGAAACATTGATAATGGAAAGGATCTAATATTGAAAAATTCAAGTTACTAAGGTTTATGTGATTTGCATGACTTCTTATAAACTGTAGACCAGCAGCAGGATACACCCTATTTCCGTTTTTTTTGTCACTTGATCTTCAAAAACCCCTCATCCACTCCTTTTCTTCTCCATTCCCCTTCTGTCAAAGTGGATGTTGCTTAAAAAACTAGACCTCGAACAGAACTACCTGTTGGCTATAAAACAGAAACACTCGAGATCGAGATAAAACCACATCTTCCTTTTCTATATGGATGTCCATAGTATCGCATGAATATTTCTCTTACAACGAATTTTTGCCCTAATTTAATGAATCCCTGCTTTTTCTGTGTTTAACTCGGGGGTGATACTGTACATAAAACTCCTTATACTTTTGTACAACATGGCAAAAAGAATAGTGTCACCTTTGTTGAAAACTAGACATTGTTTCTGAATAAAAGTGACAGGATTTGTTAATGTCTGAAATAATTTTTACATTAATTTAATGGATTTTCAAAAATTACACAATAAAAACCAAATGAGGACCCAAAATTGAAAGGAATTCACAATTCCACACGGCCAAACTTGAAAAGAAATAAATAAAAAAAAAAATGGTATGTCATTCAAGAATGAGCTGATAATCTACGATGTTGGCGGAAAAGTATTTTGGTCTGAACTTCTCAGCTGACACTTGTATTTACCATTCAAAATTAATAAATAAATAAATAAATAAAAGGAATGTTTTTGAAAGAAAATTTATTTATCTATTGCATCATTCATTAAGTGTACAAATCAGAAATACTTACATGTATATACATATATAGGTGAAAAACAATCATATACATATATAAAATGCAATACACACACACACATATATATATATGTGTGTGTGTAATTATTTTTAAAAAATATGATTCCTTCACTACATAAGAGTTCTCGTATTTCAAAAACAGGAGCCAAAAACTTCAATATAATTATTAAAATTAAATTGAATTAAAGTATCAAGCTCTGTTTCATCTTCAAGTGAAATTTTTGGAATAACTAATTTTGAAATTTATGCAGCTTTATAAGCATATTCATTCATAAAATTAATTAGTATGGAAACGGCTGATGCAATTATTTCAATAAGGGGCGTAAGGATTAACAATTTGTATCAACATATAAGTTACTTTCCGAAAGAGGTCAAGTCAAGGTAGGGTCAGGGTGTCTATTTTAAAGTGAATGATGACATTCAGTAGACGCATATCGTCTAGTCTATTTCAGCGACAGAGTTATTGGCATTATTGTTACACTGTTAAATGTTTAAAGATTTTTTTTTTTCTAAAAGGGTTGTTTGTATATAAATGCGTCGTATTGAAGTACAATTTGTTTTTTTGACGACTTCATAAAGGGTTTTTTATTTTATGATTGGGTTAAGCTTTTAAACCTTTTAATAGACTATGAAATTTAAATTTTTTTTTAAGCTAATTATTTAATGCGATAATTTGTTGATGGCAAAAAAACCGTTAACTCATGTCTATGGTTTAATATATTTTCATTTTTTAGAAACTTAATGTGTAGTTTTTCATGTAGGCATAAAGGGCATGGGTCATCCCAGGTTTTACAAGTTCTTGTTCTATTTATTATTTTCTATTTTACTTTTGGTGTTTTATTCATTTCTTTTAAATGCCAAAAATATTTGGATAGGGATGTCTGATTTCTATTTCTAATATTATTGAAGGAGCTTTTGTGTTGTCTTCATCTAATTTTAAATTCATTTTTCGTGGAACCTATATATATCATTTCAGTGTTAGGAGTCTCAATGGATGAGATAGTGCATTGGTATACCACAGATTTTATGCAGCATTTATTTTCCAATGGGCAGTCTTCAGGGTTTCTACAATCACATAATTTTTCATTATTTTTGTCTAATTTTAGTTTAGGGTTTTTATTAATACTATTTTGGTATGCATGTTTTTCCAGGATTTTATGTTTTTTTATGATTCTTTCCAGATTTTCAGTGCAACTGTAGCTTAATTTTAAGGTGTTTTTATTAAAGATCTTGCTAAGTCTGCTATTAGTAGGAAAGCGTTTTTCAATTAAAGCTAGGAATTTATGTCCTAGCTTAATAGTAACCATTTGGTTGAATGGGGAGGTATACCAAATGATTTTTCTTTTACTGTTTTTATTCTGGTTAGTACTATTGTTTCTATAATTGATGTTAGTGTTTTTGTATTCACCATTTTTTAAAGCTGTGTTATAAAAATTACTGTGTTGGAAGATTTCTTTATTAGCAGAGTTCATGCTGATTCTTTTCTCTATTGATGCTTAATTGTAGATGGAGGGTGGTTTGACCTAGGGTGTCCATACAAGGGGTTAACGTTAGCTTTTCTGTAAGTATGTTGTTCATTAAATCCAGTTACGTTGAGGAAGTTTACCAGTTTCAATTTAGTATTAACTGTAGTTTTTAAATTTAGTTTTTTGAATTCACTATATATTATCTAATTTTATCTATTTTAAAATTTGTGGAACTCCTCACTACCATGAGCCAGTCATCCCTGTATAGCCTGATGTCCTCAATGTTTAATTCATGGTGCGCGGTTAGGTTGTATAATATAAATAGACCAACAAGGTCAGAAAACTCTGCAGAGTCTAAAGATCCCATGGTGATGTCAAAATGGTCATCAGTGTTTTTAATCCATTGGTCCCCATTATGAATGAGGACAGATTTTTTTTTGCACTAAGAATTATATTCATTTGTTAGGTCTGAATATACAGTAGCAAACTCCAGGGCAGTCGTGAATAGATCTCTTGATATTGACTGGTAATAATCCACAATATCAAACTGTATTAGGGTGCAATCAGGCTTATTGTTGATACTGGTAAACCAATTGATGACTTCTTTGGTATTAATCCAGAGTGTTAATCCAAGGTAGTTTTTAATTTGCCTAGTAATCCTTTCTAGGATTTTTTTGCTTATCTTCCCGATGTCCGGTCGGGTTGGGTTAATCATTCTGATATATATATATATATATATATATATATATATAATAGCTGGCCACTCATATTTGAGGATACCGGTCTGCTAGGGTGGCTAGCCAATCCCTATTGCAGAAGTTCACTCAGGCACATTTGTATTTGCTCAACACCCACAGAGGTTCATACTGCAACTATGCTGAGCAGACCTCAGTTACAGTTTCTGGGAGAGGGAGTATTATCTAGCATGATCAACAATCTGAACAAGGCCAGCACGCTCAAGCTCTCAGTCACAATGACTTGTGGCTTCATGCTACCACAGCTATCAACGGCTCCCAAGAGTTCTGTCTACCCAATTTCACTCACAAGGCTTGGGTCAACCCATGGTGTGGTTTTTAGGCACCTTGCAAAGGTGCCACATACTGGGATTGACCTCGATCCAGTCCAATAACATCAGGAAGTCTCCTTCCTGACAAATCGACCATGGCAAGATTCGAACGCGGATCTCATGCTGAGAATGCGATATGGAGAAGAAGAAAGAAATTCTGGCATTTTCACTTTTGTGTTGTTTGATTTTCATCAATCACATTTCCCGTGCATTCGACTCATTAAACCAACAATGTCTCTCCTTGAATTCAGAATTCCATACATTATACTAACGTTGGTTTAAAGAGTCAAAACCATGTGAAACATGACTGACCAATGAAAACCAAACACAAGAGTAAAAATATCAGAATTTCTTTCTTCTTTTTCTCTATATCTAGTTCACAGATGAAGCTTTAATAAAAGAGAAAAATGTTAGATTGATAAATGTTTCCTATTTGTTCTTTATCATTCTGTCAGATTCCGATCCATATTTGATCCCAACTCATATTATATTGTGTGGACACCGAGGTCAACTCCGAGGAGCAACAGTCTGTTGCATGCTTGAATGCAATCTTCAGGCCATATGTGTTGTGTTTTGGTTCAGCTATTTATATATGCTGGCCAATGGTGCATCATGTGTAGCAAGGTCTATTGTATTATCTTAATGGTTATTGGGTAGATGGTAACAGTTAGGTTTCAAATTATTCTAGAGGTTAAAAAACAACACACACAGCCTGACATTATGCTAGAGCGAAAACAAATAGTTTAAAAAAAAAAAAACAGAAAAAAAAAAACACCTCACAAAATTAATGTTAAGATTCGAATATATATTTTAATACTTAAGCGTTATTTTTAGTGGATACCCACATTTGAATAGATGCTTCGTTTTTTTTTTATTAAACAGTTTATTTATTTATGAACATTCAAAAATCTTATTAAAGAAAAAAATGCACCTTCTGGAAGGATTTGAACTTGCGCCTCCTTGGCAGGAGAAACCCTTGTTAAATCCGACATCCTTTAGACCATCTTGTCCACAGAGCACGTCGATGATTGAGTAAAGTTAAATAGTGCCTGATAAATGCAAATCTTTCTCAGACTCTTGAAACATTCATATCTACTCAGATTTGTATCCTAGTGTAAACAAAGCAATTTCTAAAGAAAGGGATGGATTTTTATTTTTTAATCTGACAGATTTTATTACTGTATATACCCATGTATCATACAATTTTGGAAGACCTAATTTTGAAGCTAATTTGAATACAGTAAATGGCTATATAGTTCGGTCAACGGAGTAGCCAGGACCAGTAGTACATACACTAATTTTACATCTCATGCATGATGTGACCCCCTTAAAATTAGCTTCAAAATAAAGTGATAATATACAGTACTTAAATGTTATTTTTAGTAGATACTAATAATTGAGTAGACGCTCTGCTTATTTATCATGGTATATTTATTGATTTTTGTCTACCGGCCTGAATCTTCCAAAAATCTTGACATTTGCTTGATCATCAATGCACTCTGTGGCCAAAGCAGTCTAAAGTACATGGTTTCTCCTACCAAGGGGGACACTGATTCAAATGCTGCAAATATATAAAAAAATAATTATTTGTGGTACTGGGGCTTGTAAAGAGAATATACTGCTAAGATGAGTTGGATAATGGGTGAAAGAATAATTGTCATGAGGGGGATACTGTAGTATTGAAGATAAATTTTAATATCATGTAAGGAGAAAATGCCAAAGATGATAATGGTTCCTTGTGTAGAGGGTGGAAGACACCGTATCTGCCAGTATTTCAAAACTTTCTGGAAATAATCAGTCTCAATTTTTGTCATAAGAACATTTCCCTGGAAAAAAAAAAAAAAAAAAAAAAAAATACAAACTTTATTTTAACAAAAAATTCAATAGTAAACAATTTTAATATTTTATTTTTGAGATGAGTAATTTTTGTTATCATCTTGGTTGATATTGATGTTATTATAGACAACGTTTTGACCAAGTACCCTCTGGCTATCATCATTATTTACACTATTCACACATTCAAAGAATATAAACGAGATCAAGTATTTCCAGTAAAGATTTTAATTTGGATTACATTCGAGTTTCAGATAGATGGGATAATTGGAATAAGTAGTTTCTTGAATTTTTTTAAAGTAATTTTTAATAATTTTCAATAATGAAATGTTTCGTTCTAGAATTGCTTGCAACTTAAACATATCTAAAAGCACATGTAAAAACCAAATAATAAGAAAGACAATGTATGTCGGGCACCTTCACGAGAGGAGTCATGGTTATCAAGGTTAGTTTGGCTGAATCTTACTACTGACTTCAATCTTCACAGAGTGCACCTTACAAAATTCTGTACACATACAACATAATCCTCGAACAAGTTTCCCATCAACCAGCCAATGTTTACCCTATGTTGCATTTCAATTCTCAATCTCGACAGCATCAAAAACTGGGAAATGGCCTGCTGCATGCTCACAAGGTAACAAGACATAAGACAAACGCCACATCAGGAAATAAGAATGCAAATCCGCTTTCCCATATCATGTGTAGATGATTTATTCAGGGCTTCGCCTGGGTAGGTAAGTAGGCAACTTCTTTCTCAGCTATTGTCCCTACCAATTCCTCGCCCATCTACAAATCTTGACCTGTGGCTTGCAATACAAATGAGTAGCAAAGGAACCATACAATGGATACATCCATCTCCTGACAAGAGTGGACCAGAACGGTCTCGATCCAAAGCATGACAATATAGACAGACACCTGGATATACCCTATTTCTGGTTTTGTTGCCACTTGATCTTTAAAAACCCTCATCCACTCCTTTACTTCCTGTTCCCCTTTCAGTCAGAGTGGATGCAGCTTAGAAAACTAGATTTCAAAAAAGACCACATGCTGGCAATTAAACAGAAACTCTTAAAATTTAGATAAAAATTACCTCTTGTCTTTCTATGTGAGTGTCCATAGTACAAATAATTTCACATTAAATAACCCAACAGTTGTTGACATATAAAACCAATCAACAAAGTATGTCATCATTTTTTATGGCATGGATTAATTAAGGTGTTCCTTATGGGGATACAATGGAGGTCCAGTTTTCTATTGTTATTAATTAAAACTGATCCTCCTAGAATTACTATATAATAATTTGAAAAACATTTAAAACCTCATATGTTGAAATCCAATAATTGTATGCTGGGCTCCATGAAGGATAGCAGGTGAGGCTAGTCTGGTTGACCATTGCTACTAAGTAAATAGTCCGATCTTCACTGGGTGGCCCATATAAAATTCGCCATCAAATATCTCAACAGGGCTTAATATGTCATAAAAATCAGCCAACCTAACTAAATAGGCACCTTGGCAATTCCTAGCAAGGTTAGTTTGGTTGACCATTATTATTGAGTAGTGGGCTTGATCCTCACTAAGTGCCGCATTCAAAATTTAGCATTAAATAACCCAACAAGAGTTGACACATCATAAAATCAGCCAACCTAATTAAATTGGAATGCAAAAAAAGTTCTCTCAGACAAGAGAATAGTTTAGTTTTGGAGGCGTTAAAATTAACAAGCCATTTCTTGCCCCAGTTAACAATTGATTGGAGGTCATGTTTGAGATCAACTGCCAATTTGACCTTATCAAACTGACCAGACTTACCATTAAGACAGGAGTAAATAGTTGTATCATCAGCATAGATACCAAGTTGACAACTGACGGCATCAAGAAAATCATTATGTCCAAAGATAAAGTCCCAGGGGACACTTGTATTAATGTAAAAAGATGTAGAAGACAAATTTTGGTCAAGACAACTTTTATTTTGGGATTTGATAAGATTGAATCAGATTTTGTATCAAAATTTGTCCAGAAATATAACCTTTCAAGTTGTGAAGGAGACCAACATACTAAACTCTGTCAAACACCTTTGAGATATCCAAAGCAACAGCTTGAGGTTCACCGTTCTTATCTAAAGCTTGATACTCCTTCAGCAATAACCGCTATTACATCAGCAGTTGACTGAGAGAAGCCATATTTCTTTTCTGAAAGAAGTCTCTGCAATGTAAGATGCTTAACGAATTCAGAGTTAATTAGAGCCATTAGTACTTTGCCAAAAAGTGGTCGAAGGCTAATAGGCTGATAGAAGGATCAGATGGTTTGCTTGAGTTCTTAAAGTCTGGAACTACAGAAAAATGATCAATTGATTTTTTATGGCTTATCAACTCTTTGCAGGTTATTTAAAGCCAGAAAATATTTTTAGATTGTAAGAATCTTTTTTGGGAGGTGAGATATTAATGGTTTAGTGATACAAGACTTACTAATTAACCCATAACTAGGGGAGAAGAGGTGAATTCATTCATTTCCTATTGGTATGTGCAGGTAAATGAACATAACAAATCCAAATGGAATTGAAACTCAGCTCTCCGATTAACAATTCTGAGCCATTATCCATTTCACCACCTGCACATCCAAGCTTACAGTACCTGGTATTCAACTACAGAAGAGAATTTCCAACAACAAATTTTTATTTAAAAAAAATTTTTTTTACAATGTTGTTCACCTTGTACAAGGCCTGGGAGCCACTTGAGGTAGAGGGTTAAGTAAGAGGCACAGTTTATGTGTATATGTGGGGAAGATAACAGTTAACTCTAGATTTGAACAGATTAAGATTGTAGTGATTAGTGAAGCATCTACTCAGGAGTTGGTTCCACAAAGCAGCTGTTCGTGGGAAGAAGCTGCTCAAGTGGAACTTACTTCTCACGAACGGAATACGAAGGGAATGAGGGTGGTTTGCTACAATGTGCATAGCATGGCAGGACATAACCGTGAAGATTAGAACTAGTGAAACTAAGCACTCTCCACGGAAATAGTGCTAGAACAGTGAGAGGTTTGCAACATTTCATCTGTGGGAACGGGGGTCGAAAATAATTTGTTACCCACAAGGATGTGGAAATGTTTTTGGACTATAAAGAGAGTGAACAAATAAACTTTTCCCAGTTTATATATGAGGAAAATATGACAAATATATTTAGAGATTTTTGAGAAAATACAAAAATGAATCTGCAATGTTATCGCTTCTGATCTGGCATCTCGTTTTCATCATCATATCAGATTCCTTGTGCTTTTTCTATAAATATTTTCATGGTAATTGTTCTGATGAACTTTCCTCCATGGGACATAGACTCTATGAATTTAAGCGCAGTACGACATTGATAGCAAGGTCTCATCATTTTAAAGTAGAAATGGCTAGATGTAACCCTAAGTTCTATATTAACAGTTTCTTCTCTCACATTTCTCATTTGTGAAACTCTTCTGGCTTCCCAGTCAACTTTGATCTTCCAAAAATTTAAATGCAATGTCAATTGTTATCTTCTGTCTTCTTAATTCTTGTTCTTTTATTGTCCTCTCTCTCCTTAATAATGTTTCTTTGCTTCATATTCTCTATCACTCAGTGTCTCAAGTGGCTTTATTACCTTGTTTGGGGTGAAACGATAAAAAAAAAAGAAGTAAAGATTATGTGCTTCAATTAGAATGTCCTTAAACAGAAACAATAGAAAAGTCTAATTTTCTTTTTTCAATCTTAAAGAACTTTAAAATAGAACTTTCCTTTTCCTTGACCAGCAAGTCAATAGTGAGGTGGAAAAACACAAAAGCTAAATAAAAACAAACTCACTACTTGCTTTGATCTTAGTCAAAATGTCTGAGTGCTGAACTGCTATGTAATATCAATCCTTCTATATGGCAATGAATGCTGGACAATTTCCTCACAGAGGAAGAGAGGACTGGAAGCAAAAGAAATGTGGCTCTACAGAAGGATGCTGAGAATCCCATGGATGAAGCATATGCATAATGAGGAAGTTTTAAGGAAAATGGAAATGAAAAGAACACTTAGAATAAGAGGGAGGCAGTTGAAATTTCTGGGAGGGCTTAGAAAATTTGACACATTGAAGAGGGGAAGAAGGAAACAGAGAGTAACCTGCCCAACATTTGTGCAAATGAATGAGGGAGGCAAACATTGTTTAGAGCACTGGTTCCAAATGGTGTGGCACACCTCATATGTGCAATGGAAGAGGATAGCAGGTGAGGTGGAATTATTGAAAGACAATCAAAGATTTAGAAACAGTTTCAAAAAATTCATGTGCCAAAAATAAATACGATTTCAAAATTTAAAATATTATTATGGATTACTTGTAATTGCATTCATAAGTCCCAGTATGAATAGTTACAAATAATTATTGACCGATTTTATCATTTTGATATTTTTGCATTATATCAAGTATTAAGAATATAGTAACTAGGCTCTGCAAATTGGAGGAGAGAGTTATCAATAATGTTGACTTCAAATCTGCGGTTATCTCCCTTTAACCTTATCTCTGAACCTTCTTTGCCATAGGGCTGCTTGTGCCTTTTCAGTTCTGACAAATATCAAAAACCAAAAATGAGAAAAGCTTGTTTGTGGAGATGAGAGTTGTTTATCTCAAATTAGGCCTAATAGAAAAGAGATTACTCATCAAAAACAAGCTCATACCTTTCATTAGATTTGTGTACTTATCAGATTATAAGTTACTTGTGTTATGTATTATATTTAACACACTATTAGTCATTGTTTTTTTTTGTTTTTTTTTATTTATTTTTAAATGTATTTTTTATCACATAAAATTTGATGAGGCACAAGCAAATTTTGATTCCAAAAATTTGGCCTGGAGAAAATAAATTTTGGGGACCACTGGCTTAGAGCTACAAAGGATAGGGAATTATGGTGAGCCATGATTGACCACATCCCGAGGCACACAGCACATGAAAGAAGACAATGCACTCGGTATCATATAAACATTGCCATCTGCCAAATTTGATTTTGTCTGTAAGAAAGAGCAAACAATGAAGAAAGTATCAATTAAAATAAACGTAAATACAGAAATCAACATATTTACCATGATCTCATTCAATCTGAAGACATTCGTTTCAATTAGATTTTCAATGTTTTGTGCACTTTTGAACAGAAACAACATCATTCCAGACCAGCAAGTTATCACAGTTAAAAGAATCACCCTGGAATAGAAATAGCAATAAATCAGCGAACAGATTTAATTTGAACAAAATACTATTTACTGGCACCCACCCAATGTGCTGACAGAGTCGCAGGATCAAGTCATAGATTTTGATCAGCCCAACCATGATGGTAGATTGTGGCAGAAGAAAAAAGAAACAATGAAGGTTAAAGAAATAAACAATTGTATTAATGTAAAAATACAACAAATGATAAATCGGTGTAGATATCTCTTGTTGAAAAAACGAGATAATTGGAGTTATAAATGGCGTCCGCAGAGGTGTATGGAAAGAGACGGAGGATGAGTTGTGACTTATTTGGGCGATGGCCCTTGGTGAGCTGTCTCTTGGAGATGGGAGGTCGTTTTCCAACAAAGTCTGTGAACCCGAGCCAAAATGCTGTCCAACTGCCGAAAATGTCCGTTTGATGAGTTTTTATATCCTTTCTTAGGCTCAAATCAGTTCCAGTTTTTATTGTTTCTTTAGGCGGGAGTGGGTGCTATTGGGTGGAAATTCTGGATTGTATTGCTAATTTTTTTCTTTGAGTGTGTGAATAAAAACAGAAAGTATATGCAGGGCCTATGTGCAGTTGACAAAATTTTAGTTCGCTCTTGGGTTTTGGAACGTTCACATCCGGCCAGTGGTGGAAATTAGTGTAGCATGAATCAGAAGATCTGGTTCTAAGAAGAATGTAACAATGACAAGTAATCCAACTTGCCATAGGACACCTTGTAAACATACAGGCACGACTCTTGCCCAAACTTTCCACTGACTGGCCAATGATTACCTCACATTGCATTCAGATTCTTGATTTTGTTGGTGTACACCGAAAGCTGGGAAAAGGCCTACTGCTGTCCACAAGGTAACAAAATAAAAACCAAACATCATATTAAGAAAGCAAGAACACAAACCCCGTTTCCCATATTATTATGAAATAGATGTTTCATTCAGAGCCCCGCCTGCTCATCTGGATGGGTTGTAAGTGATACTTGGGAAAACTTCTGCTATGGTAGTCTAACGGCTCAGCTTTTCCCCCTACCAACTCCTCACCATCTACTCATCCTTACATGAAGGCTGACAGCATGAATGGATAGCACAGGAACCACAGGAACTCACACAAAGGGTGGACCAAAACACTCCCCTGATCCCAAGCATGATATATAATATAGACCAGCGGCTGGATGTACCCTATTTCCAGTTTTGTTGCCACTTAATCTCCAAAAACTTCTCATCCACTTGTTTACTTTCATGTTACCTTTCGAACAAAGTGGATGCCACTTAGAAGACCGGACTTCAAAAAGAATCATCAAACAGAAACATTTGAGATCGAGATAACAACCACCTCTTCCCTTTCTACATGGGTGTTCATAGCATCACAATCTACAGTGTGTACAGGTAATGTAATGAGTATCAGTGAAGAATTTGGAATCGGTGAGGAGTGTTCAAATTCTGACAGTTTCTCTTATGTCTGCATAAATTCATCTATTCTCTAGCTATTGATTAAATAGTAGAGTAGTCTGGACTTTCTAGCCTTAGGTGGCAGCCAATAAAGGAGAAGGACAAATTCATTCAATACTATGAATCACAAGAAAACTATTCCTTCCTCCACCAGCAAAAATATTAAAAAAATAAATTATATAAGTGAACATTGAAGTCAACACTCAGAGGCGACAGGCTGTTTCATGCTGGACACAATCGTCAGGCCTGACTTCAATGTTCACTTTATATTTATATTTACATACACTATCTCTGATATTGAGCACTTTATCCCATAAATATAGCACACCTTAAAAATATATTTCTTCATTATATATATATATATATATATATATATAAAATGATATTATTTATTCAAAAATTATAAACATGTTATAACATCACTAAAAAAATTTCAACACTTTTGGTGTCTTCTCTGTTGAGAAGATACCAGAAGTGTTGAAACAAAATGGCTATTTTTGTAGTGATGTTATATGTTCATATTATAATTTTTGAATGAATAATATTTGCTCTATTCTGTATTGAGCACTCTTAAGATTAGTGTTTTTGGTTATTGGAATTTTTATTCCATCTATACCAATCCTATATATATATATATATATATATTTATTTAGAATTGACTGATTAGTTTTTTATGGCTTATCAGCCTTTTGCAGGTTATTTAAAGCCAGAAAATATTTTTAGATAGAATATTTTTGAAGATAATGATTTACTGATACAAGTCCTACTAATTAACCCATAGCTGGGAGGAGATGAAGTGCATTCATACCTTTCACAAGGATATTTGCGCATAAGTGAATATAACAAAACCTGACTGGAATTGGAACTCAGCTCCACAAATTCCAGTACCAGGCTGTTATTCATTACACAACCCACACATCCTAGCTTACAGACCAAGTGGGCATCCATCTAGGTACTGACTAGGCTCGATGTTGCTTAACTTCAGTGACTATACAAGAACCAGTGTTTCAACATGATATGGACATAAGCCAGTAAATAGAGAAATCTACGTATTTACCGTGATCTAATTTAAACTAAAGACCTTGGTTGCAATTAAATTTTCAACATTTTGCACAATTCTGAACAGAAACAACACAGTTCCAGACCAGCATGTTATCCCAGTTCAAAGAATCACTCAGGAAGAAATGAACAGATTTGTAAAAAATTGTATTCCCTGAATTGTTTTGGTATTCACTCAGGAGTGTGGAGTGGACATGAGTTTGTTTAGGCAAAGTCTTGTGGATAGTTTTACTATAGGGAACCCAGTCTGATCAAACTATAGGGAGCTCAGTCTGACTGACTCTACCTTGCTCTAGGATAACGGCAGATACAGAATTTAATATTGTCAGGTTCTAAAGCATTCACTGTTTGGTTACTTGTACAAAATTGAAAACTGAAAAAGTTAATGAGGCAGAAATCCTCGAGCATTGAAATTTTTATCCAGCAGTATATGAATCACTCTCATTCCTTACATATTTATTTGGCAAGAAGGGTGTCCTACTCTGAAAGTATCTTATCAAGAACAACTACTTTATGGAACAGACTCCTATGTGGATGCTTTCCCAAACAATGTAATGTGTGGGGAAATTAAATAAAATCAATAAATAAAATAATAATAATCAATAATTAAAAAAAAAAGTTTCCCCATGATGCTAGTAGTAAAGGAACTGGAAATATGATTACTCTACTTGGATTCGTCAAACGCCCATTAGGTGGCGCTGTTGAAGTCTATAAAAAGATAAACATTTCTTTCCTCTCTATCTTTGTCCCTCTTGTTTCAAAATATAACACTACATGGTAATTACATTCCCATTGAAGGAGGTTAGTTTCCCCCAGGCCATCGACTACAGAATCTCTTCCCACTTTCCAATGCATATCATTCGTACGTGTCTTCCAAAACCTCCACCTATGAAGTAAATCAACCTTTTCTTTGGTCAATACAACTCTGATCTCCGCTCAACCATTGTAACTATGATTAAACCTCCAAAAATTGAGTATAAACTTTCTTTGGTTGTTCCAACTTGGCACAAGGCTGACTTGAACTTGACTATTACAACAATGCTTATCCTTGCTTACCCTAACTTCTGGACCAAGAAAAGGAAAATGGACATACCATAAGTATACTTAAACCTTCCAACAATGAAGTAAGTATAAAATTTTCTTTGGTTGTTTCAACTCTGCACAATGCTGATTCGAGCTCAAAACATAACAATGCTTATACTTACTTTAACTTTTCAACCAAAAGAAAATGGACATACCCAAGAAAGATTGAGAACTTGTTTCACTAAAGTTTATATAAAAAAAGAGAATAAATGGTCCATGGTAGAAACCAAAGTTTGTGTATGCTTCTTTAAATGTTAATATGTGATCATGCACACACTTATAATACTGTTGTAACGTACAGCAAGACTGTGTTGCGATTGGTAGGAAACACCTAACCAATTGCTCTTCCATTAACTACGGGGGTAATAAACAGAGAGGAGGAAGAGACGGGAGGTAACAAAAATAACACTGCCTTGGAAACCAGAGCAAATTCACAAACAAAATACCAACAAGACTAACTTCACAAGACACCATGTGCTATATGACCATCCATTGCATTCACAATGATTATGTGAATAAATTCTTCAGCTCTTGTATAATTTTTCATTTTTTTTTTTTTTTTACAAAACACAATATCATCCAAGTTTGTCAGATGCCACTTTTCCAGATAGGGGTCGCTGTAACTTTTGACTCTTTACAAAACTAAAAACGGTGATTCTAACATTAGATACATTAACAAAACTATCTAATAAACGGTTTTTAAAAAAAGTAGTAAAAATATAAAAACTAATAAAAAATATGTGTGTACTAGTATACCTGTGTCATCAAAGATGGCGGCAATTGTTAGAAAATTTAATAGTGAGATGCAATGCAACAAAAGCCTTGAAACAATGTATGGAGATTCAATAAAGCAGTGATAAAGAAATCACAACTAAAATAGAACCCAATGAACCATTTAATTAATCAGCTCCCCTTTTTTTTTCTTTTCTTTTTTACATATCTATGAGTTATTGATTACTCCTGGTATTATATAAATAACTCTTTATTCAATATCTATCAGGTGTGAAATTTGTTTTATAGGATTGGAGACCTTATGAGTCAACCCTCATATATATATATATATATATATATATATATATATATATATATATATATATATATATATATATATATGTATGTTGATAGAGAAAGAGCCGCCCTGTCAGATTGGTAATACTTACCATCTTCTTATTCTTTTAGGTGTCAATCTGTTCTTTGCATAAATATTATCAAAAAGATAGTAAACCAAAAGGATAATTCCACCAATGTAAGATAAGATATAGATTTGGTAATTCCAGGAAGGTTGGGACGTGTCAAAAGTTTCAATGATCTCATTCTAGAAAACAAATGAAAAAAATCATTTAATATCAATAAAAATTGATTTTGTCCATAAAAATAAATAAATAAAAATCAACTCATTTCAAAAATGCTTACTATCATGAAAAACATATAGCCACTTTTAATCATAATACCTTGTCAGTCGCCTTTAACAAAACTTGTGTATATAAGTTGTAACCTGTCTGTTTGTTAACGATCGCCTTCTAGGGTTTTAGAGATAGACCCTCATCACCATATATATTCTGAAACTACATTACCCAGGGTACTTGGATAAGTATATTTCATTTTGATTGAAAGGGGTCCTTGGGGAGAAGAGACCCCCCCCACACACACCGAAAAAAAATTTTCCCTTCGATTTAAATTAAATTTAAATTTGAAAAAGGAAATGAGGCCAATCCAAAATATAGAAAGAGAAAGCCAGAAGATGGAGGTCACATTGGCAAGATCAAAATGAGACAATATGGATGTCAAGTTGAGCAAGAAATCACCAATCAGTGGGTAGTGCCTTACAATACATATTTGTTGCGACACTTCAACTGTCATATCAATGTTGAAATTTGCTCATCAATTCATTCAATCAAGTATTGCATCAAATACATATCAAAGGGGTCAGATCAAGCTGTTTTTGTACACCACCCCACTGAAAATATTTTAATTTAAATTAAATATAGAAGTAGAAAGCAAGAGAATGTACATGACTATGTTTTTCTAAGAAATGTTGTTTAACAGAACTAAGATCAGAAAGGTGACAGGTAAGTCTATGGTAAAGCGTGGTTGTGATAGGTAAAAATCCGTTGGGTATATAATCCAAGTGAATCCTAATAATATAAAATATTAAAACTGATCCACAAAGAGAGCTCAATGTATTTATTCTAACAGATCATATATAAATTACATACAGAGGAATTCAAAATTACCTCATATGGTTATGATCATTTCACCTCACAAGTAAAAATTTCCTTGCAAGGATATTTCAAACTGATCACAGTAATAAGATAAAATAAAAATATACCTTAAAAATTTTTTTATTTTATCTTATTACCTTGATCGGTTTGAAAATCCTTACAAGTTAATCTTATTAAGGTGAAATGATCATAACTATGAGGTAATTTTAAATTCCTATTGTATGTAATTTATAGATCTATGTATATATATGAAAGTGGACACTGAAATCAACACCAAATAGCAACAGTCTGTTTTGTGCTTAAACACAATCTTCAGGCTATGTGTATTATGTTGTTATTTAATGCAGACAAATTTTTATTGCTGGTAATATTTTCTTTCAAAATAAACTATAGTTGGTAATATTTTTTCTAAAAATGTATTGCTGGTAATTTTTTTTTTTTTTTACAAAGTATTTCTGGTATATATTAAAACCTATTTTTTACGCTTTCATAGTGTTTTGACCCCAGTTTGGGTGTCAACTATTTGCCCATAGCTGGGACCCTAACAGGTGGACCTGGGCACATAAGCAATTAAGAGGTGGTTCCACACTCCTCAAAACCTCCTGATCAGAGGCCTTGCTGTTGGATGTAGTTTACCGTCATACCCAGGACAGGTATTGTGGTGGCTTGACTATTTATATGTACTGGTCAATGAGACATTATGTGTAGCAAGATCAGGTGTTTCTAGTTTATTGTATTATCATAATGGTAATTGGATAGGCACCAATGGTTATATTTAAAATCATTCTGAAGGCTTTTGAGTAGAAATAATTACAGGTCAAAATTCAGTTATTTTATAGCTATTGTATAAGTTTGTTTATTAACTTTTAACTCGTTATTTATTATTGATTACTTAAGTTAGGTTTGGTTTACGGCATATCAACCTCAATGCTGACAAGATTTTTATTGCTGCTAATATTTTTTTTCAAAAAATGTATTTATGGTAATAATTTATTACTGGTATTCATTTTTTTTCTTCAAAATTCATTGCTGGTAATAATTTTTTACAAAATGTATTGCTGGTATTAAAACCTATTTTTACACTTTCATAGTGTTTTGACCCCAATTAGGGGCTTAACTATTTGCCCATTGCTAGGACCCTAACAGGTGCTACCACACCGGGTTAGGGTGGACCTGGGAACACCAGCAATTAAGAGGTAGTTCCACGCTCCTCAAAACCCCCTGATCAGAAGCCTTGCTGCAGGATGCAGTTTATTGTCATACCTAGGACGTGATTACTTAGGGTGTTTTGCATTTATTCATTAATTATTTGTTGTTGATTATTATTATCATTATTAAATTAACTTAGTTGTGACTATGCATGTAGTCAGTTTGTTAATTTGTTTATTACTATTTAATATTTTCTGGGGGGGGGATTAACTTATTTGTTTGTTTAAAGTATTGGCTTTGTCTAAAGTATGTTATATTATCTGCATTGTATATTATGCATATATTTGCATTTTTCTTGGTGATGTTTTACAAGGTATTTTCTTGATCAGAAATGTGCCTGAGCAGGCGTCCACAACAGGGATTATGAAAACCATATCACTTGTCAGCAAAATCAGGTAGACAAAATGGTTTCAATTTTGTTGATAGTTGCGCTACATAAAGTCTCAATTCCTCGTGACCAAGACTCTAAACGTGCTGGCACTTGTTCAACTACTGATCATGCCTGGATTATGCGCTCTCTCTCCCAGAAACTGTAACTAAGGTTGGCTCAGCATAGTTGCAATATAAACCACAGGTTGGTTCTGTGGGTGTTGAAGGAGCACAAATGTGCCCAAGCCGGGGCCTTCAACAGGGATTAGCTAGCGACCCTAGCAGACAGGCCTACTTGGAAAACAAGCAGCCAGCCACATCAACATTATTAGCCAAAGGACATGAAATGTTTGTCCTGAAACCATTTCTCAAACTCACCAACAGATTGTGAAAATCCCTGTGCCAATGCCGGATGCCGTCATGGAAATGCTCGGCGGTGGATATTGTATAAATAGGATGCTCAGAGGAAAAATTTTTCAAGCGGGCTGAAAATCTGTCCAAACTGTTGATAGTAGAACCTGTTGGATGTTAGAGAAACAAAGCAAAAAAAATCAATTGAACCCTATCAAGGTTGACAATCAATAACAGCATTTTCCTGCAACTGTGAGTATACAAAAGCGCGGGAGGGGGGGATTTTCCTTTCATCAACCAGACAACTAGACAAATCAATCCCCATGCTATGTTTTGCCTCTCGTTTGTTATATATACAAAGACTAGATAAAACCCGTATTACATTCACAAGAAACAGATTAAAAGCAAGAAATGAAGGCCCAAATCTAGTTCTCAACAATTTGGTGATTATTTCAATGAGGTTCCCTCGT